>CM052543.1:123888519-123979835 GCA_028533065.1 Trachops cirrhosus
GTCCTCTCCAGCCGCCTCCACCCAACTCTGAAGCTCAAGTGTGAAACCACAGCTGGGCGCCAGCCAAGGGGGCTTGGGTTTCATCTCATTCAACTTCCCACACCTCGGCCAGAGGCCAGGGTCCGATGGGACTGCTGGCCAAAGGCCTGGGCTAGAGGCAGAGGAGGGGGTGGATTCCAGTCTCCCAGTTTTCTATGCATCCCAGGGTACCCTCCCTGTGTTGAGCCTCAGTTACCCTCTATGTAACGTGACAGAATTGTAAGGCTGGAGCAGATGCCAAAGGCGTAGAGGAGATTGGCCTCAGAGACCAAAGTATCGAAGGAGATTCTAGAACTTCACTTTCCACCATGGTAGCTGCAAGTCACGTATGGCTATGTCAATTTAATTTCCATGAAAGAAAATTGAAATGTCACTTCCTCAGCCACTCAAGCAACATTCCAAGTGTTCCCGAGCGACATGGGCCTTGTGGTGCCACATTGGACGGAACAGACCCAGAGCATTTCCTTCCACACAGAAAGTTCCACTGAGACATGTCTGCCGGTGGGGACAGCGACTGATAGCTGCACTGACCCCATGTGGGGGGGCGGGAGAGAGGGATGTGGGTGAGGGACATCTGAGAAACGCTCTCAGTCTTCTCCAGATCTCAAGAGTGAGGAGGTGGGCCCGCCAGAAAGGCAGTCAGGAGTGACTTCCACTGCACACGGAAACAGCGCCCTCCCAGAGTGGTCAGTGGGCTTCTGGGCCCCTGTTGAGCAACTAGAGGCCCCAGACAGGGGAGAGGTTGCCAAAGCAAGTGCCCTTCCCGGCGAAGGCCTCCTGGAGCCATCACCAAATGGGAAATGTCATCGCCCCTCCGGCCTCACGTCCAGGCTTAGGGAGCACTTGGATGTTCTCGAACAGCGGCTCTCAAAGGTGGGCCTGCCTGAGAATCACCTGGACGCTTGTGAGAGCGTGGCTAACTTAGCAAAAACTCCTAAAACGTACACTTGGACCTTGTTTATGAGTCAGGTTGAAATACAGATATTTAGTTCTGTTCCCCTTAAGGTTCATGATCATGTGGGAAAGTCTAAGTAAAATGATTGAAACATGTGGGGTCACTTTGACCCGGGCGCATTATGCAGGATGCATCGGAGGGGTGAAACGGCAGACCTCAGGAGGGAACGAGGGGGTGGGGATGGAGGAGAGGGGGCGGGGAGGGGGGAGGGTGGGGGGGTGCTCTTTCATGGCCCCCGCCATGGAAGTCGTTCTTCTCACGCAGTATCTCATCTGCTCCTCACGACACCCTTATAAATCCATGACTGTGGCTCCAGGAGGTTATACCGCCCCCAGTAGACACAGGGTCACTAAGGTAATTGGGCTGGACTCCGCTTCCTTTTCCTCCCCTCTCTCCAGCTCTGAATATTTTCAAATGAAATAAGCCTGGGAAGAGGGGAAGGCTCGGAGCTGTGAATACATTTTTTTGTTTTCTGGGCTCATTGGGCTTTGACAGGAAGCTTGGCTGAGTGCAGGCGTCTGAGCCCTTGCTTTCAATGGTGCTTTTTAGGCTGGCCTTTACACGGAATGTAAAGAGTCGTGGTTATAAATACCGGCAGGCTCTGGTGGCCCACGCAGTCCCTGCGCCCCGCGCCCAGCCAGGACACTGTGGGATTCCTGCCTGCCCTCCCCCTCCTCCTCCCCCGCCCCCGCCCCCCCAGGCAGCACTGCCTCCCCCACCCGCTCCCCACCTACCCCCACCCCACATCTGGAAAGGTGGGGCACAACACGTCCTGGGTTAGGAAACCAAGGATGAGGGACACCCAGGAACTGCCCTCTCTTTTTCTTAGGAGAAGGACTGTTTTCGACATCAGGGAAAGTATAATCAGAGAGCCAGTGGTGGAGACCCAGGAATGAGCCTCATTTCAGAGGAGAAGGGCACAGGCTCCCTTCGGCAAAATTATGAACTCCCCGGCCCTCCTGGGAATGGCTGTCCCACCTTTCCCTTGGTCACTTCGCCCCCTTGAGCTGCCCCCACAGTATGATCTCCCTTTCGATGACTGCGTATACAAGGTCCGCCGGAGGCAAGGCCTGTGTGAGTGTGGTTGGTAGGGCAATCATATGGGTGCAATAATTTATAGTTTTAATCTGAACACGTCACCTAAAATGTCAGATGGTGTCTTTGAGTGTGACGTCGTTATGTTACAGGATCGCATGCCTATGATTTTGTAATAAAAGACTTTGCAATTAAAAAGGGGGCATGATCTGTGCCGGACCCTGTATTTCAGTAGCACGACCGCACTGTGAGGAAGGCAGGGAAAGACATGGTCCCATTTTACGAGTGGCCAAAGAGGTGAAGTGACCACACTATCAGTCCACTGGGGGAGCTGCCGGTACCTGTCTCCTGACCGCCAGCCTCGGCCACCACACCGCACAAGGGCGGGCGCTGGTGGCCTGCGCCAGCACCCCCCCCACACACACACACACACTCAGCACACACCTCCTGTCTCTGCGCTGGGGCCCGGGAGCACAGTTGATTTAGAATTTCCTGCCCTTCTGACAATCTGTGTGCACAAAATGGGCTTTATTTAAACCGCGTCGGAGGGCATCTCCCCTGCCCCTTCCTCTGCTTTATTAACCTGAAGTGAGATAAATCTTCGGCACTTAACTACCTGATTACGAACGTGTTCCTGGTTCCTGTCCCTGCCCCGGTGGGAAGCTCATTTCTCAAAGGGTTAATTAACAGCCTTCACACAGGCCGCATTTAGCAGCCGGCACAAAGCTGCACACATAAATAACGTCTCGAGCGGAAGAAGAGGGTGCAGATGGTTTGTGACTTTGCCGTCCAGAGTTTTTTAAACCGGTGTGAACCACGTCCTGTCGGGACCCAGGACCATGAGTCAGGGTCAGACTTCGAGGTGGGCCAGGCCAGAGACACCGGGGGCCAACTCTGCACTCTGTTGAAAGAAAGTCTTAAAGGAAAACAGAGCGCTGAGCCAAGATGTGGGGGAGAGAGGGAGGGTTCGGGGAGGGAGAATGGGCCTGCTGACTGACCGGGATTGAGAGGAGCCAAGGAGAACCAGAAAAATGAACTGGGAGAGAGCTGCGTCCCCGCTCCCCGGGCAGGGGTGCTACATTTACCAGGGGTGCTCCACCCAGAAAGTCAGGCCCTGGTGCACGGGGTCCCACTCAGGCCCCAGACTGTGTGAGGCCACGAGGGCCTCGGCTCAGAGGAACCGCTTAGGGCTGGGAAAGCTTAGTGTGAGGGACAGCCCAGAGGAAGCCTGAATGCTCTAGAATGGTACAGCAGCACTTACAGTGTGCTGCCCCCTTCACGGGGAAGCTCTGTTTCTCTCAAAGCCTTTAACTCCCAACTGGGGACTTGCAGACCCACCCCCCACCCCACCATGGCCATGGGGACACATCTCCAATTGTATAATGGATACAGTGGCAACACAGGATTCATTTTGCAGAAATCAGCACTGTTGCAAGGTACAGAAACCAAGGAACAGACAGAGCAATGTAAATACACACTGGACATCAATGGAAATGAGAAACTGGAAAGGGGAGAGGGAAGAAAAGATTAGAACTGGAGTTTTTGGCATTGCCTTTTACCATTCTCTTTATTCTCTGGTCCCCCCTCAGTCCTTCAGTGGGAGCCCTCAGCTTGGAGAGAACTCCCACCCCACTGTCTCCACTCAGGCCCTCTCCCTGTAGATACGGGAGATAGGGCCTGAGGAGGAGGAAGGGGTACTCAGAGGACTTCCGCCCCGGAGATGAGTGCGCCACCTGGTGGCAGAAAGAGACCCTCTCTCAGGGGCAACCTAGGCTGCCCCGCCCTGACCCAGGTCTGAACCGCCCAGGCGCCCAAGCCAGGGGCCTGCTCCCCACGCCAGGCTCAGCGCCCTGACAGTGAGAGAGCAAAGAAAGAAATGGGGGCCAGACGACGCGGGCCTAACAGCAGGGCTCTGTGTCCAGGAGCAGCGGTTTCTCCCTGAGTAATTTTCCACAGTTTGCCTTTCCTTCTGCACACAGTCGCGCTCAGAGTTCATATGGTGGCGGCCGTCCTTTGGAAGGTTATTCTGGGCCAGTCACCTGCTCAGTGACCCTGCCCGCTTTGATTGCTGCCCTCTCTGCTTCTCCACATCCCCGCTCCCATCCCTGGGATATGGCCCCGTGCGCCTCTGAGGACCGAGGTCTCGGGCACTTCTGCAAAATCCCAAAGGCTCCATTGTTGCCGGGCAGGGGCCAGCATTTCTGTTTTCTCAGAAGGATCAAAGCCCCATCCTAGCGCTGCCAGGAGGAAGCAGTTTTGACTCGTGCAAATATCTGCAGTCCATTTGGGATTTTACTTTGGTGAGAAATAAATACACAGCCATCTGCAGATGATGGAAATATGACTTAAGTAACTTTTTGGTCGAGGCTCTTGGGCCAGAGCCCAGATGGAAATAAGACCTTGTATCTTAGTCTCCCCTCCACACTTTTGAAAAAAAAGAAAAAGAAAAAGAAAAAGCAGGGGCTGGAAGTGGGGGGGAAGGCTGATGGAAACTGAAGTTCAAAATGGAGTGTGCTCTACTTCTTGGCCTGGGAAAGTTAAAATAAACACCCAACAGCCACTCCATTCAAGTGTGCGTTATCTCGCTCATCCTTGCCAAGAGCTCCTTCTCCTCCCTTTTCTGCCCAGGAATTACTGTGCCTGCAAACAGCCCCCACGCTGCCCCCGCCCCCACCCCAGCCCAGGGCAGGCAGACAATGGGCCAGAAAACCCAGCCCAGCCAAGGCCTCTCCCTGCAGCCCCCAGAGGCCGTAAGATTGGGAAACACAAAGCTATTTTTAATGTCTTATTTGTCTACCAACTGTGGCTCCATGGCCTGAGAAACAGTATCATTTGTGGGAGGTGGCGCTGATTTTTTTTTAACTTGCTCAGACAAAGCCACATTTTCGCAACTTTCAAAAAAGCCAAAAAAAGCACCACTCTCCAAGGGTGACCTCTTCCCAGCTTGCCCTCTGCCCAGCAGGAATGCTCTCTCCAGGGTGTCTGGAAAAGCAGCCCACTGCTGCGCTGCACTGGTCAGCAGCAAGCACAGGTCCCCAGGTCCAGGGCCCAGAGAAATGGGAAGAAAGGCCCAGGGATCCCGAAGGAGAGCCAGTGAAACAGGAAGGAGGGAGCGATGGAGGATCGGAGAGGGGTAGGGGCCACAGCCCTGCCCTGAGGAGCTCCCAGTAGAAAAGGGCGGAGGTCGCACACAGAGGATCCAGCCCCACACATCCGTGGGTTGGAAGCTCTGGGTGGCAGATGCATCCAGGTGCTAAAAAGAAGCCTCCCAGGTGGGTCTACCAGGCAGGGGCAGAGCTTGGAAGAACCTCTGGGCTGAAAGAACCCAACTGTCATAACAAGGCACTCTCTGTTCTTCCAGTTTTAAGGAGTTTTGCTGTGAGCCCACCTGGGCTCCAGGGTCTTCCCCCAAGCCTCCGGTGGGACAGAGAAACAGAAAGGTGGATAGATGGAGAGAAAGAGAGATCCGAGTGAGCCAGAGAAATAGAGGTGGAAGAAACAGAAGCATCAGGATGCAGGGAGATGGGAAAACATAAAGTGAGGATGAAGAGTGAGAAGGTTGTTCCTTATGGGTCCCCGCTCAGCACAGTAGGATGGAAGGGGACCGCTCGAGGACCAGAAGAGAGGAACACCCACAGTGGGCCGTTCCCTTCTGCATCAGCCCTGAGGTCCACAGCCTGGGGTGGAGGGGTGGGTGGGTGAGAATGTGAGGGTCACCAGCCCAGTGAGCCACCAGGAAGCCGGTTTCCACTGTCCATCTGTGCATGTGGGACACCCTGCCCAGGCCACACCCAGAAGGCCCGGCTTTGGGTCACGCTGACCTTCCCTACGCTTGCTGGCTGGGTGACCTTGGGCGGGTCTCTTCACTGCCCAGTTCTCTCATCTGTAAAACGGAGATGATAATAGTATCTTTATGGGCAGAGCACGTGTGTGTGTGTGTGTGTGTGTGTGTGTGTGTGTGTAAAATGCTTCACATATGCCTGACACACCGTGCAGACCCGATAAATGGCAGCTTTAATGCATGTGGCCAACAAATGGTGGCTGCTGTTGCTGGCATTCCCGGGGAGGGGCAGGGCCGGTGAGGCTGGGAAGGCGTGCGGAGGGGTGGAGGAGGCAGAGATGTCTGATGAGAAGGGGGTAGGGGAAGGCAATGTGTAACTAATGGAACCATATGTCCCGAAGCTGGACGGACCTTGAGACCACCCCAGCCCATCCATGGCACCGTGGTGCTGCTCCCGGCGAGACCAGGAAGGGCCTGAGAGTGGGGAGAGCAGGTCCTTCCTGCCAGCAGCTACCCTTTCCCGGTTCCCCACACTGCGAGGGCAGGTCAGCCTCCCAACAAGCCCTAAAGCTCTTCACCCTGGGGACGTCTTTCCTCTGATGGGACAGTTTGAAAAGCCCAGAACGGCAGCCAGACAGTCTGGCAGGCTGGACTCAGGGCCTCCCCAGCCCCCGATGGTTTACAAGGTGAGCAAGAAACCAAGGAGAGCCCATCATCCCGGCTGCTGCTTCAGGCAAGCCAATTCCTCATAAAGAACAGCTCTTGGCCTCTGCTTAGCTGCCCCCGCATCTCTGTAAGGGGTCTGGGTCCTTCCCTATCAGGAGGCCCAGGTTGGGGGGAGGGGACAGGCTTCATCCCTTTCCTCAAGAAGCACCCCTCCCACCCACCTGGGCTCACCCAGAGCCTGCTCTGCCTCCACAGCTGCCAACTGGGGGTGCTCCACCTCCCTCCTAGAGAGACAGCCTGGCAGCCAACACCTCCCCCCTCTCAGGAGGCAAGCAGAGGAAGGGGAGCTGCCTGCATGGGCTTCTGGGAGGAAGTCCAGAGACCCGAGCAGCCTTGGCTTGACCCCTTACGGAAAGCACCCGGGCTCTCAGAGCTTCACGTTCCTCACCCAGAAAATGGGCATGATGACTCTTACAGGCTTGGGATTCAGTGAGACAATGGCACATATATAACGATTTAGATAACATTGTGGCCATTCCTTTCGTGGATGGTGAAATAGTGCAAGTGGGTGTGTGTTAGCCGGCAGTCTAAAGACTGGCCTTCAGCAAACCTGGTGAGTGCATGCATTCACACCTGGCTCCTGTGGGGTAGATAAGATCAAGAGGTCGGCCCTTCCAGAGCCTGCAGGCAGCAGGGTGAATGAGACGGCTGCTCTGAAGAGAGAGGGAATGTGTAAATGGCCTGGGACACCTAAGAAAGCTGGGAAGAGGAGGAGGAGGAGGAAGAAGAAGAGGAGGAGGAGGGAGGGGACGGTGATGGGTGGTGTGGCTCACCCACAGGGGCCCGATCATTGAGACGGTCATTGAGACAAAGTCCCAGGAGCTGAGATTCCGTAAGGTTAAAACACACCGACTGGACACAGTTTGCTTTGGCCTCTTTCCTCGAATACATATGGTCTGAAGAAGGCCCCTCGGCCTGCCAAGAATTCCAGGGGACGTGGCTGCAGGTGGGTGGGGCCAAGGTCGGGGCCCACAGGGACTTGCCTGTGACTCTAGACACCGGGCCAGAGCTGCGGGGAGCAGAAGGGGCCCGGATACAGGGAGTTGTGAGATGGAGGGGGCATTGCGAAGGGAAAGGGGAGTCTGCTCGGCAGAGGCGTGGGGCGGCTGCACCACGCCAAGGGCTGGCCAGTGCGACCTGGGCCAGGACTTGGTGAAAGGAGATGGGGAGCGTTATCTCATTTATGCCCCTGCCCCCAACTACTCTACGGCACAGATTTGATGACCATCCAGCTGAGGACACTGAGGTCCGGAGAGTTTCCGATAATTCTATAGCCAGCCATTAAGTAGCTAGGATCCAGACCCAGGCTGCGTGGCTCCCTCTCAGCATGAGCCCAGCCTATTTTGTCCCTCCAGAGCAGAGCAGGCCACCTTCCCATGGACCCTCTTCATAGCAGCAAGAGAGAAATGACCATGGCCTTGCTTGGAAACCTCAGCCCCAGCACCTGATGTGGCCGGAGAGGCCATCCTCCAGGAGGTGCCCGGAGCCTCGGGCAAAGCCTGGGAGGGGCTGAACTTGAGACTGCCCCAGGATCCCATGCCCCTGAAACTTCAGGGGCACGAGGCTGGAAGAATGAAAGCGCTTTTCATGGAATTCCAACAGGAAACCCACGAGAACATTCCTGCCCCGAGGATTCCAACAGGAAAACCACGAGAACATTCCTGCTCGTGGGATTTCAACAGGAAAACCAAAAGAACATTTCTGCTCGTGGGGTTCCAGCTGGGAGCCAGAGTCCATATTTCCTGCTAAGGAGGCAGGCAAGAGGGTGGAAGGGAGGAGGAAAAGGCGAAGGAGGAGGGGGCCTGTCCCACTTTTGTGACTGGCTCTGCAGTGTTCCAGACGGATTTAAAGATTCCTCTGGCCTTTACAGGATAGGAGTGGGCCACTGGGGACCTAGCCTGCCCGGCTCCCAACTCTCCTGCCCTGGCTGTCTTGCCACTCAGCTTCCATGGCCCCCGCACCTCCAAGGGCCTTCATAAGCACCACAGGGTGAGGACTGTGAGCCTGTAAGAAGCCTTTCTCTGAAGCTGAATTGCCTCTTGAGATACCTCAGCCAACAGCTGGGTGTGCCCACACCTGATCTGCCCGCCCCGCTCCTTCGAGAGTCTCCGGTGCCCCAGTCACAGGACCTGCCTGAGCTGTGTGTTGGGAGGAGCCTTGAGGAACAGGCCAGGTTCCTGGCCTCAAGAAACTTCCACTCTAGTAGAGGAGCTGGGAGGCCCCCCACCCCCCACAACAGGAAGTGCTTTTAGAGACTCCAAGAGAAGTGACTGCAAGAGTCATCGAAGCAACCCATATTTATAGGCACCTACCCCGTGCCAGGTACTGTGTTAAGCGCCAAGGCAGAGTGACATAGTTCCTTCTCCTCCAAAAACATTGCCTAGTGGAAGAGACCAGCAAGGAAATGGCTATATCGCAGGGAGGAGAGTTCCGAGCAGGGTTTGCTGCTGATGCAGAAAGCTTGGAGAGCCAGCCCTGAGAGCAGAGGGGAGGAGAGCAGGGAAGGCTTCCTGGAGCAAGTTACACTCGAGCAGGCTGAGGAGCTCAGCCAGAAGTGCAGTAGGACTCCCGGGGCGGGGCTGGAGGTGACCTAAGCTTTGGTAGCTGTGGCTGGGGTTCGGTCTTAGAACGGCGATAAAACTTAAGGGAGAGAGCACGGAGGAGCCGGCTTTGGGGGTGGATCCAAGGGGCTCAGTTGGACAGACAGAGGGTCCCCAAGAGCTGGAGGAGCTGTGGACCAACTTGGGACTTGTTTTTTTGGTTTTTGTTTTTTGGGGTTTCTTTTTTTTGCTCAGAGAGAGAGTAAGCAAATGCAGAGAGGGGAAAGGGTCGCACTCAGGAAGACGAGTGGGTTCCAGGCTTTGAGGGGCTCTCAGCTCTGCGAGGGAAGACGTGACCTTTGGAACGTGAGAGACATGCAGAGCGAGCTCCCAGGGACTTTTTTCTGCAACCATCTCAACAGCCCCCTCATCCCCCACAAAACGCCCAGGGCCCATCCGGGCAGGCTGGCAGTGGCCAGGAGCAGCTGCGGCCGAGGAAGGAGGGAATGGGACCCGCAACGGGCCACCCAGCAAGTTACAATGAGGGGCCAGGGGCAGGAATTTGGGGTCAGGACTAGGGGAAAGCAGAGGCAGCGAGTCAGAGATGAGATCGAGAGCTGGGACACCACAGCCAGGGTCAGGGCGGGAAAGGGGTGGACAGGCCTGCCACCAGAAAGAAGGGGGGCCCCACATGAGTGAACAAGGACAGCGGCTGGGGGTGGGGGGCTGGGTGCTGTTGCCAGCGGGCCCCTATGGGTTCCAAGAAACAACCGGCTGTTAAATGTCAGCAATTTTGCAAGAGAGTTGTTTAAATGTTGGCAAAATCAGCCATGGTGGAAGCATTTACACCATGGAAATCAACAAATGCTACATTCTGGGCTACTTTTTTCCCCTCCAAGACGGCCCTGAGCCCAGGTTCTTGCCTTTACTCCACCGTGTGGCTTTGTGCCGTGGCGGCCTCGCCTGTAAGTGAATCTTCTCACCCCTGTCGGACACGAAGGGCTCCTGGGGGGTCACAAAGGAACTGGAGCTGGATGTGCCTCCGTAGGGCATGGAGTTGCAGAAGGAGAGAAAAATCTTGAGTGGATTTCCTAGCGTCTCCCTGGATGTCTGATCTAAATTTAGGTCCTTTTAGTCTACATTGAATCCCAGCCACTGCCTTTCCTTCCTTCCTGCAGGCTCTCTGGAGACAGCCGCGAGGAAGGCCCTGCTGGAGGGGGCTGCCCTTTGCTGTTTCACCTGCCAATGTCCCTGTGCCTCCTCGGACCGCCTCTCCCTCGTGCTCTGGAACTGGCAGCGGCTCCCTGCTCCTCTCCTGGCGTTCCAGAAGCCCCACTCTACCCCAGCCACCCCTCCTTATCCACAGCTATGCCCACTCTTTGCCCCGTCCCCCCCCACCCTGAGATAGCAAGGAGATAGCAAGTCCTTCCCCAGCAGGACACCTCAGGCAAGTCCCTAACCTCTCTAGGTCTCATCTGCATTCTAAGGGCAATGCGGGGCCACCAACTTTCGCAGGGCCTGTGACAGGGCCCGTGTGTGTCTCTGCAAGTGCCAGAAACCTGATCAGAAGGACTTAAACTGTGAGGAGAGCTGCTTACTAGGAAGCCTAGTGGTGGGCGGTTACCGAGCTGGCTTTGCCTGGGTCAGTGTCCGAATTCCCTCTATCGCCCCCATTACGGTGGCAAGATGGCTGCCACAGCTCCAGATACCAAGTCTTCTTAAGAATTCCTCCCAAGTCAGGCAGGAGGGTGAGAGTTAACTTGGAAAAGCTCTCTTCATGTGCTTTTCTTACTTGATCGGGGATGAAAAATCTTTCTTGGAGGCTCTCCCATCCCCACTCCTCAAAACCCCCAGGACTCCCAGCAAACTCTTCCCTCTTCTCAGCTAGAACTGGGATATATGACCATTTCAAGCCACAGAGAAGTCTGGGAAAGTGTCACCCTTTCAGTGTCTGGTTGTAAGGGGACAAGAGAGTTGAGAAAGGCCGTTGGGTGGTCAGTTTACATGATGTATTAGAAGGTAACTGAAGATCAGACAGGGTGGCCAGAGTTCCCCATCAGGGAGATTCATGGAGCTCAGTAATTACCTTCATAGTCCATAACAATTTGTAATTAAATATGTACACTTAAATATATACAGACATTAATCACTCCACTAAATTTAGGATTCAAGAAATGTTGTATTTCAAATTTCCCGAGTCAGCTGACATCTAGCTAAAACCCGCATTTGTCGAGGCCAGAGAGCTGCTGTAGAAGGTTACAGAAGGATCCTCAGACTTGCCCCGTCCAGGAACATAAATGTAGCGGCTGAGCTATCAATCCATGGTTGCCCCTGGTGCTGCCCACATGGTCCATGCAGAGGAGATCCCCTGTTCGGAGGCAGGCTTCACCTGGGGAGCCTTCTCAAGGTTCCTGCGCCTCGCACCTGGGGTCCAGTTCTCACGGGCACAGAGCCGCCCCGGCCCCCTCCCTCCAGCAATTCTATGGGGGCAGATCTCAGGGGTCCATGCCTTAGCCTCACAGAACCAACATTTCTCCTTTTCGGTCCAAGAGGCCCCACAACCCCAAAGGCTGTGCCCCTCTCCAGGCCCTCCTCACACATTCAACCACCAAACGGGCACGGGCCCTCCAATCTCGGGCAGCCCACCCCAGCCCAGCGACTTCTCCATTTGGCCGGAAACACAGACCAAAGACTGTTACTTCCCTCATGGTGATAAGGAAAGCTCAAACCTCAAGAACCCAAAGCCAGGTTTTCCAGAAGGGTAAAGGAAAAGGCACTTACTTCCTCTTGCATCTTGATAAGCCAGCCACCGAAAAAGTGGAAAATGAGACCCAACTTTGAACAGGTTGTTCCGTTACTTGACATTGGCATGGAGCCCACCTGCCATGTATGTATTTTCTATGGGGGTGGGAGGTCCTAGTGGCTGGTGTCTCATTTGCTCACCGTTGGACCCCAGTCTCTGGCTCAGAACACGGGCAGTAGGTGTCAATACATCTGAGTTCAATTACTTATTAATCAGAACTCTTTCTGTGCTAAACAACAGAAATCCAAACTGGATCAATTTTTTTAATTAAAAAGATAATTGGCTCTTGTCACTGGGGAAACTGAAGGCAGGCTTGGCTTCAGGCATGACTGCAATGACGTGGTAGAGTTGGAGTTTCTCTCGGGCTCTTTGGCCGGCAGCGTCTGCCTTATGTCTTTGGGCAACGGTTCCAGCAACTGCAGGTTCTCTCGGTCCTCACCGCTCATATGTCAGAGGACATGCTCCTTCTCTAGCATCCATAGCCTGAATCTTCAGAAAGACTTTTATCATATTATATATCTACTCCTGAACCAATCACTTGGCCAAGAACATTATGTGCTCGGAATGGCCACTTGGATGACATGCCCAGCTCTGGGTGGTGGTGGGAAAGCCCCATAAGAAACAGCTTCACAAGAAGAGGGTCCTCTAATAAGGATGAGAGCTATGACCAAGCAAAGAGAGAGTTGTGCACAGGCAGTCAGAAACAGCAGGCGCCCCCTACTGGGAGCTAAGGCTGGCGGGACAGGTGCCCATTGTGCCTCAGTCATCATGGGTGTAATAGTAAGGGTAAGTCAGCTGCTATAACAAACAACACCCAACTCTCAACGACCTAACGCACCAGACTCACTATGTCACAGTCCGAAGCAGGGTGATGGGGTGCTCTTCATGCAGCCATCCAGGGACCAGTCTCCCTCCTCTTAGAGACTTTCTCATTCTCCAGGGTTCTGGAGTCCTGTGCTCCTAGCCACACAGACAGGGAAAGGGGGAGTGTGTGGAAGGTCATACAGGGTGTCTTTAGGGGCCAGGCCTGGGATTGGCGTCTATCACTCTGCCCCACCCCCTTCCACTGGCCAGAACTCGGTAACTGCACATGGTAACTGCAAGGTAGACTGGAAAATGTGCCCAGGAAGAAAAGAAAACAGCATTCGGTGAGTTCATAGTCTTTGCCAAACTGAGGGAGGGTCCCTCGCAGGACCAAGGTGTGATTTGGGAGGAGGGGGGGCAGCAGGGCCAGGTGGGGCAGAATGGAACTCCAGGTTGCCGCCCTCCGCCCTCCAGATTTTTCACCTCGGGCAGCTCGCTGTCCCTCTCTGAGCTTCAGTCTCCTCCTGTGTCAGCTACAGCTGCCCCATCTAAAGGCTCTTTCTACGCAACATTTTCTGTTTCTGGGGTTCAGCCACTGCCAAAAGCCTCTGTATCCTCTCAGTTCCTATGATCTCTGACCTCCCCTTCCTCACAGCATCCTCCATCCTATTCCTCCTTTTCCCCCTTGTCTGCTTTATCTTTCTCTATATCACCTATTACAATCTGATATACCAAATGTTTTTCTCATTTATTCATCATCTCCCTACACAAGAATATAAACTCCAAGAGGGCACAGCTTTTTGTGTTTAGTTCACTGGTATATCTCAAATACCTGGAAAGTACTTGGTATAATGTAAACACTCAGTAAATGTTTTCTGTATCAGTGAATGAAAGAGTGAATGAGTGAATGAATGAAATTTAAAACCTGTCTCAGAATAGCAAGTTGTCTTAAATTCATAACAGAGCAACACTGCCATCTGGTGCCAGACACTTGAATTGCAAGCACAAAGTCCTGGGCCAGGTTGGGGTCGGTGCCCTGTGTGCTGGACAGGCCCCCGACAAGCCTTGTCAATTCAACCCCACTTCATTGCTTCAAACAACACCGTCTGACTCTAGATGAGTCGACAGCTCCGTGGAGCCTACTTCTATATCCCATAGTGCTCCCCTCCAGATAACTAGATGAGACTCCACTAACCATTCATAAGATCCTCAGATGCACCAGGCATTCAAAACTCGCTCTGATGCTGCTAAAATCAAAACACATGGGGAACTCTATCTCTTCAGAAGATGAAATATAAGAAAAGAAGACCCTAACCCTCAGAGAGAACAAAAGAGAACATTTGACGTGAGACTAGTAAGAAGGACCATGAGAAGAGTGGAGAAGGAATAACCTTTGAGGTGGAGTCAGGAAACTAGACCCTACTTTCAACCTGACCTTGAATTCACATTGGTTTGCTCATTTATAAGATGATGGCATTGAATGAGATGGGGTCTAGGCCACAAATTCAGCCTAGCCCTAAGTCCTTCAGAAGGAACGGAGGAGTCATAGGTACCGCCAGTCTCTGGAGCTAATGATCAGAAAGAGAAGTGATTCATCCATTGGTCAGAAATGCTGTGGGGGTGCCTCCCAGAGGACTTGGTTGGTATTCAACACCCCTTCTAAGGTCTCCTGTCGCTGAAAGAAGCTGGGGACTACAATTCCCAGAAACCCTTTGGCTGTGTGGTTCCGTCTTGCAAAAGCCAAGAGGCTCTGGTCTAATATTTAGATGATGGAAAAGGAGAGGTCATCATTAAATCTAAGTACAAATCAAGAGTTTTCTATGAAAATTTAGCAGCCAAATTGACATGTGCTGTGTCAATTACATGCCAGATTTTGAAGACTTCTTACCCCTAAAATGTAAGTTATCTCATTAATAATTTTTTGGTTTCATGTATTTTTGATACATTGGGTTTAATAAAATACATTATTAAAACTAATTTTGTCTGTTTCTTTGTAATTTTTTAATGTGAAATTTAAACTTAATGGAAAATATTTAAAATTACTTATCTAGCTAGCTCACTTATTTCCATTGGACAGAACTGGTTTAAAGTGTGTGGAAAGTGGACAGAAAGTGAACACACAAAACACTTCCTAACCACATGAGACAATAAACAATATCACAATGTTGAATGTGGATTAATGCCACACAAGAGTGGTGCTAATGCCAAGAGTTAAGAGCTCAAAGGAGAAAAAGAGGTCCCTAAGGACTCCGGGGTAGGGAGGGGAGGTGGTGCAGGGGGAGATGAACCACACCCTGGAGGACGGGAGGATGTGAGTGGGGTGAGGGCATCCAGGACTTCCCAGGCAGTGGATTCAGCGTGTTCAGGGAGGAATAACTCAGGCTTGGCCAGAGGCAGAGGCTATGGGGTCTCAAGCAAATGTGAAGAAAAGGGTCATTGTTTCTACCTGTGTTTTCAGTCACAACTCCATTCATTTTACCCCGTGGACCAGAGTCTTGGGGGAAGGAGAGAGGCAGGCAGAAAGGTCCCGAGTTGAATATTGGGAACGTGGGTGCCATCTCCTAGGGTGCCAAAGGGCCCCTGCACACCAAGCCACAGTGCAAACCCAAACCCAGGCCCCACCTCCTCTTGTTTTGTCCAGAACGGGCCCGTGAGGGGTCATGTTTTCCAGGGGTCCAGGCTGCAGAGGGCAGGATGCTCTGCTGTGGCTCCAGCCCCAAGGGCTCTGCCTCCCTCTCCCAACCACTTCCTAAGAAGGTTCATGGCGGCTGTGGACCTGAGTCTCCTGGTCACAGGGAGAAACATGTGCTCCGTCTGGGCATTATGGAGTTCGGTGGAGAGAGGCCACGGGGACAGGAGACACAAAGCCACGGCTTGAAAGTGCTTGCGCTTGCATTTTGCAAAATTTCTGGCCTGGTGTCCCTGGTCGGCAGCGGGATCTTTCTGAGAAAAGCTGGGAACTCTGTGGTCCTGGCCTGGTCCTGTGAGACTGGCCGCCTGGAGCCAGCTGGAGCTGAGTCCAAGTTGGATGTTGAGTCATTTCAGGAAGGGCCAGCTGTGGTTTCCAGCTCAGAGACTGGACCAGAGGAGCACTGATGCTAACCAGGCCAGAGGAGGGGCCAGAGCGTCCATTAAAGCGCAAGCAAGAACAGGTAACGTCGCTCGTTGCCTTGGAAAAGTGCTGATCCCCAAACCTGGAAGTACTTTGCCTCCTTGTTGGGACATCTTTGAAAACAGGAGAGCTTTTCTAGTACCTGAATGGCTCTGTACACTCGCTTCCAAAAAGAGGAAGACTTAGCTCAATAAATCTTTCCTTAACACCTGTATTACACAACGCTGAATCAGGAACCTTGGGGGAAATGAGATAAAGCAAAAAATCTTTAACTCTTAGGGTGGAAGAGCCATAAGAAGTTGTGGAGGCCAAAATGACTTCCCAAAGTAGAAACTCCTGCAGCCACATCCCTGGCTATTCAATGTGGCCTTAGTCCTCTGAGAACAAACAGTTTCACAAAACCAAAGACATAAGCAGCATTTGGAGAAGTGGCCCAGTACACAAAGACCTGCTAAGGCATGTAGCCCACACTGTAGGTGCCACGAGAGCCCCGGGCCAGGGGTGGCCAAGGTGACAGACATGGCCAGTGTGTGAGGAAACAATCAGAGCAAGCTCCCTGACCGGGGCACTGAAAGCAGGCCCTGAAGGACCGCAGGGTCCAGGGACTAGGGTGGGGGAGGAGCTGGGTGGGTGCAGAATGGTTTAAAAAGAAAAGGGAAGAAGAAGAAGGAAGAGAAGGAGAAGGACAGAAGGAGGGAAAGGGAAAGGAAGAGGGGAAAAGAAGAAAGTCAACAACAGTGATTTGAAAGACAAGCAGGAAGTACTCCAGCCCCCAAATCTTTGTTGTCTTAAAATCTCACCATAAAATTTTCACTGGAGGGGACTAAGTTTTTCATTATTTTCATCTTTCAAAATGAAGCTTTCCTTGCCGATGTGACAAGTAAGGACCCTAACAGAACATCAGATGATTAACAGGCAGATAAGAGTGAAATGAAGACAAACTCTGTCACTACCGCCCTTTTGCCAAAGATTAGCCCATTCAATCAGCTGCTGGTCATGCCCACAAAAATGGTAGTACTGAGGAGAGAGACTGGCTTGGTCCAGGGTCAAGGCCTGTGTGGATCTTCATCCCGTTGACCTCAGGAAAACCCTGATATTTCCCCTTCAGTTGCCCTGAAGCGCAGCCTTTCAAACAAACCGCCAGAGCGAGGAGAGAAGCAGGGTCTCTCTGGAGCCACGTGTTCTTGCTGGCCTGAGCAGATTCTCTGAGATCTCAATCTCCTTTCCAAAGGGCTCACAGGAGAAGATCCCTGGAGAAAGTGTCATAGCAAAATTGTTAAGATCCTGGGCTCTGGAGTCAGACTGCCTGCATTTGAGTCGTGGTTCTACTGGCTGGATCTAAGACCTTAACCTCCATCTCTCTGAAGCCCAGTTTCCTCATTTGTAATGAGGCTGTTGAGAGTACTTATTTCATAGGGTTGTCATGAGAATTAAATATGATGCCCTTGCAGTACTTAGAATATCAGGCATTGTGCTGGATAAACACTGTTCTATTATTATCAACAATTTTCTGCAACCTGCCAACACAAAGAATCCTTCGGTTGTTTCAGAATACGGATGGCGTCTACCTAACCAGAGCAATTTTTAGCATCATTCTTCCATTCACTCAATACTTACTTCCTGAGCCCCTACTGTGAGCAGGATTTTTTAAGGATAGTAAAAGACACAAAGATAGCATGGAAAGCTACTCTGTCTTGAAGGAATGTACAACTTAAGCAGGCACAAGAAGACAGGGTCTCAAGGGGCTGCAATATGACACAGTGAACAGGGGTGTATGCTGAACCTACAAAGACTTGTATCATTTAGGGTCAGGTGAGGCTGCAAGTAACTGAAAACCGCACACAACGGTGGCTTCACCGTGGTGGAAGTTTGTTTTTTCTCTACTATAAACAAAGTCAAGAGACAAGCAATCAGGCTGGTTTGGGCTCAACAACTATTAAGGGTCCAGGCCATCTTTAATATGTGGCGCTACCTCATCACCCAACTTGACACTCAAACTCTAACCTAGCCTCCTCTTCCTCATCATCATCACCATCTTTTTCACCAGAGCCTTACTTATGGAGCGCACACCATGTGCCAGAAACCATTCTAATCACTCTTCAAATA
Organism: Trachops cirrhosus; assembly: GCA_028533065.1. Classification (NCBI taxonomy): domain Eukaryota; kingdom Metazoa; phylum Chordata; class Mammalia; order Chiroptera; family Phyllostomidae; genus Trachops; species Trachops cirrhosus. Next base: position 123,906,421 of record CM052543.1, read on the forward strand.
CTAATTGATGGCATCCTCACAATATCCCTATTACAGCAATATTATTTTCACTCCCATTTTATTGCTAAGAAAACTATGGCACAAGAGGATTAAGCAACCTGTCCAAGGTTGTACAACTAGGTGGCAAGGACAGGGTTTCAACTCAGTCAGGCTCCAGAGTTCAGCTACTAGGAAGAAGGGAAAAAAAGTGAGGGGGAGGGTAGTCTATACAAAGAAACTTTGGTCAGAACTTAGTCACAGTGGCTATATCCAGCTGCAAGGGAGGTTGGGAAATGTAGTCTCTATTTAAGGCAGTAACACTGGGAGTTCTACAACTAAGAAAGATAGGGAAACAGATATTGAGGACCAAACTATTGTCTGTGGCATGGACCCCCACTAAATTCATTTCCTCTCCCATAGTGAAGCACTCCCAGCAATAATTCTGTATGACATGACCCCTTCCCTGCTCCTGCTCCTGCTCCTACACAAGAGAGGCCAGTGAGAGCTTCCGAACTTGGACCAAGGGAGAGATTCCATCATTCCATAAGTCCAGTGGCATATACCCTCGAGTGCTTCAGCCAAATCTTTAAGCTATGGCCCACAAAGGAAATAACTAAGTGGATGTTCAGAGACAGAATGCTACCCAAGCAGTACTTCCGGCTGCCGATGTCAGGGCTCCCTGAGGCGCTACTGCATTCCTGCTTTTGGGTGCCACAAGACCCACCCATATGCTTGTGAGAAAAGTGCTCCTACTCCCCACAGTGAGTCTCTGACAATTACCCAATTGCCATCAAAGAATCCTAACTGCACAACCAGGCAATGTGTAAGGGCTGCTCGTGGTGCCGGGGAAATGCCATGAAGTACGGAGGTCTGCCTAAGGAACCAGAGGAGGCTTCGTAATCTGGGGTATCATGGCAGACAAGTAAGGTCCTGGCCATGTGCCAGACACTGTTCCACTTTATAAAGAGTCTCACTTAATTCTCAAAAACTCAATGAGGCAAATGCTACTACTATTATTTTTATTTTATAAATAAGTAAAGCAAGGCACAGAGGATTAAGTGACCAAAAGGTCAAACAACAGAAATAGTAGAACTCAGTCTTGTACCTGGTCAGCCTGGCACAGGCTTCCACAGCCTTAGCTACCATTTGTGTTCAGGTGTTTGGTGTCTGGGCTGGGTCTCGATCAAAGGGTCAGACTGTGATGGGAAGAGGCAAGACTGTCCACGCCAAGCAGAAGGCAGCTGGGAGCCACATCACAGTCAGTGGGCATGAGGCTGACTTGGGGAGTCCGGAACAGCTGTGCCACACCGGTTCTGAGGAGCAAGACTGGGCAGCCAGGCTGGAAAGCTGGGTTGGGAGTTGATTCAGGGTGGAGACTGTGAACAGAGTTTGGGGTTACTTTGGAGGCACTGAGGAGCCATGGAGAGTTTTGGAGCTGGAAAGTAACATGCTCTGAGCCTGGCTTTGGGATGATTGCTTAGGAAGATAAAAGGGGGAGATAGTCAGGAGGCTCTTACGATAAATGATTCACTAGAGATGCTCTTGACTTACGATGGGGTTGCATCCTGATGGTGAGTTGAAAATCCCCTTAGTCGAAAATGCATTTAATACACCTGACCTACCACATATCATAGCTTAGCCTAGCCTACCTGAAACGTCAGAACGCTTACATTAGCCTACAGTTGGGCAGAACCATCTAACAAAAAGTCTATTTTATAAGAAAATGTTAAACATCTCATGTAATTTATAGTGCATACCGCTTTTACAGCATCAAAATGTCAAAAAACCGTAAGTCAAACCACTATAAGTCAGGGACCATCTGTACATGGGATTTCACGAGGGTTGGAGAAGGGAAGACGAAAATGTGACTTCTTGGGGTTGAGAAGCAGTACTTGTAGCTACCTGGGAGACTAGGGGGAGGGGTGCCAAAGTAAATTCCAGAGAAGTTCTGGGCCTGCTGGTGGTGTGAGGTAAGGGTCAAGGGGAGGGCGAGCTCAGGTTAGACAGCAGGAGTTCGAGGTACCTGTGGAGCACCCCGGTGGAGAATCTCACCGGCAGAGAAGTCGGGCCTAGAGATGCAGCTCTGAGCTTACACATATAGTGTGCTCCCTGAAGCTGTGAGCACAAGTGACATCCCTGGGAGAAAGGCCCTTGACTAGAAGGCCTGGTGAGAGACAACGGAACCAGTAGCCAGAAGCTGATCGGTAGCAGTCAGCTCCAGGGTCCAAGGGTAATCAGGAAAGTGCACGCCCCAGAAGGCGAGATCGGGCTCTCAGGAGGAACACAGGACCCTCAGAGCTAAGGAGGTTGGCCAGGGCTTGTGGCCTCCACTGCGGGTTCAGCAACTGGCAGACCCAGCTCGCACAAACCTTCTTGTTGCCTTGGATGGGGATCTGCAGAGTCAAATTGTTCAGATTTATGATGGAAAATGGCCTCAGGGACTGGGACAATTTACTGCTCACAAACGGATTCCAACTTGTCCATTAAAGTGCCTCATTCCGGTCCCAACACCCAGGCACGTTCACACCTCTGGTGAGGAGTCAGACCTGCCCAGGTGAGTAGCTTACGGGCTCAGCACTGTGTCCTAAAGAAAGCCAGGGCAGCCTTCAGTGCCCACCCCACTCTAACTGAGAGAGAGAGGGAGAGTGGGACAAGGCTACTTGACAGCCCACCACCCCAGCCCACCCTGGGCAGGGACTCTGTGGGGCAGGCCGCCTCCCCCCAGGGCCATGGCCAAGGCAGGTAACAGAGGACTGAGAGCAAGGCTTTGCCATCTGGCCCCAGCTCTGCCGCTTAAGAACCGTGACCTTAACCGTGTCCTTAGCCTGAGATTGTTTCCTTTACTGTAGAAGGGGAACCATTCACACCTTGGGAGGGTGTTTTGGTGATTAAATAAAGTAACTGTATGAACCATGAGCCCAGTGCCTGGGACATGGCACTCACTCAGTGAACGGGAGTGATTATTATTACCCTCTACCCTGCAGTCTGGCCTCTCCCAAAGCGACAGGGGGGGTCATCTACTAAGGGTGAGGTCACATGACAAGAGCTGCTGCGCCACCTCCCCTCCTACATTTGTCTCCTTCTCAGAGGGAGAGAGACGCACAGAGACCTCAGTCCCTTGTCCCTCCTTCCTCCACTCGAAGCTGCAGTCCCCACACCCAGGCAGGCCTCCCTCACTCCCCCAAGGCCAGCAACTTAGAAAATCTCCCCCAAGCCCCCAGAAAATGGGGTGTGGTGAGGCCCCAGCCCAGGGCAAAGGGCCTACTCACATTCGGAACCTCCGAGCTGCTCAGGCAGAGCTGGAGGCGCAGGGCTGGGCGAGCGGTCCTGGGAGGGAACAGGCAGGGGATCGGGATGCCCTCTCCCCACCTTGACCCTGGCCTAGTGGGCTAACGGGCAGCCCGTGGCGTCCTCCCCAGCTTTTCACCGTGTTTTGCTCTTTCTTCTCTCGTCTCTCATTACAGTCCTGGTTCCCCACCGTATCGAGTCTATGTCTTTTTAGCACTCTGTGAATATGGAAGCAATTGACCAGTTTTGAAACAATGCAGAATTCTTCATGCTATTGCCTAATTTTCACCTCCCTGGGCTGCTGTCTTCCCTCTCCCTCGGCTCAGACCTGGGCAGGCTTATTTTCTTCGCTGTGCGTCTTTTAAAATTGGGATTAGAGCCAGGATGGAGAAGGAGACTGGAAATTTGACTGCTTCCCACCCAGGCTCCCGTCCTCCATGGCCTTTGCTGGAATTCACGCTGGGCAGTATGAGAAGGTACTTCCCAAAGGGAGACATCACCCTCTTGCCTGTCAGGTGCGTGGCCCTTGCACACCATCCTCATGGTTGGGAGGCTGCAGGGAGGGGAGTACATACCCAGGTAGCTGCTGAGGCAGATACAGACAGGTCAGACGTGTTTCAGCGACCCTCCCAGGACCCTCTACCCCAATACACACACACCCTGTGACAAGGGTCATTAGCCCAAATCGCTCATTAGCCTCAACTTAGACTTCAGGTGGGTCATGGTTGCAGGGAGGGGGCGTCTTGTGATTGGCAGCAGATGAAATTCTAGCCCCAAGAAGTTTTCACAGCATGCATCTACAGAGACGAGATCAACGAAAGTGAGTCACATAGAAACAGAATAAGAGGTAGAATTTGAAAAACTGAGGTACCAAAAACAATGCCAGTCAGTGTCCACAGGGATCCAGTGGGCAGGTGGCGTAGCCCTGGAGGGTTGGTGAATGGGGCGGGCCTGCCTCGGGGGCTGTGGTCGAGGGAGGGCAGCTCGGGGAGGGAGGCTAGCGTGGCCACTGCACACAGAGCCCTCAAGCACCCGGGCCGGAGACCATGTGTCGGGACACGATGGCCAACAATGACCAGCTGTGGCCGAGGTGGGCCGGCTCCTCTCAGAGCTACTGGGGCAGGCTAACGGCTTGGGTTCTGTTTTGGGAGAAGTTTAAACTTCAAGGAGGGATGTGAGCAAATACCTGGCTTATCTACCCATGACACCCTCATTGTGGTGGACGCCCAGGAACCCCCAGAGCTGGGGACTGGAAGAGGGACCAGGTGGTACCAGCACCAAGGTCGCCCCTGGTGTGCTGGACTTGGGGTGGGTGATGCGAGTGTCTATATTTCTTGGCTGGAGGAAGACAAGAAGATAATTTGAGACAGTCATCTCTGACGTAGCAGAAGATGGTCCAGCAGATACTGTATCTCACGTCTCATGGTTAATTGCAGAAGCAGCCCCACCCTCACTCACCTCAAGAGACCCCAGAGGCCCTACGGTCTCTGATTAAAAAGCTTGGGTCCCCCCAACACCCTCATTCCCATCCCCATCTTCAGCAGGAAAGACAACCAAGAAGGCTCGCTGATGTCTCCTGAGCAAGGCCACAGCCCCTGGACTCTCCCAGACACACCCCATCCCTTGTGGCCCCGCTCGAAAGCCTGCGAGGGCATAGGAGGAAACCAAGAGCCTGCCACCCAAGATAAAGGTTTCCGTCTGATTTTGTGGTTCAGCTGAAGTTGTGTTCTTTAATTGTTCAAATAAACAGTTTTCAGCCTGGAGGCCAGAACACGCCAAAACATGCCACTCCATTTTCAGCACCAACTGGGCGCTACGAGCACAAACACATTTTCCACGTCGCAGCCAGCACTCAACAGTGCCCGGTGGACTGAGAGCTCAGCTCTGTCCCCAGGTCCCGTCTGGTCGGGGGTCAGCATCCGCAGAGCTCTGGGCTCCGCCGACTCAGCCCTCCGTCCTGCCACACTCTAGAAGATGCTCTGGTCTCGGGATTCTGGGTGTGGCCTGGGATGTAACAGCCCCGAGGAGCCAAGTCCAGGCAGCCCCGAGCAGCTGTCACAGGGCAGCAGAACCTCATTTCCAGGTAGACTACCAGGTCAGCTCCACCCAAAAATTTTTGAGAAGCTGAAGGGCTAAAAAGAGGACCACACTGGCTCTAAGGATGGCAGGTGTCAGCGAAAGAACCAACATTTTACTTCCTTTCCTGAGCCTTTCCACAGAGGAAAAGGCTCCGAGGAGAGTGTCTCCTACAAGGACTCCAGCTGCGAGTGTGTGATTTCTCTGCATGGAACTTCTAAATGCAGACGAGGCCACTGGGCGCATGCAAGGGGTGATGAGGCGTCTCTCCCTGACTTCTAGCTAAGCCCGGAACTGTCCTCAGGGACATCCTCAGATGTCCGACGGTTCCAGCATTGTGGCCTCAGCGGACTGGTCTTTAGGAGTGCCTTTCCTGGGAAACAGCAGCTCTGGAACTGGAGCAGGTGGCCCACAAACTGATTGAGACCGAAGGGCAGGTCCAGGTCAAAAAGTGCCGGGGTGCCCAGCCTGTCCCCGAGTGCAGGGGAACCCTGGTGGCTGGGCCCAGAGACCAAGTAGGAACAGAGAGGGCTGGCAGAAAACTGACACAGGAGCTGGACAGACTGCAGACTCTCATGGCCTAATAGCCCCCACCCCCTTGACCCATCTAGCACAAGGTGGCCTCTGGGGGCTGCTCTCTGATGGGAAGAGGGAGGGGTTGGCGAAGCCAAACCCTTGGTCCAATCAGTAATTCCTTCCTCCTTGGGCCTGGGGTCGTGGAACCATAGGGCTCACGATTCCGCCAAACTCCTGGGGTCTGTGATGAAGGAAACACAGTGAGTTCCCAGCACTCAGAGAAGAGACGAGGCCAGGAGAAGGAAGAGGACAAGCAACTGACACAGCTGTCACGAATCACAGGGAAAGGCTCAGACCAAAACTCATTTGGACCCAGGGCCTTTGGGCCTGTTTTGGGAAAACGGACTAATCCCATAATCCTGCCCACCAGGCATTTTTTTCTGCCTGGCTTCAAAGTGGGAGTGGGAGAGGGCCCCCAGAGGCAACGGTCCTGCTGAGGAATGCGCACTCTTAAAGGAGAAAAGCCACCTTCCCTAGGTTGTGTGTGTCGCACACACAGGAGGCCTCTGGTCTGGGACGGTCAGCACTTGCGCTGCAAAGGTGGCGCCTGTGCCCGGTGGGGCCAGCCCTCAAAGCAGGGGCCAAGGAAATGGCACAGGGGACCCTGCCTTCACATCAGGCAAGGGACCGAGGCCGCCTCTCTCAGGCCTGCTCCTCAGACACGGGCAGGGGGACCAACGGTCACCATTGAAGAACCTCAGCCTCTGGCCTGGACACCTTCCACTCTGGGCCAGGCCCCTTGGGGGACGGCATTGAGCCCAGTCCCGCCCTTCGGGAGCTGCCAGTCTTCTCAGTCCAGACAACTCAGGTGTGAACGGCCTCCACTCGTCCACACACCCAGCGCTGCGGGGACCCCAGCCCCGGGCAGAGACCCTCACGGCAGCACGTGCACACAAACCCACACACACACCCCCACCCAACAGTGGCTTCAGCGCACCACCCAGCGATGCCCAGTCCATTCGAGGGATGACCAGAGCCTCTCCAAGTCCAAAGCAGCCACATGCCAGGAGAGTTGTGTGCAGACTGGGTTTGTCTCTCTGGTCGTGTTTTCCTTTTGTTCAATGTGCTCTCTGCAGCGATGCATTCCCTTGGTGTGGTTCGGATGACGGGGGAGTTTGAGATGAAAATAGCTTTTAAAAAATCACACTTGAAAAGGAAAGAATCCTTTTCAGAATATATAGACAAAGGAAAATTATAGTCTCACTGACAAACCTCACCAGCACCAAGCAGGGAGACCTCTGCGGTACAGAACCCTCCCCTCTAGCTGTCCCCTCCTGTTCTGCGTCTGGTAGTGAGACATGGGAAGGGAGAGGCACCTTCCAGGGCAATTTTTTGTTGAATGGCTTTAGCCAACTTCTTCCTGTGAGTGTCCCGTCATGATCTTTGACACCCCCAGCCCACCAGGCCAGAGGTCTCTTGCAGGCAGTGAGCAGGAATGCAAGGCGAGTCTGTAATAAGCAAATATGCCCTGTGTCTTTAAGAGCATGGACTGAAACTTTGTTTGCAGGACATGTATTTGGGCCTCAGTGGGAGGAAAGGAAGAAGATAAAAGTGGCTGGGATAGGAGAAAGACAAGGAAGAAAAAAAGCCAGAATGCATGCAGAGAAATCTAGGTTCACAGGGAAAATTTATTTTTGCAACAAGGATTCCAGTCTTCTGGGGACTGTTTACACTGAATGATTTAATCACCAAATGCGTAGGTTGGTCCAACACAATTCACTGAGGGAGCCTTGGCCGGCTGGCCTTGCCGAGGGTCACCTGCCACTGGGACAGGAACTGCAGCTTCCTGGGGGAGGGGTGAGACTGAGGTGGGAAGGACAGGGTGGGTGTGGCCTGGAGACAAACTGGCTGTTGGGCTTGTGGGACCGAGAGTTCCTATTCTGGACCCTGGGAATGGGCTTCGGGCACCCGGGATCCCTGCGGTGTCTGCGCCTTTGTGTGGTGAGCACATACGCACACTTCGGTTGGCAATACTCCTGGGAGAGAAGCCACGGCTTTCACAGCTTCTCACGGGGCTCCGCTGGTGTTTCGGAGCAGCAGGAAGAGTGCAGTTGGGGTCAGGCTTGAATCAAGCCCCCTGTGGTGTGAGATGGGCCGTGGGGACAATTTGCTGTAGGTGTGCCAGTAAGTCTGTTTCCCTAGGAGTGGGAGCTCTTGCAGGTGACCAGGCAGAGAAGTGGCACAATGACAGCTGTCATTCTAGCGGCAGTGACTGGAGAGGCAAGGCCGGGAGAGAGAGAAGTTTGGGGACGGCATTGCCAGAGTCAAGGATCCACTGTTGGTTCAGCCTGTGGAACAGGGAGAAGCTGGCAGGTCTGGCCCCAAATTCTGATGCCCAGGCTGATCTGGTGACAAAGTAAGCCCATCCACAAACAGGCCAGACATGCAACTCACACTAGTGCATACACCTGCCATACCACCCTTCCTCCTGGCCCGGCCCATCTGGACAGTAGGCTCCCTGCAGAAATGATCTCCCCACGCTTGCTCTTTGAGGTCGTGCCTCTGCAGGGAGACAGCTGAGGGCTATGGGTCACGCTGAGGACACTGTCTAGCCTGGCCTGGGCTCGCAGAGGCAACTGAGTCCTTCTCAGGGGACAGCTGGGTTTGGACATTGCTGGAGCTGTGACATTTTCCTTCATGTCATATTCTGAGGACGGGGAACAGCCTGTGATTATCCCACTGGGGCCGCTTCAAGCCCTGGCTGCACCAGCTCCAAAACATGTCCTAGCTCCTGGCAGTGGGGACGGGGAGGAGGGCTGTATGGGGCGGAGATCAGGCCACCCTCAGTCCATGGGGCGGCACATTCACACCTCTGCCCCTTCACGAACCCCCCCACTCCCCAATAGACCCTAGCCCCTGGAGTCCTGGCCCTGGAATGTCAGAGCACCTCTGTCCCACAGTCCCGTGTCACAGGAAGCACTCCCTGGTTAGGGAAAAGTAATTTGTGAGATCAAACCGCATTAGCCAGGAAACTGGGTGATTATGCTTGCCTTGAAAACTCAGAGTGAAATACGGCAGCTTGCATCCTGTTTGATTGCTCCTGGGTGAGCCAAGGGCAGTTTGCTCAAAAGATTGTTAAGCTTTGTGTTTCTTGAGGGTAGGGGCTGGGCCGCATGTCCCCACAGCACCCCTCCAGGGTTGCTGAGTACTGGTCTGTCGAGCACAGAGGCCCGAGACAGATAGCAACCTCATGCATGTGTGTTGCCTAAAAGGATGGACAGATGGGCGGGAGGACAGTCTATACCCAAGCCTCCAACAGGTTCTTCCACTCTGAGCTCTCCGTGACAGCCCGTCCAGAGGGAAGAGGCCTAAAGGGAGTGGAGCTGTCAGAGGGAGGCAGGGGGCCCTGGGGTGGGTGCCCCTGGGGAAGGAACAGCAGGAAAACATCCATCGGTCAAAACCTGCCCGGGCTCCCACCCTCCCCCACCTCTCAGGGTGCCCCTGTCAAGCCGGCTCTTGCTAAATAAACCAGCCTTTGTGTGTGTGTGTCCTGGAGGAGAGAGAATGGGCCGGGGGAGGGGCGGAGGGCCTGTTTGTCAAAATAGACCTCCTGAATGTGTTTAAGGGCCTGCAGTTTGGATGAGTAAATATTTTCCCTTTCAGATGAAAGGTGCAATCATCGCTGTTTTTAAATTACTTTAATTAGAAAAGATTGCCTTAATCTTTTACTTATCTGTACTATTGTGGGAACTGCCAGCAAATGAAGTGCAGGGAAAACAGGTGGAGTTTGACCTTTGCTCCAAGCATCTTGAATTTCTTCTAGGCTGGTAATTAAGAAGAATCAGGGGAAGTTCCTTGCAGAATCTAGGAAACACAACACGCACACAGTCGTAGATACAAGGGCACGCTGGCGAGCGCGCACTCTCACACGCGCTCCCACACGCCTGCACACAGCGCACTCTCATGCGGGGGAGGGCCCACGAGTGGAAGGAAAGTCAGACCCCAATGTGGCAGACCAGAAAGCTCCAACCTGGAGAGCCGAGTTCCTGCCCCCAGCCCTGAGAGGTGGCTTAATGAGTTTCCCAGGGTGGCCTAAAATGATTAATTAAGCAGACGGCCCCTTACTCCCTCCCCAAACAACGGAAACCCAGTAACGGTCTGTCTGGGGAGGGAACAACAGGGGCCCTGACTCCAGGGGCCGTTGGGGACGTGGTGTAAGAGCCAGCAGCCCCAGATAAGGGGCTATAGCAACGGCCTGTAACGGCCACCAAGGCCCATCCTACCCAAGCCATGGCTGGCAGGGCTGGGCCTGGCGAACAGCCCTCTCTGCTCCTGGCCTCCTGCGTCCTGCTGCATGTTTGGGCATGACCCAGACCCAAGGGGACCTGTGGCAAAATGGCAGAGTGGTCCATCCCCACTGGGAGCCCTCCGCCTGCCCATCCCTGCTGCTCAACAGTCCTGGGCTCAGGGCGGACACTAGGAAAGGGGTCTGGAGGCTACCTGGGTGTTCAGAGCCATCGTCATGGAGAGTGAGGGGCTCATCTGGGGCTTCCCTCCCAGATCACCCCTGTCAGGGGAAGCCTTCAGAGCTGCCAGGGGCCCCAGAGATCTGCGTTCACCATTCCCTGGATCCACAAACACATACTGAGCATGTCTGGTGTGCAAGACACAATGGCAATCAGTGGCTTAAAATACAGACTCCCAGGCCCCAGCCATGGGATCCATATTTGGTTGCCCTGAGGGAGTCCTGGAGTCTAGGTGATTCTCATGCCCAAGCAGAGCTCGGTGCTCAGGCGTCCAGAGACACCTTAGGTTTCTGCATGCGTAGCCTGGACCAGGTGTTCCCGGAACCCTTTAGATGTTTCTCTTGGAAGATGCCCCAAGGATTCAACTGGGGTGCTTGTTGAGTGTTGGGTCCTCTTTCCCACAGACGAGAGTGAGACCTTCCTTCCCAGACAGTCGCAGCCCCCGGGGACTGGGACAAGAGTGGGACAAAGGCTTCTCTGGCATAAGGAACACCCAGCTGGGGGGTTGGAACCTGCCCTGGGCCTTGTAAACAGGCCGTGTGAAGGGACTAGGGGTCCAGAGCAGGCCCAGCCCCGCCAGCCTGGAGGGACTGAGGAAGTGGAGGGGCGGGGAGAGCTGGCAGAGCCAGGAACAATGTTTTCCTTCTAAAACGCTCTGGGTGCTTGGGCTGGATCTCCAGCCGGGTGTTTACAGCGTTTGAACCACATCCACAACTGCGACTGTGTCTGTCTGTGCTCGCGTCTTTCACTACAGGTAGCTGTCTGTGCGCCTCCGAGTTCGGAGGGTCCGATCTCACCTGTGGGTGTGGGCTTCTCTGTCTGCAGGAGGCCCTCAGGAAAGAGGTTCTGGCTTCACTCTTGTGAGCCGCTCCACCTCAAAACATGGCTAAGCTAAAATAAACCTTGCTGGAAAAGCTTTAACAACAATTTTTTTTCTGTCCTTGGCATAGGCAATAACACCAGTGGGTCTCCATGGTCAATTAGGAAGCTTGGGAAAACACTGCTTGTAATTAAAAGTCTAGAAGGGCCTCAATTAGGGTGGTGTGTGCCCTGCCAGGCCCGTTCCCAAACCCCTCTCGGCAGCATTTCTCTCCTGGCTGGAAAAAGCCTTTGATTTGCACCAAATGTTCAGTGGCCGTAGTGGACCAGGCCCGGCACTGCCTCCATGCCAGCTGCTCAGGGCACAGGCGGGCCTGTGACCCAATACTTTGTTGGACTAGGCCGGTGTAGTGGGCCCGGCCTTCCCCCCGTCCTGACCTCCTAGCCCCTCTGTGACCCTGAGTGGCCACACCTGGAGGTGCAGACCCCGTCCAGCCCGGCGCCTGCCCCTGTCCAGAATGGCAGTGCTCATTCTAAGAATTCAAGTGAGCCTGTTAGCCCTGTCTGAAGGCGAGGCCGCCGTGGTTAACCTGGAGGGAGGGTGGCGTTGAGGTGCAGTGAGGGACACCCTGTGTCCCCTCTTCCTCTGCAGAGGCCACTCCATCTGAGCAGAAGCCTGGCCCTGAGCTACAGCCACCTCAGGAAATGCAGCCAGAGTGCGCCAGGGTATTCACCTGGGACCAGAGCGCACAGGGCCTGGCTAAGAAGGTCAGGAAATAGCACAAACCCTTGACCTCCTGATTCTCTATGGATTAAAGACAAGAGGCTAGCAAGGGGCCCAGGGTGCCATGTTTACTCCCTCCTATTGGGGGGTGGGGGTGGGGCAGCCAATGATGGAAACTTGGAGGCCAAGGGTGTTATCTTCCTGGGCAAAGGCTCAGGTGCTCCTCTGGGTGGGTGGGAAAGAGAAGTGCTGAGTCAGGTCAGGAGCAAGCCTCTTACCCGTCCCAATGCACACACACACACTGAGACCACAAGTGGGTCCTCCGAGTCCCAGATCACGGCCGCCCACACCAACTCACATTTCTACACCAGCTCGTGCTGACACCCATTCACCATCACGAACAAAGCAACAGTTGGCTATACAGACACTGTAACAGGGGCTGGCAGGCCCCATGCAGCACCAGGCTGCACTCCAGGGTCTTTGGCAGCCCCTGGCCCCTCTCGCAAGAGTAGAGGCAGACAGGAGAATGGGGAAAGAATCGCTGTACAGGCAGATGGTCTCTGATGCAATGCCAAGGGCAGGTGCTCAGTCCCACAGGCCACGCCCTGGGGGAGCCTCACAGAGGGCAGCCTTGTCCCCACCAGCTCTGCTGATGCCCTGGTGAGAGGTCCTCTGGTGGCAGGGAAATGGCGGGGGAAGGGTTACAGGCTAACCAGAAAAAACAATTACTAACGGGAAAGGCAGCGCATTCCAGCCCTGCTTAGCTGGGCCGCCAGGGCCCGTGGGTGGTTCTTGGATTATGCATTTCCTTGAAAACAAAAAGGAAAGTTCAGGGCAGTTCAGCTGTGCCCTGAATCTCACTCAGGGGCCTTTGTCTCCTCACAGGCCCCTCACACAGCCTGTGTGCCCCGCTACCCCACAACCCCACTAGCCTGGCCAAATGTCCACCGGGAAAGTGAGAACATTAATACCACTGAGAGCCTGCGAGGGAAGTGGGGAGACTGGAAAGAAGAAAGAAAGGGGAATGGGAAGGGAGCAGGGACCTTGGAGAACTCGCGCTGCCCAGAAGCTTCCCTTCTGCGGGCGACAGGGCGAAAATGTTTGTTGATTCACTCACCAAACCTCTGCGCAGCCCCAGCTCTGTTCCAGGCACCGTGCCAGGCACTGGGGTGATCCTTGAAGTTCACTGTCGGAAAAACATGGTCTCCCTACTTATCCTTCGCTGCCCTCTCTTCCATCTCTGAAAACCCGGTCTCCTGACAGATCCTATTTGTAAAATTCATACTGAGAAGTTGGTGGTTGATCATGGCGGAAAGCAGGCCCTCCTGGGGCGATTTACATCCGCCGACCCCAATTAGAAATACTTCTTCATTGATTCTGGTCCTTACCTGGTAAGGATTAACAAACCGACAGCATTTATTAGATGTAATTCTGTCTGGGGACTGGGAAATACCAATTACTTTCACTTAGTCACTACTTTATTTCTGAGATTTTTAAAAACAGACTCTCAGCATGCTTTACTCGTTAAGAAGGATGGAGACGATGGTGTCTCCCGAGGAAGAACAGCGGGACAGCCACCTTGCGGTAAACACAGGAACAGAAGCCAATGGCCTCTGAGTCCTCCTGGACACCTCCTTTCCCCACGACCCCCTCCGAAGCCCTGTGAGCAGGCAGCAGTGTTTTGTCCCCCGCCACAGTTGTGGAAACTGAAGCTCAGAGAGAGAAGGATTAAAGGCTTCATCGAGCCATTGCACAGGCTGCCTCCTCCTTAGGTGGCTCCCTCTCCTTAGCTCTCCAGCAGCTAGCTCAGTCCCGTCTGTGAGGTCTCAGCTTGAACACTGTCCCTCGGAGAGGGCATGACCGATCCCCTGTCTGTGGCTGTCTGCTCCGAATCTCCTCTCTGTTCCTCCCCCTCTTGGCACATGCTGGTACCACATGTGTGTGTGTGAGGTCTGTCTTCTTTACCCGACTACCCACTCCTGGAGGGGAGGGCAGTGTCTCTTTGCTTACCGCGCATGTCTAGGCACCTGCAATAGTGCTGAGCACATGGTAGGTGCTCAATGTCTGTGGGCTGGCTGAAGAGATGAGTGGCCAGTAGCTTGGGTAGGTGGGACCAGGTCAACTGCCAGGCCCCCACTCAGATTTGTGTTACTCTCCATCCGACTCTGTCCACGCACGGGTTGGCAGGGTGCTCAGAGTCTCTCCATCTCAGTCAGGGCCTGAATCTAAAACAGCCTAACCTTAAACAACATCAGATTCCATAGCTGGATTGCTGTTTCTTCTGCAAGGACCAGAGGCCTGTATCCGATGAGACCTTATCCAGAGAAAGGGCCAGAGGGGACTGGCTAATGTGCTCCAATCAGACATGCTCATTCACACCGCTGTTCCACAGACGGTTACCAGGCGCTGAGCTGGGTTCTTAGCCTGCCCTCAGAATGTGCCTAGACTGTTCAGAAAGACAACCAAAGAACAACACTGTAAACTGTGCTCCGACCCAACATAGAGTGAGATGCCCTGGGAGCCACAGGTCTGCTGGAGAGGTCAGGGTGAGCTGAGAGCAGGTCTGACCAGGACGGGCATGCCAGGCACAGGGAACAGCATGTGCAAAGGCACAGAGGTAAGAGAGTGGGCCTGGGACATGCAAGGAGTGCCCTGGGCCTGGATCAGAAGGTTCAGGTAGGGGAGGGGCCAGAGAAGGGGCTGGGGCAGGTATAGGCCAGGTCACCCAGGCCAAGGTCCACTGGCTCAAGAAGCCAAAGCTCTGTCGGGTAAGCAATGGAAAGCTTGCCAGGCTTTTAAGAGGGGAAAGACTTGGGCAGTGTTGCTTTTTAAAAAGTAAAGGTGAAAGGGGTCGATGGGAAGTAAGGCTGCCCAAGGTGAGCACTGATGGCTTGAACTTGGGAGGTGGAGGTGAGGGGACACATGTGAGGCTTGTGATGAACTGAGATGACGGGATGAGGGCAAGGGTGGTATCAAGGGTGAACCCCAGGATTCTGCTCTGCTCAGCTGAGTGGAGGGGGCAGGCAGGAATCCGGGGTGGAGGAGAGGCTATGTCGCCTTGGCCACATATCGGGTTGGCTGTTAGGGATTTGAGCCTGGAGAGGAAGACGCTGGGCTGCGGCTCTGGCATTGTCTGAAGCCAGACACTGGTGTTGTCCAGCGGGAGGATGAGGCAGGGAGACTGAGATAAGTGAGAAAAGGGGCCAAAGACAGAACTGCCCCTCCCACCTCGACTAAATCACATGTTAGCCTCCTCCAAGATCCACTTCATGTCTTCCCGCCCATCCTATGTGTGAGAGAGAGTACTCAGCAAAGACTGGGATGGGGTGGGGGGATTTGCAGCCAGCCTGAAGGGAGGTAAATTAGGATGGGTGGGGGGTCTTGGCTGGGGGAGCAAAGGACTAGAGGCAGGATGAGGGGCTGTGTTCCAGAAGTTCAGGGTCTCCCTAGCTGGCCCTTGGGAGTCCTTGGAGGAAGGGCTGGACACTTGGAACGACATTCCTTGGTTGGCAAGGAGGGGAAGGAGGACACACCATAGCCCATTCTGATGTGGTGGCCAGATGCTACAGGGGTAGCCCCTCCTCAGGGGGCTGTGAGCCCAGGGCATGCCTGGGTCCATGTGGGGTCTCTAGGGACTATGCCCTGAGGTGACAGGGAGAAGTGCATGTCCTGAAATAGGACCCTTGATCTAGGTGTTGTTTTCCACTCCCTTTCCTTTCCTTTCCTTTCCGTCTCGATTGCCTCTCTGCATTTCACAGTCTGCATACTAGCTTGTCACAGCGAACGTGGCTGTGGTCCTCAGAAATCTGTCGTCAGCTCTCAGCCCCTTTTCCTGAGTCACTCCATTGAGGTGGGGCTAGGTCTTGGGACCCCAGCTTGCTCCCTACTTTCTCCCCACCCAGTCCCCAGCGCATCCTAGCTTCACCTGCTCTCCCCAGTGCAGCCAGCCTGAAGAAGAGCCTGGGGACAGGGCTGGGGAATCTGTAAGTCTAGCAGACGTGGCCAGTTTCTCTCCCTGGGCTCCTCTGTGACTACCACATCGCCAGCGGCCGGCCGCTAGTGGTCCACACGGTCCTGCAGGCTGGTGCCCAGCCAATCTCAGATGCCAACAGATGGCCCCATCTCCTTTGGGACCCTTGCTCACCCACACCCATCTCTCCTTCACCTCTGGTATTCCCTCCCCCTCCTCCCTCCTCATTCCATGTACTTGGGGTGGGATGGGATGACCCAAGCTTCGATTCTGGCCTACAAGACCTGCCCATCAAGATGAAAATATCTGGAATAATTAACAAACCTCCTTGGTGGTGCTGGTGGGGATGGAGAGTTGGAGCAGGCAGACAACACACAGCCTGCCTATTGGGTCAATGAGGTCCCCAGAGAAAGGCCCCCTGGTGCAAGCCACTACTGGAGACAGACAGAGACCCAGCCTTTTGTCCTCCAGAGGTATCACAAGGCCTGGGACCCAGCATGTTCCTCGGGGCAAGAGAAATGGAAATTAGGGGTATCCAGTGGAAGTTAGGGGAAGTCAGTGGGGAGCAAACTCCCAGCTCAGAAATGGGTCTAGCCAGGGAGGTGGGGTGCCCGGGGAATGCCCCTAGGGGCCTTCTGAGTCACAAGCAGCACTTCTAGGGCCCGGATCGCTCACCCTGCCCCACACACAGATCACCCAGGACTCCCTTGACCAGCAGGGTTGGGGGACTGTGAGGACCTAAACCACAGAGGCTGGAGGTGGGGAAGCAGCTGGCTTCCAACTTTTTTCCTCAGGAGCCAGTGTCTTCAGCCCAGGCCTCCAGGTGGCCTGTTTCCTTCTTAAGGTTCCACAGCAGAGTTTCAAAGCGGGAGCTCCCACTCTCAACCCAAAGGTGGAATTGAGCTCTAGAAGTCCCCGCATAGGCAGAGTCAAGTTCAAAACCTTTTTGTCACCATTAAACTGACCTCAAAGTCCTGTGGATCACCCACCACCCCACGCAGAAGAAAGAGTGGGAGGAGTGAGTAATTATTGGTTTGGACTGATGAGTGTGCCAGCCTTTCCTGTGGCCCTGCTGTTGTGCCTTTGTTTTCCTGCTTCAGGCCTCCGTTTCCTTCTCTCTGAAACAGAGATTTGGAATGAAACCACCCAGATCTGTGGTTTCCAAATTCCGCTCTCAGAACCCAGACATTCTATGGGGAACATCTGGGCCAGAGCAGCTCTGGCCTTATCACTTATACAGTGGACTTCATTCCTAAGATTTCATGTGTAGAACGGGCCCACAGCCAAGAGATGGGCTAGGCGATGCCTGTATCCATCCAGCCTGAACCTCCCAGGGTTGGGCAGCAGCACACCCACTGCAGGAGGGGAGATGTGACGGACCCAGGACTAGACTCAATCCTCAGACTCCAGGTTGAGTCTAGTCCTGAACACACAAATATGCATGGGGCACAGAGGGACAAGGCTGGCCATGGGCAGTGGGCTCAGGACAGCCCGGGCAGACTCAGAGGGGAACGGGTACCTTTATTCACTCATACACGCTTAGAGGGAGATGCCTGCACGCACGTGTAGCATGCGGGTACCACGCAGCTGCCCCTGCAGCACTGCCCACATGGAAGGCTCCAGCTGGAGGAACTCCCTTGCGTCCCCCCCGGAGCGCTGCCCCACTCCCACTTTCCTCCTCTGTGCGCTCTTCAAGCTGACCCAGCAGAACTCTGTCTGCATGTGAGGAAAATGTCTCTATCTGTTTTTAAAATATTTGGGCTTGTTAAAGACCAACACATTTTTTTAAGTATATATAATTCAAGGGCAATTTGATCCATATGTTTCTGATTCTCTTAAACTCAAATCATCAAAATATTGATTTTTAAGAGCCATTTGATGTCTAAGAAACCTTTTTAATAAGCTTTTAAAGCTCTTTAAACTCAGAGCCTGGAGCCAGTGACAGGGCCCAGGCTGGCCGCTGGCTGGCCGCACCCTCCCCGGGTCACAATCACTGGGAGCCTCACTCCTCTGCAGGCCTCACCTCAGCCTGGCCCCCTGCTTCTCCCAGAACTCCCTAGGGGTCCCAGCTACAACTCCTGCTGTCCTGACAGAGGGGCCCTGAGGGCCCACCCCCTTTCTTTTCACAGAACTCTCGCATCCTTCCTTAAAGCACCCTAAAACACAAACCAAGAGGAACAAAGAGGATTTTTCATTTTCATAGGTTGCCTAATGGTTGGTTGTAGAAATGGGCTCTAACAATCCCGAGCAAGCTCTGCTGAAAGACCCTGCCGTCGTTTTCCATCGTACACCTGGTGTAAGTTCCCAGTCGTGGCTCTTGGCTACATGTCCAGAAGTGACAACACTGAGCCACACAGTGTGCGCACCTAACGCTCTTTGCACACGTTGCCACATCATTTTTCTAAAAGTTTACACTGATTTGTACTTCCACAGGTCTCCTCTCCTATACTCTTTCTTTTTAAATCCTCATCTGAGGACACATTTATTGACTCTAGAGACAGAGAAAGGGTGGGGGGGAGAGACATAATGTGAGAGAGAAACTGCAATTGGTTGCCTCCTGTATGCACCCTGACCAGGAATCAAACCAGCAACCTTTTGGTTTATGGGGTGATGCTCCAACCAAGGCCAAGGCCACATGACCAGGGTTCCCCTCCTGTACTCTTGAAAGGAACTCTCATAATACTAATTCAGACAACACCGTGCACTTGAGCACAGAGAAGCTCTCTCACACAGAAGCTCAGAGTAGGTCTGGAAGCAGAAGGCCTCGGTGTCAATCCCAGCTCTGTATTACTAACTGGGGAAAGTTACTTATTCTGTCTGTGCCTGCTTTCCCTTTTATAATTGGGGGATAATGATGGCACCTACCACATATGTTTATCATGGGGATTCAGTGCGATTATCTGTAAGAACTTAAACTACGTGTCTGATGCAAAGTTGGCGTTCAATAAATGAGGTTAATTTTACTATCGTTCTATGCTATTCCTTCATTCTGGAAACTCTTCTCTTTTCCTTTCTTTCTTTATCTGACCCCCTCCTCTCACACAGTAAGTCTCTGCTCCAATGCCACACCCCTATCACGTGTCTCCTCAGCATCCGCCTTCCTGACACGCTCACCATCCTGGCCATTACCTGTCTCTACAGGAGCATCTATCTTCCCTGCCAGGCTGTCAGCGCCAAGGGGGCAAAGTAGGGATCTATCTGATTCCCAGAACCTAGCACAGAGCCTTGCAGGAGGCAGACGCTGAGCAATATTCACTGAATTGAACTAAACTCTGAGCAAATGACCTGCATTGGCTCTGGATGAGTTTTAATTATTTTCGAAAATTCTATTCATCTACAAATGATTTGCCCCTTGAGGACAATCAAAAGAAAGTACTGAGACTCCAAAAGTGAGTCCCCAGGATGGGTGCCCAGGATGCATCCCAAAACATTTAAAGAGATGGCAGTGTCACTGGCTCCTCCTGGTCGATCAAGTGGACGCGCTCGTCCTGGTGGAGAAGTCTGGCTGCGACCAACCACTGGTGCGACCTGTCCCGTGAGCCAACGCTCATTTCGTTATTTATCTCTGATTCGTTCTTTCACGTTCAGATACGTTTTCCTGTCCTTTCACCTGGGAAAGAGCTGTGCCTCCTCCATTCATGGCTCCGTGCTAGACCGGGTGCAGGTGAGGGAGGAAGGGTGCTCCTCCTTCTCTTGATGCAGAGCCTTGAAGACCAGCTACGATTCCACAAGTGGCTGGGAAGTGCCTTCCTGCTGCCTTCGCTGCTTCCTCTGGAAAAGCCCCTCACTGGACACCCTGCCGTTCCTGGGGCAGGCCAGGGATTGACACTGCTGTTATTTGTGTCCTTTGGTTTCTGCAGAAGCTCATCTGGGTCTGGAGGCCCTGGAGGAAGACCCAAGGCTTCAGGCAAGGTCTGATTTCCAGGAGACCAGCCAGAGAAGGCCCCTGAATTCCTTCCTTCCAGCCCCCAATGCCTTCACTTAATACTCACAAGGGAACCGATTCTGCCCAAACCAGTCCCATATCAATTCGAGTCCATTCAATTTGACCCCAACAAGTCGAGCATTGTACGGGCCAGGGCCTGGGGATCTGGGCAGGCAGGCACTTGAAATAGGCTTGAAATGGACTGAAGTACAGGGTAAGAAGTGTTCTTCGGAAATTAGAGTGACCCCCACCCCAGCACACACCAGTTCCTCATGCTTTGATCTCCTGTAACACTTTCTGTCCTGTGGTTCATTATGGAAGAGATTACATACTGCTCCTTATCACAACTTAATTATTCACATGTGTCTGTGTGTGCATATGTATGCACATATGTGGAGATGTGTGCATGTGTACTGAAAGTTTAAGTTTGTGGGGTGCAAATGGTTAATGGGGTAGTTTCCTCTGACTCTTCCACAGATCTCACACACAGCGAGGCACAAAGCTACTATTCAATGCACTCCCGAGTGAAGGAGTGAGTGAACGAATAAATGAATGGATAGATAGCAAACCCTAACCTCCCCCTCGGCCTGAGGATCTGGGAAGAGAGTTCGACCGGGAGTCAGAAGTTCTGCCTCTGGAATGTGAAGGGTCCTGGGTGACGCAGGCAGGGCGTGCTGTGCTCCCGCTCTGCTCCTCGGGCTTTGTCCCTGCCCAGCGAAGGGTTTAACCAGCAAATCTCCCCAGTTCTTCCAGGCTCTGAAGACACTCTGAAGTCTCCCTCCCCCAAGCGCCCTGTCCCCACTTCTCAGCGCCCTCCATCAGTCCAGACACAGACCTCATCAGAAGCATTAGGCCCTAATCCAGGTTGGGGAGGACCTCTCGCTCCCCTGCCCCACGGGGCTCAGGGCTGTCTTGTCTAAATTCTCCGGGAATGGAGAAAAACACCGAGGCTTTTGCTAAGCCCAGTAGGCAGGTCTCTCTGAGGACAGGGATTATGTGTGTCTCTGTTGACCCCTCCTCCAGTCAACTCTTCCGTCTGGGAATCAGCTTCAGACCCTCTGGGGTTCAGCCTCCCTCGTGTTTCCATCCCCCTCCCGCCCTTTGCAGCAATCCTCTGGAGTGACTTTGCAAAGCAGAGTAGATTCCAAAAGAACAAAGCAAATTTGGCCCAGGCTGGTTCCCAAAGAATTCCCTCTTCCTTCAACAACCCTAACTTGGGGAAGAAAAGAAATTCTCCTGACTTCCCCTCTGCCAGCCCCTCACTCCAGACTGAAAGGCCATCTCTACCGAAGAGGAGGTGGGCAGTGCAGACGGCTTCCCTCCGCCTAGCCCAGGACATTTCGGGCCCTGGTGGAGCGGCTGGTGACGGGTGTGTGGGTTGACCCTGGCAGGGTGATCTGGATTGGAAGGGGTTACTCAGGGGTCAGCAAGCCCGGGAGGACCTAACTCCCCACACAGAGGAGGTGGACAGAGGCGTCTCCGTCTCTGAGGGACCCTGCTGCCCCCAAACTGCCTGAGGTGCAGGGGAAGAGTCCTGATGTCTCTCAAAAGGGTCTCTCTCACCCCAGAGATCAGCTTTGGACTCTAAGGTGCCATTTCCATAATACTGCAGTGACAGAAATGTGAGCTTTATGAGAAATTTACATGATTTAAAAAAAATCCTAACAGTTCAAAACAGGCCAAGTGATGCTTCATCCAAACAGAGTAACCTGTTTTTTTTAAAAATAAGTCCTTGGGGTTCACAGCCAATTGGGGTCTCTCAGAAAGCTCATTTTTAAATGACCTTGATTCTGACTCACTTTATTTAAAACATACGGTTTTTGATGCTCCTCTTTTACACACAACTTCATTTACACACACACACACACACACACACACACACACACAGTGGCCCTGAACAAGTTTCACAAGGTCCCTGGGCCTTGGTTTACTAATTTATGTTATAAATATCATTTATATAATAAAAGGTTCAATAACTTCCAGCTCTTTAGTTCTATGAAATCAAGGGGATTCCGGACACACAAACTTACTGCAGCAGCCGTATAGCAAGGACATGATTTTGCCCTGGAAAATCCTCAGCACCCCCACCCCCACCCAAACCACGGACCATCCATAGGGTAGAGCTGGCCGAACTAATGGGGAGGCCAAATACTGCTCAAGCTTTCAAGGAGCCTCGGTGAGGTCCACGAGGGCAGGACGTCTGTTGGCACACAGTGGCACTCCTAGCACAGGGCCCTGTGCGTAACAGGCACCCCAAATGCGTGCTGAATAAACAAGTGAACTAATTAACTAATTAATTGAGGCTTGCATGCGGGGTCTGTGTCAGGATTCAAATAGCTCTTTTCCAAAGGAAATTCAAATGTGTTTCTGTTCAAAGAAAACCTAGTGTGGCTTTTTTTTCAGGTGATTCTGGGCCAGATATTGGTAAGTGAGTAAAATATTAAAACAGATCCAATGCAACCCCTGTGAAAAGCCTCTTCACCCAAAAGTAGCATAGGATGGCACGAGCAAATAGGGTTTCCCTGACCTTCTGCAATGGGGTAGAACCCTGCACAGAGAATCCTGACGTGATGTCTCATCAGGAGAAAGGAGGCCATGGTCTGTACTGCTCTAGAAGAAGGTGGATACCGGGAGTGGAACCAGTACTTGGACTGATTATTTTCTTAAGGCAAAGGTCGACTCCGGTGAGGTGATGAGTGGAGACGAACTGCTGTGGAGTCACAAACATTCTGTGATGAGAGCTGCATGATCTGTGGAGGAAGCGGGGGTGGCACCAGTCCTTATCCTCCGGACCCTCCTCTTCATGGCCATTCTCTGGCCAGAGTCAATCATGAAAGCAGCCTCTACATCACTCAGGACTCTGGGTGACACTGTCTTCTCCGAGATGACAGCTTGGAGTTGGACTGCTCTGTTCTCCCCATTCCATTTGTCAAGTGACGTGTTGTTGAGTCGCGTGACCTGATGGCACCTGTCCACTCAGTCAAGACTCTGGAGTGTCCACACTTGGCAACACTCTGCCTTTGGTGACAAAAAGCAGGGCGATGGTCCCACATCACTAAACCCAGGTTAAAAGTTATGTCCCTGGGTCCATTTAGGAGTACCCTAGAGAGAGAAAGGTGGCCATCTCTGTTAGTTTCAAAACAGATTGTTAAACCTGGTCAGTAACATTTCCCCAAGTGTAACACTTGTAAGTGTTGGTGATGGCACAGACAACTCCCTGACTAATGAATGGAAAATGTAAAAGCTATTTGGTTGTTCATTTCCAATTTGGCCAAAGAATTTAGATTTCTCTGATGAACCTTAAAAGCCATAGAAGATCATTTATAACATCAACTAAGGATAATAATACATTTCTACCACCCTTTTCCATTTGCACAGTCATCATTATAGAAATCAGGATCTACACACAAAAAGTGAGCCAGTATTTCTTCTCGGTAATTTGCTAGAATAGCTTCTGTGGCTTTATTTCGTCAGTCCCTGGAGGCACGCTTCGGTGAGACGTGTTTCACGGAAGATGTTGAGATCTTAAATATGTAGGTATTTCTAACAAGTTAAGGCTTGATTTCTGCCTCCAAAAAAGAAAAACAGTACCTGCCTCAGTGGGGCACCAGCTGTACTGGGGGCATAAGTGCCTAATCTCTTGACATCTGTTTTGGGAAGAACAACAACAGGAAAGTGACAATGACCAGAAACATTTTCTCACTAGGACATAAGGAGCAGCAGCTATGTTATCAGCAAACCATTACTGCAAAAGAGCAAAGTAAGAAATAGGCAGAAATAAAGCGAGTGCTAGAAAAAAGCAGGGCGCACTAACTTGTGGCTCCGGGCATCTGGACAGTCTTGAAGACCTGGAAGCATAACCTGTCTACTTCATGCTGTCGTCTGCTTAATGTGATGGTCTCAGGTTAGAGTCTGCTTCTGAAGGGTTCTTAAGAATCCTCACTGGAAAGTTTCTGTTTGGGATGGTCTTCCAGTCCTCAGAGGTGATCTGCATCTCTTTAATAGGGAAGCAGGGATCTAAAAATCAAACCCTGGAGTGTTACTGCAGTGCAGGTGTTAGCAATAATGGATCAGACCTTTTTCCATCAAGGTGGAAGGGCTGCATTTCCATGGCATCTCTTCAAGAAAACCAAGGTTTAGGTTGCATGGGCATGAATCAGGGGGATGTTAATAATAGAACCTGCATATCGTATGGATCCCATGCAGTATTTGGCTACCTCTGCTCCTAGCAGGGCAGAGTCTAGGCTTAGAGGTAATGTTCCTAGGTGTTTGGGTAGGCTGATTACCAGCCTATGAGGGGAGAGTGGATGATCTCTTAAAGAAGTTGACCTTATTGTCAGCAAGGTCAAGAGCAGGACTTTGGACCAGGAAAATTCAAGTGTTTATGAAAGCAGAGCTAATTTTGAAAATTTCACTCATCCTTTCTGTTTTGCCTGAGGACTAGAGATGGATTAGAGACATGGGAAATTTTGAGTAAGGAGCTACGTCCTGTAGAGCATTTTAAAGACTGTCTCAGTAAAGCAGGGATACTCATCACCAGGACAGTAGATTGGGCCCCCTCTAGCAGGGAACACAAAATTGAATGGCTTGTTTTGATGTTCTTCAACAAGGAAAGGCTTCAACAAATCTGAAAACAAACATGAAAAAAAAGCCAACAACAGACGAGAACAAACACAGCAGAACATATTCATATTCCATCACAGGAGTAATTGCATAACATTCATTCAGAGGGAGGTTTTCAAATGGCCTGGAGGTCTTGATTCCCATCCATGCCCCACCTTTACTGTTTTGCCAAGACTGTGTTGTTGGCAGGTGAGGTATGCATTCAGAAAACTACAACCCGAAGGCCAATTCCTGCCCTGGGACTTTGTTTTGCAAATAAGGTCTTGCTGAAACACAGTCATGCCCATTTGATTATGTTCTGTCTGTCACAGCGTTTGCACCCCAATGGCAGAGTTGAAGAGTTTCGACAGAGACAGCATGGTACAAAGTTCCTAAAACGTTGACTTGTGGTCTTTCCCAGAACAAGTTGGTCGATCCCCAGCCTAAGACACCATTAAGATGAGCCATCCGGGTCATACTGAAAGCTCCCCAACCTGGCCATTGTAACTCCAGACTATTCTTGGTGGGGTTGTGCCATCTGTAAAACATGCACAAGAATTTGGGTTACAATGAGAATCCTACAGAGTAGGCTGCAGCCTGGCGGGGAGAGATGTGGACTGAGATGAGCCCACGCAAGTTGATAACAATTGGTTAAATGTGTTCCTTCTAAGCCTCCTGTCTTGGGCTCCCAACCAGAGGGTGGCTATCTCCAACTGAAGTCCTCAGCAGAAAGCGGGTTTCTGAATCTTGTCTCCCAAATCAACTGTCCAGAACACAAAGTCTGGCTGCAGGAAAAGCAGAACTTGTAACATTTTCAGATGGTGATCCAAAGTCAAGTCATTCCTCTGAAGGCCACCGGCTGAGCAAGACCTTAGACTCGCTGGTCCTTGGGGCTGGTTTCGGCCAGGACTTGCTTGTAATCATCTGTTGACAATTCTCTGACCATTTTCCCCCTTACAGACAAATGAAGTTCATGATGAAACAGTACAAGACAAAGATGAGATCAGATGAATAAGATCTAAATTGTGGAAACCCCCTGCTCAGTTAAAGAAAGCTGTTACGATAGAAGAAAAGTGGCTTGTATTGACTTAGTGCAGCAGGGAGAACACGAAACTGACAGTTCTTAAAAACATCTTGTTAGGAGAAACGAGTGTCTTTTATTTTGTTTCTCCATGTGGGGCTCAGAACAGCACCACACTTAGACTGGCCGCTTTCTTCAGGTGAGGGTAGGTGTATGAGAGGCAAGGTTCTAAGCAAAAACAGAAGTCTTGTCCAAGCCACAAGGTATTCCGCTGTTGTTACTTCGCAGTGGAGGGGCACGTGTCTGGTTCTCCCTTCTCAGTCACTCTCTTATAAGACTGGCTCTCACTTATTGAGCCAGGCACAGAGACAATTTACCTCTGTGTAACCCTGCACCAGACACAGTCCACATTTCATCGCATTTAAACCTCACAACACTATCAAGTTGGCATTAAACTTCTCTCCATTTGACAGAGGTGGAAATTGAGGCACTTGCCCAAAATGTGGCAGCTAGCTAGTAAGGGCCGAGCCAAAGCAAGCTCTTTTCCTGCATCAGCCTCTCACTGCCTCTCCTGCTGGTGTGACTCCATGTGCACTGAAGCCCTCATTCCCATCCCCTCTACTTGGTCTTCAAGCAGCAGAGGTATGCCTCTCAAATGTTCCCACACCCAGCAGTCACACTTCCATACTCACATGGCCTCTTCCCAGGTCTCTCCTGCCTTGCTCAAAGTTAAAAGATAAAGCTGAGTAAGTGACCAGTAGTTGTATTAAAGTGTGCTCAATTTCATTAGTCAAGCAGGAAATACAGATGAAAACTCAGCCCTAATGAGATACCATTACACACCCACCAGGCAAAATAGGTCACATTAAAACTACTGATAATACCAAGTGTTGGCAAGAATATGGAACAGCTGCAACTCACATAATGGGGGGATTGTAAATTCATAGAGCCATTTTGGACATAGTTTAGCAGTGTCTGCTAAAACTGAATATATACCTTCCCCAGATATATATCTAATGGAATCGGGTACATGTTCAAAATGCTTATAATAGCACAATTTGTGATAGCTAAAAACTAGAAATTTCCCAAAATACCTATCAACAATAAAGTAAACAAATTGCAGTATATTCACAAAATGAAATACCATACCGCAATAAGAATGAATGAACCACAACTCACATAACAACATGCATAAATCTCAAACATAATTTTTGAACAAGGGATTCACACACAATAGTATTTATTATAGTTTCATTGATAGGAAGTACTGAAACAGCCAAAACTGTTTTGATCAGTATGATGATTACCCTTGGCAAGGGGGAGGGTGGGTGGGGTATAAAGGCCAGAAAGGAACAAGAAGAAGGCTTTATCTGGTGATAAACACAAGGGTGTTCCCTTTATGAAAATTAATTGAGCCGTACTCTAATAATTTGTGTACTATTCTGAATGCATCTTATATTTAAAAACAAACGCTTAAAAAAGACCTAGGCATATAGCCCCTCCTTTCCACCCCACCCCATCCATCTCTTCCCAATAAAGTCCATCTTCAAGGGGAAGGCATTGCAAATCCAGAAGGCTTGTGTCTGAAACGCCACACTGGTCAGTCCCTAGGATGGAAGTTCCCAGTGTCTGACTGTCCTGCCCAGCCTCCCACACTCTGCAGTGCCCACCTTTGTCTTGCAACATGAAGGTGATTGGCTGGAAATAATGAACCTTTAGTATCAGAGAGACCCCAGCTCTGCTATTTACCTAATGGGGGGCATTGGAAAGGAAGCCATTTTATCTTTTCCAAGCCCCTGTTCCCTATTCTTCAAACAAAGTGGTAGCACATGCGGTTCATAATCTATCCCAAAATCCTTCCTTCCTACCTCTTTGCTTTCCATCACAGTGGTGCATACCAGTTGTGTGACTTCCCAGCCTTTCCAGTTGCTAGACAACAGGCATTTCACCTTTCAAAACACAGAAGATGGGAGAGCAAAAGCACAAGAGGGCACCTGTGTTCTTGGTGACATTGTCATGCCAACCTGGAACCCTGACTCTGGATAATTGCAGGCAGAGAAAGCTCTTTGGTGGCCTCTCCTGAGGGACTTGAGGGGTTTGGCTCCTCAACACCCCATCCCACACACCCATTAGGATTGAGAGATAAGAAAGCTTTTTCTAGGCTGCAAGGCAAGTCCTGGGAGAGGATAAGGAACCAGGAATATTGGATCCAATTGTGAGTTATTCTGAAGTGCCTTTTTATGTCATTTTCAACACATACTTGTTTAATGCCTACGAGTGCCAGGTTCCATGCCATGTGATGGTGACACAGTGGTCGACAAAATGAACAGGATTCCTGCTGCTCAGATGGGCACAATAGTTCAAGCAATCTCAGATGCTGTCAACTTTCTAAATCACCATTAAGCATATTCTCAACTATGTATTTTGAAATCCATCAAGAACCCAAGGGCACTCCCAGAGCCCCTGGCTTGAAGTTGCTCAAGATGAGTTGTTTTGAAGGAAAGCAAGTATTTATTGAGCATCTTCTATGTGTAAGACTTGGGTGTAAACACATGGGGCCCATTCTCACCCCCGGGACCTTCGATTCTGGGGCGGTTGGTATAGGAAAAAGGTTTGATCTGAATAGCACAGGTCGTCATGCCCAAGGGAAACACAGGGAAGGTGCAGAGCATCTGAGTCAGCTTTTGGAAGGAGGTGGCCCTAAAGGTGATAGGAATCCATCAGGCAGAAAGGACAGGAGAGCCCTGGTTCATGTGGCTCAATGAATGGAGCATTGGCCTGCAAACCAAAGGGTCACCAGTTCAATTCCCAGTCAGGGCACATGCCTGGGTTGAGGGCCAGGTCCCAAGTTGGGGGTACACAAGATGCAACCATACATTGATGTTTCTCTCCCTCTCTTTCCCTAAAAATAAATAAATAAAATCTTTAATAAGAAAAAGAAAGAAAGGCAGAAGATGCAGGAGAAGGCCCACAGGAACAGGTTAAGAGTCAGTGCCCAGGTGGAAAAGAACCCAGCCTAAGGATGAGCAGAGGAGATGAACTGAGCCAAAGAAGTAGTTTGAAGCCTGGTACTTGAATACCAGGCCTAGGAATTTGGATGACATCCTATGGGCAAAGGGAGATTTCTGGCCAGGAAGTGATGTGACAGGGTGGGTCCTATGGGAAGATAACTTAGGCATCTGAGAGGGAGATGATTAAGAGGACCCTGAAGGCAGCAAATTGGGGCTTGAGCAGCTTCAGAGCTTTCAGAGGGGGTCACACCCTCTGGGCCTTATTCCTGCCTCTGTTGGCCTGCTGAGTAAGACTGTGGAAGACTGCTGGTTGCCTCCCATTGTCCATTTCTCCTCCTCTCCTTTCTAACAAAATCCTAAGTTTGTCTGGGGAAGTAAAATTCCCTGTGATAAATACTTGCCTCCCCCAAGTCTGGCCAAAGATGTCCATGTAATCCATTTCTGGTCAATGAGATGTACAAAGAGTTTTATAGTGGGGCATCTGGAAGGGCATTGTTTTCTTGATAAAAAGACATAGGTCCAGCTGGCACACACTTTTCCCCCTATACCCTTCTTTCCTGCCTGGAACTCAGATGTGATGTCTGGAAATGGCACAGTTATGTGTAGCCGTGAGGACCAGTCAAAAATGGCAGAGCAGAAAGACAGCAGGAGTCTTGATTCTTAATAACTCATTTGAACAGCTGTACCAACCTGGACTGTCTATCTCCAGATTTCCTATTATGTGAGGAAAATAACCCCTTACTTGTGTAAGGTTTATTGTAAGTAGCCAAATGTAGCAATCCTAACTGATACTCAATGTAACTCTGAATGCCTCAGTTTCTCACTCTTCCCATGTTCTCACAAGCTGGTATAGGAATGGGTTATACATCTGTTTTGTGCTTTTCAGAAGCTATCCCCTAAAGAGGCTCTCAACTTCCGGCCAAGATGGAGGCATAGGTAGACATACTGTGCCTCCTTGAACAACTAAAAAGGACAATTTAAAAACAAAAACAACCAGAACTGACAGAAAATCAAACTGTATGAAAGTCCAACAACCAAGGAGTTAAAGAAGACACACTCATCCAGACCGGTAGGAGGGGTGGAGATGGGCAGCTGGGCAGAGAGAACTTGAAGCAAGGCAGCGACTGGAGGACCAGGGTGGGGAAGGCGGCAGCTGTTGGAGCAGGCAATCCCACATTCGCATGCAGAAAAACCGGGAGGAACAACTGGGGAGCAGAATGGACTACACAACCCAGGGCCCCAGCTCCGGGAAATAAGCCTCAAACCACCGATTGAAAACACCTGTGAGGGTTGAGGTGGCAGGGGGAAAAACTCCCAGCCTCATAGGAGAGTTTGTTGGAGAGACCCACAGGCTCCTAGAATGTACACAAACCCACCCACCCAGGAATCAGCGCCAGAAGGGTGCAATTTGCTGGTGGGAAGAGAGGGAAGTGACTGAAATCCAGCAGAGAGCAGAGCAAGCATCATTGTTCCCTCTCAGACCCCTCCCCCACTTACAGCATCACAACCCAGCAACGTGGGTTGCGGGGCCCTGGTGAACACCTAAGGCTCTGCCCCTCACTACATAAAAAAAAAATGGCATGTCAAGACAAAAAAAAATGGCCCAAACAAAAGAACAGATCAAAGCTCCTGAAAAAGTACAACTAAGTGATGAAGAGATAGCCAACCTATCAGATGTACAGTTCAAAACACTGGTAATCAGGATGCTCACAGAATTGGTTCAATTTGGTTGCAAATTAGATAAAAAAAATGAAGGCTATGCTAAGTGAAGTAAAGGAAAATGTACAGGGAACCAATAGTAATGGGAAGGAAACTGGGATTCACATCAACAGTGTGGACCAGAAGGAAGAAAGAAACATCCAACCAAAAAAAAAAATGAAGAAACAAGAATTTTAAAAAATGAGGAGAGGCTTAGGAACCTCCAAGATACCTTTAAATGTTCCAGCATCTGAATTATAGGGGTACCAGAAAGAGAAGAGGAAGAGCAACAAGAGGGAAAGTTATTTAAACAAATAATAAAGGAGAACTTCCCCAATCTGGCAAAGGAAATAGACTTCCAGGAAGTTCAGGAAGCTCAAAGTCCCAAAGAAGTTGGACCCAAGGAGGAACACACCAAGGCACATCATAATTACATTATCCAAGATTAAAATGAATGAGAGAATCCTAGAAGCAGCAAGAGAAAAGCAGACAGTTACCTACAAAGGAATTCCCATAAGACTGTCAGCTGATTTCTCAAAGGAGACCTTATGGGCAAGAAGGGGCTGGGAAGATGTATTCCCAGTCATGAAAGGCAAGGACCTACGTTCAAGATTGCTCTATCCAGAAAAGCTTTCATTCAGAATGGAAGGGCAGATTAAGTGCTTCCCAGATAAGGTCAAGTTAAAGGAATTCATCATCACCAAGCTCTTATTATATGAAATGTTAAAAGGGTTTATCTAAGAAAAAGAAGATAAAAAATATGAACAGTAAAATGACAGCAAACTCACAATTATTAACAAGCACACCTAAAACAAAAACAAAGGTCAACTAAGCAAACAACTAGAACAGGAGCAGAATCACAGAAATGGAGATCACATGGAGGGTTAGCAACAGGGGAGTGGGAGGACAAGAGAGGGAGAAAAGGTACAGAGAATAAGTAGCATAGGTGGTAGGTAGAAAATAGAAAGGGGGAGGGTAAGAATAGTATAGGAAATGTAGAAACCAAAGAACTTACACATATGACCCATGGACATGAACTAAAGCAGGAGAATGATGGTGGGAGGGTGGAGTACAGGGCAGAGAGGAATACAGGGGAGAAAAAAATGGGACAACTATAATGCCATAATCAATAAAATATATTTTTAAAAAGCTTTTTTAAAAATAAATAAAGGATGTGTGAAAAATAAAAATAAAAAAATAAAGAGGCTCTCAGTCTGTAGCACCCACTTGGTCCCAGCTCCTTTAGCCTGCAGGGCCTCCCTGGCTTACCTGGATCCTCCGTGGACCAGGAGACAATGCCAGCTGGTGCAGCCCAGGATACCAGCTCTCCACCTGTGAACCCAAGGAAAGAGTCCTAGACCAGCAGACAAGAGTCCTGGACCATCTCTGCCACTAATCAAGGCAGAACATTAACCCAGTCATTGCTCCCTGGGACCATAGTCACAGCCTGACCTAGGTCAATAATTTTCAAACTACATCAATCAGGTTGCATTTAGCTATAAATAACAAAAGCAAGCAAAGGGATGAACAATAAAAATAAAAAACAGCATATTCAACATGGCTTAAACAAGAAAATGTATCATCTGATAAAATCCAGAGACAGGACCACTCCAGGGACAATATGGTGGCCAGCTGCTCCCCAGTATTATCAGGCACTCTGCAGTTCTCCATGGACTAGCTGGGCCCTCATTGTGGCTTCCTTCAGGGTCCCAGGATGGCAACCACAGTACCAGGCCCACAGCCATGCACAGCACCAGCCAAGAAAGGAGAGAACCCATCTTTCTCGTGTTTCATTTTAAGGAGCAAGAAGCCCCTATTAGACTTCCTTTGCCCCCCTGTTGTCTAGAAGTGCCTATTTCCAACCAATCATCAAAAAGGAAAGTGAGATCAGTATCTTGTGAGAGTCTATGTCGGTGAGCCAACAATGACCAGCGTAGAAAGGGAGCCCTCCTTTCTAAAGAAATACCACATGACCCCATGATACAGAGCAGATAAAAGCGGAGCATGCTGGCCTGAACTCAGAGATGGGGAGGAGGCCAGAGCCCACCCCTACCATCCCAGAGTCTCAGTCACAGATCCCTGGAGCTTTTTACACCAGTTTGAAAACCACTGAACTTGATCTTTAAGGCTGCTTTCCACTCTAATACCCCATGGTTCTCTGCTTCTGACTGTAATGGCTCTGGCAGAATGAGATCAATATGAAAGGGGAAACTCATCCACTGAGGTCGCCCTAAAGATGGGGGCCAGTTTAAGGGCCTAGGGGCTTCCTCCAGACTTGCAAGAACCAGGGACACTATATGGATTGTTCTGTAGTCTATACTCATAACAGTAACACACACGTATACGTTTTCCTGTTTGCCAGGCTCTCGGGCACACATGGTCTCTTCCAGACTAAAAAGCAGCCCTAAAAGTAATATAAGGCCCAGATGGCTCTTTTTTACATGTGGGGAAACCAAAGCAAAAAGCAAGGATGCATTTGCTCTAGAAATCCAGGGCCTGGAAGAGCCCAGCCTGGACCACAGGCTGCCTATTTGGCCCAAGGATGGGTGACACTCCAGGGAAACTGTGTTGGGGGGGTTCCAAAGAAAAAAGAGAGATCAGGGCTTGCTGGCCAGGTGACTTGGGTCTCTCAGTCTTTTTGAGCCCCACTCCCCACATCTGCAGAATGCGGTTTCTCAGAGGTACTCCTTGGGGCCACGGGGAGGGCCAGAGGGCCCTGTAAGGCCCCTGGATTGTTTA
This sequence comes from Trachops cirrhosus, assembly GCA_028533065.1. Classification (NCBI taxonomy): domain Eukaryota; kingdom Metazoa; phylum Chordata; class Mammalia; order Chiroptera; family Phyllostomidae; genus Trachops; species Trachops cirrhosus. Next base: position 123,939,315 of record CM052543.1, read on the forward strand.
AAAGGGCTGTGGGTCTCCCTGGCTGAGGCTGCAGACGGCTTGGGGAGGGTAAGTTCTGTGTCCTCGCCTCCAGACTATACTCAAGGAAAACTGGGCCCGAAACACCAACTGCCACTTGCAACAAGAAACAAGGCTGCTGCTTGGTGCCTGGCCACAGCCTCCTCCTGGGGAGGCTGGGGCAGTGGCCCTGGCTGGGCGCCTCCCCCATTCCCTCGAGGCAGGCGGCTGCTAATGGCTCTCCCCACAAGCTGGTTCATTAAAGATTTGTTCTGTGGAGTTGCAATCAAAATAAACAGACCAGCCTGAAAGCCAGAGAACTAAAAACCAATTAAGAGGGAATGGAGATGGAAGGTGGGGGTGGGGGCAGGAGGGGAAAAGAGGCCGGGGCTTTCCAAAGACTCAGTTCCCATGGCAGCCAGCTTCCAAAACAGTCTGGGAATGAAAAATAATGAAAACCACCGTGGAAAGAAAAGCTAGCCTGGCAGGAGAGTCCCGACCTCGGGACTGGTTAAATCCCCTTTCTCCTGGCTCCCAAAGGAGACCTCGGTGGGTCAGAGCACTGGCGACCTGTCCTTTCCCCCACCCCACCCATTAGAGGAATGGTTCCTTACACCTCCCAAGGTGGTGAATGGCGCAGACCCTCTGCTGGGCCACTGCCAGGGCCTCAAAGTGAAGGATGCGCACACTCAACCCCTGCCCTATGGGGAAACCAGAGAAACGTGATTTGGGGGTGGAGGCAGGGCTTGCCAGGGACGAGACGGAAAGGGAAAGGTCCACCATGAGGCCCCTAGCCCAATTTCAGACTGAGATCTGAAGTAGGAGCTGGCCAAGAAATGAACAGAGAGAAGAGTGCTTCAGAGAGAGAAGAGGAATTGCAAAGGCCTTGAGACTAGAGGAGTGGGAGAGAGGAAGACCACAAGTTCGACAGGGCTGACAGTTACTGAGCCAGGCATGCTCTGGGCCAAGCTTGGTGCTTTTGAATGCACTGAATCTTGAGACTCGGAAACGTAGTAGGCTGAGCCCCCAGGTTGTGTGAAGGTGATGGGGCCCAGATCCCAGCACAAATCTGGGACCCTGCACCCTACTTCCGTCCCCTCTGCCTGGAGCCAGGCCTTCTGGGGACCACACGGTCACCTGGCCCTTCCCCCACCCTGGTGACAGGAGACCCCAGCATGGCCTTTCCAGCAGTCATTTCCTAGCGGTATCTCCGAGGAGGCTCTGCGACCCACCAGGAGGCATCACCGGTTAACCGTCTCCAGACCCCTTTGTGGTCTGGTTTCTGTTTCATTGGTGAGGCAACAGGAAAGCCGAGATCCTATTAAGCTGACTTGCAGATGCCAAAAAGGAATAACAGCCAAAATGAAGTTAACCCTTTCACACCCCCTCATCCCACCCTCTCATCCACTCTCGCTTCCCAGGCCGCAGAAATAATAGCCCTAAACCACTTTACCATCAAGGGAAGTAATACCTTGGCCCTGGGGGGATGTGCTCCCAGGTCCAGAGGGACACCTGGCTTCCCTGGGCAGGTGTGATGGGTCAGGAGCCTGTCCTGCCCAGGTGTAAGCTATGGTGTGATAATGGGACAGCACCTGGCCCCACAGCACCTGCGAGCAGAAGGGCTCTGACATGGGCAGCAGGACTGTGCAAACTAGACTCTGTTCTTCCAAACAGGAAGAGGCAAGGTGAAGGTTGTGGAGTTCAGCTGTCTTGGGAGTGGCTCTGGGGCACTGGCTTTTCACTAGCCTCTCTTTCCAAGAAGCCCAGCCAAGCATCCCGTGGGAACCACTGGAAATGAGGCGTCCCTGAGAAGGCAAAAGCACAACCATTGGCTCCTGACTTAGTGTCCTCTGAAGACCCTGAGTGGAGCAAGAGGAATATGGGCCAGGGAGAGAGCACTGGACTGGGAGTCCAAAAGGCTGGCCTGGAGCTGGGCCCTTGCCCCGGCCTCATAGTGGGCAGGATGAGTGTAGGTTTTTATAATCGATTCCCTGGGTATCAATCCCAGTTCCACCATCTGGGAGCTATGCGACTACGGGCAAGTGACTCCTCTCGGAGCCTCACTCTTCTCAGCGGTAAATGGGTACAATAACACTCAACCTTTAGGGTTTGTACAAGGGTAAAACAAGGCACCAGAGTGTCCAAAGCAAGCCGGGCATGGTGTAGGACTTCACTAGCAGTCCTCCCTCCTCTGGGTGGGTCTCTGCTTTGTCAACTGCAAGATGGGGTGTCGACACTCCTAGGTTAACGATATAAAGCACTCAGAAAACAGAGGCGTGCAAGAGGTCTCTGGCTGAGGAAGTACCCCCTTTGCAGAACCCCCTACCTGAGCTTTCTCCCACTTGCCATCAGCCGTAAGGCCTCCCTCAGCCTGTACAGCCTCTTGCTGGTGGCCTTGGAGTCTCTGTGGTCACAAAGACAAAAGAACATTTTGGGGGCATGTACAAGAAACTCACAGTGAGTGTGAGGAAGGGGAATTATTATGCCCCCTCCTGCATCCCTCTCTTTCAGTTGAAGGAAAATGAGCCCTAGGCACAGAAGGTGACCACGTGAAGTCGTGGCTTGTAAGTGCCTAGGCTTGGAGTCCCAGGGCTTTTCCACTCCAAAGTCGGTGCTCCTGCCCTGCCCCATCCCCCCACCCACTCCCCCCCCGCCACTTCAACAACAGAAAAATCCCCAGGCCAAAGGGCCATGTCCAGGGGCAGCCTAAGGAAACTTCTAAGACCTCAGGTCTCTCTCCTGTGGGTGCTGAGAGCAGTCACCTGTCCACCAACAGGAGAAAGTGGCACTCTGAACTACCACCCGCTTTTGGCGGGCCAAGGGCCACCTGGAAGGAGCCAACGAGGTGGCGAAAAGGGTAGCTGGCCCAGGATGCGGTGACACTCAGCCCCAGGTTTGAATCTGGGCTCAGCTGTGTAAACTTGGACGGGTTCCTAACCTCTCTGGCTCTCCATCACCTCATCCATAAATCCGTAAGTCCAGGAAGAACACTTATCTCATCTCCCAGGCTGTCGGGAGACTCAAATGATGTGACTGATAAGTGTTGAAAACTGTCAAACCTTGTTATCATCAGTAATTAGCACACTCGTTATTTGTTTGTGTTTCTAAGCAGCAGGTTTGCTAAGTGGGTTAAACAGCTTCTAGCTCCCTGCTCCTTGGGCCGCCCCATCCTGTTGACACTAGTCCTGCTGTGTTGACAGAGAAAAGGTAAGTCCCCGCCAGCCTGTCGGAACAGTCCCCACTCGGGGTGAGCACCTGCACTGTCACCGAGCGTGGACCGTTTATCTCTCGGGCTGGTTGTGTTGGCCCGAAGATGAACCGAGCGAAGGGGAGTGAGTGTGGCAGGTATTTTCCTCCTTTGACTCATAAACGAATAAGCCGGCACAGTAGATCAATAGCCACCTATTGACACATTTCAGTGGAGCACTTGCTACGACAGGCACTGGGCTCGCCTTTACAGATCAGATGTGGAGCCTCCCGTCACAGCCTGTGATGGGACAGTGACTGACCGACTTCCTTCCTCCTTCCCCCGCCCCCATTTCCGTCTTTGATTCCAGAAGCCACACTTCCAGGCAGTCCCAGGGCAGTGTGGGGGGACGGAGGACTGCTGGCCTCAGGACCCCGGTCTTGGGCAGGAAGGGAGGGCCCAGGCATTAGAGAGGATCTGGGACACCTGACCCAGACAGGGCAGCAGAAGGAATCTGGCAAGGGCCGCTATCCTGGGCTGAGGAAGGGCGTTTGCTTGGATTAGGGGCAGTGACCCGAGCAGGGAAGCCCTTCTGCCTGGGTGTCCAAGAAGGAATGTCTCCCACCAGCCCCCAATCCATACCTCCAAAGTGAACTCGAGCGGTTCCCACGGCAAGGCCTGGGCCACCACAGGCACACAATCCAGGAGTATCAAATCGCAGTAGCCAGGAATCAGATGCAATGGCAGCTTCTCCAGCACCTGAGGAAAATAAGAGAAGACCCTGGACAGCTGGGTCAGGTCGTGAGGAAACAGCAGGGAGTCACAGAGGAGGGATCTGATCCCAGAGGAGCTGGATTCAGGGACTGAGGAGACACCCTTAATTCTGGGGGCTCTGGGCTGTGTCTCCCGAGCTATAGGCGGCTGCACTCCGGCTTCCCAGGGACGGAGAGAGAGGTGATTAGCCACCGGGCTTAAGGGGACACTTTCTCAAGAGTCATCCATTCATACCTCCCAGCTGCCCACAGGGGTGGGGGGAGTGGGGGGCAGGCAGAAACCAAACCCGCAGAGAGTGGTTAAATAACTCACTCTGGGTCACACATTGTCCTTGTCAGGGTCATCTGGCTACAAAGAACCTACATATTTATTGATGGGATAAACATATTAACCAGTGATTGTTCCAAGCCTTTCCCTTCCCCTTTCCTGCTAAGGGAACTTTGGCCCACTTCTTTGCTGCTTCTTCCCACCCTGAAGACATCCCTGCACAGTGCTTTTTGGAACTTTGACAAGCAGAATTGGAGAGGGGAAAGGAGAGGAAGATCAGAGAGGCAGTGAGGCAGGTCTGAGGTGGCGTTATGGGGAGAAGAGAAAGAAGAATTGTGCCCTGGGGAGTCCCAGAGGCTGGCAGAGAAATGGAGAGTGGGCTAGGTCATACCCCTTTGAAAGGCGGTTGGGAAATGCGAGGAAAGAACTGAAGCTATAATGACATAATGTTTGGCTTCTGAACTCTGTTCTTTTGAACCAACACCAGACTGGACCAGATGAATCACAGCTTTGTAGGCATTGCGTTTGGGAGGCTAGATGAGGAAAGAATGGGAACCAAGACCAAGGCAAAAAAGCACCTTTGCTTTTCTTTGTGTGGTGCTTCCTTTTCCCTCTTAGGAGCTTGTTCTCCTTTATAACTTTGGCTAGCGCGAGGCCTACCTTGGCCACCTGCGGCCTTTTTCTAGAATGATGGCCATCCTGCTCGAGTTCCCACTGTGAAATGTCTCATTGTATTCATGTTTCCTGGTTCAGAAATCACCTTCCCACAATTAAGTCGCTCTTTGGAAGCTTTGTTTACCTTTAAAGTTTAGCCGTAAGTTATTCTCGACTCCTCATTGTGGGTTTACCTTTGTGGCTCCATTATGAAGTCTAGGGCTTATGAATCTATAGAAGTGTGTGCCGATCCTTAAAGAATTCACAAATATAATTGGTTTATGGAAGATTATCGACTTAGTAGGAAATAAACACAAAAGTGTTTTCATTTTTTCGATCTTTCCTATCTATACTATAACAAAACCCTTTTCTCATTAGTTAATGGCTCCCTTAACCATCGCTTGATTGAATCCATACTTTTCAATTTCCTTGAGTTTCTAGGATATTCTGGTTCTGTTAATTAAGACTCAGTTCTTTCTGCTTGTTTATTTATTTGTTTGTTTCTTTTTCTCCCTTCCCCAGGAGAACTGTGGCCCTGGTTACTCGAGATGGAGAAAGGGATCTGATCTGATCTTCACTTTCCCTGACCTCATCCTCCTAGGTTCATCTGGTGTTCATCCAGCTCCTCCTAGGTCCAGCTCACTGCACAGAAGAGGCGGAGGGAGAAGAGCAAGCATCTTTAACTTATGATGAACTACTTTCCATGTTGGTTGCCCTGTTGACTGTTTGGTTTAGCCCAAAGGCTCTGGAGCCCTCAGTGGGGGGCCGGCAGGCACAGGCTGGCTCTTGCAAGTGAGTGCTTCTCTGGGTTCTTCAGAAGGTCCTGCAAGGACCAAAGGCAGTCAACCCTCGGGCTTTTGCTGCTGGCGCTTCTCACTCAACAGGCAGCCTGCTGGTGAGGGAGGAGCAGGAGGAAGGGGAAGGGAATAGGGAGTGACAGCCAGGTGACTCAAGGCCAGCTGCCTGGTCCAGTAGCCACCCAGCCCACTGGAGACTCGAGGACGCCGGCCTGCAGAATGGTGGGAGAGAAGCTGCTCCCTCTCTGTCCTGCCACCTCTCTCCAGTCTTCCTCTCTCCTGTTCGGGTCGCACAGGGCCAGGCCAGCCACGTCGTTCTCCCATTCAAAATGTACAATATAAAAAGCATTTGCAAGCACCTTCAAAAGATATTTTTAATCTTCCTAAAAAGAGATTTAAGCGTAGGCAAATGATTTCTGAACCAGGTAACATGGATAATGTGTAAGAATGGGGGTCTTGGTGTCTGCTCCTTTCCCCTCTCCATTGGAAGGGGAGAACAGCCAAACTCGGATGAGAACTGCACGATCCCCACCAAGGCCCCCACCTCGCAGCTCCCTCCAGGGGCCCAGGCAAGGGCCGGCAGCTCCATTTGTACCCAAGGTGAAAGTGTCCGCCTCTGGGGCGCGGTGCATGAGACAGCACTGCCAACCAAGTGGGCAGGAAAGACGGGTCTGCCCAACGAGGTATGTGCTGAATCCATTGGCATTTAAACCGGCAGGCCATTTCTTTCTTTTCTGTCTGGACAGAATGTGCCTTCGAGAGGGCCTTGGGTGGCTGCGATCACGTGAGACTGTCAGAGGAGCTGATCTGGACAACCTGGGGGCAGCTCGCAGTGAATTATTGTGCTTCACTACTTTTGAAGAGAGGCAGGTGTGCTGCTTTCAAGGCGCTACAGTAATGGGAACAAGGTGTGACCAGGAGAGGTCCTCAGGGGACACCTTAGGAATGAACTGTACAGCAAAGCACTTGTTTATTTGTGAACAGGCAAACTCCAAATGTGATTTTAAATGTCCTGTTTGACTGTCCCAGCAGCATTTCTCACCATCTTTTTGTACTCCCATGAAAAAAGGGTTCGCTAAGCAAAGGCCAGTTTCCTCCCAGCCGCATCCAAATTATTCCAAACCTCAAATGACCCCTCCCCACAAATGGAGGAGGTCAGCCGGGGTTGGCAGCTCATGAGGAAGCCTGCATTTCACAGCAGGAAAAGGAGTGTGGCCGAAACTTCCACACGAAGACAACCCTGATCCCAGCGCTAACGCATCTCGAAGTGTCTGCAGACATAGTGCTCAAAAATGCCGGAGGAACTTAGCTAGTTGGACTATTCAGGGGAGACACAGGGAAAGCTGCAGATTCTCTGTGGCACTGGGCCTGTACCAGGTCTGGGAAGTGGGCATTAAAATTGTGAATAATTCCATTCAGTGACCACTGTGAACTTGATTCTGTAGAGCAGCGATTTTCAACCTTTCTCGTCTCATGGCACACATAAACTAATTTCTAAAATTCTGTGGCACACCAAAAAATACTTTTTTTTTTGCCAATCTGACCAAAAAAACCCACTAGGTATAATTTTGATTCATTCACACTGGACAGCTATTGTTGTGTCGGCTGTTGTCATTTTTTTATTTGACAGTCTAAGGCAGGGGTGTCACACTTGTTTTCACTGGGGGCCACATCAGCCTCACAGTTGCCTTCAAAGGGCCGAATGTAATTTTAGGGCTGTATAAATGTAACTGCTCCTTAACAGTTAAGCGAGAGCTCGGCACTGCCGCTGGGTGCCAGGCCGGATAAAACAAGGTGGAGGGCCGGATTCGGCCCATGGGCCTTGTGTTCGCCCCTGATCTAAGGGGGAGGGGTCAGTGCCCCTGACTAAAGAGTCAGGTATTGCTTGTTACACAAATCCTTGCGGCACACTGGTTGAGAATCGCTACTGTAGAGGATGCTCTGATGAACAAGCCACGGTCCATGTCCTCCAGGAAAACTGAGTCTCATCGTTGAGAAGGCACATCCACACTAACAACGGCAGGGACAAAGGAAAGATGAAGGTGGCCGGACAGAAATCAACGGCGTTCCCCGGTGGGGCAGGAGCACCACAACGGGTTTTATGGAGGAGACTCTACAACTGAGAGACCAAGGAGACACTATGAGGAATGGTTTCAATTAACAAGCTTAGACTAAGGAATAAATATACATCCCTTCACTCAGTCATTGTATAATTCATATTTTTCCCTTGGAATATTTATGACAACTGACTGTATTATGCACAAATTAGAAATTGATAGCAAAAACAACAGGACATTATTTCATAAATTTATAAACACATTCCTACATAACTCAAGTGTTAAAGAAGAAATTATAATGCAAATAAGAAAATATTTAGAACCTAACCACACTTCTAAATTTCTTGATGCAGCCACAGGGACATTAGAGAGAAAATTGCATTTCCATTTATGGCTTATGTAAGAAAAGTCAAGGCTACAACTTAAAAAGTTAAATATCCAGTCCAAGAAATTAGGGAAGAGAGAAACAATAAAGTAAACCCAAATTAAGTAGAAGGAAAGAAATAATGAAAATAAGGACAGAGATGGATAAACTTAAAAATAGGCATAGCAAGCATCAGCAAAACAAAACCTGGTGCTTTGAAGAGACTGATAAGGCAGACAAACCCCCGACCAAGGAGGTCAGCGTAAGCAGAGGGAAGGTACGTACACCAGGAACACTGCTGCAGCCGAGTTGTCACACTGGCCATGGACCCCCCTCTCCAGAATGCAGTGTACAAGGGAAATAGCCTTTTATCTTGTTAAGCCACTGTCACTTCAGGTATCTGTTTCTTGCGGTCAGACTTAATATCAACCAAAACAGAGGCCACAGCCAGGCTGGGCTGAAGTGGCAGCCGGGACAGGGACCAACAGGACAAGTGGTGACCACAGTAAGTGGCGGACTGCCACGAATGCTTTCAGTACTCTCCTAGCCTCCCAGGTGGGCTCACCCCGGGGCTGCCTTTTGGGGGCCAGACCCACACTGCGCAGGTCTAGTTCCTCTGGGACATGGACTATATACCAATCTTTCATTTGCACGTCCCAGGAAGCCCAGTTCAAATTGGTTTAAGCAGAAAAGACAGTGTATTCAATCATTTAGCTTAGCTCCATCCAACGGCTCAAACCGTGGTTCCAAAGACCCAACATGTTGGTCCCACATGGTCTCATTCAACCCCTCCCTTCAACAGCTCCGGATTCTTCTGTGATGAGAGGGCTTCATCACTTCCAGACCTCCCATACTCACCCCATACCATTTAAAAAGAAAGAGTTCCTTTCCCAGGGCTTCCCTTAAGGTTTAGTGATTAGTGCTCTCTCATTGGCCAACATTAGGTCATGTGTCTGTCTCTAAACCAATCAACATGCTAGTTGGCTTTAGCCAATCAAGACCCACCCCTGGAGCTGCTGCTAAGTTGAGTGACTTGGACAAATTTCTGAGCCTCACTCCCCTCATGTATTACTATAGAGGATGCTAATAATATCTAACTTGTAGTATTTTCAAACAGTATAAATAAAATCAGTGTTCAGTCACTTATCACAGTGCCTAACACACTCTGCATTTGATCAATAGCATCCCCTAATAATTATTAGTCCTACCACTAAAAACTGGGGCTCCATTCCCACCTTGGGGTGAGAAGCTTGGGTGGGGCCTCTTAGTTTGAAATGAATGTTAGTCTGGGGCTAGTTCCTGAGAAGGGGGTGTGGTGTCAACACAAAACTTGACCCCCCAGCCCCAGGAGGTAAACTGAGGCAGTATGCCCATAATACAGCTGAAAGTGCAGGGACCTGGGGAGTCTACAGTTTCCCTTAATAACCCAACAACTCCAAGGATAAAGAGGCAGGGGTGACTCTGCCCAAACATGACATTTTGTGACCTTCCTAGGGATTGTACCTGCACACCTGGGGTGAGGCCAACCCATTAAATGGCCTCGTGCAAAGGAAAAGGAGCAGAAAGGTTGCAGAACCCTCTGGCTCCACTCACGCTGGGTGATGGGGTCATATGCCTTGACAGGCCTTTACCGAGGGAGAAAAATCTTTCTAATAGGCCAGAAGAATGCCCTAATCTGACATCTCGTTTAGCAGATTATTGGGCCTGGCTTTGATCTCTACAGGGCATAATGAGTGTGCCCCTTGGCCAATCAGCAGTCATTAATTAGCAGAAAGGCCAGCAGCTGGTCCTGCGCAGGAATGGGGCCCTGTGCTTACAAATTAGGAGTTGAGGGTGGAGATGTTTATGAAGAAAGCGGATCCAGAGCAAAACTAAGGGATGTAACAGAGTCACCAGGACCAACCCAGGGGTCTCTTTGGGAAAGTGCTCTAAACTGGGACTTCACGTGACACATGTAGCACATGGTGCCACCAAGGGCCCCCTCTCCCTGCAACACATCATTCCATAGTGAGAATACAGTGCCGAGTGAACTCATAGCAACCAGCGTGTGACACGCAGCACCGCGATGATGAGGAGGCAGACGCAGAATCCACCCAGGTCTGCACCCGGCCTTCTCCCAGAAGGCCAGGCCCTGCCTCTCTGACTTACTGGCTCTTGACTCCCATTTCTCCCTCTTCTTGGGTCCTGGAACGTCTCCTATGTGGCTGCGGGTCTCTGGGGGCTGATGGGCCAAAGAGAGTGGGCACCGGCTCCTACAGTTTCATTATCTCTAAGCATAGTGGGATCCAGCCTTGTGGGGCTGCTTTAGGGTTGGGGACAGGGATGGAATGAGGGAGACGCGAGAAGGCACCGAGCTGGTGGACTGGGTCGCAGCGGCCAGAAGCAGTGTGGGGTGGGAACACATGATGTAGACTTAGCTGGGGAGAGCTGGATTCAGGTACCCTTCATCCTCTGTGACTCGTTAAATAGCCATGTGACCTCGGGGTAAGTCCCCTTAACATCTCTCTGCAGTGGCTTTGCCCTAGAGAGAGGTTCTTTTCCACAGAGAGATTTCAATACAGACTGTACAGAATTACCATATGTATTTTGTGTTCAAAACTAGTAATACATTTTTATATCAGTGAAACTAAGCATTAGATTTACTTTTATTTCAACAATTAATGAAAAGATAAGCTTTAAGTAAAACATGCATTTACAGAAATATAAACATTAAACTTAATATATCAGAGACAATATTTTTAAATAAGTTATTATTCAAATACTTACTCATATGAATTATTGAAAAGATAAGAAATTGTAGTGAACTTTGAAAAATAAATATTACTTGATCTGTTTGGTACAACCCTAGAAAGCAAACTAAAGGTGTCACGGTAAAGCGTGTCTGGGTGCAGTGATTCCCCGCCGCTGGGAAAGCTCTTTCCAACTCGACCTCACTCAAGGGGACAGCACAGAAAGAGCTTTAAACACCAAATGACCTTCGTTTGCTGCTCTCATTGTGGGGAAAAAAACATTTAACACATTTGAGAAAAGTTTAAAAAATGTTTTCTGGCTGAAGTGTGCAGAGATGGAAACCTGCTTTTATGTGTTTTATTGATAGTAAGCATTCAGTTTTGGTTTTGTTTGCTTAATGAAAACCTTCTTCACTCCCTCAGTGCGACGAGGTTCCCACAGCCCGGTGCATCCATCTCCGTGCCCCGGTGTTCTCGGAGGCAGACCTGGAGCGTCAGAAGCTGTGCGGTGTTGAGGTGTTTTCTGTCTCCTCTTGAGAATTATGGAAATGGACCCCCACACCCTCCCAATCCCGCAAAAAAAAAAAGTGCTTTCTAAATGAGTGTTCCTTTGTTCTACTTAGAATTTGAATGGGACTTATTCCTCTCTGGGTGATTTCAAGACAAATTATTCTGGTTTTAGATTTTTTTAAATATGAACTAATAGCATCACGCTGAAAAGCACTTGAAGTGTGATACCTTAAAAGCACACACAGAGACTAATAAAAACTGGCTGAGCAATGACTTGTTCTAAATAGGGGGTTTCCTAATCTTTTCTGCAATCAGGACCCTTTGAGGGACCTGAATGTAGAAAACCAGCAAAAGCAGGGGTCCCCGAATCCAGTGGTGAGGGGAGCTCAGAGCCCGGCTCTCCTCCTCCTTCACGCCCCGCCTTTCACACACTCACACACGTTAACATGGGGGATAGTGACGCCCAAGACGCCCCAGGGGAGAGCCACCCAGCATGTCAGGTGACTCTAGGCCCTTTCCGGCTCTGCACTCTGACGGGTCACCCACGTCCTGGCTCATTCGCTCCAGCCAGACCACTTACATTGTTCTTCTTCAAGGCCTCGAGGTTCTTCCTGGTTTCCAGGGTTTGAGCTCCGATTTTATGAGAATTCCTAGTTTTCTCAACATCCTCATCACCTCATCCCCTCCTCCTTCCTCCATCACTATCTTCACCCCCACCACTTCTCACCCCTCAACCCCACCCCCGGGAGCCTTCCTGTGGACCCCAGGGGCACAGCCGTCCCTAAGAAGGACACAGCCATGGACAGACAGACAGACACACACACACACCATGTACGAGTCTGTGCAAGGCCTTCTGGGGCTCATGACTTACAGGTGAGAGAAGGGCCTGGCAGAGGTCACATCAACTCATTCAGTTTTAAAAGCTGACAAATACACCCAAACCAGAGCAACACTATTTAACAAATTAACTTGCCGACACACTTTTGTAATTCTCTCTACACTTTTGCTACTCATTCTCTTTGGCTGCCTCACCACAGGCCCATGATTTCACATCATTTTCTATAGAGAGAATCGAATGGTCTTTCTACCACATAGTTGACTGGAATATGCACTTTGTTATTCAGAATTTAGGAAAGTTTATTTCACCTTCTTAATTTTCGTCGTGTGAATTTTTAGGATTGTGCCTAGTTGGGGGTAAATCCTTAACAATTTCGTATATGAGCTGTAAGAACAGAAGAACTTTCCACAGACCAGCTTCTGGCTCTGTACATTTCAAATCTTGCTTTTCTACCATTTCCGCCATGCTACCTGTCCTGAGAGCCTCAGAACACGTTCACGCTGCCTCCCACCAGGTGAGCCGACCGGTGAGGAGCAGGAGAATTCCTGGAAAACGTGCCTCCTCCAGTAACTGCAACAACACTCAGAAGTGACCGAGAGCCACGTTCGTGAAGAATTGTATGGGTATACTGCACCCCACAGAAGTATATCCTGTTTGCCCACACTAAATGCATCCCCAGCTCAAGTTCCCTAAGCGGGATCCCCAAAATGCCCACACTTATCCCAGTACCACCTAACGGGGGGGAATGTGAGGAAGGGGAAGCCGGGGTGAAAAGAAACAGCAGCCTTCAATGACTGTGGTTGAAATGCTACTTTTGCAAGTTTTACAAAAACATGAGACCATGTGAAAGGGTTGCCAGGGCCCCTCCCCTCCTGAGGCCTTGGAAGGACCGAGTAAGGCTCTGCAAGCCCTTAGAGATGAAAGAGGCCAGGAGAAGGGTAATTACTGGGAGAGGGGGGCAGGGCTGCGGCCTCTGGCACAATTATCTTAACAAGTTAAATTAGCCCCAGATAAACGTGTACCTAATAAAGCTGAGCTGCTTGTGCCTGGAGCCCTGACGGGGAAGGAGGACTTCAAAGCCTCAAGGCTGGGTCATCAGAGGCGGTTGTCTCCCCTCCGGGCCCCAGACCTGTCCGTGGGCTGCAGGCCAAGGTGGAGCCGAGTCTTACCTCTCACAAGCCCCAGGCCCTGGCTCGCACAGGAGCACCCACTCTGACTCACACACCCCGACACATCTCTGCACCCCCAAAGCCCTTTGTACCCCACACCATGCCTGACAGGACAGACACACACACACACACACACACCCCTAAGAACCCTTCCCAAACACAAGACCAGTGTCTCATGGGGCTGAGCAAGACAGGCACCTTCCTTGGTGGCAGGTGGTGGGGGGGGTGACAGGTAGGACGTGAAGGGTCTCCCCTCCTATTCCCCTCTTGCAGGGTGGAGTCACGTTGGGGAGTGCTGGCTGCCATCTCTCTTTTTTTTTAATTTATTGAGGAATAATTGACAAATATAACCATATATATGTAAAGTACACAATATGATGATTTGATATACATATACGTTGTGGAATTATTATGAAGATCAAGGTAATTAACACGTCCATCACCTCACATAGTTAGCATGGTTAACTATTTTGTGTGTGTGGTAAGAATGCTTAAGATCTAGTCTCAGCAACTTCAAGTATACAAAACAGCATCATTAATGATAGCACCAGGCTGTGCATTAGATCTGCTGAGCTTGTTCTTTTTATAACTGAAAGTGTGTACCCTCTGACCTACATGCCCCCCTTTTCCCCCTCCTCCCAATAGAACGGCAGCCACCGTTCCACTCCCCATTTCACCGAAATCCTGTTTTTCTCCTTTAATGCTGAGGCCAGCACTGGGGTCCAAGGCTCTGCAGACCTGGAATGCTCTCTTGCCCTTCCTCTTCTTTCAGTCCGCACATCCCTTCTATCCAAGAAGCAGGGGAGAGCCTTGGACCAGACAGCGGGACAAGATGCTGACTCTGTGGTTTAGAGCACAACTATGCACTGAGCCTCAGCTGATGCCAGCCTCACATGATGCCGGCTGGAGGGCTGGGTGATGTCACCACTGGCCCCAGCCTTCACCCCAGGACAAGTGGGAAAACAGTAGCGGGGAGGCATGAGGGCTCGGAACCTCCGATGGCTGCAGGGTTGGCCCAAGTCCGGGCTTTCCTTTCCCAGGCCCTGGGGCACAGAGACCTGCCCCGCAGCCCCGGCTCCTAGGTTCCAGGACAGCACAGCACACATCCCCAGGTTTTGCCAGGGAACTTGGCTGATAAGCACAGGGTCTTCGGCGAACATCAAGGTGGAGGTTGGACCTTAAGTTCAAATTCGAGGTCATGGGAGTTTGGGAAGAGTGAGGGAAGATAATAGCCACAAAGATCCTTGGGTGGGTGGGTGAGGGGTTCATTATCCTGAATAATAAGAGCTGTGAGCAGACAGATTTGCCAAAACTAGCTGGTAGTGAGCCAGGTCTTTGAGGCTCTTCCGCTCAGGAAAACCCTGTTCTCTGCCCTAAGCCAGAGGGGGAAGGAAAACAGGAAACACATGTTCTGTAGGGGAGGCTGAGCACCCAGCCCCCGAGAAGCCCCCAGGGACCTAAGCCCGACAAAACCTGCTCCCAGCATGCAAGTTTCCCAGCCCCACCTGGGGACCTAGCCCCGACCAGACTTGAGGGAGAAACATATCGATACTTACCAATCAAGCTTACACAAAGAACGCAGAGCTGGTGGGTTGACATACACATTCTCACTCTCAAACTCCTGTGCCACCTTAGCCTAGGAGCTTGACCTCTCTGGGCCTCTACCTTTCCCCTGTCAAATGCAGGTGGTTGTCCCTGCCTCGCTTCCTGCCTGCCTGCCTAGCTGGCTTTGGAAACGATGAAGCATCATACACATGGGAATATCCTTAGAGTTTGAAAATGGTTTTCTCCCTCCCTATCCTTCAAGCCTCAGTCTAGTCTCCAGGTCCCAGTCCCCAGGAAGCTTTCCCTGATTACCCCCAAAGGAAAGGACTGACTTGCTCATGTAAGCTTCTCTGGCCTTCACCATTTATCCCTTTTTGAGGGGCCCGATTCCTACTCTACAACAGACAGAGGTGCAAACACCTGATCACCTTGTGCATAAAATCACGAGCAACTTGAGGCCTAGCTGGCCTCGTTCCTCCTCACATTCCCCAGCAGCCACCAGGGGGGTGAGGAGCTCTGGCTGGAGCTACAAGGCTGGGGTCAGAAGCCCTGCCCTCAGTCCCGCCCACACCTCACACCTCTCCCACTTGATCCAGACCTGACTGGTGGGGACTTGCCAGATCAGTAACAGGAGCCCCATGGCAGAGTAGCCCAGGAGACCCCAAGAGACCCCTCCCTCCCTGCAGCCACCTGTGGCCAGGACAGGTGGGGCTCCAGGAAGCCTTTGCTGGTCCTGCCTTCACCTGACAGCATCCTCCTCAGACCAAACTTCAGGCCTGGCTCGGCTCCCTGAGCTCTGTGTCTCCACAGGCAGAGCCCACGTGTGTTCTGGGGGCCTCTGAGAAGGAGGGGGCCTTTGGAAAAGACCTGGGCTGCCCGAAGTGTAAGCCCATGGAGAGTGTGTTGTTCCTCCGAGTGTGTCTGCCTGTGTCATTCGCTGGGGGGTGTCCATGGCTTTCCCCTCCGTTCCCTTTCGGCACAACGTCACTCCGCTCTGCCTTGGAACCTCCCACACTTACTTGGTGCCCTCAGTCCTTCGCTCTCCTTCCTCAGGGGCTGCTGAGCCCTGTGAAAGTGCAAGGGCCAGATCCAGCCCAGGGAGGAGCAAATGCCTCTGTGCTAAGGGCTTTCTGTGCCTCGTCCTATTAATGCTCACAACAAGCCTGGGAGATAGACGTCACCATCCCGATTCTGCTCTTGGATGTTAGAATTCCCATTTTACAGATGGGAAGACCAAGGCATGGAGTGGTAAGTCACTCATTCAAGAGCACGTAGCTCTTAAGTGGTAAATCCAAGCCTAGAATCCAGGTCACGTAGACTCTGCCGCCTACACTCTGACATCACTCGACCACGTTGCCTCACAGCTGTAGGTATTTAATAAACGTGTGAGGGATGAAAACACAGGGCACATAGATCACCACTGGCCCCTCCCTGGGCTGGCAGAGTTAGGTGGCCCTGGGGCATTCCAAAGAGTCTTCTTGGAGAAGGTGGCATTAGGGGTCGAGTCACTGTACGATCTCACTGCACCTGGGTTTTCTTCTTCAGTCGTGTATCTGTGTGTGTTTGTGTGTATGTGAATTCGCAGAGGCCCGGGCATGGAAACACAACAGGAGCCCTAGCAGACAGAACTGTGATGCAAGCCACAGGGACAAGCCATATACACTATTTCAGATTCTCTGGTAGTTAAACTGAAAAAGAGAAATGTGGCGTTAACTTTAATCATATATTTTATTTGATCCATTATATAAGTAATGCAGTCACGCACCACTTAACAGCAGGGCCACATTTTGAAAACTTGACCGTGAGGTGATTTCATCCCTGTGTGAACTGCACCGAGCGTGCTGGCACTAACCTCGGCTGCCCACCTCGACCGGCTGGCGTAGCCTGTTGCTCCCAGCCTGGAAGCCTGCACGGCTTGTTATTCTGCTGAATACTGCAGCGATTGTAACACGGTGGCGTTTGCAAGTGTAAACACTAAAAAGGCACGGTAAAAATTACAGTATAAAAGAGAGATAATGCTACGCTGATGCAGGGCACTTCCGTGAATGGAGCCTGGGGGACTGGACGCGGCTCTGGGTGACTCAGTGAGCGAGTGAGGAGCGAGTGTGCAGGCCTGGGACATATACACACTGTTCACCAGCATCACCAAACATGACAGCAATGTGTTGGCTACAATGTTACCCACTGGCTGCAGCGTCACTAGGTGATAGGAATTTTTCAGCTCCACTGTAATCTTATAGGACCACCACTGTATACGCAATCAGTCCTTGACCAGTGTCATTATGGACCACATGACTGCATTACCATTTTGACACGCAATCGATGTAAAAAAAATTAATGAGATATCTTACACTCTTTTTTTTTTTTCGTTCTAAGCACAGTGTATATTCCACATGAACAACACATCTCATTGCAGGCTGTCCACAGTTCAAGTGTCCAGGACCCACAAGTGGCTAGTGGGCACCATGTCCGACAGCGCAAGCCTGGAGAGGGTCTGGGCTTATGAGGTCAGACCAACCTTGGGAACATGGTGGGCCTCCCAGGCCCCAGAGGGCACTGATGCTTAGGCCAGGCTGAGCGCAGAGCTATGCACATCTGTAACAGCAAGGTAATAAATGCTGCCGAAGCAGGAACCGCTACTACGTGTTAAGGTTCGGGGAAGCAGGGGATGGTTTTAATTTGCGGCGAAGTCGGCATGTGTTTGTACTTTCCTATTTACAGTAGGCCCTGTAAGGAGGCTTGTAAACAGCTCAAGGAGCGTCAAGGAGCCTCGCACTCCACGCAGCTGTTCTGTGTTCCCTGATTACCCAGACCCCAGGTTACAAGCAAGCACAGATTAAACCCAGAATGTTTTCATGACTGAGGAGCACGGTCTCTGAAACGTGTCGGGGAAGAAATCTGGGCAAAGAGCTGGGTTGGGAAATTGTTGCCAGCTGTGGTATTTGGGCACCAGGGATGGGGGCAAGACCCCAGAAGCAAGCCCTGACTGCTCCCCGGTGTTATCTGGGGTCCGTGTCCAGCCCTGGAGGTGTCACCTAAGAGAGGAGTGTCCACAACTCCAGGTGGCCTGCAGGGCCCCTCGCTTAGAGAAGTGTGTGTGCTCAGAAGGGTCTGCACTTGGTTGAATGTTCTGCTGTCGCCATCTTGAAAGCCTTAATAGTTTTTGAACTGGGGGCCTTGCATTTTCATTTGCCACCGGGCCCCACAAATTATGGAGCTGGTCCTGACTGGAGGCCACTGCTGGAAAGGAGAAGCCCCCCTGCCTGAGGTCCCGTACTGTGGAGGGGCTCAGCATTTTAGTGGCCTTCCTGGGGGCCAGTCCCCTGGCCCAGTCCCTTCAACTGTGCAAGGAGAGGCCACCTGGAGGCAAGGCCAGAGCCGGCCTGACGGGGTCTGCCCGTGACCGCCCCAGAGAGCAGCTACAGGATGCTGTGTGTTTTCCAAAGTCCGACTCACAATGGCCTCTTTTCATTTAAAGAAAACACCGCAACCATTTCCTAGCAAAGGTTAAGTCTTTACATTAAAAAAAATGTTTTTTAACCTGCCAAGGAATGTGCTTTATAAAGCCGGCTTCCACCCTTCCTGAAACCAAGGTTCCTCCCCCTGCTCACAGGGAGAGCCCCAGGGTCCTATGAGAGTGGTGAGTGGCCAGCGGTCCCCGCCCCCGAAAGTGGGTCAGGGATGGGGCGGAGGGCAGGGGAGCAGGGAACCAGTGCTGGGTGACTGTGCCCTGATTTACCCAGAACCAGCCAATCAGCACAGGGGCATCTGATGGCAGAAATCCACATAAAGCCCCCCCAAAGCCTGTTTCAGGCTGGGACCTCCACTTCCTTCCCACCCAGAAGCTCCTCCAGCACCTTACCCGAAGGACACAGGCCTGGCCACCAGCTCCAGTCCTCCAGTCCCTGTTTACCTTTCAGGAAACAGAGAATCCATTTCATCTGAGGACTAGATTAGGAATGAGAGCGTGTGGGTGCAGGCACCGCAAAGGAGGGGGCCTGAGCAGCAGGAAGAGGGGTGCCTGTCAGCACCCCTCCACACCTTGCTCCTAAGGGCATGCTCACACCTGGCCTTGGGGTCATGAGGGTATTTTTATGGGGTGTGCCCATAGGAGGGGATGTACTGGGTCGCAGGGTACGCATGTGTTCATATAGTTTCAACTCACACCCACACCAGTGACGTGTAAGGGTCCTAGTTCCATCACACCCTTGGCGAGGCCTGCGTTACCAGTCCTGATGCAGCGTGGGCTACGCCCTGGGTCTCTGGCTGCTGGCCCACCCTGCTGCTTTTAGACTTGCCAGTTGTCATGGTTTCATGAACTCATGAGCAAATTTCTTAAAATAAATCATTTTCTCTCTCTCCCCACCCCACCGTTTCTTCTCTCCTCCCCCTTCCCAATTAATTTTACTGTAGTCTTGTTAATTTTACTGGTCTTTTCATAAAATCAGCTGTGTGGATCTTTTCTATGCAAAAGAAAAGAAAGTTTGTTTTTTTCTATTTCATTAATTTACACTTACATCTTCATTATTTCCAGCATCCTATTTTCTTTGGGTATAGTTTATTTTTCTTACTTCTTGAACTGAGTATTTAAGTCATTGATTTTTAGCCTTTCTTTTATAATATATACATTTGAGGCTACGAATTGCCATCTAAGCCTGGCTTTACCTGCATCCCACATGTTTGTAATGTAGTCTTCTTGTCCTCATTCCATTGGAAATATTTTCTAATTTCCATTGTGATTCTCTTATGGCTATTGATTACTTACAAAAATATTGTTAAATTTCCAAACATTTGAGGACTTTCTAGTTGCCTTTTTTTGTTGCTTAATTTCAGTGTAGTCAGTAAAAATTTCAATCCTTTGAAACTTGTTGAGATTTGCTTAGTGGTCTCATATAAGGTCAATTTTTGTAAGTTTCATCTATACTTGCAAAGAATGTATATTTAATATTGTTGAAGGCTACATTCTCTCTCTATATATATACACACACACATATATACATATGTATTCATATAGAAAATAATACAATAATTAATAAATAATAATACAAGAATAAACTCTGTATTTCTCATACTCACAACTATAAACCTACTTTTGCCCCACCCTGTGTGTGTGTATAAATTAATTCAAGTTTGTTAATTATCTTATTCAAATCCTTTGTATCTTTAATGGGTATTTTTATGCTTAATATATTAGCAACTAAGAGAAGTGTGTAAAAATCTCCCCCATACATGATTGTGACGTTTCTATTTTTTCTATTCTGTCATTTTTACTTTGTTTACTTTGAGAGAATATTATTAGATTCATAGAACTTTAGAATTGTTTCAGCTTCCTGGTTAATTTAACCTTATATCATTATTAAGTATCACTAATTCTAATAATGGTTTGTTGCCTTAAAATCTATTTCACTTGATATAAATACAGCTACCCTAACTTTCTTTGTATAGCATTTTTATCATTCTTCTTTTAATCTTTCTATATATACTTATATTTAAAGCATG
Organism: Trachops cirrhosus; assembly: GCA_028533065.1. NCBI lineage: Eukaryota > Metazoa > Chordata > Mammalia > Chiroptera > Phyllostomidae > Trachops > Trachops cirrhosus. Next base: position 123,959,702 of record CM052543.1, read on the forward strand.
TCTCTTATAAGCAGAATATGGTTAGGTTTTATTTTGTTATTTGCTCTGATAATTATGTATTTTTAAGTGGAGTGTTTAATCCTTCTATATTTATTATAATTACTATTATATTGAATTTTAATTGACCATCTTATTTGCTTTATACTAGTCCTGCCTGTTCTATGATCCTTTCTTGCCTCCTTTTCTTTGGATTGATTCAATATTTTTACAGTGCCGTTTGACTCACTCTCACTGTGGTGTTTTGCTGTTTTTTGTGGGTGATGGGGCTGCAACATCTATCTGTGACTAATCAAAGCTGAATACAAGTAAGTGCTTCTACCCCTCCTTGGATAACGCAAGGACCCCAGACTGCGTTAACTCTATCTGCCGCCTTCCTCTGACACATGCTATTGTCATGCTTTTCAAATATTCTAATTCGCTATACATTTAAAACCCCACAAGATAGCGTTGCTGTCTTCACAATCACGATTCGATTATATTCACACACACACTTACCTTTTCTATCCTTCTTCACTTCTCACTACATCTCCCAGGTTACCTTTGAGGGGTTTATTTCTGCCTAAAGACCACCCTTTTCATATTTTCTTTGATGCAGGTGGTGATGAAATTGATCCAATTTGTTTTTCTAAAAGTATCTTTATTTCCCCCTTCATTTTAGAAGGATATCTGTGCTCCCACAGACTTCTTGGTTATTCTCTCCGAGCTTTGAAGGCATTATCTCATTGTCCTCTGGCTTCCACTGTTTGACTCGAGAAGTCAGTTGGTAGCCTTTGTGTCTTCTCTCACTGACTGCTTTTAAGATGTTATCTTTGTTGCTTGCTCTTCAACACACAGTCCGTTTCTTTGAAAGAGATGAGAAAAAGTCTGAGAGATAAGTGGGCAGGGGTGCTCATGTGACCTCAGATCCAAAGGGAAGCCCTGAGGGATGGTCAACAGACACCCAGAGCTCTGGAGTGGTGACCACCAGAACTTGGGGTCTTGGCGCTGATCGCTAAGAAGCAGGATCCTAACTCAGGAGTATGTAAAAGCAGGTGGAAAGAAGGGTGGGGTGGGGGAGGCAATACACCATCTGAGCCATTTACAATGGCTGAACCAACCACAATGCTCAGGTTAGGATCTTGACACCGACGCAGCCGATGAAAGGAGTCACACACAGCACCAGAGGGTCAGCCCTGTGAGAGCAGTGATTTTTGCCTGCTGCGTTCCCAGCACCTAAAAAGGGGTCTGGTATATAGCAAATGCTCAGTAAATACTTATTGAATAAATTGAATGAAATGAATCCTGGGTTTTACCTCCCTGGTTTCTTCTCCCTCCCCCACCAGGAAGGTGATTGATGTGTTTTGCCAGCCACTCTTGCCAATCCCCTAATGAACTCCGAAGCCTCTCAAACAAAACCCCCAACTACATCCTCCACCGTCCCGAGCCCTCCCTGGCCAGCCTTTACTTGGCCCTTACAACACACGCTAACAGAGAAGGTTGTTGCCTCCAGCTTCAGTTCACACCTGGCCTTTGGGTAAGTACATTACAGGACCACCTGTGGCCATGTGTGCAGAGAGCTAGTGGTAGACAGTCATACACTAGTTAGTTTAGAAGAGTTTTTATTATAAAGCAGAGGGAAACCCTTTGATACAATATTCAGAAGCTATGCCTTCCATATCAAAATCCAAGGCTTCCGATACAACTGCACCTACTGCACGGTGACAGAAAGAGGCTCCTGGCACAGCCGGCGGATTCAGCAGAATGGGCACGAGCTGAGAGCCCCACCCACTGTGTTCCTAGTCTCCAGACAAGCCTGTGGTCCAGCAAACGGCAAAGAAGCAGAGCCACAAAAACATGCCTGCTGACCCATGTATTCTAACCCTAACCTTGGGAAACCGGAGACACTAAGAATTCCTAGGCTGCATGCCCGAAGATAAAGGGAACAGCTGGTGTGGAGCCTCGTGGGATCCAACTGGTTTGGACCCAGGGAAGATCAGAAGAAAAGGCAGAACCTGGACGCTGTCAGAAACCAGAGCTAGAACACGGACTGGAACACTCCTTTCTCCATCCCCTGTGGAAGAGGAATTGGTAATCAGCACCAAACACACACCTTACACTGTCTGGGGTTGGTATGCACAGGGCTGTGCACAACTGTTTGGAAAACTGCACATAGTCCATCTGCGCTAGGAGTTAGATTCTTCTCAGTGGATCCCTTTTGCTGCCATTACCAGGTTCCAGGTGAAGACACCCTCAGACACATTTGAGGAGATGCAGACGGGCCAGTGGGCTCACCCAACCGTCTCAGGTGAGGGCCCTGCGCCGGGAGTGGGAAGACGGGTCGGCAGCCACCACCCTGTGGCAGAGCGCCAGACCCCAGCCTGCTCCCGTCCTTCGTCACCCGACTGCGCCACACGACATGTGTGCTGTGGGGTTTGTTTCCCCTCTGAAACTGGTCCCTGCTCTTTCTAGACAAAGATAAACGCACCCTGGAAACTCATCTGTTGATCATCAGAGCGGGGAAAACAGAGATTCACAGGATTCTGAACTCCATTTTATAAATGACCAGAAAGGTGTCCGTTGAAATAGATAATTATTGCTGGGTGAGAGCACCGAATGCATTTCTCTGGGCATGTGCAGGCAGTTCCCTGATGCTCCCCAGCAAGGGACAGGGACAGCAGGGGCAGGGGACAGGGACAGCAGGGGCAGGGACAGCCTGCCCTCCGATTGCTGGTCCCCTCTCCTCCCTGACCCATCTCTCAAGGAAGTCCAGGGCCCCACACCTCAGAGCGGTACCAATGTTGGCCTCTGAACAGATGACAAATGCTGTCCAGGTCTCTCTCCTGGTGGCCCTCGCTGGGCGGCGAGGACTCTGGAAGGCCCTAGCCGAACCCAGGCCTCCGGCAGCATCCTCTCCCCTCGGCCCCGGAGAGCAAAGGGCAGCTGAGGGGAAGCAGAAATGAGCTTTTGGTTTTTCTGCAACTGCTTTGATTTCTTGTTTTTCAAGAAGAAAACACTCAGCCCCGATCCCGGGGGAAACGGGGAGGACAGAAGTGAAGGCTATTTCGGAGCCCGCGGCCTCCCCCAGAGGAAGGGTGTGAGCGGTGGGAAGGGCGTCCAGGCCTCACTTCCTGGAACCGAGCGTGTGGGCAGCTTTGGCTGAGTGCAACCAGCCATTCTTCATCCCATTATCTCGGTGCTGAGCCTCACAATAGCCCTGTTAAGGAAGTGGAGAGGGGTATTGTTCCCACTTTACTGGTGAAGAAACTGAGGCTCTGACGTGTCAGCTAACTTCTGGGGAAGGAGTTTGGATCCCAGGGCAGGTCCTCTGATTCCCAGTCTCCCACCTTCCCCCCACCTCCAACACTGCTCTCGGCTTCCCCTTGTCCTCGCGACTGTGCTCGGGCTGCGTCTCTTCATGCAGCCTCACGGAAAAGACCCGACTTAGGGTGGAAGGAATCGATCCCGTCTCCTGGCTCTGCCACCATCTGGCTGTGTGGCCTTGGACACGCCCTTGATTTTGGGGCCTTGGTTCCTTCATTTGCCAGGGGCGACGATAATCCCTTCCTTGCCTACCTCTGTCAGTTGATGGAAGGATCAAATCAGGTACCATTTGGAAAATAGCTTTGCAAATTCTAGCATATTCTACCCGTATGGGGGCTGGCTAGTGTTACCTTCCTGAAGGGAGTGAGCAGAAAGACTCCATACCTCAAATGATCTCTCTCTCCTCCTTTCCACCAGCAATGCAGCCTCTAGCGGGTCTTCTCATTTAAGGGCAGAGCCTTCTGGGCAAGGAAACTCCTCCAACCATTAGCCTTGTGAGCTCCTCGGAGTAAATAGGTTTGTCAGCCACCGGGGCTCCAGGGAGAGTTACAGCAGACAGGGCCCAGCGTTTACCTGGGCAAAAACCACGTGGTACGTCACACAGGAGATGGCCGCCGTGGTGCGTCCAGGCCCCGGGCACTTTCCTCTCTGTTCAGCACGCTGGGGGATCTGGGCATGGGGCCAACTGAGAACAGAAAGAGCTCCTCTCAGCACCCCCACCTACCTCACACCCCCCACAGAGATACCCAGGGCCCTCCTCCCTGACCACCCAACCCCAACAAAACACCTACTGGGGCAGGGCAGGGTGAGACCACTCAGACCACTGCCTTCCACAGGGGCCCAGATGGGGGTGAGGAGACCCCCACATGTCTCTCAGGTGCTCCCCTTCCTGTCCTCCATCCACCCGGGACATAAGGTGGACCGATCCATCCATGTGCCCCTCTGGGCTGCACCCTTTTCTCCAGCAGCTGTGGGAGGTGGTCAAGGCCAGCAGGAGCTCAAAGCAGCAGTTGTCTGTCGGAGTCGGTCTCCCACGGGATCACTCTCCCAACCCCTCTTTCTTGCGCCTCCAAGAACCTCTCTTGCTTCTCCAAAGCCCCCAGCACCTTCTGGCAGCCCAAGGGGCTTGTTACACCAAGGTCCTCAGGGTGTAATGAGGGACCTTCCCGACAGCCACGCTAGGCCCAGAGGCATGGGTTCTAACAGCGGAATACTGAGCACCTTGTGAGGGGGCTGATGCTGACATGGTGGGGCCGAAGGGATGGGAAAGGAGGCCAGCGCACCTGCTGTGAATTCTGCTCGGCCCATGGCCCAGCCCTGAGGACCGAGCTCTTCTCTGAAGCCTATAAATTCACAAAATGTGGCCGAGCAAAATGAAGGCCCGGGGTGAGGAGGTGTCCAAACCCCTTCAGAGGAAGTCCCCTCACTAATTCACGCTCATTCACTGAGGCCCACCCACCTGCCCCAGCTAAGCCTGGCCCATCTGAAAGAGGAAGGAATAAAAAGGGCAAATGTGAGGAAGCCATTTTATAGCTCTTTAATAACTGTTTTTGCTAGGTTCTGTTTATTCTGTTCAAAGTATGTTATAAAAATATTCCGCAATTAAGGAGAGAAAAAAAACCCAGGAAAGTCCTTTTAAAAACGGGTTCGAGGTAAAGAACAGGTCGGTCTTGTTAGCTTGGGGAAAACACCTCCTGCAGCAAAAGAAGTGTGTGAGCTTCTGCGCCCGCAGTCACTGGGGAGGGCGGTGCTGCGTCCTGCAGGCCCCGCCCCCCGCGTGGCTGCAGAAGGGAGCCGAAGTCACGAAGTCGCTCACACCAGGTGAGCAGAAGACCTACCAGCTGTTCTGTTCTCCTGTTCTCCTGGGTGAGCTGGTCTTCAAAGCACTTCGTTCCACACTGAGTGCCAGCTTTGCAAGCAGAGCCTGAGTCGGTGACCAACCTGTCCTTTCAGGGACTCAGTCTCCGAAGGTAAATAATCCTCCGCCTTTCAGCTCCCACCACTCTGCTCCAGCACGTCTGGGGGCTTGAGGACAGGGGAGGGAACCACCGATCTGAGCTCATGTTGGAGAAGAAGTCGCACAGGCCTGTGGTAGCTTCTGTTCTTATTCTCAACCCCTCTCTCCTGAAAGGACAATGCATCCCTGCCTGTAGCCGGCACCTGGCGGTGACGTCCTGTGGCGGGAGTATCCTTCCCCACCCCACTGATAGGGCCCCTGTGCACTTGCCTTGGCCAGTGGCAGGGACAGCAGATGCGTTAAGAGCCAGCCCTAGCTCCCAGCCCTCAGAAGGGCATGACCACACTGGGGCCACACCTTCAGTCAGGGTCCCAGAATGAAAAGACCTGTGTGCCAGAGCCCAGCTCACCACAGCCACCAACACGGACATGAATGAGAAATAACTGCTATGTTTTCATTGGGAGAGATGTGGGGGCCTTTTGTTACCACGGCCTCACCCAGCGAAAGCCCTGTCCTCCTCCAGATCCTCCAAAGCCATGTCTCTTGGCCACTCGCCTAAAGTCCACGGCCAGAGAGTTCTGCTCTGCTTTCCTTGTCTTGGGCCGAGTCCACGCCTCACCCTTGAGCCCCTGAGGTCTGACTGTGACTCTCACCTGATGCCCCACACAGTCTGCCCTGTGACGCTCGGCTGTTGAACACTTTAACCCTCTTACAGCCCTCTGGTAAACTTCGAGGTCACACTCCCAGCGAATTTCCAGTCTCCCTCAGGCTCATGAGGACGTCTCAAGAGCCCAAGCACAGGGCAGCTGGAGAAGACTGAGCTCACACCCACCATCCAAGCAGTAGGGACGCGAGAGCCATTGTGTGCACACTGGCTGAACACCCCCTCCCTCACCTTGGCTTTTAAAGCACTTCCACGGGAGCCCAATGCAGCTTCTGTTTATGGCTCATCATCCAGAACTGCATTCACGTGGCTACCCCGAGCTCCAAATGAGGCTGAGAAATGGAGCATTTTAGCTGGGCCAGTGCCAATCTTCGACAAAGTCAAGATTCTATTCAGTGAGGAAGCAGAGGAGAGGGGAGAGTTGGTCAGGAATCAGCAGCCCCTGTACGCGCTCCTACCCCCAGCGTCCCCACTAGCGGCGTCCTGAGGCTGGCAGCTTCCACACTCAGTCTTTACTCTCAGGGACATCTGTGTCTGCTTCCCTCCCCTCAGGTGTTATGAACCCTTCTGCAAATCGAGACAATGTGTCACTCATTTCTGTTACTCTCTTTCCCCCCACTCCAACTTTCCAACCCTACTGTTCCAGCTCAATAAATGCCTGTTTTAAAAAGAAAAAGAAACGATTCTCACTGTTAACCATATATGCCTGGGGATGAGTTTTCGCATCACTATTCTAACCGTGTATTGTCTGCATTTCGTTAGTGATCGTAGTAACTCCTGAACTCAGCCGTAACCTCCTGAGAGTCTGGAAGTGCCCATCCCAGTGACCTTCCCACATCGGGTGCTCTAATGAGTTGGGAGCCTATCTGACCAGGGTCCCAGTGGTGATCAGTAACCACGACAACAGTAACTCGATCTCTTGGTGATGCTTCAGAGTTCACACAAGCTCCTTGAGCCATGTTATCTCACTTGGTCTTTTAAATAACTCTTTTAAGTAAGTAGCCAGCTGCTGTAATTATGCCTTTTTTCTTTACAGATGATGAAACGGAGGCTAAGTGAAGGTACGTAGCTCGCCCAGAGGCATATGCTGAGAGCGTTTGGACTGGAACTTCAGTGGAGGTCTTCCTCGGCTTCGAGTCTGGCCCCTTTCCATCAAACTTCAGGCTTCAGCGCCCTCCCTTTCAAAATGAAGAAAGTAATGCAGGTGATTTCTAGTGCAGCGCTGCCCAATAGAAATGGAGCACACACTGTGTATGTACCTTGGCATTTTCTGTTGTTCATGTCTAAAATGTAAAAAGAAGGAAGTGAGCTTCATTTGAACAATAAAATGTTATTTTAACTGAACATTTTAATTTCAACATGTAATCATGATAAAAATTATGAATAAAATATTTTAACTTTTTTTGTCTTTGAAATTCATTGTGTTTATTACATGCTCAGCACATCTCAGTTCAGACTGAGCACATTTCAAGTGCTCAAAAGCCACACATGGCCAGTGGCCACTGTATTGGCAAATTCAACTCTAATGTTGGAAAGGTAAGCTTCATTTCAAAATTAAGCTCTGGAATTTAAAATTGCATAGCCACTAAAGTTAGCAGTTATCTAAACTCGTTGTCTGTTTTCTATACACTCTTGTTCACGAACTCTCTGCCGCAACTGTCCCCAGTAGCTCTTTGCCCTTAGATCTAGCACAAAGCATCACTGCCATCTGGTGGCAGCTTCTGAAATTGCAAGCAAATTCTTAAGGAAGAAACAGCACTTTTTTCAAAGCATGATCACATCTGATTTACCAGGGAGCTTCTTTGAAATGTACATTACTCAGCCCCACTAAATCAGAATCTCCAGGACATATCCCAAACACCTACATTTCAAACAAATTCCCCGAGTGATCTACACGCAGACTAAAACTTGGGAGTCTTCCATGCCTATACAACGCAACCATGGGAAATTCAGTGGCTGCAAGTGTCAAGCGCAGGCTCATTTTCCATGATGCTCTGATATTGCTAAGAACGCTGCTTTTTTCTTTTCAACCTGGTGGGCTCTGTGGAATAAATTTTTAAAAAAACCATTCACCCAACACACACAGAAAATGGAAAAGAATCCATCATAAAAAGACTTAAAGAAAGAACTCCATGTGCCCCCCATGCAAACCTGTTAACAGCAACATAGGTATAGACGGCTTTGCCTCAAGGCCACACGTGAGCAGCCTCTGTGGCCACCCCAGCCTCTACTCTCACTCCTGCCTCCTCCACACTGCTATCCTGCTCTTAGCCCCCACCCCTACCCCCACCCCCACCCCCCACGCTGCCTCTGAGACTTGGAGATGCTGTTCCCTCCCTCCGAACGGCATGCCCCATCCTCCTCTCCTCCTCTACTCAGGAACCCCTGGGGAGCCCTCCAGGCCAGCGCCCTTCGGTTTCCCTCTCAGAGAGCCCCTCATGGTAATTGTCTGAGTGGACCTGACCTCCTCGCACAACTATAAGCTCCTACAGGGCAAAGGTGTGTCTCTTTTCAAAGGTCTCTTTTCTCTATATCTCCCTGACCTAGCAAAAACTCTGCCACAAAGCAGGCATTTAAAAATATTTGCTGAGTAAAATCAATGTTTTCTAAGGCAACAAGTAGTTAGCCTGATTTTTAAAATGATCATAATAGTGCCAATGTGTCTGGAAGAGGTGAGCAAGGTCACCCTCCCACAGCATGTGCGTGTCACGGGCACCTTCCCGGCCTCGGCGATTTCACCTGACAACTGGAATGGTGGCCGTGGGGCCCTGGGCTGGCTGGGCGGGGGCTGTATTTCAGGAGGGGCTGATGCGGACGCCCATGAGGGGAGTGAGGCAGGGAGGTGCAGGAAGAAGGCAGGAACAGAGCAACTTGGGAATGTCCTCACCACCTCCCAGGAAGGGAGCCATTTCCCCAGAGGACAGGGGCCTGTCACGTCTCGCCCAGCTAATCTGACAAAAGCCAGCTGCAGCTCTGGCTGAGCCTGCCCCTGGGAAGGCGTGCTCAGGCTGGGAACCACAGGCCACTGTTTGCCCCCAGGGACGGGGGCGCAGGGGGAGGGTAATTGACTTGTCTGCTAAATTTATTTATTAATTCCTAGCTGCACCATTTGATGTGGTTTCCAGGAGGCATGCCGTGGAAACCTGCCCCCTCCCTGTGCCCCCAGCGGGAACATGCACGTGTGCAGTGGAGCCCTCTCCGAGGGACGTGGACCACGCTCAGGGCCAGCCCCATGGTGCAGCCTGTGCACAGGCAGGGAGCTGAGTGAGGAGTGGGCTCCTGCAGAGGGGCTCCCCCACCCCCTCTCCGGCTTATACAGCAGGTCCTGAGACAGGGTGGGAGAAGCTGGTGGGACAGCATACTCAGGAGGCCTGGGATGATGACTCAGCCACCTCCAGGGCAATGGCACACAGGGGCACACTGGGAACAAGGGTCACGTTTGTCCTTTGACTCCACGGCCGGTGAAAGGTGCAAAGGGTGACTGCTGACTGCCCTTCACGAGGCTCTGTGAGAAGATGGAATGTGACTGGGGCAGGAGAGTGCAGTTGCAGGGAAGGGGCCCCCAGAACCAGTGGGAACACAAAGCCTTGTGGGCATTCCGAATGGGTGAGAGGGTTGATCACTACGTGCCCAGCTCAAGCCACTTAGATCCTGAACTTGACGCTTCCGAATTTTCTGTGTTTCCTACAATTAGCATAAATGATCTTTATGACCAGGGAAGCCTTAGAACAAACAAAGAACAGGAAGTTTGTGGACCAGAGATAGAGCGCGTGCCTACACTTGCATCCCGAGGGAGGCAAGCTCCTTGGCTGAACCCCAACAAGCAGGGTGGTTACATAGAGCAGGGAGAAAGAGGGTCCTCCCTCCACCTCTGGCAGAGCCAGGAAGGCATCCCCACAGGGAGGGAGAGAGTGGAGCCTTCAGGGTAAGAGGCAGGGCTGGTGACTTGGATGAATGTGACCAGAGACCCCAGCTGGGGCTGTGGGGGGAGTCAGGCCCCTGGAATTCTCCATTCAATGGCCTTCAGCCTCTGCAACAGGATGAGCAGGGCAACTTCTGTGTAGCTGGTGTGCCTGGAGCCATGCGGCTCCCCATCCCTTGGCCCTCTCTGAAGAGAGGCTCCACCCCTTCCAAGAGGGACAAGGAAAGAGGGAGGGAGAACCACAGCCCAAGGAGAGGGAAGCAGACTGCAGAGGTTAGGCGTCCTCCCCACACCCACCCTGGCCCCAGGAATGTGTGTGCGCGCAGCCCCCGCAGGGTCAGGGGCCTGGGACGCAGGCGGGGCAGGGAGCACAGCAGCACATGTCTGTCCAGGCCCCAGGCCAGCGGCTGCCTCTCCTACCCACAGCCTGTGGCACCCCCGCTCATGCCTGTTGACCTTCTGGAAAAGGAGCTAATGAGGAAGAAAATGTTCAAAGTTCTGAGAAAGTGGGCAGCAAGCCAGGGTCCTGGGAACTCTCAAACTCACAAGATGTCGATGCAGACATTGAGGTGCCTGCCCTGAGAGGTGAGGAGATCCGGCCCAGATTCTGTCACCTACACATTCCCTCCCCACCTTCACCCCCACTGAGCAGTGCAGTGGGCAGACAGCACCCCTGCCCCACGTCCACGGCCCCGCTTCCCCACGGAGAGGCTCAGACCCCAGACTCCCTCACTCTTTCACCAAAACACCACCTGCCCCGGCAAGTGTGTGTGGGGCGGGCCCCAGTGAAGGTCAGGCTGGCACAGGGCTTGCCAGTTCCCTGTGGCTCTGTCATCTGCCCCCTTCAAAGCCTCCCTCCCGGCTTGCTCATTTGCCCAAAAGCCCCGCTCCCTAGGAAGGAATTCTTTCCAACTTGTTTCAGACTATTTTTTCCTCTGTCCCTACTCCGTTCCCTGCTTGTCTTTTCACCTTCCAGACTCACTCTCCTGCTCCGCTAAACCATGGGCTCAGCCCCCTCCTCCAGGCCTTGCCCCTCCGCTCTGCTCTGCTCCGCTCTGATCAGCAGAAGCTCTGAGACTCCTAAGTCTTTCTCTCCCTCCTTCCCTGCCCCTCACGCCTACCCACACCCCCAGACTCCAGAACCACTCCTGCAGGGCAGAGTTCCAGTCAACCTCCAGTCCTAGCAAACCAGGGATTCCTGGCCCTCTACACCTGCCTCAGGTGCAACATTTAAAGGACACACACACACACACACACACACACACACAACTCAGTGGGCAAAGCAAATTATATTTTAATGCAACATTTAAAAATAAACTAATGCAAAATATCCAGGACGGATGACTTAAATGTTGATATAAAGGCAGGCTCGGCAGCACCGGTTTCCTTTGCTCAGGCTCCCACGTGGCGGAGCACAGTGAGGCATCGACTCCACTTCTACATGAAGCCATTGCAAGCAGGAGGGTGAACAGCTCAGGGTGGATTTAAGAAGCCTCTGCACCTGGCCATTCAGCGCCCAGGAGAGAAAAGAACTCAGACCCCCTGCCAGGCCCAGAAAGAAGCAGGAACCCGGAAACACAGGGGCCGTGTGGTGCCGGTGAGGGCTGTCCACTCCAGCTCCCATGGGAACCCTGGAGGGAGAGGCAGGGGGTGGGGACTGGACACGGAGGCTGAGGAAGGGGCCCGGGACGGGGAGAATTAGGAGGCAGGGCTGGTAGAAGCCGTCTCTCCTCCCCCAGCACCCGGAGTCTGCTCAGGCAGGCCTGCCTGCAAAGCCCAAGCATGGCTGGGCCTGACAGGCTGCTAAGTGCTCCTGTCAAATGCCAGTGCCACCTCCATGTCCTCCAGGGCCATTGGAATGCCTTGGGGGAAGGACAGCTGGCTCTAGAGACTCCTTTACAGAAGGGGTGGGCATCAGAGGCTGAGCGGGCTGTCAGTCCAGGGAACCCTGGCCAAGGAGCCCCCGCAGACGGGCCCAGAGGGCAGGCCAGGGCCCAGGAGTGCAGGAGCCCCGCCTCTGGGCCTCGGGATGCAGCAAACCTCAGGTTCCCACACGCACAGCCAGTCTCTCAGGGGTCTCGTCATCATATCATGCCTGCCTGCCAGAGAGGTTCACCTTTCCCAGATTGGAAAAATTCAAGCCACCTCATGACTCTGCCTCTCAAAGACTGAAATTTTCCTCTCCAGAAGGGAAGCCTGTGTCTGCTCAGCCAGTGCAGAGAAGAGGCTGGACTCCGGCCCCCTCACCCCAGCACCTTCCCAAGGGCAGGAACCACCCCATCTCCAGGCCAGGGCCATTTCCCAGGATGCTCTCTCTGCCTGACCTCACAATTGCAGGAAGCACTGAGTTCAGGCTGGGTTCAGGAGGCCACAGTTCCGGGCTGCTGAGGCCAGGGCGACAGTGGGGAGGGACGAGGTGGAGTCGTGTCCCCAGCCAGCCCTCACCAGGCACCTTCTAGCCTGCACTGGGGGTGGAGAGAGGACAGGCCAAGCCAGGGTATATCCTCCAAGGTGGCCCCGGTGGCTGGCGCAGCCTCCAGTGAGCCCAGGAGCCCGAGCTGCTCCTACACGGGCCCTCATTCACTCAGCAAACACAGACACTGAGGACAGGACAGGCTGCATGTGCCCCCCCACCCCGTGCTGGGTTGTGCACACCCACACCACACTGTACGCACATGGGGCTGTGCGACAACCCAAATTCCCTCACAAGGAGAGGACAGAGATCACACTCGTGCTCACGCCGAGCCTGGGCCACACTGACATCCACACACCCACCAGGGCTGGCTGTGTTTGCAGGCAAAGGCGCCTTCCGTCTCCTGCCTCCTCCTCCTGCTGTGACGCCCCTCCCCCCCAGTGCCAAATGCCGAGTTTTGGTGCGGTGGATGCTGGAGGTACCCAGAGACCCGCTGCAGAAGCCAGGGCCACTCTAGGCACGGTGGCAAAGGAGGGGCTGGGTCCCAGGCTGGGTCAGGGCCTAGCTTTTGTCCCCGGGGCCTACCTGGGTCCATTCGCCTGTAGGCATTAGACCGAGATGAACACGATGTTCTTGGGTCAGGGGAGCGCACACACAGAAACAAGACCTGCAGAGTGTCCAGGTGTCACCAATGTGAAGTGGATTCAGTTCTGCCACCTGGGCTCCCCAGGCCTCCGCCATTACCCCCGCATAGCCCTAATCTTCTTCACTCTAAACAGCCTCACCTCTACTCTCTTCTGCCCTCATGGCCTCCGTCCCCATCCACCACATGACTTGGTCATCTGGGCAGTCTCCCTCCCTAAAACCCCCAGTTTCATCAGGTCAGTCCCTCCCTGCTCAAGAATCTTCAATAGCTCCCCATCGCCTAAGGATGAACTCTGAGTGGCGGTCAAAGCGCTCTTGATGGACAGGCGCTGACTTCCCTTCTTTATCACCCTCTTCTCCCTTCCCAAACTCCCGCTGGGCCAGCGTCAGCATTGTCATTCCACGAAGTCCTAGCCCTTCCCATCTCTGAACCTTGTACAAAGCCCTCCTCTCCTCCTGCAAAGTCCCCTTTCTCTCCAAGTCCTCCCTGCCCACTCAGCGTCCAGCCAGACCTCCAAGAAGCCTCCCTTGATGACCAGAGTCCCCAGGGGTCACTCCTCCTGACTCCTCCTTTGTAGCATATAGTGTGCCCCCTCCACCATGATATACCGTCTTGCCCTGGTGTGCTCTCCCCGGGCAGATTCCCAGCTCCCTGAGGGTCAGAGCTGGGCCTCCTCTCCCCAGCCGGGCCTCCTCTCCCCAGCCTGTCCTCCTCTGGCACAGAGGAGCCTCTGGGCCTCCTCTAAACCAGAGGCTCTAAGGAAGGCACTGGGCGCCTCTCACTGCTAGCCTATTCTAGCCACACGAGTTTGTGTGATTGTCTGTCCCTGGAGTGGTTTGTCCCTATACACCTGAGCTCCCTGTTCCAAAGGCAACTGCAGCTGGCCAGGTGCTCCCCGGCTGCTGGTCAGGCTGGGGCCTGCTCTGCTGGGCGGGGACCCGCACATGTCCCTTCCGAAGTAACCAGGCTCCCCCAATGTGACGGCTATCCTGTTTGCTTTTGGAAGTAGCTTTCCACCCTCCCCAGGCAGTGAGGCCCACTGGGTTCCAAAGGAAAGTTCTCTGGTCTCTGGAAGCAAAGATGTCAACAGCCACAGGGGAGGGTGAAGGGTCACATTTGGGGCCAGTAGGAAACCTGAGACAAGGCCTGAGACGCCACCCCCAGCCTCCCCTTTAGGCCAGCCTAAAGTACATCCTGCCATAAACCTGGAGTGCACACATCTGTGCAGACACAGGTGGACATGCACACACGTGTGGGCACAAACACCCATGTATACTCTGTGTGTGTGCATGCAATCACATGTGAGCATGTGTGTGCTCCCAGCCACAAACACACATGTTAACACAACCCATACATAAACATGCATGTGTGTACACCTGTGCAGACCCAAGTATACACGCAAACACAGAGAGATGTGCACACAGACACACATAAATACACACCCGCACAGGCGCCAGCACACACCCCCAACTGCCACTTCAGCCCGCACAGAGTGGACAGTCTTCCTCTCTCCTCCCACCTCCCTCGAACGAGCCAGCCCCGAGTGTGGAGATAGCAGGCCCTGTGCACAGGGCAAGGGGGCGGTGAGCTGGAGCTCTGGAGCAGGGGGAGGAGGGCTCCTGAAGCCTAGGGGCTGTGAGGAGGAGCGGGCTTCGGCCACGGGTCTCCCAGACTGACTCCGGATGCTCAGGACAGAGGTGGTTTAAGACCGCCCCTCATCTTTCCTCCACAGACCAGTGGGTTTTAAAAGTAGAGTCTATCAGTGTTTGAAGGAACGTGGCCATTACAAGCTCAAGGGACACCACAGTCGTGTGACCGGCCAGTCTACAAGGCTGTTAGAATCACATGACCTCCCTCCTTGGACTTGATCCATAAAACTGTGACAGTTTATGACCCTGCTCAGACCTGGGCAGTATGGCTGAGGTCACACGGCCTCCTCCAAGCCAGCCCAGAGCCCTGGGCAGTCAGGTAGCCCATTTGAAAACATGGTACCTGCGTAGAAAAAGATGCTCCTCTTTCAATGTACTTTATTCCCACCGGCGAGGAAAGTGTCATTTCCTGATAGCGTTACAATACCTAAGCACTTTACGGCCAACTGCAGGAAATCTGCCATAAGAAATCCACAAATTGCCCACCTTTGGAATGAACAAAATTATTACAAAAATATGAAAAAGATTTCCAAGGAATAAAAGAGTCTTTGACGTAAATAGCGCCCCCTTAGGTGTGGTGCCCTTGTGTGATCCTGTGGCGGCCCTCCATGTGGCCCCCATCACCCCGTTATGGGCTGAACTGTGTCCCCGCCAAAGGTCGTACATTGGAGTCCTAACCCCCAGCTCCTCAGAATGTGGCTGCGTTTGAAGGCAGGGTCTTTAAAAGGAGATCGAGGTAAAATGAGCCTGTTAGGGTCGACCCTAATTCTATCTGACTGGCGTCCTTACTACCAGAGAAGATTAAGACACACAGAGAGACAGACGACAGGGCACGTGCACAGAAGGAGGGCCACATGAGGACACCGCAAGAGGTGGCCATCTGCAAGCCAAGGAGAGAAGCCTCAGAGGAAATCTACTCTGTTGGCACCGCGACCTTGGCCTTACAGCCCTGAAAAAACACATTTCGTTTCTGTTGTCTAAGCCACCCGATACTCTGTGGTGGCAGCCTACGCTGACGAACACAGCCCCTTCCTCAGTCACTGTAATTGTGCCATTCCTCATGCCCAGGACAGACCCAGGGCCTCCCTCAACATCAGTTCCTCGGGACAGGGGACAAGCAGATGGCCCTGAAAACGCACACCCACAAACCCTTGCCCTGCACACAGAAGGTGTACACCTTCACCGTGGCCAAGCACCGGGGTGGGTTCCCACCACAGGCCACAGTCCTCTAACAACCCTGAAAACACGGAGGACAGCTCCCCGCCACCCACTCTACACCAGACAGATGCCCCCTCGAAGGATCTGTCCTGTGCCTTTGAGCTGGGACGACTCAAATCAACTAACAAGTAGACAACTCAGATCTGTGCATCATCTCGGGCTTCCGTTTGCCTCCACAAGGCAGGCCAAACACGCAAAGCCCTCTGTTCATGCAGCACCCAAGCACAAGACCAGAGAAGCCTGGGGAGGCTGGGGCTGAGGGTAGCCACGCCCACCTCCCGCCAATCAAGTAGCGAGGGCTCCTCAGGAGAGAGAGGTCAATGGCTTCCTAAAGCCAGGGTTTAGGCAGCTCCCTGGCAGCCACCAGGGCCAGCTGTCTCTATTAGCCCCAGCAGGCACAGGGGCCAGGGCCCACAATTCTTTTAGAAGTCCTCGAAAATATTTTCATTTCATGTAAAATCAGTAAAAACTACAAATATTATAACAATGACTATGCAATGAATCCAGCCTGGATAATATTCATCTTTACACCAGCACACTCATTAAGTCCAATTATTAATATTTTTGTGGAGGAAGAGTCCCACAGAAGCAAAAATGCGTGGGCCCTGGGACCTCTGGGTGCTGCGGGCGCCACGTGCTGGAGTCTGGACCAGCAGGCACAGGGGCTTGTGGCTCTCTCCTCTTCGTTTCCCGGTGCTCCTGTAACAAATTACCACAATTACGGTGACTCAAAACAACACATCTATCATTTTACAGATCTGGAGGTCTGAAGTCTGAACTCCAAAACGCGTCTCACTTGGCTGAAATCAGGTGTCAGCAGGAATGCGCTCCTTCAGGAGGCCCTTGGCAAGAGCCTGCCCCGTAGCCTCTTCCAGCTTCTGGAGACTGCGGGCCTCCCTTCACTCCTCTGCCCCTTTCTCACCTGCAAAGCCAGCCACGGGGGTTCGAGTCCTCACGGGGATCACTCTGACCCTGAGTCTACTGCCCCTCCTTCACTAGGAAGACCTAGTGATTATACTGGGCCCACCCAGATAACCCAGAATAACCCCCCATCTCAAGATCTATAACTTCATCACATGAGCGATGTAAGGTGACATATTCACAGGTTCCAGGGAGCAAGACACAGACCTCTTCGGGGGGCATTATTCTGCCTACCATGAGGCACGCATACAATGTAATTTTTTATATTTCTTTATGGAGGAGGGTCCACGAAAGCATAAGTGCCTAGGCCCATGGAAGTCATCATGGAGCTCCGGGTGCTGTGGGTGTTGAGTGCTGGGGTCTGAACTGGAGCTGCCTCTCTCCGTCTCAAGGGTCTAGAATGTAAGCCCCTCAGAACAGGCTGCCCCCGGCAAGTCCCAGAACATCTCCCCATCACCAGAGCAGGTACAACAGCCATCATGTATCCATGTGGCAAAGTCCACCCTGGAGGCCACCGGGCCAAACAAGAGTGGTCAGGACAGAGAGGAGAGTGGGCCTCGAGCCCTGGCAGATGCAGAGGCTCAGCCAGGGGCTGTGACAGTGCCAAGTGTCTCACTTGTGCTGGAGAAGGCCTTGCCAGCACGTCCTTGTCAGACAAAGGCCCATGTCCATGTGGAGCACATGACTCCTTCCATCCAGGCCAGGTTCGAATCAGCCTGCCCGTCTGCACTCAGCTGGTTGCAATTGCAGCCCCTTGGGCTGGGGTTTCACTTTCCATGTTGATTTATGAGAAACACAAGGTTGCCTGAAGTCCACTCAAATTCCTCCTTCATGAAGCAATGGTTCCGGGAGGGAGGGAAGGGCCCTGGTACCCTAAAGGCGGGTGGGGAAGATGGGGGTGGGGAGCATCCACAGAACTAGAGCTCTCTGCACAAAGGAGTATCCCCCACAGCGAGCATAGCCACCCCTCAGGGGGCCGCCAGGAGCCCTCCTTGAATACATGATACAGTCATGTAGTGGAAGTCTATGAAGCACTGAAAATAATGAGCCAGATTTATACATGCTAGAATTCCATCAATGGATTGATAGGAAAAAAACTAATTGCACAAGAATATACATTAAAATGTCACTTTATACAAAGCATGCAAAACTCTGTAAATACTTCAAGAGAAGTTGCATGTGTCATTTTTTTAAAAAGTTAAATTTGTGAGATTGAAAAATATCAAATATGAGGTTTGGGGCAGGGAAGGGATGCAGTGGGAGGGAGGTGTATTTGGGAGGTGCTCATGGAGGGCTTCAACCAAACATGTAATTTTATTGCTGAAACTGGTTTGTGGCTCCATGAGTGTTCATTATATCATTATTTGTTTTGGTGTATCTGAATTACTTTATAATAACAGTATTTTTAGGAAAATGAAACCCGAAGTGGGTGGAGGACAAAAGAACACTTTGCAGTTTCACATCCAGTATCCCCCAGCCCCAAAGTCCCAAGGTGCTTTCCAGGTGACTCAGTGACTCTTGGAGCAACACCCATGGGGAGAGTAAACACACAGGCAGCCAAGCCCAGGCCCCCCACTCCGCTCTCACACCTCATAGGGATGAGGGCAGGAGGGGCCCATGAGGCACCCAGAAGGGGCTCAGTAACTCAATGGGGGTGAGAGAAGTGCCTAGGAAGCCCCCACTGTGCTCAGGGCTGGGGTGAGAAAATGTACCCAGGACTCCTGCCTGAGGTCCCAGAGCTACCCTGTCACCCTATAAACTGATTCTCATGCACCCTAGACTCCCCCTCCTGCCACACAAGCCTCATAGACATACCAGGGGCCCTGCATAGCTATGCTGGCCCAGAACCCAGGTCTGGGCCACAGCTACAGCTGCAAACCCCAAAGCCACACAGAGTGGCCCAGATATGACCATCTCCTGCTTCTATTCCAACTCCTCTAAGAACAAGGAATCAGGGTCTGGGTGTGGCTCCTTTTCTGCCTCCTGCAGCAGAACGGGTGACTTGGCATGGCCTAGCTGAAGTCTCACCCTCCAACATGCCAGCCTGGTCTGGCCTGGCCCAGAGCCCAGATGCTCCCCGTGACATCACCAAAGGTTTGCATTTTAAAAACTTGAAGCATTCAGAGACATGGGAGGAGTTGGAAAGGTAGTCATGGTGAAGTTATCAAGGGGACCGTAGGGCAGGGCCAGATGTGAGGAGGGGACTCCAACAGTCTAGACACTGGTACCCACCGGCCAGGTTATAGAAGATGCTGAGCAGGGAGACAGGCAGACTTCAGCCTCAGGGCCTCAGTGGCCCTTAGCCTGCAGTACCTTCAGCCCACCTGTGACCAGTAGCCTGGATGAAGAAACAGCAAGTGTCCCAGGGCTCTCCTGCCTGCTTATTCTCTGTGCACATGCCTAGCTCCCTGCTGCCAGGGATCTGGTCTTACAGATTCATTCCACAAACACACAGTAAGTACCTACCACATGCCTTGTGTTTTGCTGGACACTGAGGAGTCAGTGATGAAGCAACAGTCTGATCTTTGCTCTGAAAGATGACTTCAGATTGAACAGCAGCAGCAGCCAACAGCAGAGTCATTGTCAGAGGACATGGGGGATGTTTGGGGGCTAGAGATCAACTCACCAGACCCTCATTTTAGGACCTGAGAACAATTGTGATAGTGGGAAATAGGGCTCCAGGACACGTGTTCAGGGGAACAGCCCATCCCCTGGCCTGCCACAGCCAAGGTGGAAGATGAGAGCCTGAAACAGAAAAGGGAGCTGGGGTATGGCGACAACCCCAAGGCCACACAGCTTCGTCCTGCCACCTGCGGGAGGAGAGGCTCTACGAGCCTAACAGCAGCTGTGCTGGTTAGAGTCGGGAAGTGACTGATTGTTGAACCTGAGGTGGTCTGGGGGCAGGCGGTTTCTCTTTAGACTCTAAACTAATCCTCTTTCTATAGTCCAAGATCATCCCCTTGAGCCTTCTGCCCCCCACCCCCAGGCCCAAAGCTCCCCCCTTTCTCCGGATTCACAGTGCTACAGGAGAGGGGAGGAATGTTTGGGACTTGCCCCACCCCCGACACCAGAGACCAGAGCCTGCCCAAAGAGCTCCAAGTGCCTGGGAGGCTCGCTTAGCACACAGGGAGGACCACCAGCCTAGGAACAAATTCATGTGCAAAAAGTTTAAAATCCCAGGGTGACAGGAGAGAGGGAGGAAAGTAGAAGCAGAAGGAAGGGAGGGGTTCTGAGGGTGGGGGCCAAGGACACCAAGGGAGGGGCAGGGGCTGCTCTATAGACAGAGCCCTCAAAGGGGGTGTTAGATCAAAGGAGCAAAATCTGACTTTTCAAACACCTCCCCTTCCCACCCTCAACTCTGCCCAGTTTGAATTCCCTCCCTGGAAACCAGAGTACAAAATTGACTGACATCTTTCTGGATCCTCACCTTCCTCCTATATGCCC
>CM052543.1:123979935-124091511 GCA_028533065.1 Trachops cirrhosus
AAAGCAAGTGTTCAGGCAAAGCCCAATTCTTTATTTCTCCAAGTTTACAAAAATATTGACTGGCTTATCATTCAGCAGATACCGAAAGTTTAATGAAACGTTATTGGAGGAAATCACAAGATGGAACAACCTCAAACTGTTAACTTAATTTCCTGCAGATTGGGATGAGGCAGCCAAGATATGTTCCGAGCTGTGAGAAACATCTTGTTTCAGCCAAGGAGAGTCAAGTTCCCTCTGACACGCGGCTTAGGAACCACTGTCCTAACACACTGTTACCACTGCTGGGCCCTTAGGTATGACCAAAAAAGGCATCTGCCATCAGGGCCACTCCCTCCCTGCCAGCTGGCCACGGGGCACCCAGGAGCAGGGGAAGGGGCCTGCATGGAGCCTTCTGGACTATCCTACCCAGCCCAGATTGCTTCATCGACTGGCCAGGGTCAGACTGACCATCTGTGGGATGAGTCTGAGGACCACAGAGACCACCAGCCCCTTCCCCTGTCACGTGAGCGCCTTTTTCCTTTCGGCAGACCACAAGCACTCTGCCTGACTCCTGACCCCCGGGATCACTGACAGACCCCTCCCTCACCATCCCCACTTCTTGGTTCCTTTGCCCAGAAATCTGGTTGGGCAGCAGGAAATAACTTCTCAGTCTCCCTCCTTTCTTACAGCATCCCAAAACAAGCCGACAGAGCATCCTTTTCACTCCAAATGTTTACTGCCGATTCTGAAGCAAAACAGAGTGGGAAGGACAGAATGAACACGCAGGGAAGGGGAGACATGATGTGCTGGGCAGCCTCCCTCCCCAGTTTTACAGTCACAGCCTTGCGGCCAGTGCTAATGCTCCTTTTGCCCTGCAGCCAATCATCCTCTCTTTTAACCTTTGCCCTCCTCCCCTCCTCCCTCAAACCTCCCCCTCCAGGGCCCTTTAACTGCCAACAACCCACTTTCCCAACTTTGATTTATCTCCACCAAAAGGAATGCAAAGTTAGATCCAACCCCACCCCCCACCTTTTGAAAAAGTAACCTAAACACACCCAGGCAGAACTCTTAGATTCAGAGGCACTCCAACCCACCCAGTACCAGACAGACAGGCTCAAATAGACACATCCACATACTCGGAAACAAAGGGCCCATGCCAGACACCCTCACGCTCTCACACTCAGGACAGACCCACGGACGGGCACACACACCACAGGCCTGCGCTGCGCATGCAAACCATGTGGAGTTTCTTTTGAGGAAAAACACTCTGCTCCCAAGAAGGCTCCTGACAGGGCTGTTTTTTTTTTTCAGAGCGGCTGCATAAATTGCTTTTGTGCAAAAATAAACACAAGTGAACTGCATTAGCTGAGCGGGTGACACATTAGTTACAGATGCGGGGCCTGTCAGAACATTGAGGGAACAGCTTTTATTGGGGAAGGGCTGGGAGACTCATAAATAACCGGTTGGCAATCTCGCATAAACATTTGAGCGTTCGCATAAACACCGCCTACCACAAATGTTGGCTGGGCTGCCAGCAAGGCCTGGGAGTCCCTTCTCCCCCATCCTCAGAGAATACGGAGGAGGGGGAGGGTCTCAGGCCCCTTTTCTCCCATAGTCTCAAGTCCTTGGACTCAAGCTCTGAGAGCTGCGGGATGGAGGGAGAGATCCAAATTCCATCCTGAGTGCTTGCCAAGAAGCAGGGGAGGAGGTGGGGTCGAGGCCCAGCCCCAGTGGGACAACTGGTCTACTTTCCTCTGTCTACACAGAATAGAATAGGAGAGAAGAAGGTATGTCATTGCACTGGGGGATGGGTTATTAGATAAAGCCAAGTGAGGAATTTTTTTTCAAGCTTCGAAATGCCTCCCTGGACACAACTCCAGTGGGAATGCACGATGAGAGCAGCGCCACCCTCGGTCCGAGGACAGAGGCCACCGAAGGCCGACCAACCCCGCTCATTCATCCAGGGCAGGAGGAGCCCGGGCTTCCTCCCATTGGCTCTTGGAGATGCCCTTGCCTTGGGCCCTGCGGTTCTCTCCTCTGAGTCGAACACTCCTGAACCACATCTAGATGATCCCAGAAAGGGCAAACAGGCCATGTGAATGGACAGAAGTCTGTCCTCTCTCCTTCGGTGGTGCCTGCTAACCCAGCAGGCACCTGGTACCCTCACACTCCACACCTCTGCCATGCGAAGCACACTCTCTGGAGAGGTTCTGATGTGCTTCTGTGCCCAGAGGCATGAGGAATAGTGAATGGCTGTGTGTGTTTCCTTCTTACCCCTCTCCCTCCTCCCTGTCACAAACGTTTAAGGCAAAGGGACAAAGTATGACGTAGTGAGGATTTCAAGCAAATGGCTAACCCTCAAAAGTTTCATTAATTTTTTTAACCAACCATGAGAAGGGAAGAGTTGAGATCTTTTCAGGGAAGAGAACATGGAGAGAAAGAAAAGGTTCACTGGCCCCAAGATCGCATTCTAATGATTAGCTTCAAAACCAGCTCCATCCCCCTGCAGCTCAATAAGTAGCCATTGGCCCTCCACCTTCCATCATATAAAAGGCCAAAGTCCTTAGAACTGAGTGATCCATCGTATTTCTTGATCTAGCCCCACCCACCCTTTAACCTGATTTCCTTCTCTGCCCCTCCGGAACCCAGGGGTCCAGCCAAAGCGAACTCACTCCATGTGTTACAATTTTGCGTTCCTCCTCCGAGAAGGCCTTTTCCTTCCAGTTCTGCAGGTCCAGATCCAACCCATCCTTTTAGACTCAATTCAAAAGCCATCTCGTCTTTCTCTCCTTTGAACTCTGGGTGAACTTTCCCATCCCTCGCTGCTGACGCTCCTTCTTGCTCTAAGTTATTTGTCTATCTGGCCTCTTACCCCCTCCAGACTTTAACTGCCCAGTTCGTGTCCTACTGAAACCGTGTCCCTTCAGGTTTCCCTCCCTCCCAACCCCTAGCCAAGGCCCAGGACATGGTGCATTGAATTCACGAAGGGATCTGCTGATAGCGGTGGGGATGCGGTGGTGGGGAGGGGCGGTGAGGAGGGAAATGGCGGCAGTGATGGAAACGGGCCGAGCAACCTTCCCCGGGAAGCCCAGCTCTTGGTCTTCATGGTGCAGCCCCACACCAGCAGAGCTGTTGTTGCTTTGGAGGAAAAATTAGGATGCCGGGCAGGTACAAACAGCCCAGTGCCATGGCTCTATTGAATAAATCTCAGCCGTCTAGGCCCTTTCTTCCCATCCACAAATGGAATGCTTTGTGAGGAAGTACTACAAAGCACGGCCCTAGATAAAAATATCGAGGGCTCTCTGGCCAGGATATCCCTCAGGAGGGAACACAATGTAGCCATAATTTATTGCATTCAATATTTTTGTTTCCAATGTTATTTTTATAGACATTATTTCATAGGCTGAAGCTTAAACACAGATGGGAAAGATTGTGGCTTTGTAATAAGAGACGGTTTACGGCCGGCCAGCCCCTGCTCTCTGTCTGTGCGCGAATAAGCGCACATTATCGTGTCCTTAGGTGGGACCCGGAGGTGCCTGTGTTATGTGTTTGGACTTTGATCCAACAACTCTGCCTTCATCTTTCCCCTTGGCCAGGCCCTCCGGATGCTCCCAAGGAAAGGAAGTGACAAGCACCATGGTGGGGCCAGGGGGAGGAGGGATGGGCAGCCTTTGAAATGCATTCCTGGCTCTGGCTGGGTCAGCCATTCCTTGGGTCTTCAAAGGGCCTTGACCCAGGGACACAGGCCTGGACCCCAAAGACGTGGAGCTGAAAGGAAGCGGACATTGTGGTGTTATAGACATGACTCTGCGCTGTGTGATGTGTGTTGTCTTCGTGTGTGGGGGCAGGTGAGGAAGCCGACCCATGCTGTCCATCATGTCTTAGGAGCGCCCCTCCCTCCACAGGGCACCACAGGTTGTTTCACGTCAAGGGGCATTCTCAGAAACAGGGCCTGGCTTCCGACGTTCATAGTGGGCGTGCACCAAGGTTTGTTTAATCAACCTCATTTTGTCTGGGGAGGGAGAGCACAGGAGGGGAGCCAGAAATGGAGAGAGCTGAGGGAGAAAAGATTGAAAGGGAGAGGGAGAGAGGGAGAGGGAGAAAAGGGAGAGGGAGAGGAAGCACCACCCAGCCCAGAGCAGGGCATGGAGCCCCCCAGAGGAGTCCCAGCCCACCAAGTACGTCTTGGCGCAATGGGTGGCCCCCACACATCCACAGACTCACTGCTGGTGGGCAGCAGGCCGCTCGGAGCTTGGGCAAGCAGCCGTGAAGACATACCAGCCAGCCCCTCCTTTCCTCATAGGGTTAGTTTTCAGCCAACTCTAGAAAGCCCTGGGAGTGCACGTCAGGAAACCCTGGGGGCTGGGGGCCCGTGGGGAGTGGGGAGGAAGGGGCAGCAGCTACATTCAGCTGGGATGGTCAGTGGAACGTGCATGGAGGGAGGGCCCCTGCGGGGGCGTGTCTGGGAGGATAATCTGTCCTACTTGCCAGGCTTTGGGGGGATTCCATGTGAAGGAGTAGCTGTGCGAAGTGAAATGTTGTGGGAGGCCATCCTCAGGGGTCTCCATCCATGGAGAGAGCCTGTCAGTGGGCTGGGAGTCAGGGGTAGGTGAGATGACCCTCCCTGGCAGAGATGGTGTCTTTGGTGTTCCCCGTACAGACTGCTTCTTTGCGCAGTTGCAGTGGAACGATTCTAGGGGAGACGTCCTTGGGAGGCCTGGAGTCTTCGAAGGGACCTGCGGAAACAGTGATCCGCACCTATGAAGGCTCCCACCTCCGAGGGACTGACTCAGGGCATGCCAATCATCTCTGCTCTGCAGGCGATAGTGCCAGGGGCTTGGTGAGGGTTTGGAAGCTTTGAAACAGGAGTGGGTGCAAAATCTGCTCAGGCAGCAACAGGTTCAGGAAGACAATGCCTACCACCTGGGCTGCTTGAGAAATCTGGCCCCGGTGCCCAGCACAACAGACTGAGAAACTGACTTTCACAGAAGGTCATGACCAGGCACGGAGGGTGTGCTGCGTTCTGGCCGCCTCCCCCACCCCCAACTCTAGAAGTCCTGGTGGGCCATCTGTCCATCGCAGGACCGCTCAGCCCTCACCCCTAAAAACAAAGTTTGAGCTCTATATCTCTGCCCTTGGACTTCCCAGTTGTGGGGCCCAGTACAGTTCTTCTCCGCTATCTGAACAGCGTTCCTATGAAGCCTTTCTGAGGCTGAACTGGCAGAACCCAGAGAAGCCATTACCGTTAATTTATACAGCTTTCTGTCACTCCCCACCATCAAAACACTTAATTCTGTCCAGTTTTATGCTGGACATTACACCCTGATGAGCTCTCAGGCTTTTCTGACACCTCAGGACACATCTTGCTAACAGATGCACAAAAGAAATCGAGATAAAGCACAGATGCTCGCAGACCCAGTTCAAAGCTGCGGCGTTTGCTGCCGCGGTGCGAGCACGGTCCCCGGGGAGGAGCTGGCCGGGCAAGCTTCCGGGTGCGCGCTGCCCTGCAACAGCTGCCGCCAAACGGAGGCTGAATGCTTTTTGCCATTTTTCATAAAAGCAAATATCCTCTTCAAATTTCTTCCAGTTATCAAAAACAGGTAGTAATGAGTAATAACTATGCATGGTGTCAGACGGGTACTAGATTTATCGGGGTGATCGCCTGTAAGTTATATAAATGTTTAACCACTGGGTTGTGTACCTGAAACTAATGTAATATTGCACATCAAATAAACTGAAAAAAATGTTTAAATAATTTAATTTTAAAAAAGAAAACAGGAACTAACACAAGTCTTTTGTAAAAACAAAGTACGTAATGCAAACTCTCAAAAACTGGGGGATACGCGTATAGGCTTTTGGCTTAAACCTGTCTGAACTGGCCTCCTGTCACCTGCAGCTGACAACGTCCCAACTGACACACCAGGCTGATAACCGACCGTGAAATGTGCTTCAAGCGGAAGAGCTGAGTCACAGTGAGAACAAGTCGCCCAAGGGTCAGAGTCCCATTGACCTTCAGGACAGAGGCCTCTCCCAGACCAGCCCAGGGCGCCGGGAAGCAGTCAGGCCCTCCGAGGAGGGCAGGAGGAGCCCGGCTCTGAGGCCCGCACTGCGGAGGGCCCACATTTTGCACACATGCACACACCACACAGTACACACCCGCACCCGCACAACAAAGAACACGCGGATACTTCTGTCCCTGGGCACCCGGCACTCAGCATTAGCACGGTGTCTCTAACTCTAAACACCCACCCTCATGCGTAACACCACTCGGGCCCTGGGGAAGTGCTGCTCCACCTCCTTGGTGTTAGGTCCTTGAATCAAAAGGAGACTGAGTCTAAATGCTATCAAAACTCATGGGTTGTGCTGCTACTGACATCTGAGATGGGCCTTGCTCTGGAGTGTGGGGAGGACTGAATGGTGGAAGCACTGAGGTAAGAGAAGACAGACCACCCTGACTGGTGTGACTCAGTGGATTGAGAGCCAGCCCATGAACCAAAGGGTCGCCAGTTCAATTCCCAGACAGGGCACATGCCTGGGTTGTGGGCCAGGTCCCCAGTAGGGGGATGCGCAAGAGGAAACTCCACGTTGATGTTTCTTTCCCTCTCTTCCTCCCTCCCTTCCCCTCTCTCTAAAAATAAATAAATAAAATCTTTAAGAAAAGAAAACACAGATTAATTTACCAAATCCTCACAGAGAGCAAGAATGAAATGGAAGTAGCATATCCCAGTAGTGGTAAGCATGAATTTTCTTGCTTCTTTCTGTGGTTCCAGAGGTACTCACAGATTAGCACAGTGTTTGCTACAGTTGCATGTGGTAGCTGAGGAACATTTTCCAATATAAATAATTCATAATTCTCCTACATTTGCACAAATGCAGGTCAAGATGGAACATGCACATGCACGAAGTATGATACCGATTGTTTACACTGGAGATCAGACCTGGAACTCTAGAACTGTGAATGCCATTATTTTCAGAAAGATGTTTACTGAGATATCATTAAATTTTCAAAACTTAAAAATTCAGCTGTATTTAATTATCTTATTTAAAAATTTGAATGTATTAGATAAAATTTTGTTATACCTTCATTATAGTTGCCTTTTAATTTTAATAGATAATTTTTAATCCTTTAAAGAAAAGTAACTTGTTAAAAACATGGGAAAAGTAGTTTGAAGTTTGGCTCTTTTACAATTTGCATTTTTATTAAAGTAAAACATAATTTTTGTACTGTTTTAATTAACTGTTGCAGCTAACCAATTTTAAAACTTAGTGGCTTAAAATAAATTATTTTTTATTTTCGAGGTTCTGCAGATTGATTGGCTTGGTGGTCATGTGGGGTGGGCGGGGTCTTTGCGTGGGTGCAATGAACAGTGGTGAGGTCGAGAGTCACATGCAGGGTCAGCTGGCCTGTACGTCCCTAAGGGCAGCATCTCCAGTCCCCTACCTGCAGCTGGGACTACCAATGCAGGTACAATCTAGCTGATGATATGTTTTTTCCAGGTGACCTTTTCACATGGTTAGCTTGCCATCCATGTAGCATGGCAGTCTCGAAGAAATCAGACCTCTTGCATGCTAACTGGCTTATCCCAGAGTGAGCTTTCTAAGAGACTCTGATAGAAGCCAAAAGGCTCCCTAGGACTTGTCCTCAGAAATCATGAAGCATCACTGTCACTGCTTTCTATTGGCCAAAAGTGAGTCCCCAGGACAGCAAGATTCAAGGGAGAGGACCACACAAGGTCACGAACACCAGGAGATGTGGTTCACTGGGCGCCACCCTTACACACTGAAAATACATTTACCCTCCGAGACCCCAAAAGTCTGCCGTAAAGTCATCAGGCTCAGCCTCCAAATCTAGGACCTCAACCTCTAAATCGGGTCTGGTGCAGAGGAGACCCTTCAGGTGTGATTCCTGGGAGGATGGTTCCTCTTCATCCAAAGATCTGGGAACTAAAGAGACAAGTTATCTTCCCCCCAAACCCAGCCCACAACAAGGAGGTGGGCACAGGATGACCGCCGTAGACCCTCCCACCCCAGAGGGAGGAGAAAAGTGTGCGAAGCAATTCTAAAATCACACTGGTTCTGCCTTAGGGCCTGGTCCTGCTCTCCGGGAGTGGTTTTCCATGGCTCTTGGCTTTATACTCTGACCCCCCCTTCCTTTCCCAGAAGACATGGTCAGGGTTAACAACCAAATAGAATTAGCCTCCTTCCTGCTCATTAAAAAAGGGTCTTTTTTGTTTTTTCATTTTGAACTGTCTCTGTTTCTTTCGATCCAAGCTGATATAATTCTTTTAAAAACTTGTGGGTTTCCAATGTATCAAATTATCACCTACTTCACAAAAGCCACACCTCCATTTGTTCCAGAAAGGCCACCTGTGAGGGAGCTGTGGGATTCTTAGTCCTGTTATGCAGCAGAGAGGACCTAAGAAGTATGCCCTTAACAGCCTTAGAAACCCTGTTGTCTACCCAAGGAATTCAAAGACATGCCCTCAAATTTTTCAGAGGTCTTAACAAAGGGTCTTTTTTTTTTTTTTAGATTATTCAGTACAGTTTCAATCTTTTACTCCCATTCCAGCCCACCCACCCATCCCTCCTCACCTCCCTTCCATTTCCAAGCCCCGTAGTTTTGTCCATGTGTCCTCTATATTTGTTCCTGTAACCCCTTCCCTTCTCCCCTGAAATTCCCTCCCCTCTCCCCTCTGGTCACTGACATCCCGTCCTCCATTTCAGTGTCCTTTGTTATAATTTACTTTAACAAAGGGTCTTACAACCACATCCTTGACTTTATCTTTAACTGAGACGACATTGTAGTGGAAAGACCATGGGCGTCTGTGCAGAAGGTGGCAGAATAGCTGGTGGTCACGTGTGCAGGCTCTGAGGCCAGACTGCCTGGGCCTGAATCCCATGGCCACCGATTACCAGCATTGTGACCGTGAGTCTGTGTGACTCAATTCACCCATCTGTTAATTGGGCTAAATTACAATACACCCTTCATAAAGGTGTCGTAAGGACTCAGTTGCTTAATCCTCTTGTATGGTGTTAGAACAACGCCTACTGTGTAGTAAGTTCCCAATAGGCGTTAGTGACGATTACTGTGTGTGACTGTATGGCCACATCTACAAGTGTAGATTCAGGGCTTCCCTGTACAGGTTGACGGGCGTCTGTCCCTGAGTAGGAGAGCACACATGCCCAACTGTCTGAGTCTCTCTGCGTGTGTTTGGCTGTGGGCGGCCTTTCTGTGCATACAGCGATAACAACATCTGGCATTCACAGCAAGTTTACCGTGTTAGGCGCCGCTCTAAGAGTTCTACAGGTATTCACGTGGCAACACACGTGAATGCAAACAGTGGAGCACATGTCCAGACACGTGCCAGTGAGCGCCTATAAGTGTGGCCTGTCAGCCCCGCCTGGTGAGACCCCCTTTCTCAGTGAGCTGCGTGAGGGATGGAGACCCGCACCGGGGCCTGCCCGGCCACGGCTCGCCCTCCCAGCCAGCTCGAACTGCTACAGTCTCTTTCTTCCAACAGGAGAAGGCAAAAGAGGAGCCTAAAGAGGAGCCCACCAATCACAGCCTTCCTTTCATCCTGGGACACCCTTGGTCTTGCCTTGGCCCCAGGGAGCCGCAGGCAGGGATTCCCCGGTTGGGCCATCTTTTCACACCGTGTGTCATTTTTTGCTGAGTGCCATCTATTTCTGACTCACTGTGTGTCATCCCTGGAAGGACAGAGTCTGACACAAGCACGACAGTGAATCCCCCTGTGGATAAAGCCTTCTCATTTTACCTTGTATGTGTCCTTTGTCTCCATTTTCCAACGTTGGTAATATTTCAAGCAAAAAGAATATTTGAAAATGTATGAATGTGTTTTTCTTTCATGCCTTTTTGAGGACATGAACTTCATCCTCCTAAGCCCCAGACACCCACGTCTGCCTGAGGAGAGAGAGATGAGGATGCGGTTTGACCCGGGCAGAGTGCGCAGGAGAAAAAATCGGCAACGCTCAGCATCTAAGGTGCAGAAGAGGGTCCTGCGGCAGGGCAGGGTCTTCTGAACCAGGCTGTTCTCTTGAGAGCGTGTTTTCTGGATGCCCTCGTCCCTCTCCTTGGGCACGACCGTGGAGCTTCCTGTAATGGATGCCCAGGCAAGAAGAGGACATGCTTCAGTTCGCTCCTTCCCACCCAGAGGATGGCAAGAAGGGACTAGAAGGAGGGCAACAAGGGGAACCAAGCAGTCAGATCGGACTTGGCTCCAGGGAGGGAGTCCAGGAGAGAGGCCTCATTCCCAGCCTGGGAAGAAACAGCACCTCAGGCTGCTCGGACCCAGCAGAACCCACCCAGGCTCTGCCTCCAACGCCAGGGCTCCCAGATGAGGCAGCGGCGTCTCAGAAATGCAGCTGCACAAGCCAACCTCAGTTCCCTCGGGCCTGGCTGCCCGGTGGTGTGCCAGCAGGCTGGCCAGGCCCACAGGCTCAGCCAGGAGACCGCAGGCACAGGAGAGGAGGGGGCGCCGCGGGGTCAGTGAGACACCCGGGGGAAGCAGCCAGGAGGAAGCCAGGTGCCGTGAGCTGGTCAGCAGGGGCATATCAGGGGCTCTGGCCAGACCAGGGGGACCATACCATGAATCACAGCTCAGCTTCAGGGACAATTCGTGGCCATCGGGGCTGGGGGACTTTGCCTGGAATCATGAGGACTCCACACCCCAGGGTCCCAACTCCTTGCTCCTGCCAGATGTCGCAGAAGCTGCCCTGTCTGTCCACATACCTCAACGCCATCTCAGTGGGAGAAGCTGAGGAAGGCCATCCGAGAACGAGCACTTTTATCCAAGAGAAACAAAACATCACTTAACAAGACAGGCTGAACTGTCGGGTCTCACAACGTTCAAATCAAGTTAAACACTCTACTGTTTTTCTCACTAATCATCCAGCGGGGTTGGGAGAAACGCCAGATTACTTTTAGACTAATAAATAAGAAATTACTGGGTTTTTGCCCCCTGAGCAGAGGACTCAAAGTGTGAGTTAAATTTTCATCCTCACTGCATTCACCAAAGTAGAGGACCCACCCTGTCCCCACTGAAATATCTTTCCAACTGAAGACGATGACCCTAGCAGAGGTCAAGTCCCGGCTTCTGGATTCCAAGTTGCCTCCTCCAGGTGCTGTGGGGCAGGTTGCGGCAGACCAGGAGGTTTCCTTTCAGCCAAGTGCTTACACCAGCCTTGTGGGGCTCATGCGCGTTGAGGCCCCTCCCCCTGGCTTATCTGTGCTTTTCTGAGGGAAAACACAAGGTTTGAATCCTCTTTCTGGGCCCTTCCATCAAAGTTCCCAGATCTGGCTGCTGTCTCAGAGGCCACTGAGATCCCGCCTTCCCCAGGGAGATGGACATGTGGGATATGAAATGAGTGAGGTCCAAGGTCCTATCCCCTGTGTTTTTAAGGGTGGAGTGTGGGGCAAGAAACAGCCCAGCTGGGGAATCATGCTCCACAGGCCTTGGGGGGAACCACTTCAGAATCTTGCACTCAGATTATTCATTTTCTTTCTCCTGTAACAGCGTCTCACCTATTTCTTCATTTGCTCATCTTCTGGTTTGTTGGTTGCAGCAAGATCACCATCCCATTTTACGGATGAGAAAACTGATACTCAGAACAGAGTGCCATATGAGGTCACATGAGTGGGGATGGCTTGAAGTCTCCTGCCTTCCAGACAAGAGCTGTGTCCCCTCCTCAGTGCTCAGACTAGGCTGTCCTGGGAAACGCGGAGGCCCCTTTATGAACAAGGTTGATAGGGCTACCCCCAACGTCTAGAGAGGTGGCATGACGGGAGGAGGGCATCCACATCCTCCTGCTGGGATGGAGGGGACTGAGGCACCAGGCAGGAATAATGGTGCAGCAGTTGACTCAGGGCCTCATATGTACACCCAGTGACTGTTCCCTAAGAATTCACACACAGGCCATTTCAGCCCCTTGGGTACCATTTTCTAAAATGCCACAAAGGCAGGCTGGCTGTCAGGGAGACCTGGCGAATGCCTGTCCTGATTCACTGGGCTCCTCCATATCCCACAGGGCCCACCCCACCTCCATCCCTGGTCAAGAGTTCTGTCTCCTGGCCTCCCAGGGTCTGCGTTCCCACTCTGCCCTGCCACCTGGTGGGCAAGCTGTTCTCCAGAATTGCCCAGATGGAGACACCTACACCTCGGACCAGCTGACAAGAACCCTGAGATTGTGGCCAGAGTCTGGTCACAACCCAGGTGCCCACCGCAGGCTCAGTTCACCCAGCCCTCTCCTCCAGATGGAAAGGTCCCATTCCAGAGGCTGGCCCCCTCAGCCTGCTCATCCTGCCTTGAAAAACTGCCAGATGGGGAGACGGTCAGATCTGGGGCCGAGGACCAAGGCCAACAGGCCCCCAAAGGCATGAGCCTCGGGGAGCCACCCCACCCAGGGCTCATCTCAGGAGCACATCACTTAGAGCAACATCTCTGAGCAAACTGTGAAGCCATGAAAAAGACGGTTTAACTGACCTCAGAATAGGCAGTGACCTTCCAGGCAGAGAAGAGATCAGGCCATACAGAGAAAGGTGTGGTTTAATAAAAGCTGAAACTTCTGCACCTGAAAAATATCTCAACATTAAAGAGAAGCCAGCCTCAGGAGAAGAGTCCTTATAACTCTAAGGGTGATGTCCTTAACACTTCTTTTTTTTCCCCACAAATTGTCTTTTAATGTCCTTGCTGCTTATCTGTTGAGAGCATTAGGTTGTTCGTTTGTTTATATGTTAAATAGGAAAAGTTACTTATTTTGAACCCTTTGAATTTTGAATCTGTGAGGGTATAACCTATAGAATAAAAAATGACTTTTAAAATATAAATCAAAATATTTTCATTGATTCTATATAAACAGTTGATGAGTGAAAACTGAACATAAGAAGAATTTCCAAGGGGAATTTTTGCTATAGCCCTCTCAGCCCAGAGACCAGGGAAAGAACAGCAGAGTTGACTAAATCTGTCTCCAGCAGCCCCCATCCTCTGCTTTCTGCTTCCCTGCCCCACATCCAAGCAGACCCTTTCCAAATGCTGCCCTTTCCCTCACTCTTCCTCCACTTGGGGCACCCGGGACTCCTGACTCCTCTTTGCCCCTGGGTTCTTCCAGCCCGAACCTTCACTTGGTCAGCAAAGTCTGCACCCTCTTCAATGCCAAAGAAGCCCTTCTCCAGCCACACCGACCACAAGGGGGCAAGTCCAGTTTTCCTGATGCGTTCTGCACGTGCTGGGAGATGACTTGTGCCTGCGTTATGAGCCCATTAGTCCCAAACAGCAGTCCCTGCCCCTCCTCCTGACAGCTGTGCTCAGGATTCTGCATGGTATCAAGCCTTCTCCTCTCCAGACCCCCTGCCCATCTCTCCCTCTCTTCTTGGCCTGGAAGAGCCCAGGAAAGGCAAAAAGCTATGGAAAGGCCTAGGTTGCCCTACAGGCTACAGGTATAATAAGGCTAAGTGGCTGGTCTAGTGACTGCTCTTGAAGCAGGCCCTGAACCCACTCCAGTGCAAGGAAGAAGAGCCTCCTAAGGCAGAGCCACAGCGCCACCTCGTGGTACAGTGCCATCTATGCAGCCAGGCCAGAACCAACCCACCAAACTCCCTGGGTGTCTCTTCCTTAACTATCTCACTGTCTAGTCCCTGGGTTCTTCCCTGGATCTCAGGAAAGCCCCCTCTCTGGGCTGAAGAACAACTGTCAGGCTGAGGTCCTAACCACATCTCTGACCTTCCCCCCACATTTCTGACTTAGCAAAACACCTAGAAAAGGCCAGGCCTTCTGTCTTAGGCCGACTTTGTCACTCCCATCTCCTCCGTGTGGCAGACATCTGAGCTGGGGCAATCACACAACCTCAGGATCCTCTGTGCCCTGCCTCTACAATGGGAGCCCTAAAAAGGCTGCTGAGGAAGCAATTAGGTGAACTGAGCTTATAGGGCTTATAAATCTAGGGCTTATAAAGCCCTAGAACAGCAACTGGCTCATTGCAAGTCTTCAAGAAAGGGTGCTTTCCTTTCCCTTTTGTCTGGACTAGGTGTCTAGATTATAGGTGTCTAGGTGTCTAGGTGTCTTAGATTCACTCAAAGGCAGGGCAGGGACAGCGAAAACCCAAGGCCTAGGGTGAGGAGCATTACTACCTCGGCTCCCCCAGGAAACCATTCCAAGCTACTTCATTCGGTTTGCCCCTCTGAACCCCTTTGGTTAGGGTGACCAACTCACCTGGTTTGGCAGGGACTGAGGGAGTTTCAGGGAGTGAGGGACCTTCAGCACTAAAACTGGGGATGCCCCAGGTGGTCACCCAGTCCTTTCCTCACAGTCCAGTTCTGGAACTTCACAATCGTTGGGCTATAGCCCAGGAAGTGGCATTGTAACTGTCCCCAGGCGATTCTTACAAACACCAAGTCATTGCCTCAGCACCCTCTGGTTTTTCACTGGCTTCTGGTGGGAGCACTACTCTTCTACTAGGCAGGTAGCCATCTGAGGCAAAGCATACACTCAGTGACACGACCTCTGAAGAACTTCTTAAACACCAGGCTCCAGGCGTCAATCTGCAAAGTAAACCAGCAGCAACAGGGCCCATGTTCTCTACTCAGCGTTACAGTTGGTGCCCGTGTGTTGCTCCTCATTATTCTTCCACTCATTCATTCACTATTTGTTGAACACATATCGGCTTGGCACAGCTGGAATTTATATCCTAATGTGAGACACAAACATTTACCACTTATATAAGCACAATAATTTTAGATAGTAGTAAACACTACTACAGTACATTCAAAGGCATTTCTGAGGAGGTATATGTGAACTCTGAGAGTTGAAGAGCCAGCTACCCTAAGATCTGGGCGAAGGTGTTCCAGGAGAAGGAATGGCCATCGCAAGGGCCCTACAGCGGAGACAAGGAATAGAAAGACCAGAGTGGCTGGAGTAGAGTAAGCCAGGTCAGGGTGACAGGACCTGAGGTTGGAGAGGTGGGCAGGGGCCAGTTCAGACATGTGGGGCCTTCTGGACTACTGTCGGCCTTTGCAGTTTTATTCTGCAGGCAATGGAAAGCCATCTATGGTTTTAAGCAAGGAAATGACATGATCTGCTTTGTATTATTAAAAGCTCATTTGGGATTCTGTGTGGAGAAAAAGACAAGACGTAGAAGTGGAGAATCAGTTACGAAGCTACTGCAATAGTCCAAGCAGGAGATGACGGAAACTGCAGGTGGAGAGAAGTGTAAGGATTTAGGGCACATACTGGAGGGAGACACAGGACTTGCTGATGGGTGAGACATTGGGAGCAAAAGGGCACAGTGAAAGCTGCCTCCTAAGCTTGTCACTTAGAACCCAGGTGGGTGGATGAAAGGACCACTGTGTGGGATGGGAAAGACTAGGGGAGGAACAGGTTTAGGAAGCAGGGAAAAACCAACTGCTAGGCTTTAAACGCATCATCCAGGTGGAGATGGGGAGTGTGCTCATGGAGGAGGCTGTGCTTTGTACGAAGGCGCAGGGAAGTATCAATTACCTTTGACCCTAGGCCAGTTTAATACTTTCAAAGATTAGAGTGATTTTTAGTTTAGCCAGAAATGGATGCTACCTTTTCCTTCTGAAAAGAATTCTTAGAGAGGAATTTGAAAAATTGGTCATCAGTGTAAAATGGATGTTTTGTACAAAAACATTTGCATCGGTCAAGACTCCTTTTGGTCACAAGCGACAGAAAGCCAAGCCCAGCTGGCTGGCGCAGAGAGCACGTTTTGGTTCCCACAGTCAAACCACGGGAAGAGAACTGGTGAGGCCGGTCTTCAGAATCAGAGGCTCGGTGCCTTCAAACCTCCAGCTGCTCGTCCCTGCCTCCTGTTAAATGCAGCCTTCACTCTCCTGGGCCAAAGAGCTCAACTAGAAAGATACTTGTTAGAAAGATACCTGATGGGAGCTGCAGGAAGCTCTGGACTTGTATTCTGTATGTTTCTAAACAGAACTAGAAAAGAACTCTTCCTAGAGAGCTCAAGATAGAAAAAAAATCCCACGGAAAGGACTCTGATGGGTTCATTCTGAGTCACATGCTCATCCCTGAACCAACCAGTGTGCCGTGCGGCCAGGGGATGATGCAGCATGTATGACCCAGGCTGGTCATGGGCTCCCTGTGTTCAGAAGGACACAGGATGTTACCCTAAGAAAGGGGAAATGGATGCTGGGAAGGTAATAACAAAATCTGTCGCACAATGTCACTTTTCTAAAAATAGAATCTTACAACTAAAAAAGAACTTAGAAGCCTCACCAACTTTGCAACCGATGCAAGATTCTCTTCTACAATATTCCGGCTTCTGCTCCACCACCATTAAGGCTGGGAAACACACTCCTTTTCCAGTCAACCCGTCCCATTTCTCAACAACAACTCATCTAAAAGATGAATTTGCTTCTAGGTCATCATTGCCCATGGGCCCTAGGTTCATGTTTTTCCCTCTTTGTCAACACTAAATATATACACTCCTTTCACAAATATTTGAAAGCAGCTCATACATCCCTCTTCAGCCCACTCATCTCCAAGATCCACATGCCTTAGAGTTTCAGCTGTGGTCCCCACAGATGGCTTACTGTTATGGGAAACGGGAGGGCCCTCTGATGGCCTAGATGGTTCAGGTTGTAATATCAGGGACTGTGTGGGTAAAGGAAGGGGGGAAAGCTCCTCCCCCCACCAGGGTTCCCCACAGCATGGACTCCCCGGAAGCTGCCAGCCTAGGCACCCAGGGGCACAGCCAGCCGGCAGAAGCCTAAAACTCTTAGAGAGAGCCCAGTTTTACAATTTACATTAAAAAGAAAAGAAATGAGATAAAAATAAATTTAGAAGAAAAAGTTAAAAAGAAGACTGAGGAAATAAATGAAAAGACTAAGGACATAGGGAAAGTTCAAAAAGAAAGAATATATTCATTAACAAGAGGGTTTAAAGGAATGAAATGGTTAAGATAGAACAAAACTGTTTTAAAGATAAAAATAATTAGGAAATATTCCGTTAATAAAATAATCAGTTAAACAAAATAAAAAGATTTTTTAGAAGACTTTAAACATAAGACTGACAGCTAAAACAGAAACAGTTTAAGCAAAGGGCAGCAGGATGGCGTCATGGGGCCTGAAGGACTCGTTGGCGGGGTCTCGTGGGCATTTTCTAAATCTGGGGCTCCCTTCCGGGCACCCCTACAAGCTGAGATCCTTGGCCCGCTAGTCCTTACGTCAGAGGTTCCAGCCAGCGCCCCTTCCTCAGCTCTCGGTGGTGCCATTCCTGGACCCGGCGGACACGTGCGCGACCGACCCATTGGCATTGGACAGCCCAGGGCCTTCGCCCGTCGCGCTTACGACGTGGGTTCCAGAGGTCTCACCCTCCGGGACTATCGCGTTAGAAACCCTCTGTAAACATGATTTCACACCTCTGGAGAGCATCTACTTATGATATATTTCCTTATCTATTATATAT
Organism: Trachops cirrhosus; assembly: GCA_028533065.1. NCBI lineage: Eukaryota > Metazoa > Chordata > Mammalia > Chiroptera > Phyllostomidae > Trachops > Trachops cirrhosus. Next base: position 123,997,368 of record CM052543.1, read on the forward strand.
GATATTATATAGCATCATACTTTGTATAATAGAAATTATTATATACATAGTTCTATATATAATTTTATACATATTGTATATAATAGATATCCATTCCCTGGATCAAAAATCCCACATCGACGACCTGTCTCAAAGGTATACAAAACTACACGAACACACCTCTTCATTGCCGCACCACCTACAAAACCAGAAGACCAGAGCGACCAGTAGAGGACGGGTTATAGACAGGGTACGTCCGCGTGAGTAGAGCACTATGCAGGTGTGATAAGGACTGTGGGAGAGAAAACGTGTGGATCTCTAATAAGCCTCAAAAAGCTCTCAACATTGTTAACGCAGTTCATTGTATGTCAAATGTAACTGAAGAGAAGCTGTAAGATTAAAAAGAACACTAATTGGCCACCTTTGGGACTTATTAGGGCATGAAGTCATTATCCTAGAGGACAGTAGAAAAGGAAGAGAGTCGAGCAATATTATCTAGTCTTTCTGTATGAATTATGCTTTAGGAAAACCAAACAGTCAGTGGAAGCAAGGGTGCGTTTTTTTTTTTGTTTGTTTGTTTTTCTTTTTTAGGAATCAGTCATAATTACAGAAGGAATATTAGAATTAGAAAACCACTATTGCATAATCCTGAATAAAATAATACCTCTGGACAAAGAGCACTGGTGGCTGCTAAAACCGTTCCATTAGAGGCTGATGTGGAATTTTGTAACAGTGGATTTGGCTGACCACATCTGAAATCACCAATAAGATTAACATCACTAAATGTGGAACGACCAGAACCACCTAGAACGTATTTTTGCTAAATAAACAAACAGGATCTGAATATTATTGAGCTTCTACATCTAATGGGGGGGACTGAAGAGCTCATTAAAGAATGACTTGAGGATGCAATTAGCCAAATTCTGTGGAAAATTCTATAGGTCAACAAATAAATACCATAAAAGGGAGTACAAAGAGGGGGAGCTGATAAAAAAAGAGATTTAAAAGATAGATTGATCAAATGCAGTGGGTGGACCTTATTGGATTATGATTCAACCAAACCAACTGTAAAAATACCTGTCAAAGATAAGTGTGGGAACTTGAACACGGTGGAGGTATTAGATGATGAGGAGGCATTGTTGTTGATCTTGCTGGGTGTAATAATGATACCGTGGTTACGCTGTTTTTAAATGTGGTTACTTGGTGTGTACACATACTGAAGTATTTACAAGTTAAATTAAACCATATCTGGGGTTTCCTTTCAAATATTCCAGTGCCTGCAGGCGTAGGGAAGGAGATAGATGAAACAACGTTTACAATCCTTGAAAGTCCTGATGATGGATGGTTGCATGGGGGTTAAAGACATTATTTTCTCTACTGTTGGGTATGTTTGATATTCTCCACAATAAAGAACTGGGATTTTTATTTGTTGAATTTTAAATGGACTGTGTTCCTACAGATCACAGCCCTGAGGCTGTGTTCTGACCTAGTGCAAGTTCAACAGTCTTCCCTCTTTTATCTACACTGAGGCCACATGCCCAACATCTGTAGGGCGAAAATGAGAGAAATTAGTCAGGGGTTAAGAAAACAGAAAAGCAAGATATGAAGGGAGAGGGGAGGGAAGCAGGGGTGGCTGGCACCCACCCCTGTGCTGGGGATTGATGGAGAGTGGTGAGACAGGGGTGGGGGGTAAACGGAAGATCACATGCCCATCCAAAGGGGGCAGCCAATGTTGCCATGTAGGAATAAGGGCCCCAGATAGCCAAGTATGATTTTTCATTACAAAGTTGAAATTTGGGCATTTCGTTAAAATCTCCCAGGCTGTAGACAAATGATACACACACACACAAAAATCTAAATGCTTTGCAAGTCAGTGCTAGAAAGCCAAACAAAACCTGTCTGGAGGCTAGATTTGTTCCACAGAATGCTGTTTTGTGATCTCTGACACCAGGCCATGTCATGCATTATACAGTAATGCATCGATAATTGGTTGACATTCTTAGCCGTTGGGTCACACGGCTGGGACCACTGAGATTGCTCACGTCTGAAATCCCCAGATCCTTTACATGCAAACAGCTGTCCAGCCAGGCATCCCCCACACTGAACTCTGAACTGAACATAGCCTTACAACTGTCTCTATCAAATTGCATCTTGTCATTTGTCAGAAACATTTGTCTCTGGATTGGCTCTACCGTTCCTCCAGATTCTACTGAATGTGCTCTCCCTCTGGCTTCCTATCACACACAGTTTTAATAAGCCTGTCTTCATCCAAGCCATCTACACAGCTAATGTCAGCCTCGGACCATGTCAGGCTTCTCTCCCCCTAGAGATCGGCTGGAAGTTCCACCTACATTCACAGTTCATCTACTCATCTTCCCCCTTACAGCTACCATACATTATGTACACATCAGTCTTGTGGTAATAATAATGCTACCTCCTTACATCTGTATAGTACGTTATGGTTTTTAAAGCATTTTCCCATAATTTTGCCTTGATCTTTATCACCCATCACAAGTTTAAAATATCCTATCACTAGAACATTAAGATGTTGGATTACAAACCTGCCAATGGTCAGTTTGTTTGTCACCCCCTGATAATTTTCTAGCTGGGGATTTCTAGAGTAAATAGAGAAAGAGCAACGAATTTGGCTTCCTGCCTTCTCACCTCACCAGAAAGAGTTCCCCAAACCACCACCTTTCCAGTAATAACCAATAGGGACAGAAAAAATATGTAAGAGGAAGAATGCTCTAACCATGAAGAGGTGACAAAAATAGAATGCGTTGTCTTGTGAAGAAATTACATTTTGAAGCCAGAAGTTTTCAAATAGGAGCTGGGGTTCCTAGGTGGATTCCAACGTGGATAGAAGTGGGACAGAATAATCTTCACATTCATTTGTTTCTGTCCAGATGGGGAACTGCTCTGTGCTCAGCTTTCTCAAGTACCTGACCATTTCTTGCAATAAATAACCTCTGAAGGTCGGGAACATACACTAAGCAAGTCTGATCATTTTTACGTTTTGTACATTTTAAAAATTAATTCCCCCTTCAAAAGCAGTTTTCAGCAAATTTTTCTCTTTAAAATGCTGATATGGAATTCCATTTCATATCATGGAATATTATTCAGCCATAAAAAGAAATAAAGTACTGATATAGGATAGGATATGGATAAATCTTGAAAAACTAGACTAACTAAAAGAAGTCAGTGACAAAAGATCACATACTATATGATTCCATTTTTGAGAAAGACCACAATAGGGAAATTTACAGAGACAGGAAGTAGATTACTTGGGGATGGGATGGGATGGGAGGCTAGAGGGGTGCTAAGGGTAACATGGTTTCTTACTGAGGTGATGACAATGTTCTAAAAACTGGCTGTGGTGATGAAAATGTCCTAAAATTATGATGATGGCTACACATATCTGTGAATTCACAATACTAAAATCCATTGAATTGTGTGCTTTAAATGAATGAATTGTGTGGTATGGAAATTATATATCAACAAAACTTTTCTTTTTAATTTTATGGAGATATTTGTTTCCAGACCTGACCTGGATTTTTAAAGGGGTGTTCTCACCACCTGCGGAGTGGAAGGCCCAGGTTGGACGAGGAACCCGCAGCCAGGTTAGGTGAGGTGGGCCGGCCTTCTCACACTGCCCTGAGCCTCGCCATTCTAAATCTGGACTAGGGTATAGCTGAGGGGACAAACAAGAGCTCCACCCACCACCCACATTTTCTCTGAGCTGTCTAGGTCTAGCTTCTTACCACTCCAAGTAATATTTCCATCCCAGGATTTAACTTCCATCATGTCCATAAAAACAGCTGAAACCACTCTGGGGAGAACGCATCCAGGAGGCTTCTCACCCTAACTAAACATGTTCCCTGACTCACCTACAATTTCTGGGGATGTGGGGCATCCACCCACCCCAAGGCACCCACCTGACCCTCGGTAAAGCAGGCCCCCCGCCTCAGAGAAGTGGTCTGTGCTGGGTTAAAACAAACAAACAAACCAGCTCACCACAAGTGGGGGGTAAGGATGGGGAGGCAGATTTCCTGCCCTGGCCCCCACCTCCAGACCTCTGAACCTGGGATTGGTGGCTTGCATGAAAGGGCAACTGCCACCCGTATAGCACTGAAAAACATCTGCTCTCTTGTTTACCAAAGCATTCCACCACTCCAGACTGACACCGGGAACAAGGGACACAGAACCGGGAGAAAAAGGCGCCCCAGGCACACTTCCCAAAGTCTGTAAATCCGCCCAGATTTGTCTAGCAAGGAGGGGCCTGCGCAGTCTAGGGGTCTCCGCAGATCAGGGGGAGGGGTAATGATCGGTTATTATTATTTAACAGGGATGGGATGGGCTTTACCACTTGCGCCCCCGCGCGGGGCCTCTGGCCCCAACTCCCGCGAGTGGTCGTCCGGCTCCCGCCCCGCCACCCAGCGCGCACCGCGCCACGCCGGCCCTGGAGGAGCAGCAGCCGGGAAACCGAGGCTTGTCCCGTCGCTGAGTGCTCGGGCACGCCCTGTGGAGTGGGGCGCCCAGGATTTTCTAACTCGATGCCCAGACAGATCCCCATCACGGGTGCGTCGTCCCGGGACCTCCGAGCCGCATCCCCGGTACTGTAGCCCGAGACTGGGTGCCATTCATGGAAACGCCGAGGGGTTCAACTAGGAGGTAGCAGTAGATAAACCGAGTTCGAGGAGCTTGAGGGTGCACGGGGGCAACAAGTCACTAACTTAGAAAGCAAGTAAGAATTGCGATCCGCGTCCTGCCTACGGGGAGGGCTACGCTCTCTGAGTAGTCAAGCGACAGGAACTGACTGAGAGGGCTAAAGAGAAACTACCTTATTCCCTTGGAAGGGAGATAAAAGGGGGTGCTTGGTATTCAAAAGGGACGTGCTCCAGGTGAGGCTCGAACTCACAACCTCGGCATTGCTCTGCATGTACTGCTGTATAAGTACCGCGCGCTAACCGATTGCGCCACTGGAGCTCCGCTGAGTCGGCCTCTCGATGACTCTATCAGGGTTTACTCGAGCTGGTGCGGTCGTCCGCGGAGCATGCGCATTCGCGACCTACGGCTCGGCGGGAACGAGCTGGGACCGGAGCCGCCCCGCACCTTCAGGCATGGCCGCCTCCAGAAAAGTAAAGCGGAGGACTCTCGCGAGGGTCTCCCTCAAGGATGAAGGGGTGGGTTGGCAGGGCCGCGACGGGTGGGCCGCTGGGGCCTAGAGTAGAACGCAGCCCACCTCCCGTGACAATGCGGGAGGAGAAGCCCCGGCCGCTGCGGTCTGAAACCCCCTCTGCTTCCGCTGTAGAGCTTCACCAACCCGGAGCAGGCAGCGCGGGTAGCAGGCCCTAGTCCCCGAGGCCGGGCTGGAAGCCGGCGGGCGGGCTTAGCTGCTGCCGTGACGCGGGCCAAGGGGTGGGGCCAGGCGGGGCAGCGTTGGCTCCTGGGCCGCAGCTGCCCGAGGCTGCTTCCTGTGGCCCCACGCCCCCACACCCCAGCGTGGCCGATGAGTGGCTGGACCCCCACCCTGTAAGTCAGAGGGAGCGGGCAAACCCTTGAAAGTGCGAACCGCGCCCCTTCCAGTGGGACAGCTAGGGACCACCCAGGCCTAAGAGGGATAGAGGGGTCGGCGACCGAGCTTCGAAGACCGGACAGGGCGGGGCTTCAGCATCAGAGCCACGTACCCCGAAGGTTTTCCGGGGTCCCTTCTACCATCCTGAGCAGGTTGCAGGGGCACTCCAGGCAGAAGGCGTGTCCCAGAAATCGTTTCAAGCGATTCCGGGGTCCTGATGATAGCCTTGGCTTTCGACAGGATGCTGGCTAAGCCACGTGCGTATTCTATTGGGCCACACATGTTTTGCTTAATTTTAAAACTAACTCCTAGTATTTAAAATAAAGAGGTCTCATACAAAGATCTAGATACCATTTCTTTTTTAAAAAACAGAAAATGTAAACACTGTACCCAAGGCTGAATAATGATTATTGTGTGCCTTAGGCACTTTTGTCTGTGTGGGCCCCTCCCTTAAATTTTTTTAAATTTTATTTTACTACTGCAAAATAAAGATAGTTACAATCCAGGCTGAAGTTTGATGCCATTGTTACATTTATTATTACATTTTTTTTCCTACAGGTTTCAAAAGATGTTTCAGTGTAAACATTTCGGGGGACTCGGGGCTCTGTTCCTCCTGTAACCAGCTGATAACTCCACCGGGAACCTGCATCCCCCTGGGAGAGGAGCTGCGGCCACCTCCACAAAGCCCCTACTACCCCCCACCCCCTGCTCTATTCTGCTATGGTTGCCTCACTGGACTGTGTCCTGGGCCTCTGTTAGCATGTTGGTCACTCTGTGTGGTTACCCGTGCTTTCCTGACAGAGCCAGAAGACCAAACAACAGGACACTATGGCAGTAGGTTGGGGAAACCACCTATTGATAAAGAAGTGATGGGGCAGAATAAAGATCATGTATGTTGTTACCTTGATGCTGACTTATCCACAGTAATGGGTTGTGTTGGGGCAGCGATTTTCAATTTTATCACAGCATACAAACTAATTTTGCACACCAAAGAATACATTTTTTTGCCAATCCGACCAAAAAAATAGGTATGATTTTGATTCACTGACACCAGAGAGCTATTGTTGCATTGACTGTTGGTTTTTTTATTTGATAATCTAAGGAGAGAGAGGTCGATGCCCCTGACTAGTCAGGTATTGCATATTTTTAAAATTCTTGCAGTGCACCCATTGAAAATACCTGTGTTGAGGTAACTAGTGCTGAGCAATAATAGGATTGTAGAAAGTCTTGAAATTGAACAGAGAGATTAGAGTGATCAGCAGCTGATGACAAGACAGTGACAGGTTCTGTGTAAGGCAGGGGCTTCCTGAAGATGGTGTTTTTAAGAAGTGCGATGCCATGTGCAGAGTTGAGTTACCCAGAGAAAGGAGGTAGGTGAGGCTCTCCAGATGGTTATGTAAACTGTGGGAGACCCACGTCCAGAGCAAGAGCTCAGAAAGAGCACCATCAACAACCTTGCAAGATCCTACCAGGCAGGTGGTGGGATGCAGAGTTGTTTACAACATGCCAGGATTAGGGCTCTCTAGAGCATTTGTGAGCAAATTCAGGATAAACCAAGGACAGCACAGAGTGAGTCTTTGATATAAGTCCCTCCCAAAAGCTGAAACAGGCTGTAAAGTTAAATGCAGGCTGTGCCCCAGAGTGCGAATAATTTTTCCCCTGAATGGAAAGGGATTAATTTCCTGATAAACAAGTAAGTTGTGGACCCTTACACAGTGTCTTCTCAAATCCAGTGGCATTTGCAAAGTTTGCTCTTCCTCCTGAGTCCCTCAGGTAGAACCCACCTGGTAGGGTAAACTGAGCAGCAAATTTGGCCTCTGATGGTCCAGCTTCCCTTCTCACTGCCCCCCATTTATAGATCTACTCCCTTATGGGTCCAACAGGTATTGACTGATCTCCAGCTGCACGGGAAGGGAAGGCAGCACCTCATAAAGCCTTTGAAAACCAAAATAGCTTAGTCCCCAAGGACTTTCTAAAGGAAGAAACTAGTGAAGCCAATGCTGAGCCTTGAGGGAGGTGGTGTCAGAACCTCTCCTACCAGGGAGATTTTTCAGCAAGAAGTCTCTGGAGACCTTCAAATGACAACTTCATACAGACTGAAGAGCAATGAATTAAGAGTCTGAGCTGTGGCCCTCCCTGGCTCTGTGACTGTAAATAAGTCTCCTTCCTTCTCTGGGCTCCAGTTTCTGCATCCATACATTGCGGGATCTCGACCAGATAGCCTTTCAGCCTACCTTGGCTGGAGAATTACATTTACTATGTACATTCTTGCCAACACCTTGAGATTATTTAACCATTTAATAATCTATGTGATGTTAAGGGATTTTTTAACTAAAACATATATGTGTGTATAATTTTAAAACAAAACAATCTTGAGTAATACCCATAATATAAAAAGACTAGTCTCAATCCTTTTCCACTTACCATGTAATAGAAAATGTTTGATTTAGTTTAAATTAATTACATAAGGGAAAATCTCTGCAACCAGAGGTTTGTTAACAAATAACTTTTAAAAGAACATACACATAAATCTGGTATTGGGACAAATGTATATTAAAATGTATGAAAGTTAATTGACGCAGACTCCAGCTCTCCAGAATCTGTGTGTTGTGGATGCAGTACACAAATTCTTAGGGACTACTGGCCACTCTCTCAAGGGGAGAGTGCCCCGACCCTTGCCTGGACAGGCTTTTATTGCTTTCCAGTAGCATTACATCAAAGAAGGTTCTCATTAATTCTAGATTTAGTTAAGTGATTACTTCTTACAGATAACAAAAAAGGAGAAAAATTTGCAAGTGCAAGGGAACAGTAAAAATGATTGATTTGGTTACATTTCACCCTTGGGACACCTTAGCACAGACTTTAGGGAGTTGCTTCAGAGATATACATTAAACATCTGCAGTCTTAACTCAGGGTGAGGGAGTTTTAGCAAAAGCAAGTCTCATAGCAGCCTAGGCACAATGCAGGCCTGATTCCCCATGGGAAAGCCCATCTGCAGGCCTGGCTCCTGTGTGCCGCCTAGCATTGATGGGTTTTCCGGATCAATACTGGGCTACATTCACCATTGCCATACTGATTGGTTCCCTATAGTTAATGACTCATTGTAGTGTCAAAAATAGATGAAAATTGCTTTCCCTGATGAATGTTTGGAATTTATACTTTTTTATAATAAAAAAACTTTATTATTATTTTAACATTTTTTATATGATGAGCTAAAACTCAAGGATTCAGGCTGTTCTATGCAAGCACAGTTTTTTGCAAATGACAAGAAGTGGGTATGGCTAGTCTTTATTCCTAATAATTAATGAAAGGCTGAATTGGATATAATGGTCACTATATTTTCTCTTTTTGATTTTGGTTTCAATACACAAGAGACATCGGGGTGAGCCACATAAACATTTTGATTAGTTAAATGCAACTTGCACATCTAGTGAGTAAAGATCATCTTGAATCAAACTGTAGAATCTTCATTGTATGATCATTACTTTATTTCAGTAAGCTTTTTATGTTTTATATTTTTAACCAGTATAAAAGACTCCCAAAGTGATTTTATTTTAATGGGCCAAGAGGTTGTCTAAAGAATTATTTTAATTATTATTTTTCTAAATAGAAATTTAAAAGACATCACTTGTAACAATGCAAACCATCTTAAATGCCTTTCAGAACCCCAGGGATCTGGCAGCATCTAAGACTCCCTCCTATCTTAACAGTGCCTGTTCCTCACCAGCACCATGTGGGGAAGTGACCCTCTATTTTCCCTCAGAAGCAGAAAGATGTGTGGATCCCTAGGGCCAAGCCAAGCTCTAGGGAAGTGAGATGCAGATCTGAACAAATCACATGGAAGAGTGAAGCATGATGATAATTTGGGGAAGCACAGATTTTTTTTTCATTCTGAATCGAAGCTTAAATGATGACTTGGGGAGCCTGTCAGATAAGAAAAAATGTAAAAGATTAGACATCAAAAAAGAACTTCCAGTCAAGATTGAAGTGTAGGTAAACATGCTTCACCTTCTTGTGCAACCACAGAAAGAACTACAACTAGACCTCAAAACAAATAACACCCAGAACCATCAGGAAATCAAGCTGTATGGAAATCTGACAACCAAGGATTTAAAGAAGCCACATTCATCTAGATGGGCAGGAAGGGAGATGGGCAGAGAGGCATGGTGTGGTGCAGAGGCAGCAGCAATGGAATAGGCAGTCACACATTCTCGTGTGGTAGGTAAAAATCGGAGGGATACCTTAGGAGTGAGGATCCTAGCCCCAGGCCAGGCCACACAGCTCGGGGTTCCAGAACCAGTTAGATAAATCCCCATAACTTCTGGCTGTAAAAACCAGCGGGGGTTGGGGCGGCAGAAGAAACTGCTGGATATTCAGGAGACTCCATTTAAAGGGCCCACGTGGCCTTAGAACGTCCAAAGACCCAGCCCCCCTGGGATTCAGCACCAGTGCAACAGCTGGAAGGGCACCAGTCACCACCAGCAAATGAAGTAACTAGAAAGGTGAGTGCCAGGAACCCAGGCAGCAGCATTGTCCTCTCTGAGCCCTCCCCTCACACAGAGCCACAAAACAGTAAAGTGGGTTGCCCCACCCTGGCGATTACCTAAGGCTCTGCCCCACACAACTTACAGGTGCCTTTTCTACAACAGGTCACATTACTAAGACAGGGAGTCAAAGCAGCTTTACCTAACACACAGAAACAAACACAGGGAGGCTGTCAAATTGAGGAGACAAAGAAATATGGCCCAAATGAAAGAACAGAACAAAACCCCAGAAAAAGAACTGAACAAAATAGGATAACCAACCTATCAGATGCAGAGTTCAAAACACTGGTGACCATCATGCTCAAAGAACTCACTGAGTACAGCAACAGCATAAACAAGACCCAGGAAGAAATGAAGGTTGCATTAAGTGAAATAAAGAAAAATATACAGGGAACCAACAGTGGAGGCGATGAAGCCGAGACTCAAATCAACAATTTGGAACATAAAGAAGAAATAAGCATTCAATCAGAACAGCAAAAAAAAAAAAAAAAAGAATTCAAAAAAATGAATATAGTATAAGGAGTCTCTGGAACATCTCCAAATGTACCAACAACTGAATCATAGGGATGCCAGAAAGAGAAGAGGAAGAGCAAGAAATTGAAAACTTACTTGAAAAAATAGTGAAAGAAAACTTCCCTAATTTGTGTAGAAAATACAGAGAGAGGGAGATATAGTCCAGGAAACACAGAGTCCCAAACAAGTTGGACCCAAAGAGGACCACACCAAGAGAGATCATAAGTAAAATGCTGAAGGTAAAATAAAGAATCTTAAAAGCAGCAAGAGCAGAGAGTTACCTACAAAGGAGTCCTCATAAGACTCTCAGCTGATTTCTCAAAAGATACTTTGCAGGCTAGAAGGGACTGGCAAGAAGTATTCAAACATGAAAAGTAAGGACCTACAACCTAGATTAGTCTATCCAGCAAAGCTATCATTTACAATGGAAGGGCAGATAAAGTGCTTCCCAGACAAGGTAAAACCAAAGGAGTTCATCATTACCCAACCATTTTACATGACATGTATTTCCGGCCAAGATGGAGGCGTAGGTAGACACACTGTGCCTCCTTGCACAAAAGGACAACAACAAATTTAAAAACAAAAAACAACCAGAACTGACAGAAAATTGAACTGTATGGAAGTCTGACAACCAAAGAGTTAAAAAGAAATATTCATCTAGACTGGTAGGAGGGGCGGAGACCAGCAGCCAGGCAGAGAAGACTTACAGCAAGGCAGCGGCTGGACCGGGCAAGGTGGCAGCTGGAGGACCGAGTGGTCCCACATTCATGTGCAAATAAACTGGGAGAAACAACTGAGGAGCGAGACAGACCGAGCAACCCAGGATTCCAGTGCAGGGAAATAAAGCCTCAAAACACCTGTGAAACACAGGTGACAACACCTGTGAGGGTTGTGGTGGCAGCGGGAGAAACTCCCAGCCTCACAGGAGAGTTCCTTGGAGAGACTCACAGGGTTCTAGAATGTACACAAACCCACCCACACAGGAATCAGCACCAGAAGAGCCCAGTTTGCTTGTGGGTAGTGGGGGAAGTGACTGAAAACCAGCAGAGAGTAGAACACACGTCATTGTTCCCTCTCGGATCCCTCCCCCACATACAGTGTTACAACCCAGCAATGTGGGTTGCCCTGCCCTGGTGATCACCTAAGGCTCCGCCCCTTACTGCATAACAGGTTGAGACCAAAAAAATGGCCCAAATGAAAGAACAGATCAAAGCTCCAGAAAAAATACAACTAAGTGATAAAGAGATAGCCAACCTATCAAATGCACAGTTCAAAGCACTGGTAATTAGGATGCTCACAGAAATGGGTGAGTATGGTCGCAAATTAGAGGGAAAATGAAGGCTATGAAAAATGAAATAAAGGAAAATGTACAGGGAACCAATAGTGAAGGGAAGCAAACCGGGACTCAAATCAATGTTTAGGAGAAGAAGGAAGAAAGAAACATTCAACCAGAACACAATGAAGAAATAAGAATTCAAAAAAATGAGGAGAGGCTTAGGAACCTCCAGGACAAGTTTAAATGTCCCAACATTCAAATCATAGGGGTGCCAGAAGGAGAAGAGGAAGGGCAAGAAACTGAAAACTTACTTGAAAAAAATAATGAAGGAAAACTTTCCCAATCTGGCAAACGAAATAGACTTCCAGGAAGTCCAGTAAGTTCAGAGAATCCCAAAGAAGTTGGACTCAAGGAGGAACACACCAAGGCACATCATAATTACACTAGCCAAGATTAAAGATAAGGAGAGAATATTAAAAGCTGCAAAAGAAAAGGAGACAGTTACTTACAAAGGAGTCCCCATAAGACTGTCAGCTGATTTCTCAAAAGAAGGGGCTGGAAAGAAATATTCCAAGTCATGAAAGGCAAGGACCTACATCCAAGATGACTCTACCCAGCAAAGCTATCATTTAGAATGGAAGGGCAGATTAAGTGCTTTCCAGATAAGGTCAAGTTAAAGAAGTTCATTACCACCAAGCTCTTATTACATGAAATGTTAAAAGGACTTATCTAAGAAAAAGGAGATAAAAAATATGAACAGTAAAATGACAACAAATACAGCTATTAACAACCAAATCTAAAAAAAAAAAAAACTAAGCCAACTATTAGAACAGGAATAGAATCACATAAATGGAGATCACATGGAGGATTATCAGTGGAGGAGTGGGAGGGGCATAGAGGGGGAAAAGGTACAGAGAATAAGTAGCATAAATGGCAGGTAGAAAATAGACAGGGGGAGGTTAAGAATAGTATAGGAAATGTAGAAGCCAAAGAACGTATATGTACGACCCACTGACATGAACTAAAGTGGGGGAGTGCGGGTGGGAGGGGATGTGCAGGGTGGAGGGGAATAAAAGGGGGGAAATGGAACAACTGTAATAGCATAATCGATAAAATATACTGAAAAGAATGTTAAAGGGACTTAAGAAAAAGAAGATCAAAACTATGGATATTAGAATGGCAACAAATTCATAACTATCAGCAACTGAATCTAAAAAGACAAACTAAGCAAACAACCAGAACAGGAATAGAATCATAGATATGGAGATCATTTGGAGGGTGATCAGCTGGGAGGAGAAAGGGGAAGCATGGGGGAAAAGGTGCAGGGATTAAGAAACACAATTGGGCCCTGGCTGGTGGGTGTCAGTGGATTGAGTGCCCACCTGCAAAACCAAAGGGTCGCTGGTTCTATTCCCAGTCAGGGCACATGCCTGGGTTGCAGGCCAGGTTCTCTCCTTCTCTTTCTCCCTCCCTTCCCCTTATAAATAAATAAAATCTTTTAAAAAAGAAGCAGGAGGATGTTAAGAATAGTGCAGGAAATGGAGAGCCAAAGAACTATGCACGACGAACTAAGGGGGGGAATTCCAGGAGCGAAAGGGAGTACTGAGTGGAGGAGGGAAAAGGGGAAAAAGTGGGGACAACTGAAATAGCATAATAAAATACAGGGATACAGGGTCTGGCACAAATAATGCCCTTTTTATTACAAAATCATAAGCACGTAATTCTGTAACATAACATCACACTCAAGCACAGCTTATGACGTTTTAGGTGAAATGTTCAAATTAAAACTCTAAATTATCATACCCATATTATTACCCTACCAACCACACTCAAGCAGGTCTTACTTCTGCTGGACCCTGTGTATTTTTTTAAAAGATTGGTAATGACAATGTTCTTAAGAGTATGCAGAAAAGGACACTATTTTGTTTCGTTTCGTTTTGTTTTGTGAAGACAGTTCCGTAGAATCCACCAAACACTTGCACCCTTTGGTCTAGCAGCTCTACTTCTAGGAATTTCTCCTGCAGAGACACTGGTGCGTGTGAACAGAGACCGTAGGTCCTCAGGCCCAAGGCGCCCTAAGCTGGAACACGTGCCATTAAGAAAAAAGTAGCCGCCATCTTAACCCCAATTATGCTTTCATATCACGTAGACTGTTTATTTTATGCTTATTAAAAGGCTCAATTGTATATTTTTTCAATATCATATATTACTCTTGAGAACTACTGTTCCCTGCTCAGTTTTTCAGGCCCTGCGTTTCTTCCACTTCCACACCAGCCAATGTTTCAAGGAGGAAAGCAGCTCGGGTGCCAGGCTCACCTCATGGCATTTCTTTCCGCCCTGAAATCTTGGCCCCTCGACCCCTGGACTGCCTTAGTAGCTCTTTGTTACCTTCTAGCAGGTGTGTGTGTGTGTGCCCGTGCATGCACAAGCATTTACTGTATTTCTAGCTTCTTCCAGTGAGAGTAGTTTGACAGACGCTGACGTGTTCAGAGCTAGTGTGACCACATAATTTACCCTCCAAACAGGGACGTTTCTGAGAGTGAAAAGGGGCACCGTTAATAACACTGGACCACCGACCATGCCTGTGACCGTCTCAGACGACCAGGAACACAGGGCCACCCTAATCACAGCCCCTTCATACTGCTATAAATACGTAAAACGGTAATAGGAAAGATTCCCTGTTCATTTTATTTTTAATTACGAGAACATAGACGGGGTGTGTGCCAGTTATCAACTTAGTGCCTCTCTGCTCCAAATGCACCCTCCTGTCAGCCAGTGCCACGGTTAGGCCTTGTCCGTGGAAGGTGCTAGAGGAATTCCAGGAGCTCCTCTTCCAAGCTCCAGAGCTTTCTTCTGGCTCCTACAGCACAGCTGCCAGTGGGCGGCTTCCCAGCGAGATTTTGCCTCACCCAGCACACAGTTTCCGGCCTGCCAGCCCCAGCCTGCAGCACCTCAGCAAACTCCTCTGCCACCCCGTGGGCCACCGCCACGCCCTCACCAACGAGTTCCGGCAGGGAGCGAGGGCCGTTTCCCAGTTTATTCTTCCTGTGGGTTTTCTACGTCATCTCTGGAGACAGTGGCTGCTCCCCGTATACGTTATTATTTATTCTTTAAAGTTCTATTTACCCCTTTTGGTAGTTAATTCTCATTTATTAAGGAACAGTTCTTTATGTGGCATGCTCCCTGTTCAAATTACTGGTGTGGTTTCTGCATCCTGACTGGATCCTGGCTGATGCAGAATGCATTAATTATTTCTTTCACTTCTCATTTGAGAACAAAGCCTTTCAAAGAAAATGGAAAACATAGTGGTAGGTAGGTAAAAAATAACACACCATACACTGTTTACCAGGTGCTGGGCACTGTTCTAAGAACTTCACATCTTTTGAACTAACTTAATCCTCGTGCCAACCCTATGAAGTACGTGGCATTGCTATTTCCTTTTACAGATGAGGGAACGGAAGCACAGTGAGGGGACCTAAGTAAGGGGTAGCGCTGGGATTCAAATACAGATTGTGTGACTTACGGGTCCATGCCCTCGACACTGCACAGAGCAGAGTGCACCGGCCACTGGAGGGGGAGACCTGTGACAGTGCCTGGCACTTCAGACTGTGTCTCTCAGGGGTTCCCCTCAAGATGGGCACTGAGAGAGCTCACAGAGCCCCTGAGTGATGGTGGCCAAAGGATCCTAACTTGAAATATGGGAAAGACAAAACAGAACTAGGACCACTAGAGAGACGACAACTGGGACCCAGCTATGCTGGGACACGCAAATGTCCCCAGCGCTCCTGCTGAGAAGATGGGGTAGTTCCTCTGCCAGTTATGGCAACAGCTGGACCTGAACCTTGTGCACCAGGTGCAGGATGGCAGGCCTTAGAGACAAAGCATCGGTAATGGTGGGGCCTTCCTTTTGGGAGGAGGACTAAGAGTCCTAGCAGAGGCAGCCGTGATCCTCCAGGGTTTCAGTAACCCTTGGGGCTGTGATTAGGTCAAAATTTGGGGGTGAGTGGGAAAGCTCACCCTGTGGGACTGAAGAAAGACTAGGAACTGGAGTAAAACAACCTCATTCCTATTTGTGTAGCCAACAACTGACTGAGCGGCTTCGATTATATTTCTTCACATGTATACACCACAGTTGGGTCAGCCATTGTAGTAATGGACATTTGGGGCTACTTCCTGTTTGGAGCTATTATCAGTAAAGCTGCTAAGACCAGTACAAGTCTTTTGTTTTCCTTTCTTTTAGGTCAGTACAGAAGTGAAAGTTCTGAGTCATCAGGTAGGTTGATGTATAGGTTTCTAAATCATTTTTTGTCGTGGTACAATATACATAATGTAAAGTTTGCCATTTGGAACCGTTCCGAAGTGTACAGTTCAGTGGCAGTAAGACCTTCACTTTGTTGTGCAACCATCACCACCATCCAGCTCCAGAAATCTTTCATCTTCCCAAGCTGAGAGTCTGTACCCATTCAACAATAACTCTCCATTCCCTCTCCCCTCGGCCCCTGGTAACCACCCTTCTACTTTCTGTCTATAAATGTGAGTATTCTAGGTCAAATAAGTGGAACCATACAGTATCTGGCCTTTTGTGTCTGGCTTGTTTCAGTTAGCATATCATTTTCAAGGTTTATTTATGTTAGGTCTTGTGTCAAAATTTCATTTCTTTTCAGGGCTGAGTAGTATTCCATGTGTGTATATATCCCACGTTGTTTATCCATTCATTAGTCAGTGGACACTGGGTCGCTTCCCCATTCTGGTAATTGTGAATAATACTACTGTGAACGCGGGTGCGCACGCATCGGCTCATTTCCTGCTTTCGCTTCTCTTAAATATATCCTCAGAAGTGGAATTGCTGAGTCATATGGTAATTCTGTTTAATTTTTTGAGGAAATACCATCCTGTTTTTCAAAGAAGCTGTACCATTTTATATCCTCACCAGGAATGCCTCCACGCCCTTACCAATACTCGTTTCATGTTTGGGAGTTTTTAGTAATAGTCATCCTAATGGGTGTGGAGTAGTATCTCACTGGGGCTCTGATTTGCATTTCCCTAATAATTTGTGATATTGAGCATCTTTTCATGAGCTTATTGGTTGTTTGTGTATCTTTGGAGAAATGCCTATTCAAATCCTTTGCCTATTTTTAAATTGTTTTTGTTGTTGTTGTTTAGTTTTGGGAGTACTTTATATATTCCGGATATTAATTCCAGATATATAATTTTTTAACATTTCCCCCCATTTTGGGGGTTGCCTTTTCACTCTCTTGATTGTGTCCTTTGATGCACAAGTTTAATTTTGATTAAGTTCTATGTTTAATTTTACAGAAAACTGCCCGTCTCTTATTTCCAAAGTAGTTGTGCCACTTTATACTGCCAGCAGCAATATAGTGTTCCAATTGCTCTACATCTTTGTTAACACTTGGTATTGTCGGTCTTTTTAATTTTAGCCATCCTGCTGAGTACATAATAGTATCTAATTGTAGATATATCATATCTTCCTGATGGCTGATGGTATTGAGCACTGACTATTTGTATATCTTTGTAAAATATTTGTTTAAATCTTTAGCCCGCCATTTTGCCAGGGTTTTTTTTTCAGTTTATCTTTTTTGGGGCTTTGATTATGTTTTATTAAATTGTAAGATTGGCTGATATTTCCCAGTTTCCTTGTCTATAGGTAGCAGATATTAATTCCTCCATGACACCTGGGCTATAAGAAATGCCAGACTCAGCTACTGCCCACAGTGCCTGAAGTCATAAAAGCCCACTTATGAGAAAGTACATCCACTCCCATTCAAGGCATGGGGGTCCATGCCAGGGAGAATGAGGGGGAGGCCACAGGATGTTGGGGTTTGAGGGGTGGGGCAGTGGAGAGTGCCTAACAGTGTGATTTGAAGTGGGGTTGTATTCAGTGGCCCTGGCAAAGAAGGGAAAGATCACCCAGGAGAAACTGGGAGTGCCCAACCCCAGAGGCCCAGCTGCCGAGATGTCCTACTTGGTGGCAGCTCTTTCCTACCCCCCACTTTGAAAACAACACGGAATGCAACCCTTGCCTCTTCCCCTCAGTGGACTGTGCAAAGAATGTCACAAAGAATTTGCACAAGGATTATTAAACATTTGAGTGAACCCAATATCATCAAAGAGAGACAAACCAGAACCTTTCCCAGACTCCCTTGGGGTTAGGTGAGACCGTTGACTCGGTTTCAGCCAATGGAATGTGAACAGAAGTGTGTCACCACTTCTAGCCTGGTCTGGCTTTTAAGCACCTCCACTCTCTCTTTTCCTCTTTCTGCCAGCTTGTGTCCTGGGCTTGGGCACTCCCAGCTTTCAGGGTGATCCCAGCCACCTCAGGTGCTGCCTTGTGTCTCTGCTCTAAACTCCCACATCCCATCATTGTTGCCTGGTTACGACGGAGATGCATAGGGGGCAATGCTACCTGCTCCTGCTTCAGTGCCCCAACTAGTTACCCCAGCAGTCGTTCCTGGATCTCTCCCCACATCTTCATCCCCTTTGGGACTGGAGCATCCTACTGGCTGCTCCCAGTACCCTTAGAAAGACTCACTTCCTGGCTTCTCTAAGCATCATGGGCTGAGATTTCCTTCAATCTAATTTTGCCTTCTTTTAGTCACTCTTTGCAAGGTGATGTTAGAAGTTACATGATGAAGGAGATAAGAATTCCGTGTTGACTTGTGTCAAATTAGACGCCTAAGTGCAGGGCAATTCTGCTTCCCCACTGCACTACACAGGAATGAGAAGTGAACTTTCTTTCATGTGTTAAACTACTGAGTTTGCGGTGGATTTTTTTTCCTGGTACAGCAGTTAATACTGTCTTCACTAACAGAAACTTTACAGTTAGTTTCCTTGAGGAAATTAAGGAAGCGTATCATATCCATGAAACGAAGACAGCCAGTTGTAGGAAGGAACCAATGAAAGAATCTGTAAATAAAAATTTGAAACCGTGACCTGGCTGTGAGGCTCAGTTGGTTGAAGTGTCATCCCCTACACCAAAAAGTTGGGGGTTCGATTTCTGGTCAGGCCACATATCTACATTGTGGGGTTTGATCTCCAGTCGGGGTGTGTACATGAGGCAACCAATCAATGTTTCTCGTGATGTTTCTCTCTCCCTTTCTCTCTCTTTAAAATTAATAAACACGGTCCTGGCTGGGCAGCTTGGTGTGTTAGAGCATTGTACCAATACACCAAGGTTGTGGGTTCAATCCTCTGTCAGGGCACATGCAAGAATCTCTCTCCCTTCCTCCCTCTCTAAAATCAATAAATAAAAATTTGAAAAAAACTAATAAACAGCCCTGGCTGGTGTGGCTCAGTGGATTGGGTGCCGCCCTGTAAATAAACGGGTGGCTGGTTCAATTCCCAGTCTAGGGCACATGCCTGGGTTGCAGGTCACATCCCCAGTAGGGGGCGCGCAAGAGGCAACCATACATTGATGTTTCTCTCCCTCTTTCTCCCTGCCTTCCCCTCTCTAAAAATAAATAAAATCTAAAATATATAAAATCTAAAATAAATAAACAAACAAATAAACATATCCTCCAGTGAGGTTTAAAAATATGAAATCATTGAAATTTAAAACCCAGTAGATGAGATGAATCTGATTACATCAACTCAATTTGAAAGAATGAAAGAATAAAAAAACAGTGAACTGAAGGATTCGGCTGAAGAATATTCCCAGAATGCAGTCCAATAGTGCCCCAAACCCAAGTTAAGAGGCTTGCCAACTGAACAGACAGGGTGATTCATTTATGCAGCACCAACCAGAGGGCAGATTTGACAGTGACTATACAGCAAATTATTTAGCTTGTGTTTAGGATGCATCTGGATAAATTCAGACCCCAAATGATTCAAGTTATTTGACTAGGTAGATTAAAATACAGAGCAACGGTCATTCTTCCCTTTGTACTATGCAACAGAACATCTGTTGGTCTGAAATCATTCATTCTTCCTTTCAGTGTGAATTCGTTCATGCCTTTATCCACCCGCCCACCCATTCACCGATGTAACAAACATCCGAACCTAACAAACACACCCTAGATCCTTGGTGTTTCCTGTGTCACTGTTTGCATCTCGCTGATTACTTATAAATGAGAAAGATTTAAAATGTGGCTTGAGTTATTTTGGTGCCAAACAATATTCTAGAAAGAAATGCTCAGCTAAAAAGTTCTAAATAAATAAACTAAAAATTGAAAGGAGGGAGAAAGGGGAAAGGCGGGTGGGGGCATGGAGAGGTAACTGCGGGGTCTGTGCAAGCAGCGGCGTGTGGGAATCTTGTTTCCTGTCTGGGTTTTGATTTGCGGGGGAGAGTTCCGGGTCTGCGGGCGCTGAGAACACCAGCCCGCCCACCCCACGCAGCAGGGAGGGGACAAGATGGGCTCTGGGGGAGGTGGGCAGGAGTTGGAGGAGTTTCCAATTTCTTGAACTCCATAATCTGGATTCCGGTATCCGAGCCTGGGCTTTTTCCTTCTCCCCCACCTACCAGCTCCCCACCCCACCCTTCTCCAACACACGCGCGCAATTTGCCTAAGAACTACGAGTTCAGAAGGTAGAGGAGCAAGCACGTGTGGATGGCCTTTCCCCCTCCTCCGCACACCAGCCCTTTTTCTTCACACCCACACACCCGGTGCCGGGTCTTCCTGAGCCCCCAAGGGAAAGAGTTAGCGCCCTCACACGGGCTGCACCTTTAGCACAGATTTGTCCGCCCTCCCCAGCCCCGGCCCCGGGGTTGCTGCGCCAAGGATACCCCGTTCTTCATCTGTAAAACTCCTCGCTGCGTTGTCGTGGGACCTCTGTCCTTAAGACACGGAAGGAGCTCCGAACGGCGCCAGGCACCTTATCCGTGTCTGCCTCCTCTGGCAAATGTAAGCGAGGGGACTGTGCGCTCCAGCCGGGCCCCGAGGGTAGCTGCGGTGCGCCAGGAACCCCGCAGCACTGCGCGCACTGCCGCTCCTCGCGCCCCTGCAGGACTGCTGCCCTCTCCCAGCCAAAGGCGGGGCTGCCGGCGGCACTCAGGAAACCTGGGGACTCTGGCATGACTCCGTCCTCGTGACAACACAGCGGATGACACGAAGCGGGCCCGTGGCGGCCGCTATACACCCCTAGGTGGCTGCGGAGACATTCCCATTTTTCAGACGAGGAAACAGGCTTCACTCCAGTGCCAGCACTGTTGGACTAAGAGGCTCAGGGTTCCAAGCCGCCTGCCCCCCACCACAGTATTTTGGGGCGGGGGGGTGCTTCCTGGGCCCAGGCGGAAAGTCTGGCGACAAAGGACCAGGAAGGTTCTGGATCCTGAGTCTCACGCTTCTCTCAGGCTCCCAACCCCTGCGCGGGTGTGAGGGGCGCCTCCCCACGGTGTCCGGCGGGGCCAAGCTGGTACCCGAGCGGGGGGCAGGGTGGTGGCGGTACGAGGGTTCTCTGATCACAGGCTGACAGGGGCCAGTGCGCTGGTCCCCAGTCTCTGCCCCCGCGGTGTCCAGGGGGTTGCCCCGCCCTTTGACCCTCGGGATGCTGATTAACAAGCCAGCCAATAGGTGGGTGGGCGGAACCGCACCTCCCCGAAGGCCCCAGAACTCAGCTGGGAGCACAGCTCCCCGGATGGCCATGGAGCGTCCTGTGAGAGTGAGGACTTGGGTGGCGGAGAACCGGGCCTCCTTCCTGCCCCCGGTCTGCAACAAGCTCCTGTGAGTCCCAGGCACGCCCCCCTCCTCCTGCCCCCTGTCCTCACCTCCTCTTCTCCATCTGCACCCCTCAGCCCTCACCCTCCAGCTCCGAGTTCCTTGACCCAGAAGCCAGGGGGCTGCCATCCTCACGATGTCTTCAGAGGAGTAGGGTGGGCTGTTCCGGGTTCCACCGCCCTTGTTTTGTTCCTCTTTCTGGCAGCTCGGGCATGGAGGCTGTGACCTTGACTTCTGAGGACCGGTTGAACTGAGGCTAGGAGAGATGCCGATGGCAGGTGGCAGCCCTTCCCGCCACCCCAAGGCTGAGAAACGGCTCTCCAACCCCCAGGGACTCTCAGAAGTTTGGCTCCAGAATTGCAGTAGAGCCTAAGTCTGGGGATAGCCTAATCACGCAGGCCAACTCTGTCCAGGAAGCCACCACAGGCTTATCGTGATTTATTGCTTTTCCTAGTTCTCCTCTCCGCTGGCAGGCACAGACACACTCACACTCACGCTCAAGGATGCACATATTCTGACTATCTCTCTCTCGAGTGCGCGCTCTCTCCTAGCAGACCTGGCTGATCCAGCCAGTCTCTTTCCAGCAGACCTCTCAGGCCCTCGAGGTCACCTCCCTGCACTTCCCTGGGCTCCTTCCTCCAGGGTCACAATCCTGTGTTAGTCATGTCCACAGAACATCTCCAACAAGGTGGCACCTCGAAGCACAGTTACAGTCCCTAATACTTTGACAAGCCGGAGACTGTGCCGAACGCTCATTTAATTCCCACAGTAGCCCCAGGAGGTGGGATTTTAATAAGTAACTTTCCCAGGGTCACAGAGTTAGGGTGGGACAAGGTCCTCACTCAAGCCCGTGGAAGGGTTTGACTCCAAAGTCCACACTCTCAGTCGCTGTGCGCCACCACCAGGGCTAACAGGCAGCATCTACCCGAAGCCCTCACCTCTTTCCCCACCTCACGCCTGTCCACAGCCTCATTATCAGTCCTCTGGTTTCTCCTCTGATGGTGTCATACCCACCTGCTCCTCTTCAGCCCCATGGCCACTCTTTGGTTCCACCCTTGTCACCTCCATCCTGGGGAGTGGGAGCTGCCCCACCTCCAGGCCCACCCACCCAGCCCTCCAGCGCTTCCCCAGTATTAGTAATCACAAAATGCAGGCCCTCCCTTCAGTCACTCAGCAGATGTTCACCGAGCACCTGCTACATGTCAGGCACTGTTCCGGACACTAGCGAGCCAGCAGGAAACCAATTGAGAAGTCCCTTCCTCGGGGCCTGACTTTCCAGTGGGAGGGGGCAGCCAATAAATAAAAAACAGGGGTGGAGGCCCAGGCAGACCTGCTGGGCACAGGACAGGGTAGGGCTGTGGCTTCACCCCCTGTGTTGGCGAGGGCTATGAGGGAGACTCTGCTCCAGGCCTTTTCGTTGTTGGTGGTTTAGTGGTGATCTTTACATTCCTTGGCTTCTGCTGCATCACCCCCATCTCTGCCTCATCTTCACATGGTGCTGTCCTGTGTGTTTGTGTCTAAATCTCCCTTTTTTAAAAAAGATTTGATTTATTTTTAGAGAGAGGGGAAGGGAGGGAGAGAGGGAGAAACATCAGTGTGGGGTTGCCTCATGAGCGCCCCCTACCTGGGACCTGACCCACAACTCAGGCATGTGCCTTGACTGGGGATTGAACCCAAGACTTTCTTCACAGGCTGGCACTCAGTCCACTTAGCCAAACCAACCAGGGCACAAACTCCCTTTTATAAGGACTCCAGTCATATTGGATTAGATGTCTACCCTACTCCAGTCAGACCTCATGAGAGCTTAACTGAGTACATCAGCAATGACCCTGCTCCCAAATTAGGTCACATACTGAGGTACTGGGTGTTAGAACTCTAGTTCGGGAGTTTGAATTCATCCCTATGAATTTGGGATGGTGGTAGGGTTGCGGGGGTCCATATAGGAAGTGGCTGGAAGGCTTTGAGCAGAGGAAGGTCATGATCTGGCTGATGCACTCTGACGGATGGGTTGAAATAGTTCTTGAGTGGGCTTATTCAAGAACTTCCCACATGTAGCTAGATCAGTGATTTTCCCCTGGTGTGCCGCAACAATTTTTACAACATGCAACACCTGGCTGTTTAGTCAGGGGCACTGACCTCTTTTTCCTTAGACTGTCAAATTAAAAAAAAAAGCAACACAACAATAGCTGTCCAGTGTGAATGAATCAAAATTATACCTATTTTTTGTCATATCGGCAAAAATAATCATGTACTTTTCATGCGCTGCGGAATTTTAGTGATTAGTTTATGTGCATGAGATGAAAAGGGTTGAAAGTCACTGGGAAAGATTAGATCTCAGTAACAATTACTAATAAAGAAAAACACCTTCCTAGGCTCTCAGGCACCCTGTAGGCCAAGACCAAACTCCTCAGCCGAACTGTCGAGGCCTGGGGTGCCTTGTCCCCCATCCTGACCCAGCTTTTATCCAACGCTCCCCAAGACACTCCCACACCACCAGGACCCCCAGTGCTTCTGGCCTCAGGGCCTCTGCACTGGTTTCCCCTCCACTTCTTAAAGAAGGCGCCTCCGAGCTGTAGCCCAGCAGTTTGTGGGGAACAGAGTCTCATCATCAGACAGCTCTGCGGGGGACGGGAGGTACACAAAGGTCATTTTACCTCTACAGGAAGCAGGGCCTCCAGCTTGCTCTCCTGTATTTGGAGATCTTGAGTACAGCCCAGGGATCCTGACTAATGAAGAGAGACATTCACCCACCACTGGGTCCGAGCATGTGGGCGACACACACGGAGGAACTGGACAAACACACACATGCATCCACCAAGACACAGATGCAGAAAGACACAGGCATGCATACAGTCTCAGACACACGCAGACTCTTGGACGTGCATGGGCACACTGGGATGAGAGTGGAGGGGCCAAACTTCAAAAACTGACGGGGCAGGATGCAGAAACAGCCCTGTTGCCTCTCCCAGGTGTGCCCAGGGCCCCCACAGGCTGCTGCTGTTTTCTCCCATGAGCCAGTTCAGCACCTCTCCCCTTTCCTCCATTGTAGGCATCAGGAGCAGCTCAAAGTCATGTTCATCGGGGGCCCCAACATCAGGAAGGACTACCACATCGAGGAGGGCGAGGAGGTAGGCATGTGGACTGCCCCTCCCCTGACGCAACCCTGGGGCAGGGGGACAGTCCCCAGCCAAGACCAGAGCCTGTAGACAGGAGACATGGCTGATGGGTGAAGGGCACTCAACCAAGGTCACGGGCAGTAGTGTTGCCTGTGTGGTGTGGGCGCCCAGTAGCACCTTTGACAGCTCCATCCTCAGAAAGAGCCCGGCCTCTGTGAGAAGGAGAGGCTCTGGCTGTTGGCATCACCTCTAGACACAGGCGCTGTCCTTGCTCCAGGTGGGAGGCCCTGGCCCCCTCCCTCCAAACCCAAACATGCAAGATTGGCCTCCAAAGGGAGACCCAAACACTGAGAGGGACCTGGGTGCTCCACTCTGGTCCAAGGACTGAGTTCTCCGGGAAGGGCTGGGGCTGGGAGGCCCCTCCTTATCTAGAAGGCGCAAGACAAGTCAGCCACTAGTAGCTCCTCGGGGGGTGAGCCAGTGGGAAGGAGTATTTGCAATTTGCACTGAACACCCTTTTGAACTTTGAATTTTGGTCTGTGTTTCTGTGCTACCTCCCCTAAAGTAAATAACCAAGAGTAAAATAAAGAGGAAAAGATGGGCCCTCTTAAGAAGGGACACAGATGGGCTCCCAACTATCAGAATCTGGTGGCAAAGGATCAGTATGGTCCCCCTCCCTCTCATCCCCGGGGGCCTGGCCCTGGAGTTCAAGGTCCAGAGTCCAGTTTAGTCACCAGCCTGTACCCCCACTGCTGGCAACTCAGCTACAGCTGGGGACTGGGCACACGGGAGAATCACTCATTTCACAAATATTTACTGAGCACCTACTATGTGGGGGGCAGTGGGGCTGACGATCGGGGCCAGCAGGGAGCAGCAGCCTCCACAGGGCAGAGCGGAGCCGGCCAGCCCCTCACCTCTCACACTTCCCAGGCCCACACCTCCCTGCCCACCCCCTCTTATACCACACCCCCTGAAGACCCCCTTCCTTTGAAGAAAAACCAGCAGAGAAACCCAAAACTGCAGGGAAAAGGCAGGATTGGGTTGGGAGCTGCCACGGTGGGGGGACGAGGCCAGTTGCAGGGTCTCTCCTGCCCACCTTGGTTGGACTCGGATACCCGCATCTTGTCTTCCAGAGGCTTCCACTCGGTTAGCCCTGGGCTCAGTGCCCACCTCTCTGTCTCCTTCCCTTCTTGCCCCCACCACCTCTTCCCTGCCCCCACATCGGTGTCTCCCCAAGCCATTCTGATGGATGGGTGTCCACTTAGGGACCCAGGGCAAGCCTTGACTCAGCTGGGTGGCTGGCAGATAAGGAGGACTGGCCTGAGCAGCTGTCCCCATGCAGGTGGCCTGGGAGATTTGGCTAGAGGTGGGTTTGTGAAGGCTTGGTCCCAACCAAGCTTTGTTCGAAGGCAGAGGAGAGTTCCAAGCAAAGGCCCTGGGAGTGTCAGCATCCTCTATGTCCCTGCCTGTCCTCACCCAGGGGAGCCTCACCCAGGGAGACTGCAGGCTGCACTGCAGGAACCACCCAGCCCCAGGGCCCAGACTCCTCCCCCGCAGTGAGAGAAGGGGGTCACTGAGCCAAACTTTCCTCCTCGCTGCACTCAGGCCTCAGCCACAGCCCTTCGGGTGCAGCGGCTCACCCACCACGCATGCTCCACTTACCCCAGTGCTTCCCTTCTCCGTGCAGGTGTGAGGGGGCCCGGGCTGCGCATGTGCCAGCCTGGGTGGGAGTCTGACTCGCCCTAACCACGTGATCTTGGATAGTTCACATTGCATCACCTCTCTGTTTCCTTACAGCACATGGGGATACTGTCCCTGCCTGGTGGAGGGGTTCAATGTACACAGAGGACGTACACAGACCCCGGGGCACAGGAAGTACTTAATATGCATTGGTTCTCTGCACCCCCAGCCCCTCTCCTGCCTGTTCTGCCTGGAAGGCCTTTCCAGGCACCAGAGCTCGGATTCAATTTAATATCTGCCCACAGGGACAGTTAATCTTCTAGCCAGCACCAGGCCCCCAACATTATTTACTTCCAAATTGAGCATAAGTTGAGCATAATTCCTTTTGGATTGCCCAAGGCTGTTTGGGATCTTCTGCTGTTCTGGATCTGCACCTCTGCTCCTGGCCAGACCTGCCCTTCATCACAAGGAAGGCTTCTGGGCAGAGAGACAGACTGAGAAGAACTCCACTTCTTTGCTGTGGTTTTGTTCGATGGCTACTAACACCTTTTACCTGCCTGCACAGGGTTGAATCTGACCCAGACACCACTCCAGCCCCTACCCCACCCCAGTTTTCCCCGATATTTGCAGGGCCTGAGGGCTATGGCCCCTCCCTAGGCTCCCCGTGCTCTTCCTTCCTCTCCCCCTACTGTGAAAGAACCCTATCCCCATCCCTACAGGTGCTTCCTCCCAGCTGGCCCGTCGTCGATGGGGTGGGGCTGCAGAATTTCTCCCTAAGAGAGCCTGGGAGGTTTGTTTGTTTTTTAAAATTGTTTAAAACAACTTGCATGGGTTATTTTTAATAATAAAAGTAAATATTGTTGATTGTAAAAAACATGTGAAATATAGAAAAACAAATGTATACCTCATTTGTAATCCCACTGCTCAGGGATCCGACCACCGTGGACACCGCTTGGGTTTACACATGCCTGGTTACATCCTTGGAGTCCTGCTGGGTGCGATGCTGGATCTTACTTTAACGTGATAGTGATAACTTCAGCATTTTCCACTTTGCCACCTTATTAACAGTTATTCAAAAATAGTTTTTAATGGTTGCATAATGTGCCGTGTTTTGACTCTACCCTAAAACAGTGACGTTTCCCCTGTTATTACTATTAGCACTATTTTCTTACTCCCGCCATCACTGACACATTGTGAGCAGCACCCTAGGCAGACTGCACGGCGACTTTCTGAATAGACGCTGTCATTTTATGGATGAGGAAACAGAGGCACAGAAAGACTGACAGAACTGACCCAGGGTGCACGGTGACCCAGCTGAGCTGAGGGCCAGGTGACGCTGGCGTCTGTGCTTTTAACCCCCACGTGCAGTGACGACACAGCCTCGCATGTACAACGTGCGCCAGGTGCATTCCTGACTCACTACAGCACCTGCCTGGAGAGAGCATCACTGGCTCAAGAGTGTGAGGTGGCCACTGTCCTGGTTTGCCCTGGACTTTGTTGGTGTCAGCACTGAAAGTCCTACATCCAAAGAAACCCCTCTGGCCACCCTGGGTGGCTGTGGAGGCTCTTCCTGCCCGTTGCCCAGTGTCCTCCACAGGGGTAGTGTCAGGGTGTCTCTCATGGCAAAGTCTATGGTCACATTCCTCTCGTCTCCCTGAGCTCAGCTTGATTTCTCTTAGTAGATGCTGCGACAAGGACCTCTATCACTTCTAACTCCTTACATGAGGATAATAATTATTATTAATAACACCCCTTCAACTATGTGGCTGGGGCGTTTAACACCCATGCAATGTATGACTGGTGGGGAGAAAATGTGTCTGCCTCCCCCTCTCAGCTCCAAGGGGTGATCTCAGCCAACACATCTATTATGCACTTAGGATGGAGTACGGAAAATGCAGTAGGAGCCCCCCACCCCCACCCCAGGGAGCTAGCAAGAGGTGAGACCTCGGTCCCCCACGACCCCAGTCCAGCCCAGCTTCCAGCTTCCAGCAGGGCGCCCACCATTTACACAGCGGCCTCCTGAGGGATCTGGACAGCCTCGGCCTCCTGCCCCCCAGCTACACACCGACTCATGTCCTGGGTACTTTGGTCATCGCTTGCATGTCAAGATGTGATCCTTGTGTGTCACTGGCACTTCTGTCTGTGACACATGTCAGGGGAGCCTGGGGCCTCGGGGCAGGAATGACAGAGCTACTCATAAACTCCAAGGGCTTCAGGAACTTTCTCAGGTTTCCTCCCCAGAAATCAGGCCAAGGACCTAGAAGGAGTGAGGGGGGTCTGAACACCTGTCTGCTGCCCCGTCCCACAGGTATTTTACCAGCTGGAGGGCGACATGGTTCTCCAAGTCCTGGAGCGAGGGAAACACCGGGATGTGGTCATTCGGCAGGGAGAGGTGAGGTGGGACCCAGGGGGTGGGAGGTGCAGGACCACCAGAACGGGAACTAACCGAGACCACTCATCCTGGCTCAGGTCCAGATCTCGTCCTCCCGCCTTTTTCTGCCCTCCTGCCCACCTGCCGATCTGCCCCAACCCCATCCTCAGGCACTTCCTCCTCTGCGCTGCCCCATCCTCAGCACAACCCATTTTCTCTGGCTCTCTGGTAGAGGCTGGGCAGAGAGGTGGGCTGGGCCCGACCCTGTGGGTCAGCTGGGAGGCCAGGACACTATAGGCACTGAGGTCTCCGAGGGGGGTCGCAGTCTTGCTGACACCTTGTCCCCACCACTGCAGATATTCCTCCTGCCCGCCAGGATCCCCCACTCTCCGCAGAGGTTTGCCAACACTGTGGGGCTGGTGATCGAGCGGAGGCGGCTGAAAACCGAGCTGGATGGGCTCAGGTAAGTGGGGGAGTGGGGCAGAGACAGGGCTGGGGGATGGGGTCAAGGGGTAGGCAAGCAGCCAAGGAAGCGATCTGAGATAGACCCAAAAAAGCACTTCCTGGACACTGAGCAAGAGTGGGGAGGCAATGGAGATCCTGTATTTGCTGGTTGATGGGGAGAGGTTAGGGGGGTGGTGGGGTAGGTTTGATGATGGAGGTGGTAAGATGTTCTCGGTGACCCTCTGGTTGCCCGTCCAGCCTGCAGGCCTCTGGCTGGGACCAGAGCCTGTGCTTTCTGCACTGAGGTCTGCTGAGGGGTTGGGAAGGGTGTGGACGCCAAAGGTGGACCCAGCTGGCCCAGGGCAGCTGCAACACCTCTGCTCCTCCGGCCTCTGCCCCCGCCGGGTTTATTCAGTCTTCGCCAGGGTGCTCCCCGCCCCCACCCCCGGCTTCCCTGCTCGACTCATTCCACAGCCAGCGCTGGCATTTGAATTGCACTTGAATTGCACACTTTATGTGCACTTTTATGCAGTTAATCCTCACAGTGATCCTATGGGGCAGGTACCTTTGTCATCTGTACTTTACAGGTGAAAAGACTGGGCACAGGGAAGTTGAGTTTGCCGGAAAATGGCCGAGCTGGCACAATACATACATAGAAAGGAAGGGCCAGGACAGGCGGGATGGGAGCGGGAGTCACCCCCAGAGGGGGGCCGAGCACCCTGGCTGGAGCTGTTTCCAGAGCTGACTTCCCGTTCGGTTCCCGTCAGTCACCCAGTTATCTTCCGAAAGTGGGGCGCCGCCTGTGGCTCAGGGGGACACAGATTTTTACAAAAGCCAAACTACTTTTCATATGTTTTACTAAGAAAATTAAAAATTCCCAACAAGTTACTGACAGCTGTTCTCACAAACTTTTTTTAATGCTTTCCTTTTTTCTAATTATCAAAGCCATACACATTCATTCTTGAAATCTGGAAAACTACAAGACAGCATGAACAAAATTAAAATTACCTGTCAGGAGAAGGGTGAATGTTAGGGTATGTGAATGTTATCTGAAAAAGAGAATTCAAAACACACACACACAAAAACAAAACCAACCATCCAACTCCCTGCCCCCAAACAGTAATAAAGAGAAAAGAAAGACAATTGTCGTCCCACCAATTAAATCTAACAAAGCGCTTAAGCTTCCGTGTTGTCGTTTTTCCTGTGCGTATCCGCACCTTCCAACATTACAGTCTTAATTCAAGCATGGGTTTGGGTTTTGCCTTTTTTTACAAAAAAAAATTCATGAGTATTTCTTATAATATTAAATTCCTTTTTAAAAGCACCATGTTAATGACTGCCTGCTAATCTGCTGTGTAATAGTCTGTCGTAAAAGCAGATGCCTGGCCTTATCCTCTAAAAGAAAACTTCCCCATGGGACTTTATCTGGGGAGTCTTTAGTGATGGAGAGGACGGTTTCCTCAATAACATTTTTATAGCAAATTCAATAACAAATTTCATCTGGCTGCTCTGACCTTTAATAAAAGCCAGGGACTCAACATTAAAATTCCACTCTGAAGACAATTTCTGGAGGACATCACAGCCCAGTTAGGAAGCTCTGTGGCGGCCAGCTCCCAGGGTAAAACTGAGGGTGCTGGGTGGGGTGAGGCATTGTGTCTGTGAGCGGGACTACTTCTCTTTCTGGGGAGCAGTTGAAGGGCAGGCAGAGCTGGCGGGGCCCTAGAGGCTGAGTCTGGGGACTCGGCATTCAGTGACAGATGTGCTGCACACGCAGGGCCGAGGGACAGCCCTGGTCTGCCAGGTGCTCCTTCGGCCTGCTCCCTGAGCTAGGCTGGAGGCTTGGGTGGGCCTCAGGGACTGCACTAGAGGCTACGTGTACATGCATACGGACCTTCCTCCCGAGAGGAAGCCCAGCGCTTTGCTTCAGTCCTCGAAGTCCCCCATGACCCTGAAAGGGGAAGGCTGTCTCATCTGGGGGGTATCTTCCACACGTTGGTTCCTGAGGGTCCCATGCACTCTGACCTAGAGCGCCAGCAGGCAGATGGAGCATCCAGCCACAGGCCCTGCATTCCCTCAGCTCTGTTTCAGAAAAGCAAAGATACTTGTCACGATGCTCTCTATGCTTCTAAGATGCTGTCTAGTCTATTCTGCTTTTGCCACTTACAGGCTGTAATCCCTGCCAAACTGCCCAGCTTCTCTGAGCCTCAGAGTCCTATCCACTTTGAAAATCATCAACCTTCAGGAACCAGGAAAAGCATACAGATGGGGTGGCTAATTGCCCTCTCACTTTGGGGGTGCACACTGCTTCCGGGAGAGCCAGGCGTGGCCACCAGGTTGAGCGCTAACAGGGTGAAGCGAGCAACCGGCTCTGCAGGGCCTGCAGGGCCTGCAGTGCCTGCAGCCAGGCCCAGAGATCAACAGGCAGAGCTGGGCGGGAGGGAGGCTTTCCTGAGGCTGCCCGGATGTGGAGCTGGTTACCCACCCTTCACTCCGGCAGGTACTACATGGGAGACACCACGGATGTCCTGTTTGAGAAGTGGTTCTACTGCGAGGACCTCGGCACACAGCTGGCCCCCATCATCCAGGAGTGAGGCCCATCCCAGCCCCGCCCCTCATTCTCCTGAGGCCCCAGGCTCTGGCTGGGCAGCAGGCACACCTGAGAAGTGCTCCCGCAGCCCTGGGATTTAGGGAGAAAGATTACCTCTCCCAGGGTGGGAAGCCCAAGCTGGAGACCCCCTTGGGGAGTGAAGGAGGGTCTGGGAGTGAGCAGATGGCAGATATGAGTCGTATGAGGGCCCCCCGAGTTTGTGTGGGCTCCAACACCCCAGAGCATGTGTGTTTCTGCCTCACTGACCTCTCAGTCGGGAACGCTGGCCCCTCCTCCCCTTCCCCACATGTCCCTGCAGGTTCTTCAGCTCTGAGCAGCACAGAACAGGAAAGCCCAACCCTGGTGAGGCCACTGGAACCGTCTTTCTCCCTCCTTCCCGCCCTCCTTTCCCAGGGTAGAATGGGTCTTGGCCTAGGGTACTAGGGAGTCCCTTTTTGAGTACTCTGCCCAGTACTCAAGGTATGGGAAGATAGCACCAAATAGTTCCCCCATATGGCTGCTGGGTCCTTGGCCTTGGTCCAGAGCCCATTCCTGCAAATGGGAGCTGGGTCCCCTGGGAACCGGGTCTGCTGGGACTTGAGGGCTGGACCAGAGGACACTGACTACAGCTGGACCATGAGTGCAGACCAGCTGCTCAAGGAAACGCCGTTCCCGCTGAGCACACGATCCGTCATGGAGCCCATGTCCCTGGAGGCCTGGTTGGATAGCCACCGCAGGGAGCTACAGGGGGGCACACCCCTCAGTCTCTTTGGGGACACCTATGAGACTCAGGTAATACAGCCCTGGGCATCCACCCAGCAGCCCTGAGAAAGAGGAACCACCCACACATGCACACACACGCACACACACACACACGCACTTCGGAAGTTGTAGACATAGGCATAGGCCTTCCTGTTTTTCCCTGACTCAGAAAAAAAAGGCTTACTGTGGGTGGTCCTAAGCAATCTTCCTTTGCCTTCAGATTAGGGGGCTGTCACATCCAGTGATAGGTTTCTAGGGCCTGGGGTCATCCCCCTGCTAGGGATTCCTGAGCCTTTGCCCAGGCACAGCCGTGGCAGTTGGAAGGCAGAGAGGTGTTTGGTGGTGAGGGTTGGGTGGACCCACAGAGACCCAAACGAAGCTAGCCTTCTTTTATTCAACACTTACTAAGTGTCTACTATGTTTCAGGGAAAGTGAGATAGAATTGCTGCCGCAAAGAGTGTACGGTCTGGTAAATGGACAAATTAATCAACAATCACCACAATCATGATACAATATATTTGGTAGAGAAGCTTTAGGGAGCCACAGGAGGATAAAGGAGGAACCCACACTGGGAGGGAGGTCAGGAAAGGCTTCCTGGAGGATGTGATGTGAAAGTTACATTTTAAAGTGAATGTAGGCGTTTACAAAAGAAAGGGAGGTAGCAAAAGTATTCTGGGGAAGGGAGAGGCATGAGCAAAGGCCTGAAAGCTTGGAACAGGCTGGCCCTGCAAAGTAGCTAAGGTGGGCAAAAGCCGGGGCGGAGCAGTGGGGGCAGCCTGAGCAGCAGTCAGTGCCCAGTCCTGGCGGGTCTCCTGAGGCAGGCAAGGTTCAAGGACTTATCCTGGAGACAACAGAGCTTCACCCAAGCATTGAAGCAGGGGGATGATGAGGCCGGATGGGAGGGCAAGTGTGGGGGCAGGGAGACCTGCTGGAAGGCTCATACTCACTTGTGCTTTACAGTGTGCAAAGGGCACGTCCTTGCCGTGTGAATCAGACAGCCCCGTGGAGGTCGCTCACTGGGTGCAGACTGCCCTTGGAGGCCTGAGCTTAGCAGGGCTCTGAAAGCAGGCACACACGGCAACGCCCCTGCCACCCGTCACGGGAACCTCATTCAGCACCACGCTGGCCTCAGGGCCTTGCCTTCCACCTCTTTCTCACCCCTACTCCCACCTGCTTCAGTTTATGCCAACAAATACCCACTGAGTGCACCCTGGGCCAGCAGGAGCGTGGCCTGCATGGTTCCTTCGGGCTTCCAGGTCTCTTGCTCTGGCTCATCCCTGCCCATCACCCTCCTGCTCCTTAGGCCAGAATTTCTCAGTCAGGGAGGTGGGCACCCTTTGGGGAGCTATGCCATGCACATGTGCGAGTGACCCTAGTGTGACCCTGGCAGGTATGCCTTCCTGTGTGTCAGCGATAGTTGTGGCGTGCCACAGAGGGACCAGGTGTGCGTGTATGTGTGGAGGGCTGGCCTGTGTGATCCCGAATGGCCGGTGGGCAGCACCCACCATGATGGAGGTAGCAGGGAGGCCTGCAGCCTGGGCGGCCTTTGCATCACAAAGGGAGACGCGGCTGTATTGCAGTCCCCACCCCTGCCCCACACTGGTCTGGTGTCTGGGGACCAGGTTTAAGGCCATCTCCTTTTGAGGGCAGGAAGCATCAAAAAGATCTGTGTCACTCCCCCCCAGGTGATCGTCTACGGACAAGGCAGCAGCAAAGGCCAGAGACAGGACGTGGACATGTGGCTGTGGCAGCTGGCAAGTGGGGTCCACAGGAGAGGGTGGCACAACCTCCTGCCCTTGGGCACCGGCTGCTCCCGGGCCTGGCGCTCCCGTACTCCAGACTGGCTCCCCAGGCCTCCCGCCAAGGCTGACTCAGGACTCTCGGGCAGGCACTGAGGCTTGGTAGCCCCCCTTCAATTCTCCTGCTCTTATCCTCCAGGAGGGCTCCTCCACGGTGACCGTGGGGGGACAGCGCCTGAGCCTGACCCCTGATGAAAGCCTCCTGGTGCCCGCCGGGACTGAGTGAGTCCACTCGGAGGACTTGCCCTCGGCTGTGGGACTGCTCTCCTCTCCCTGGGATCCTTAGGGCCCGGCCTTGCCTGACCCCTGCCCACCTGTGTCTCTGCAGGTATGCCTGGGAGCGAGGACAAGGTTCTGTGGCCCTGGCTGTGACCCAGGACCCTGCCCGCAAGAAGCCCCTGGGGTAATAGTCTCAAAGCAGCCACAGCGCCACCCCTACTGAACGACTACCTTCCCAGGCCCCACTGCTTCTAGGTGTACTGCTGCTAAGTGACCTAGCACCCCGAAGAGGCCCTGGATGCCGTTGTCATCCGTTCTCCTGTCCTCTGTCGCCAGGCTCCTGTGGGGCCAGTGGCTCCCTCACTGGCCCCACAGGCTCAGTCCAGCACTTGTCTGCCACCAAGAAGGCCCTCAATAAAGGCTTCCTGGTGGACGGGCACCTGTGGTTCTTTGAGGACACAGGCTGTGGTCGATGGCTGACCTCATTATCTGGGTGTGGGGAGGGTCCTCTGGGGGTGTCCCTGCTTGCCGAGGGGCTGTCGTCACTGGGCACGTGGCCCGACCCACACAGGCATCGTTGTCCTGGGGGCACAGTTGGCGGCGTCTCTCTGCCTCTCTCCCATGTATTCTTTTTACATAATTTTACAAAATAGCATCTGGTAGGTGTTTTCTCCCAACAGCAGGGGTGATTTCTGCTAATAGGATCAGTGGAAAACACAGAAATACCTAAACCCCCAAAGCCCCCACTCAGAGTTAAGCAATGTTAACACATGAAGGTCGTGAGGGGCCCTAAGAAGGCTCAAAGCTGTGTGAGGAGGCTGGCCATGGGGGCCGCCCCCCATGCTCGCCCTGCTGGGTGAGGCGCGCCATCCTCACACTCAGAGGGCTCCTGGGCAAGGTCTGGGACCCGAGTGCCAGAAGCCCCAGAAGCAGCAGTGGGTGGATACGAGACACGAAACCTGCAGTGGGAGATCTGTGCTCAGGATCCTGGGGCTTCAGTGAGCAGCTGATGAGGGGCAAGCAAGGGCAGTTGAAGCTGGATGTGGACAGAACAGGTTCCTGGTTAGAGTCAACATTTCCTCTGAAAAACTTGGGTTCTGAACCCTGTCTTCTCCACCGTGGCCCAGCGGCTCACTGCTTTGATACACTCAAGGCAGAAAATAATAAAAATCAGATCTCTATTTCTCTGAAACACTAGTTCTGTGCCAGCGAATTCCCTAGAAGTTTTTACATACATTATCTCATTTAATCCTCACAACTCTCCAGCAAGGGGGTAGCTCTCCACTTTAAAGATGAGGCTCAGAGAGGTTTGGAAAGCAGGCAGCTCTGTGTCCAGCTGAGGCCTGTCTGCATGCAAAGCTCAGGCTAGGGGTCTCACCACCCCGCACCCTGTAGTTGCAGCCTGTCTGCCTCAGCCTTGGCCAGACAGGGGCCCAGGGCAGGAGCATATGAGGGAGAGGAGTCAGCAGCCACTGTGCCTAAAACCCAGAGACAGAGCTGGCAGCACATGGCACACCGCAGTCAGTTGGCAAGGGTGGGTGTGGGGTCCCAAAACCATAGCCTTTCTCGGTGCTATCCCAGGTCACTGGGAGCCGCAGGCCCTCATCTCTGCCCTCAGGCCAGGCCACAAGGCTGCATGAGAACACCGCGCAGCGGGAGAGCAGGACTTGTACATGGTCCGAAGCTAGCCCCAGCCTCCCACTCCTCTCTCTTCAGTGAATGCTGGGCGGAAGAGGAGTGCGGTAGACAGTGGACATGGAAATTGCAGGATTCTCAGCATTGTTCCATTCCAGGGAGAAGCCCCCAGGTCCCCAGATCATGGCAGTAGAAATCAGCAAGGGAGCCCTCTCTCTGTGGGATGTATTTCATCATGTACATGGACTTGAGACCATCACAGACTTTGGAACCATCAGGAGTCTAGGCGTAACTATAGCAGTCAGCAGAGCACAAACAGGCTTACCCCATAGGCCATGCGCACAGTTGGGCGTAGACTGGGCTGCCCACCTCCTTCTTCCAGAACACAGTCCTGCTGGGCCCCAGTCCCTGCTGCCCCAGCAGGTGGGGGCAGGGTGGTGGCTGCCCGGCCTGTACACACAATGGAGGGCCAGGGTTGGCCAGGGTGGCAGGGTGAGGCCGAGAGCTATGGGTTGCCACGATCAGCTTCCTTCTTCAGCAAGATGTCTGACCACCCAGAGCTGCATACAGTCTCCCCCAGCTTACCCCAGGAGGGCCCTCCTGCTGCTTCAGGGTCTCTCTGGGCCTCCACCTCACCCGTGCTGGGCCCTGCTTCCTCCCCTCCTCTTTCCCCAGGGAACACAGATGGTCCCCTCCAGTGTGGGATCAGAGACCTGGGGGAGGGGTCACCACCCAGTGTGGGTAGGGGAGGAAGGGAGGGAGGGTAGGGCAGGCTGCAGGGTTCCCCTTTGCTAGCAAACAGGAACACTGGCTGTTTCTCAGTGGCTTCCAGGACGCTGAGTCACTGCGGCAGCCAGTGGACAGACAGCACTCACCCCTGAGCACTCACGCAGCGGGAGAAAGACTGCAAACTTCTCTGGGTCCACGGCCCATGCAGCACATGGAATTTCATAACCAGAGTGCTCCCTCTGCCCTTCCTGCCCTTCCTTCTCTCTCCCCCTCCACTCTCCCTGCCACCCTCCCTCCCTCTCCCTTCTTCTCTACTTCCACCCTCAACACTACACAGGAGGCATCAGCCTGCTCCCCAGCCTATTCCTCCGAGGTGTCTAAGTTCCTGGTGCCAGTCCTGAGTGTGGAGTTCATCCTGGGCCTGGTGGGGAACAGCTTGGCCTTCTTCATCTTCTGCATCCGCACGCGGCCCTGGTCGTCCAACGTGGTGTTCCTGGTCAGCCTGGTCTTCGCTGACTTTCTTCTGATCACCAACCTGCCCCTCCGTGTGCACTACTACCACCACCAGGAGTCCTGGCCCTTTGGGGACATCACCTGCAGGATCAACCTCTTCATGATGTCCACCAACCGCACGGCCAGCGTGGTCTTCCTCACGGCCATCTCGCTCAACCGCTACCTGAAGGTGGTGTGGCCCCACCACGCGCTGAGCCGGGCCTCGGTGCAGGCAGCTGCCTGGGTGGCCGGGGGTCTCTGGGGGAGCATCCTGCTCCTCAATGGGCACCTGTTCGTGATCACCATTCCCAGCAAGTCCTGCCTCAGTTACCAGCTGGGCAAGGACTCCTCGGCCTCGACCACCTGGCACCATGCACTGTACTTGCTGGAGTTCTTCCTGCCGCTGGCGCTCATCCTCTTTGCAGTCGTGAGCATCAGGCACACGATCCAGCGCCGTGGCCTGGGTGGGCAGGCAGGCCCCCGGAGGGCCAAGCGCATGCTGGCCGCCGTAGTGGCCGTCTACACGATCTGCTTCTTGCCCAGCATCGTCTTTGGCATGGCATCCATCGTGGCCTCCCGCCTGAAGGCCTGCCGGGCCCTGGACATCTGCTCACAGCTCTTCCACAGCTCCCTGGCCTTCACCTACCTCAACAGTGTCCTGGACCCCGTACTCTACTGCTTCTCCAGCCCCAACTTCCTCCGCCACTGCCGCACCCTGCTGTGCCTCAGCCAGGGCTCTCAGGGCCCAGACAGTGATGAGAACTCCTACCAGCCCTCCAGCCGCCTCCAGGAGGCCTCCGGGAAGGCAGAGAACGTAGGGAAGCTGCAGGCAGGGGGCTCATTGGAGGTTTCCCTGGAGTAAGGGAGTCCCCTCCTGGGCCTGGGGTTTGCAGGGCACTCTGGCGTGGAAGGAAGGGCCACTCCTGGACTGTCGTCAGCACAGGGTGCCTCAGCCGACTGCACAGGAGCCAGGTGGGTGGCAGGGAGAGACAGAGTGTTGGCCTCACGGAGGAGTGTCCCTGGTGTCACCCCCAGAGTGTAGGAGAGTCTGATGGAGATAGGCAGGGGCTGTAGGGGCTGCAGCTCAGCTGCCCAGGCCCACCCTGGTGAGCTCGTTACTGTGAGAGCAGAAGTCTTGCTTCAGAAATTGGACAGCTGCACGTTCTGGGATCTCCAGCTTGTCCTTTCAATACTAATAAACTTCCTTTGAAAATGCAAGCCTATCTTGGCTGTCCTTTCTTTTTAAATTATACTGATTATGCTATTAAAACTGCCCCAATTTTCCCCCCTTTCTCCCCTCCACCCAGCACCCCCCCACACACACTCCCTCAGGCCATCCCCACACCATTATTCATGTCCATGGGTCATGCGTATAAATTCTTTGGCTACTCCATTTCCTATACTGTACTTTACATCCCCATGGCTATTCTGTAACTACCTATTTGTACTTAATCCCCTCACCTCTCACCCATTCCCTAGAACCCCCTCCCATCTGGCAACCATAAGAATACTCTCTGTATCCATGATTCTGTCTCTGTTCTTCTTTTCTTAGTTTGTTTGATTCAATTGTTGATACCTATTTATTGCCATTTTATTTTTCATAGTCTTGATCTTTTTCTTTAAAAAAATTCCCTTTAACATTTCATATAAGAATGGTTTGGTGATGAACTATGTTAGCTTTTTTTGTCTGGGAAGCTCTTTATCTGCCCTTCAATTCTAAATGATAGCTTTGCTGGGTAAAGCAACCTTGGCCGTAGGGCCCTGCTTTTCATGACTTTGAATATTTCTTGCCAATCCCTTCTAGTCTGCAAAGTTTCTTTTGAGAAAGCAGCTGACAGCCTTATGGGAACTCCCCTGTAGGTAACCACTTTTCTCTTGCTGTTTTTAAGGTTCTCTCTTTATCTTTAACCTTTGGCATTTTAATTATGATGTGTCTTGCTGTGGTCCTCTTTACATCTGTCTTGTTTGGGACTTTCTGTGCTTCCTGGACTTGTGTGTCTATTGCTTTCACCAAATTAGGGACATTTTCTTAATTATTTATTTCTTATTGTTCTCATCAGTTGTTTTTTGCTTCCTTATGGTCCAAATCATTGATTAGATTCTTGGCTTCATCCACTCTCCTGTTGTTTCCCTGTCAATTGTTCTTTATTTCAATTAGTGTCCTTCATTTCTGACTGTACCTTTTTATGCTGTTGAGGTCCTCACTAGGTTCCTTGAGCAACCTTATAACCAGTGTTTTGAACTCTGCATCTGATAGATCGCTTATCTCCATTTTGTTTCGTTTTTTTTCCTGGGGCTTTAATTTGTTCTTTGATTTGAGCTATGTTTCTTTGCCTCATTTTGGCAGCCTCCCTGTGTTTGTTTCTATGTATTAGGTAGAGCTGCTTTGACTCTGTCTTGGTAGTGTGGCCTAATGTAGTAGGTGTCCTGTGGGGTCCGGTGCACAGCCTCCCCTGTCTCCCAAGCTGGGTACTCGAGGTGTGCCCTTCATATGGGCTGAGTACACCCTTCTCTTATAGCTGAGTCATGATTGCTGTTGTCAAGTCAATGGGAGGGATTTACCCAGGCCAGTCAGCTGCTGTGGCTATGTCAGGTTAGTGGCTATGACCACTGACCACCAACTTCTGGCCTACATGGAGGATCAGTTGAGCAGGGGCAGGATGGAAGTGCTCTGATGTGGTCTGTAGATGTCCACTGTGTGAGCAGGCTCTGGGGTTTCATGGGTAGTGCAGGCCAAGGTCAGCCCCCAACTGTGTTCTGCCTGGGCCCCCTGCATGAGCTATAAAGCAGTCTGAGATGGCTGCTACTTGTGCTGGGCTTGGAGATTCCCAGGTGAAGCTAAGCTGTGAATCTAGACTGGCTGCTTCTAGTGCTGGGACTGGGGCCACTTAGTAAGAAGTACTGGGGCTGATAATATTTAAGAAGTTGTGAAGCATGAACCAAGACCAACCGTTCATATGGAAAAGTCTCAGTTAACAGTTTGGGTGGGCCTGCAAGTTGGGTGAGATGGAATCTCAGGGTATCTCCATGGAGAGGCAAATAGTGTTAGCCAGGATGCTGGAGTCTCAGACATGGCACCAGCCTGCTGGCTCTTTGGCTCTGTGGGGAGAGGGTTCAGAAAAAGGACGATGGCCTATGCACGCCTTTCTGTCTGGGAGAAAACTGTCCTCCAGCTCCCACTTTGATGCCAGACACTTCAGTTCTTCCCTGTATGCTTCTGGTGCCTTTCAAGCTGTGACCCTGGTGCTAGAGCTCAGAGGGAATGAATCTGAGTAAGTCCATGTGTAGATTCTTTAAGAAGAACTGCTTGGAACTCCAGAAGTTTCTTTCACTGACTCAATCCTCGCTGGTGCTGTCACCCAGAAGTTATGGGGACTTACCTTCCTGGCACTGGAACCCTGGGCTGGGGGATGTGGTGTGGGGCTGGGACTCATCGCTCCTGAGATATCCCTCCCAAATTTTTGTCCACCATACATGGATGTGGGACCAGACCTTTCGACGTCTCTGTCACTCCTACCAGTCTGAATGGATGTGGTTTGATTCTGTAGTAGTCAGACTCCCATTCAACTTGATTTCTGACCGTTCTGAGTGATGGTTGTGGTATAGTTCAGTTGTAATTTTGATGTGGTTGTGTGAGGAGGTGAGCTGTGTTTACCTATGCCGCCATCTTTACCAGAAGTCCTCCTGTCCTGGCTGTTCTAAACAAATCTGAATAAATATGTCTTTGGGTTCATTCAGTTCTGACAACAGTAGGGTTCAAAGTGAGTGTCCTAAGATGAAGGGGAACTCTGCAGACAGAGTGGGGAAGCTCTCCAGGGCACCATCCTTCCACACTACTGGAGCCCTGGAGTGTCCTCAGGCTCATGTGAAGCACAGCCCCGCTGGATCCCTGAGAGATCTCTGCTCCTCTCTGGCCTTCAGCTTCTCTTCTGCAATCCCCAAGGTCCTTCCCAAAGCACCAAGGACTGGGCCCTACCCCGC
This sequence comes from Trachops cirrhosus, assembly GCA_028533065.1. Classification (NCBI taxonomy): domain Eukaryota; kingdom Metazoa; phylum Chordata; class Mammalia; order Chiroptera; family Phyllostomidae; genus Trachops; species Trachops cirrhosus. Next base: position 124,038,741 of record CM052543.1, read on the forward strand.
TCTCCCCTAAGACAATGTGGAGCTCACCACCTTCACCACCTCCAGCCAGTCCAGGCTCTTGGCTCAGCTCCAGCTTCCCTCCCTCCCCTGCAAGGCTTTCCTCAGCCTCCAGTGCACTACCCTGGCCCTAGAACCTGTGGTGGCAGCTATACCACCAGGACATGACTGGTGTGAGAGCCAGGGCCTCCAGGTCACCAGAGGTGGCTCACAGCTCTCCTCCAAAACCACCTTGCCTACCTCTGCCATTTTCTGTTCTGTTCAATATGCCTGTGGTTAGTATCTGAGACCATTTGGGCTAACTCATCTGTTGGCCTGGGTCCCCCAGGCACAAGTGTGTACCTGGCATGAATCAGGGTTTTTTGGGTTTTTTTTTTTGGAGGAGGGGAGGGCTCGGGGATAGTGGTTGTCTCTACTGTCCAAAGGAGAAGTCACAGGGCAGGGGCATAGCCTTCGAGGCCCCAAAGGACTACTTAGAGGTCACTAAAGCCCCAAACATGTACTTCCCAAACCCTGTGTGTCCCCAGCCCTGGCCACCGCAGGAGAATGAACACTCCCCCACATCAGATGTGCACCTCCCTGCTGGGGAGACAGAAAGGGCCAGAACTGGTTGTCCACTCACTGTGCACACAGGCTTCTAGGCCTCAGCTACAGGCTGTGATGACAGGGACCAAATGCTCTCTCCCCAGTTCCCTCTACTAAGTCCAACCCTGTTAAATCATGGACTGGGATGCTTTCCCATGTCTCAGGAATGGAGCCTAAAGCACCAGAGAGCCCCCATGCCCCAGGAGGGAGACATCCAGGAACAGTGTGGATGTTGGGCTGGGAGATGGAGAGAACATGCCAGAAGGAGGGAGGTGGCCTGGGGTACAATGGACGGACCGGCACTGGAACCCATTTCCTCGGTGTATCTCTAGTACTCTTCCCTTTTCTGCAAACTCACCAAGTGCTCTTAGAAACACAGATATAAGAAGTCAAACCAGCCCTGGCTGGTGTAGCTTAGTGGATTAAGCGCAGGCCTGTGAACCAAGAGATCATGGTTCGATTCCCAGTCAGGGCACATGCCTGGGTTGCAGGCCAGTTCCCGGCGGGGAATGCACAGGAAGCAACCATACATTGATATTTCTCTCCCTCTCTCCTTCCCTTCCCCTCTGAAGATAAATAAATAAAATCTTTAAAAAAAAAAAAAAAGAAGTCAAACCAAGTGACAGAAAGAGGTATGCCACCGGGCCACTCCAGCGTGGCTCCACATGTCTCTCTGTCCCCAGGGCTCCCTGCTCCATTCCTCTTATGGCTGACTTTTCACCCTGATACAGCCACTCCCAGGGACTCCCCACCTCTCCGCCCTCTGCCACCATGGGGAGAAGCGGGCCAAGCCCGGACCAGCCAACTTGAGGCCGAGATTTGTAATTTCTGAGTCAGACACTTTTATGAGAGGGCCCAAGCACTCCTGGAGGCTGGGGACGGAGCACTTTCTCAAGGAGCCCCCACCCCCAGGCATGCTGCCAGAGCACTGACTGAGGAAGACAGTAACTGGGGAGGGAGGAGTGAGATGGGACAGGGAAGGAGGAGGAGGAGGAGGAGGATGAGGAGGAGAAGAAAGCAATCTGTGCCGAAGCGCAGGATTTTCCACAAATCGGAGGGCAATGCCCGTGGCGGTGTAAGGTAAAGGCAGGCTGAGTAAAGACCCCATTCCTGTATTTGGGTTCCAAGTAGCATTCTGACCCTTCGGGTGGGCTGCTTTATTCACTGTGACTACTGAGCAGCGCCTTCTGTCTTCTCTTTCTCTTAACGTAACCTGCTGTCAACCTGAGGGACAGCAACGGGCATCCACAACTCTACTCCAGGGACTCCTGGGCAGGGGCACAGCAGGCAGGGCTGGGCTGATGGGCCCGGGCGTAGCCACTAATCACCCAGCATTTACTGGGCACCCACCAGTGGCCAGACACTAAGCTACCAAGGCAGATGATACAACTCTGACCTTGAGCCTCTCCAGGCCAAGATGGGAGAGACAGACCTGCAAATGGATCAAATTCGACCCCAGCCAGGGCAATGCAGGGTATCTGAGGTAGCAACGCATCTCTGAGAGCACAGAGGACTGAAGAGCTAGCTCTGTCCAGGTGTCAGCGAGGTAATGTATGTGAGCTGAACCCTGGAGGGTGAGCAAAGTAGTGAAGGGAACTGCATCCCTGATGTGGGCGAGAGCAGGAACAAGGGCGCCGAGCTGCGAAAACACTCGTGTGCAGGGAGAGGTGGAGAGATCACTGAGGCAAGAGAGGAGCAGGCCTAGGCACAGGGCTGGGAGACAGGGAAGGACAGGTGGGTTGGGCTGCAACTCAGGAGCCTGGGCCGGTCCCAGAGACAATTGATACAGCAGGAAGGAGAGTGTGTGTGAGGTTTATAAGAAGTCAAAGCTGGCCCCGGCCGGGTAGCTCAGTTGGTTGGAGCATTGCCCGCTTGTGCCAAGGTTACAGGGTTGCTCCCCAGCAGGGCACATATACGAATCAACCAGTGAATGTGTGAATGGCTGGAGCAGCAAATCGACATGTTTTGTTTCTCTCTCATCAGTGAAATTAAATTTTTTTAAAAGTTGAAGATAAGCAGTTTTGTATTGAGGGGGTATGGGAGTCGACCTAAGTAGGAAACAATCTGTATTCCAAGCAAGGACCTGAATAAAGGCAGTGGGGAGAGTGGGAAGGGGCTGACAAAGAGCACGGGCTAGGTGAAGGACAGGGGTGACCGTGGGCGGTGGGTGGAGGGGGACACACTGAGGATACGGGTAGTAGAGCAGGCTGGGCGGAGCAGATGGAGAGTTAAGACAAGGTGGAGGGGCTCGCAGGGCCCCCAGGTAAAGCCCGTTCAGCAGCACACTTCGGGCTGCTGGTACGATTTCAGAGTCTTCCTCTTACTATCGATAATCTGGGGTAGAGCTTGTGGGAATGGATGGGGTCACCTGGGCGAAGAGTGAAGACGACTGAGAATTATGCTTCAAAACCAACCCCACGAGTGAGAGGCACACAAAGGAAGACCCAGTGAACGCCCAGAAGAAACCTTTAGTAGGAAGAAAACCAGGAATGTAAATAGCAGGAAGAGCATAAAAAGAAGTCAGGTTATCTCTTTGCCCAAGTGTAGAGACTGCCCATTAAAAAGAACAGACTAGAGACACCTTTTATGAGGGTAAAAGCCAAACATAAAATACCCAGACAGGCTGCAAAGTGCCTCGTACAAGAATATGACACTTTAAAAACTCCTAATTGCATGCTGAAGAAAGCCGCTCTGAAAACCACGGCGTGTCCGACGCTGTCTGGTCAAGCATCTCGGACTGAAACCCTGGACTAGCAACGCATCGTCTGGTACTACCAACAAGCTTGGCAAGAAGAAATAGACTGTCGTTTGCATAAAGTTTAATAATATGCAAAAAATGTTCTACATTCATTATAGATTCGTAGATATGTATTAACTGTATAAAGTCACGCACTGGGATGACGAACACCAAATTAAAGAGAGTGCTTGCTTCTGAAATGGAGGAACACAGGAAGGGGGCCCACAGGTGATTACCACTATCTCTGAAATTAATCTTTGTAAAAAAATCTGAAAAAATAGCTATGAACAGTATTCAAATGTTACTTAGAGTTTCTCTGGGGAGAATTAAGGGGCCAGTATCATAAACAAAGAGAGTTAATATGATGACAACAGCTTCAGATGCTCAAGAAAGCTCAAGTGCAATGACTAAAACTAACATTGGATTTGACCATTAGGAGGTCACTGGTGCCTTTATCCACAGCAATTTCAGTGAGTGGCTGGGAGCAGGGGAGGAACGGGAGCCATAAAGTACTCTATAGGTTGAGAAATTAATGAGATTTGAAACAATGGAGACAACTCTTCCCTCTTCCAACAAATGTGCCAGCAGAGGGAGACAAGGCAAGGGCATCGGGTGACGCTAAGTAGAGGTCTGAGGGCTCTGCTGTTTTGTTGATGGGATGGAGAAGTTTAAATGCAGTGGTGGGAGAAGGGAGACAAGGTGAAAATGAGGGGCGAGGGGAGAAAATGATGACAGGACAATAGTAAATACTCTGTCCCAGGCCCCGTACTAAGCCACTTTACAATTTATTTAGTCCTATGAGGTAGACACTATCGTCCCATCTTACAGATGAATAAACTGAGGCTTGGAGAGGTGGGATAACTTGCACGAGGTGACACAGCCAGTAAGCAGCAGTCTGGTCCGAGTAGGGACGTTCTCCTGCAAGGCCCTACAGGGGATCAGGGAGGAACCCATTCAGCACATGGGTGCCAGGAGGGCCCTCTGCAGACCAAGGGGCACCTCCTTGGGTTGCTGGAAAGGCACTACTACATGCAGTCAGCCTTGGGACGGAGGGAAGGCTCGGCTCTCAGCGGGTAAGGGCTTAGGGATGACAAAGGATTGGGATGGCTGGTTCTGAGAACAAGAAAACAGGTGCCTGAAGAACATATAAAAGGGCCACTAAGCAAGCGGTCCAGGTACCTGGTGAGTCAGGCACCCACAGCGCTGGGGTAGCAACAGTCCCCGCAAGAGGTATGGGTTCCTTCAGCGACCCCCTGCAGGTTGGGAGCAAGATCAGAACAACTGGAAGGTAAGGCTGAGCCAGATCAAACCTCCTGAGCGAGTGTGATCCTAAACACCGAGTCCCGGCGATGGAACTGAACACTGATGCACCTCGGGAGGTAGGGCATGGGGCACTCCGAGCTCTACAGACCGGCCTCCAGGATCTGAGTCGGGATAAAAAGTCTTACTAGAAAGACACCAAGAACCACGGGGCACCTTGGGGATTTCACAGAGGTGGGGCTTCTGTGTTCTACCTCTGCTTCCACAAATCCTTCCCTGCCCACCAGGCCAGCCCTACTGAGCCCCCCATCCTGGACTCAGCCAGGTACGCACACAGCCTCGCCTCAGGTACAACCTTCTCTGTTCCCCAGTAACCTCATGTAGGTAGGTCTTGCTTCTCCAGTGAAACTCTTGAAAGGAACTTGGACTCTCTCTCTCTCTCTCAGTCTCTCACAAATACCAGCAAATGAGAGTCCCAAACAGCTTCACAAACACAGGCTGGAGGAGGCCCAAGTGAGCCTGCAGTCATCCCAGCACAGCGACCGAGGCAGAGTCTACACTGCAGTCAGACGGGTCAGAACCAATAAAACACGCAATGGAGCACGACGTCTCCCAGGCGGGCTTCAGCACCCAGGGCCTGGGAAAGAAAGGGAGACGGCCGGGCATTTGGAGCGCGCTCCCTTTATCTTCTGAGTCAACGCAGACATTGTTTCTGACTTTCAGGCCAGAGGAGGACGGTGTGCGAAGGGGGTGCTGGGCCTCCGTCTGTGGGGTGTGCGGGCCCTGCGCCCGCTTTGTCGGCGCAGGAGCCCTGCCCTTGTACAGGCACACCCCCCTCGGCTCACCGCCGTGTGGCCCGCATTCCTCCGCGACTGGCACTGGGCGGAGCAATGCAAGGTGGTTGGTGGGCAACAGCTGCCTGCTGCTCCTCACACCTCTGGGCTTGGGGGACACAGGGGCACAAGCCGCCTGTTGCAGTGACCTGGCCTCACAAACCTCCACTTGGCTTATGAGACAGCAGAAGAAAATGCAAGTCCTGGGGGAAGCTATGGGGGTGGGGGGGATGCAGCACCTGAGACCAGGGGCGCCTGACGCTGAGGGCTGTGGGGGAGGGGAGTGTGAGCCCAGCCTGACAGCCAAGCCACTGTCCTGGCAAAGGACAGCATAAAACGAGGCATAATTTCCAGAAATTTATTGGAAACACGACACAAATTGATTAGTAGATGGCATCTACTTACAGACAGACGGTCACACTGTAATATTCTCTGACTGAATTATCCTGGAGAGACACTGAGGTGTGGTCTGGGTCCCTGTTCTCTGGCAGGGATAAGTGGAGATTGGGGGAGAGCTGTGGGGGGTGCAGATAACTGGGCGCAGCTTTCCTGAGGGTCATGGTGAGCTGGGGCTGCTAAATGGGTGAATTCCCCCAAAGGAAAACAGGGACGACTGTCAGGAGTAAAGATTTCCTCCCTCCCTCCCCCAAAGCACTTTCCAGGTAAAGAGAAAAAGAACCTACAAACACCCAGGGGGCAGCTCCTCCATCTCCCCTCACTGGGAGCTTAGGACAGCATGGGGTACGAACACCAGGCTCAGACGTGACACAGGTCAGACCAAGGCCACACGTGTCCTCACCTGCTTACCCCGGCCCTGCTCCTTGCCCTCCCCCGCTCTGCTGAGTGGTGGCAGGCTGACCGCTGGGGGTTATCTGTCCCAGGCCCCTAGGTCGGCTGGCTCCCAGCTGGGTGTAGCTAACAAGAGGCACCTGCCAACATCTGGAAGGCAGAAGCTAGGGAGAAGCCAGGTCATTTCTCCCTGACTCCGCCTGGGGTCCATGACTCGTGGCTGCAGCTCCCATCAGACAGGCCCTCTGTGGTCCCGGGTTCCTCCCAGTGTCCCCGCGCCCCAGGCTGTAGTAACACGGCCTCTCCCCTGTGTCCCACCAGCCTTCCAACTCATTTCTGGGTCAATCTTCACTCCTGTTTGGCCTCAGCTTTTCCTGTGACTGTGCTAAACAATGATCTGGATAAAAACCCCCGTTTTAAGTACTTAGAGTGGCTTCTGTGTTCCTGGCGGGACATTGCCACAGGACCTGGGCTGTGGGCAAGGTGGACTTGGGAGAGGCCTGCTGAGAAACCCACTTGGTGTCGTCCCCCTTGGTGCCCCTCTAGGAAATCGGGGGCTGGGGGACGATGGAGGAGAGGAAGGATGACTTGCAGAGCTTGTGGGATGTCACCCAAGGGAGCAGAGATCATGTTCAGCACAGCAGCCACTGCGCATGTCTGCTCTGGGTCCTGCAGACACGGTGTGTCTACCCCACAAGCTCACTGCACGACAGGGACACACCACCAACACACCCAGTGGTGACACCGTGGCCCCAGACAGTAGGTGACTTGGAAACCCTCTCAGCACCAAGTGCCAGCACGGCGGAGGCAAACACTGGCGGCTGCCTGGCGCCCACCCCCCTCAGTTTCTGGAGGGCTCGCTCGGAAGGCCGAGGGGCTTCCAGGTGATGAAGTGAGAGTGTGAGTCTTAGTCAGCATCCTCTTCGTAGGAGGGTGGGGCTGCAGAGCCAGCAGCTCTCGCTACCAGGCGGAGGAAGAGCTTTCTTGGTACATGTGGCTCAGAAAGAGCTGCATATGTCCCAAAGCTAAATGTGACCTGGAACTGGGGTGGGGCTCCTGCTCCTCCTTCCGACCTGGCCCGGCCCCTGCCTCCAGACCTCCTGGGCCTGCTAAGGAGGGCCTCTCCCAACAGGCAGAGGGAATGGAGCTGGCGGCAGAGTCATGGGCAGCTGTTTCTCATACAACAGTCACTTTTCATGTGGGTTAGGAGAGGAAAGTGAAGGGGCAAGGGACAGTCCACTGTCCATATGTGACAACAAATCCAGGGCGAGGGCACAGAGAGCTCTCTTTCGAGAAGAGCACACCAAGTGTCATGTCATGAGAGCCAGCTGGCCCCTCTGCCTGGCTCTTCTCAGAAGGGGCTTCTCTTGGAAAACCCTGAGGGCAATGCCTGCCACCTTCACGTAGCTCACTGAGCGCCTCTGACACAGGCCCACCCTGGGGGTCCCAAGCCAAGACCCAGAATAGCTCCAAAAGTTGGCAGTGGTAAGAATGTCCCCAGGTCACCCCCGCAAAAGCCTGATATAAGAACCAACTCCTCCTCAGAAGAGAAGCCACCGTGACTGCAAAGCCAGAAAAGGAAAAGGCAGCTCAGGTTCCAAGCATCGCCTTCAGCCCGCACACGTCACATGCTCTTTGCTGAGCTGAACCCAGCTCTGAGGATCTGGACGTTGAGAGTGCCATTGTCATTTTAGTGATACCCCACTCTCCTGGGGGCTGGGGGCAGAGGGGGTCAATACTCCATGGTAGCCACTCTATCCTGCACCCACCTGGTTGTTTGGGGTACCTACTATCAGCCATTCAGCTGCCTCCCAGCTGCAGACCCCAGGGGCAGCTGGGAGGCCAGACTCCAGTTGTCTGTCATGGAGCTGTGACTCGGTGCCCTGCAGCCTGTCCCTGCAAACGGAGGGCTGGGGAGTAGCCAGACTCACATCTGCTCGGGGAGCCAATGGGGCACTAAGTGCCCGTCCCGCAGCTGCGTGCAGAGAGCCGAAGAGCAGCAGCCTGTGACACCATGAAGGGCTGGAGCTGAGAGCAGACAGGAGAGCCCAAGCCAGGGGAAACAGGGGTGCAGGCAGGTGTCCCGGGGCCTGGGCACATGTGCTCACAGGGACACTGGGCTGGGCGTGGGGGCTCACGGTGGCCCATTCCCAGACTCACCTGCAAACACAGCTCTCTCACTTCACCTTCCTTGGCCACACAGATTCCATCTGCTTAAAACGAACCTGGTGGTCTGTCACTTGCCGAAGGACCAACCTGGTCGCTCTGGCTGTAAGGGAACAGGACAGTACCCAGGTGGTTTGTCACAGTGATACACATGGCTGGCTCAGTTCAAACACCTGCTCCGGAGAGAGCTGTCTGGGACCAGGCAGAACCGAGCAGACACCAACTCTCTTCAATGACAAAATACACACAATAGGAAGAGCTCACAGGCTTAGCAAAGACGGCTTTCTTATCTTTTGTCAGAACCTCAGGTAATTCTGGACCTTGGAGGGGTAGGGAAGGTGGGTTGAATATACAACGCAGGGAGTAAAGAGGAAAATTTTCCCATTTAAAAAAAAATAACTATGAAGCCTAATGAGAAAAAGCCAGTGACAGTAACAGCAAGGAGAGGGGAAATACTGTGAACGGCATAAACTCTGGCACATTTGTTAAGAAAAATCCATTCAGAAAGAGGCCATGCCCCTCCTGTACACAGTCACACAGCTTACGACAGAGCTGAGCTGGCGCATGCAGGGCAGCAGGGGCTCTGAGCTCTCAGCCGCCCGGCTGCCCCAGGAGCCGCTGTGCCCGGGGTGCAGGTGCAGAGAAGGGAGGAGACGCAGTGGCTCCCTCCTCCCCTTAATTCGCAGGCAGGTCTTGCTGGGACAGCGAGGTCTCTGAGAGCAAAGCGAGGTGACACTGATTCACAAATGGAGACTGGGCTTTTGGGACGTGCACTCCTACAGTTTCTTCCCCTGCCCCACCAAGTCGCCAGGGGCTGCACGGGGAGGTCTCCCACTGAAATGGACTGGGAATGGGGCTGCCTCCTCCCCAGGCACGGCCGTGAACATCAGCAGGACAGTGTAGCAAGTCTTGCATTACAGGATGAAACAGGGATAGCTCAGTCTGACACGCAGCATGTGAGTTCTGGAAAAGGAAAGAAAAAGGGTCAAAGTTAAACGAGGCCTGAAGGTGAGAGGAGGGATGGAACCAGCCCTTCCACCAACATCACGAGCTCCAAGGAAAGAAGGTTGGGCAGGAACTCAACAGCTCACGGTGTGGGTTAAGGCTGGACCAAAGGAAACTTTCATTGAGGCCAAGAAAATACGGGAGTAACGGTGAAGTACCTTGAAGCTGGGTTTTGAACGGGCAGAGTCGGTCATCACTGGCAAGTGCCTATGTGCTCGCCACACTGAAGTCACAGCACTCTGCGACTGCGGCTAAGGGACGGGGACCACCCCTGGCCGGAGGAGGCACAACCAGATCTGAGATGACCATAATTAATCATAATGATGTGGGCACTCAGATGTTGGAAAACGATTTTTTGTAGGAGGGGAATGAACCTCAGACGCCCACAGCACCATAGTGTCCCTCACCCTCACTGTCTCCACTTCCCCCGAAGACCTTAACCCTCCTGTCCCAGAGCTGGGCACCAACAGAGTCTCGGCAGAAATGAGTCAATGAAAAGCGGAAGTGGCTGAAAACCATACCATCACTGTCTGGTAGTATCAGTGGGTTGTGAAACCTTCGGCTTGGTTAGTAGGAAAGTGTCTAGGAGGGAAGCAGGGGTTGTTTGCTGAGATGGGATCAGGCGATCCCGCCAAGGTGGCCCTCAGATACTCTCGCATCACACACGCCACCTGCCACCAGGAGAGGACACAGGGATGGTCTCCTTCACAGCCTCCCGCCATCCTGAGGAAGGTCTGCAGGATGGGGCAGAACTGCACCTTCACTGCATGCGCCTTTCTAGAACCTGGGAGATACAGGTACACAGCCTGGTAATTGGTAGGGCTCAGCAAATATGTGTGCGAGAAAAACGCAGATAATTCCGTTTGGGACTCAGGCTAACTTTCGCTTTATTGAGCCTCCTGGAGATTGGGTGACAGACTTATTTAACTTTGTACCAGAACCTTGTCTGGGTGAGAAAGCTTAGGAACTTGCTCAAGGTCACACAGTGAGTAAACTGAGGAGTCGGGATTTGAACCCAGATCTTTCTGAGTCAGGTCAACTTTTTCCTACTACACCAAACTGACCATTCTCCATCTAGCACACTGTCCTCTTCAGGGTCTAAATTAAGGGTCATATATGTGTCACTATGTCTCAGAAGCCTCTCTCTCTTTTTTTTGGGGGGCAGGGTATTGGGGGGAAAGAGGTAGGCTTCTGTCATTCATTCATTTGTCCAAACCCCAGAGGAATTCAGCCAACTGCCAGAAGAGCCACTTGTAGCAGTTTCCCGAGTGTCCGGCCTGCCACAGTAAACGGTGCTTTCATCTGTTTCCACTAAACTCATCTGCTGCAGTTGGGAAAGCAACGCCCTCCCCTCAGAAGCTAGGTCTCTGGCACCCAGGTTCACACCTGCTTTCTCCACAGCGGCCAGGGCTTTACGCTGTGATATGCCAGCTCTCTGCATTCCAGGCTGAAGAACCCCGGTGCTTAGCACCTGCCTTTGTACAGCTATCGCTTCACATCCTGTGCTGCTTGCTTCGTGGTTCCCCCACCCCACTGCATTTCTTGAAGCAAGAATGAGAGCCACACGCGGGGACCCAGACCCCGATGCCCCTGGAATGGAAGCACTGGCTGAGGCCCCAGGAAAAAATCTACACAGATTCACCGGTCTCGTTCCTCAATGATGAACTACAAATCATTTCCTGTTTTGTTGACCAATTCTCAAATGCATTAATCTCCATTTGCTGCTCTGGTCTATATTTACCCTGATTCATGAGCACTTACTTTGCTTTTTACAAAATTGTCCCTATGGGTTTGACTACTCACAAGTACTTGGAGCCCATGGACTTGAAGATTCTGCACTCTAACCAACCAACGCGACGAGTGGAGAAACCACCAGCAGATTTTGGAGGGTGGGAAACAGATAAAGGAGTGATAGCAGACCAGACAAGAAGGCCAAGCCTGAAGCCAGCAGAGTGGAAAGCCGAGAACCTACTTTGTCCAAAGAATGCTCAAAGCCTCAGGAACTGACACCAGGCAGCTCTGGAAGGGAAACTGAGGCAAAGGAGGTTACGTGAAGGCTGTCTGAGAGGCGGTGGACCCCTAGAAGCTCCCCCGACTGCATATCCCTAGGCAACTACTGACCTGCCACAGGGTCGGATGTTTATTCTCTGAAGAGGACTGAGCAGAAGGTCTCAAGTCTAGGGGACGCCAGAAGGCCAGGCGCAGTTGAGGGCAGGGTGACCAATTCCCAAACTGAGGGGTCGGGTGAGTGGATGCACTGGACTGTGAGAGACCTCCCGCCTTCTCCCCACTGAGCTCCCAGGATGCAGGCAGCCAAACCTTTACCCTCTGGGGAAGAGGTGGTGCAGTGGTCTGAATGTTTGTGTCCCCCACCCCGCCCCAAATTCATATGCTGACGTCCTAACACCCATGAGATAAGTATCAGGATGTGGGGCCTTTGGGAGGAACGCAGGTAATGAGGGCAGAGCCCTCAGGAATGAGATGTGCGTTCTTGTAAAAGAGGCCTCAGAGAGGTCACAGCAAGAAGTCAGCGGTCTGTGACCTGGATGAGGGTCTTCACGGGAACCCAGCCATGCTGGCACCCTGATCTTGGACTTCTCAGCCTCTAGAACTGTGAGAAATAACTTTCTGTTGTTTATAAGCTACCCAGTCCATGGCAAGTTTGTGTTGCAGCAGCCTAACCGGACTGGGATAGATGGGAAGAATCTTTTCTGGGGAATCGGAGCATCCCATGAGAAAAGGCCTAAAAATCCTGACGTTCAATCCTGACCTTTCAACCTGACGTTGATCTACTCCTGAACATTATCTGACAACAGGAGGTCCCCAGAAAACACCCTCTAATACACACATTAGCAACCAAAACAAAGGACAAGAGAAAGAAATTGGACGAAACAGACTCTTCATGGAGAAGAACACTTAAAAAACAAAAAGCACTATCATTAATATCCTCAGAGAAGTAAGAAACGATAAGTATCCATGAAACACAAATAGGACGCCACTAAAATTTTTTTTTGAGAGAAGTTGGAGCCCATAAAAGAACCGAGGAGTTCTGCTTCCTGTAACGGTGGGCTAATTTACATTAACTAACTCTGTAGTCAATAATAGTGATAAACTCTGGATAAGATATAAAAAAAACTGTTTGAAGGTACTATAGAGCAACCAAAATCAGGTGAAAACTGGAGCAGATAGGACCCTTGAAAAAAGTGAGATCCAGGGGAGATCCGCTCAGCTGGCCTTGCCCTTGTGAGCACCTCCACGCGGGACAAGAGGGACACGCTCACGCAGACAGCTGCGGTCTGGCTGGGATGAGGAACCCTCAGGGAGCAGGCAGAGCTCAGGGCTGCCAGGGCAACCGGACGTGGAGGGAGGAGATCCTGGAGAGGAGACACAGCACGGGGAGCCCTGAACCTACATACAGGCTGCCCTCAAATCACTGGCGGATTCTGGGCCTCGCTCGGCACGTACAGGTGAGACTCCAAGGAGCCCGGCGGAAAACATCTGCTAAAACGCTGAGCAGCGAGGTCGGCAGCTGTCCTGTGCTGGGGAGGCAGAGTTTAGAATTCAGGTTCTTCAGAGTGAGAGGGGGCTGCGCAAACAATTTGGTTTTTCCATTGATATCTCACGGGACAAAGACAAAAACCCAAATTGACCAGACCTAATAAAGCTTTGAACCAAGCATAATCAGGGTGATCTGCCAATTAACTGCTCACCAGAACCAAACTGAACGCTTTGCAAAAGAAAATAACAACCCAGAGTCTCTACACTTTACATCCACACTGATCAATATTCATTAAAAATTATTAGACCTGAAAAGCAGGAAAATGCAATCCATAACCAAAAGAAAAAACAGTCATTGTTAGATGATTCATGGATGAATCAGATGTCAGAATTAGCAGATATGGACAAACTATTTACTATGTTAAAGAACCTGTAAAAATACAGATACAATGGTTGACAAGATGATGTATCTTAGGAGGTATATACAAGAACTAAATTGAAATCCTAAAACTGAAAAGGTACAAAATCTGAAGTGAACAATTTGTTGAATGGGACTAACAGCAGATTCATACTACAAAAGAATCAGTGACCTTGAAGACAGATCTCTAAAATTTGCTCAAACTGACAAAGAGTACATACTATATGACTCCATTTATAGAAGTTCTAGAAAATGTAAACTCCTCCGTGGCGACCAGAAGCAGGTCAGTGGCCCCTGGGATGCAGGCGGGGAGGAGGGAGAACACCTTGTAAAGGGGTGCAAGAGAAACTTTGAGAAAGATGTATGAGCTTATTATTGTGACTGTGGTGATGGTGTATACATACGGTAAACCTGCCAACTTGTATATTTTAAAATGTGTATAGTTTACTGAATGTCAATTATGCCTCAATAAAGCTATTTTAAAAAGAAATGGTCGAGGAAAATGGCCCTATAGGGCTCTTAAAACATCTGTTAGAACAACATGCGCTGCCTTTGGAGATGCTGTAAGAATCATTCTATGCTGAGTTTAATAAATAGAAAAATTCACTTAAAAAAACTAAAAACAAGAGAAAAAGAAAACTGTTGTGATCATAGTAGCATCAGACAAAATAGACTTCAAGACAAGGAGTATTAACAGAGATAAAGAGGATTATTTCATACTGATAAAAAAGTCAAAAAGACAGCCCAGCCCCGTGTGGCTCAGTTGGCTGGGTGTCAAGCTGCAAATCCAAGGGTCACACCTGGGTTGTGGGTTCAGTCCCCAGTTGGGGCACTTACGAAAGGCAACCAAGGACGATTCTCTCTCACATCAATGTTTCTCTCCCTCTCTCTCTCTCTTTCCCTTCCCCTCTCTCTAAAAATAAATAAAATCTTTTTTAAAAAAAGGTCAAAAAGACAAAAATTCTAAATACACATATACTCCATAACAGAACTTCAAAATACATGAAGTAAAATTTGACAAACTAAAGGGAGAAATAGACAAATATGGTTGGAATATAAAGGTCAGAAAGTCTCCCAGAAAGCAGAGTAAAAAGACACAGAGAAAGAAAACTGGAGAGATGTCAGAAGAAAACCAGACGACCAGCTCAGGAGTCCTATATCGAATATCTCGACTATTTTTCTGCTGACTCTTGGGGCTCCGACGACGCGCCCCCGGCAGCCAGCCCTACTTCCCACGTCCTGAACGCCCAGAGGGCTCTGGCAGGCTCTCAGCGAAGCTGCCGTCCGACCGTCACGCACACGGTCTTCTCTGATACCCTCTTTAGGAGCCTCCGTCTAACACAGATGCCTTCCGGCTTGCTCCTTGGCTTTACAATCATTATTTTCCATGCTTATTAATATGTATATAGTTGCTAATAAAAACAAGCACTGGGTCGAAGGAGAAAATGCATAGATTATAACTCAGATGTTTTCTGAGCTTAAAGAGTGCTCAGTCATCTGGAAGGAAAAACAGCAAACGGGGAAATAAAAACAATGAGCAAGGCTGGGAACCTCAAAATGAGCCCAGCGGGGGACCCAAATCAACTAGACTGTGACAAATCTTTCCATTTCCACCACCCTGGGGACACTGCAGATCAGAAGACTTGCTGATTCTTCACTGGGACCCAGAGACTGCTGGAGGGCTGCCTAAACCGACTGGTCTGGGGGGGTGGTCTTTACTTCCCTGGGGCGCCTAATCCTGGTGTCCCAGCGGGTGCTCAGACATCTGTGCCTGTTCTTTCAGTGAGTGGGTTGAAGCTCTTCCAAAGAAGAGTGTTGTTCACGGACCCAAACCCTTCCCTCTACTGTTTCTTCCCTTTCCTTTCCCAAGCATCTATTCCTCCCCGCTCAAAAAAAAAAAAAAAAAAAAAACCGGGGACCCAAGCCTTCAAGTCAGAGGTTCATCTTCTTCTACGATACATGTACTGAGAATGGAGGTTCACAGGAGTGGGTTGGTTTAAAAAGGTTTCCTGTAATGATGCAGGTAAACAGAGACACTTTTCAAGGGGGCCAGAGCTGGCCCTCGCAGCTGAGGGCGCTACAGTAACTACCACGGACTTTTGTCACTCTTCTAAGACCTCCACACTACTGAGAGAGTCGTGGGTACAGACAGACCTCTTAGAGGCTCCCACACCAGTACTTCCTCGGGGACAGGAAAGGAGTATTCTCTGGGCAAGACTTCGGTGTTAGTACACCCCGACATTGCCCCAGGGGTGGCTAATTTGACATCCTACCACAATATGCCGAAACACCCAGGTGTGGATTCCTCTTGCCTAATGCACTTGGGTCTGCCTTCCGCTACAATCCCCACCCCACGGCCTCACGGTATGCGAGAACGTCCATCCACTGCCCTCAGATAACGCTTCCACTGTCCTGCGCTCTCTAGACACGTTAGGTGCTCTGCTGTGATTGCTTCACATTCAGTAAACCCTGTGGCCATAAAGATCCACTTAAAAAAATACTGAAAAACAAACAACAAAAAACCTTGATGGGTCTTTTATGTATTTAACTAGGTTATATAACATTATACCTCAAGACGAGGAGACCAGAGGTGAGTCCGGGGGTACTTGATGTTCTTCCATAAACAATGTTTTAGAAGATTCAACAGTATTGTAATTTTTGGAAATGGCCCGCGGAAGCACGCCTAGGAGAGCCATCAGCTGCTCCTGGCAGCCTACTGTTAATGGGATTTGTGAAGAAGCAGACGCGTGCCCTGCGCTTTCTCACTGGCGCAAGGGCCCTCACCCCCTCCCCATCCCCAGGGTTGGGATGCAAACAGCTGACTGTCGAGTCACTGACTTCAGAAACGAGTCATCGGGAGGGCAGTCTTTACACCCTAACGTTGTACTTAGAGGCATCCACATCAGATGCCCTCTCTACGTGGGAGACTGGGAGAAATAATATTACTCAATGCAGAAACCAAATAAGAAAAACAAAACAAAACTAGATTTCCAGTGGACTCACATACCCCTGGGGAAATAAACCAGAGGAGAGCAGATTAAAAAGCAGCTTATTGTACAATTCATCAGTTTCCTTGGCTCGGATGCCCTGACTCAGTCCAGCTGAAAATACCTCTCTTCTGAGCCTGTCGCTTCGGCTTTCCTGACACGCCACATGCCACTTCGTTAGTGCTCCTGGGACCAAAGCTGTGTCACCTCAGAAAAGGCTGAAGGGCAGCTGACACAGGCCTGCCATGGTCTGTGTCACTACACGGCACAATCCGTTGTCAAGAGTCTCCGCTGACGGAGACAGAGTAGGCAGTTGCCTTGTCCCTGTGCAGGGAAAGAGATGAGCTGCTGGACCAAAACTCAAGCATGTGACAGTAGGGGGCAACCCAGGGCACCTTCTTAGAGGGGCGGAGAGGACGAGAGGCGCCCGCCCATGCAGCTCACCTGCCTGGCTCCTCCCCAGGACTTCTTTTTCTGGCTCGGCCTTCACCCTGGAAAGATTCCACTGTCTGAGGATCATTAGGTCCCACCCCCTGTGCTGTGGGGTCTCGAATTACAGGGGCCTGCAGGATGCTCAGTGAGTCCTGTCTATAAACCTAATTTCCGGTCTTCAATCACCCTCCAAATAACTTCATCGAGGGCCATTTCTCTTTATAGATACTCGGCCCTCTAATGTGCAATCATTTACCTTCAGGCAAACCCATGAGTCATTTTCGAGAATCATACTCTCAGGTTGAGTACAAAATCTGTGGTTAGTATCTTAAAATTTTTCCAAGTAAAACTTCAATAGTAGCTCTTTGTTAAAGGAGGGGATAGAATCTTAACACTTACTGGACATCTACTATAAGTCAGAGCCAATGCTGGAAATAGCATATAATTTAATTTAAACACATTTCGCCTTTAAGTAATTCTGTGGATTTTTCTCTTCTTCGTTTTCTTTTCTATCCTCTCTCTGACACTAACGTAGCTCCTATGCCCTAAGCTCCAGGAAAAGAAGGGGGTATAATATGGGCAGAGGAGTCTCAGAGAGACAGGAAAAGAAGGTGAAGGCTTTTATTAGACAATGATGGCGCATAGTCCACAGTCTGAACAAAGAAAAATACCCCTGTGTTCCCCTCTGCATTTACAAACACACCCATCTCCTACACACAGAAAACGTACACATCTCCCAGGTACCTGCTGCACTCAACGTGCAAATTCGGGGCCTTACTGGCCCTGGGGAAACAACACCGGACTTGAAATTTAAATCTCCTCTTTGCCACTTGCTAGCAGTGTGACTTGGGGCAAACCCCATAACCTCTCTGAGCTTTGTTCAGTTCATTTCATTATTAAAATGCCAGTTCCAGGTGGGTACTAGACTTATCGAGGTGATCATCTCACAAGTTATATAACCGCCCAATCCCTATGTTGTGTACTTGAACCTAATATAATGTTATCTGTCACCAGCAACTAAAATTTTAAAAATTGAAAATAATAAGTCATAAAAAAATAAAATGCAGGTTATAACACCTAGCTCATAAAAATATCAAGTCATATAAAGTAGGTGAAGAATTCTTAATCATTATAACAACTCCATTAAGGCAAAACAAATTTTTTTCTGTGCTCTACAGAGGAACCAAGTGCTTCATCCAAGGCCACAGGAAATAATCAGCACTTGCAGCAATCACTCCCATCCGACTGCAGACCCGCGGGTGTCCACGGCACACAGTCCACATGTGTCCACGGCACGCAGTCCATCTCCCGGCTGTCCTTCCTGCTGGCTCTCACACATGGGAAGGCTTTCCAGCGATGGCTCTTCCCTGCCGGATCCCAGCGCCTCCTCTCCTCCCAGCCACCCGGAGCTCACCAAGTAGGCCAAGTGTGGTAGCTACTTGGTTTGCTGGCAATGAAATCATCGCCCAGGCACCTGTGAGTCCGGAAAGCGCGGTGACTGCACGTGGCTCAGCCCTGGGCCCACAGCCTGAGGGGTTGAGACTGAAGTGCAGGGGACTGAGAAGGTACCGGGTAGGTCTGTATTTTGAACCTTTACTCTTCCTAGCATTACTGACCCCAAATAATGGGGCTTCTACGTGTACAGATTTTGTCTTCGCCCTCGGAGCGTGAGTGCCACGAGGGCAGTCACGGAGGTCTGCGTGTGGCCCGGTGACAAGGGGTAAACAGCACACAGAGTGCTGACTCCCAGCCAGCAGTCTCGCGGGGGCCTGACAGGGCCAGGGCCAGGGCCAGGAAGAAGACAGTGGCATTCAGGATACAATCGGAAGCTGTCCATGACTGTTTAAAATCCTTTCTGCCCGCAGAAACCCAGAGACTCTTCCGATCGTCGAGAGCCTCCACCTGAAGATGGATGGCCAGTGTAGGAGGCAAGCCGCTGAGGAGGGGGCAGGACGCCCTGAGGCCCGGAGACCTGCCCGTCTCGGCACCAACAGATTTCGTTTCCAGTTCAGCCCGTTCTGTCCGTCACCAGCATGTTTGGTGTGTGTGTGTCTGCCAGACTTGCTGATGACCGAGTGGCCGTGTGAACTGATTTGTTGTTGGGTCACACAGGGCCTGGCTTTCCCGTGAGTTTCTAGCTACCAGTTCCAGCATGTGACAGTATTAACTACCCCATGAAAACTCACGATGAGCCTGACATTTTTCCTGGTACTTTGAGTTCACTTTGGAAATTCAGGGTTCTATATCCCGAAGAAGTAAGAAACAGACCCATTATCCCAAGGAAAAGGTCCACTGGGAATACAAAAATGGGGACATTTTCCAAAACGTATGTTTCTCCTACACTCGTTTCTCAGCTCCACATCTATCTGTCTAAACTCCCTTCTATTCAGTTTATGTTTATTGAGCACCTGCTGAGTCCCAGGCAGTGTGCTAGGCAGAAGAGATGCTGGGGCTGGGACTCTGCTAACGCGTTTCTCCTTCGCCACCAGGCTCCCCGTTACCACCAGTAGAGGGCGCTAAAGGGAGCCTGCAAGACCCAAGGAAGGAGGAGGGACTTGGCTTTTTCTGTCCCTGTCAGCGCGGCCCCAGGTAGCAGCAGAGGTTTGTTCCAGTGCCCAGCTTTACTCCAGGTGCCCAGACCAGCCTCACCACACCTCCTGAGAGGTGCCGGCGCCAACCAAACAGGGCTCTCTGCTGGGGGTCTGAGTTCCAGCTCCTCAGAGCCCTCATGAGCTTCTGGCTTGCGATAACTCCAACTGCTTCCTTCTGCTCTCCTAACCCTACCACCTCCAGCCCTACATGCCCCACTTACCTATCCTGTCCTCCAGTACCTGTCATTTCCATTTTTTTATTAGCTCTTAAAATAACATATGTGGTTTCTATTTTGCAATAAAGGTCTGGGACCTAGTGACCATGACCACGGGGTGTGAGTGGAAAAAAAAAACTTTCACCATAAAGAACAAATACATATATTCATTTGATACATGTATATTGCATGAACCAGAACGAAATTTTCACTTTCTGCAGTAGGGCTATAAACCTAGAGAGAGGCCAGGGAAGTGATGGAATGGAAAAGAAAGATTCCTAATTGTAAATAAGCCTGAATACAAAGTCCCCAGGCTGTGGGCAAGGAAAAGCTGGAAAGAAATCCAGTCTCCACGTTTTGACACAACCATTCCCTGGTTTCCTGTTGTGTAGGCATCAGGCATACTGTGGCAAGGATGGCCGATGTTCTCATTAGCAAGGAAGTGATTTCTGCAAGATTACTGTGTAAATACATTCTTGAAAGCCACATCTACAACACATTGATGAGCCCATAAATGCAAACTAAACTCCTCATCCTGAATTTTTTATTTATTTTGACATCACAATGACTATCAAAAGACAGGCCCCAAAAAGCACACAGTGAAAAATTATTACTAGAAGGTCCAGTTCACATCCTTGCTCTAGGGCGTCATTATAAATAACTTACTATCACTGAAGGAATTGAGAGTTCCATAAGACATGAAATGCCTGAAAAGGGTTTTAAATAAATGTCAACATTTAAACAATCAAGACAGTTTCAAAGTCCAGGGCTACTGAAATGAGCAATATATATTGCCTGGATGATGTATTATGCTTGTGTTTATAGTTCAGCTGGGAACATAATTCAATTCCACCTGAAGAGTCATTACATGGCCAAGCCCAAGAGAAGTGCTTTGGATAAGAGGCGAGAGTTTTCAGTTTTTCCATCTGAAACAAATTATTATTTCTCTATTTAGGACATCACCTAGGCAATTCCTTTCATGATTTGTAGCACTCTTGAGCAATTAAAAAAATTTATAAGATGAAAGAAGTAGGGGACAAATGCCAAATCCAAAACAATCCACGGACAGCTGAAGAACCCCCAGAGAGCACTACTGTCTCAGACAGAAGGCGAAGTAATCCCGTCTGCTCAAGGAAACATAAATGAGCAGTGAGTGTGCATCGCAGCAAGAACATTATCACCCAGCAGAGGCCACCTGCTAAACACACATCTCATCTCCCAACAAGCCTCCTTAGAGGAAATGGGAGCAAACACGTCCCTGCTGAAGAGATGGAGAAATGTCACCTGGCAAATGTCTCCACTGTGGCACAGGGCCACGTTCCCTTTTATTCCCCTTACCGCCCATTTAGTTCAATCAGGGAGCAGAAGAACCCATTTGTTACATATTTTTAGCTTTGGCAGGTGATGCCTGGAACTGGCCAGGGGAGAGGGTCCCTGGCCTCTCAGAACAGCCCCTGCATGTCCTGGCCGGGTAGCTCGGTCAGTTGGAGCACTGTCCCGTACACCAAGGCTGCAGGCTCAACCTCTGGTCCGGGCACATGCAAGAAGTAACCAATGAATGTATCAATAAATGGAACAAAAAATTGATGTTTCTCTCCCTCTCTCAATTTAAAAGATATTTTAAAAAAGAACAGCCCTTTACGTTCCGGGGCTTACATACCATCGAGGCCATTGTGATGGCTGTAGTTTCTTTTCCCCAGAATGCTCAGCGACGTGTGATTTGGGGTGGTTAGCATCCGCTTGGTAGTTGGGGTTTGCAGACTTGGTGTAGATCGGATTACATTAGGTTTCTTCGAAGGATGGATCTCTGACAGGGGGGAAAAAGGTTTCTCAACTCAGAACACGGTATTAAAAATCTCTGTGTGAACGTCACTGGCTAATAGGCACACATCTTATCTCTTAATGAGCTGAGAGTTCCTTATGAGCAGGCCTGTTTTCCCAAGGACTTGCATAATTAATCAGTTTCAAGTGCTGTTCCCATGACTGCTTTACTTATCAAAAGGGAGTGGGTTCTTCCCTGTTAGCTGGAGCTTCATGTTGTCAGTACAAAAAAAAAAAAAAGAATGGAAAAAAGAACACTACAAAAGGTCATTTAAATACAAGCTTTACCAAGGGAGTAATAAGGCATCTGACTCTTCAAGGTATTAGTAATCCAGAAGCTGCCTAGAGAGGTAGCCTCCGAGAAACTACCTCTGTTCTACCAAACCAGCGCTGAACAAGTTAGCAGATCTGGTCGAAAACACCTCCTCCTCTGGCTCTGCAAGCAGGGCCTAGGACCGGGTCCTTCACTCCCAGCTCAGAGCATTTTGATGGACATGAAATCTGACGCCAAAGTCCAAATACTAGAGTCAAGAAGCAGTACAAGCTTCACCCGACGAGGCATCACCGAACTAATGTGCACGTGGTACGTGTGTGTTTAAGTGAAGCATGTTGTTGTCAGGCACGCAGCCCAGAACCGTTCGCTTTCTGGCCGGAGTAGATGGACAAAAACTGCAGTGCTCTAGGAACTGGAATTTAAGGACCTCCAGAGAGAAACCTGCTCAGTGATTCTGAGTCAACGCCCAGTGTGCCAAGTGCGCACAAGCCGCCCTGTCTCCGAGGTGAGGGCCGAGATAACAGCCTCACTTACTGAAATTTAGAAAGAGCCTTCATTGAGCATTGTTAGAATTATATCTTGTTCTGGTCAAAATCCTGCACTTGCCAAAATTTAGAAATGGACCAAGTACTAACCAAAATATAGTGTTTTTTTTTTCAACATGGTGTCCAAGGTCTGGGGACCTCATTTTAAATTACAACCTCTACACTCTGCTCTATCCAGACCAAACCAGCCTGCATTCCCTAAGCTTTTCAAGTCCTTAATTCATTAAAGCCTGTGTTTATTTGGCTCTCTTGGCCCCATAAGGGAAAAATATTACTTTTCCTGTTTTTCTATCAATTCAAATCCTATATATCATTCAAGGCTGAGATCAATTATTACTGTCTTCACGTAGGCTGCCCTAACACTCATCAGAAATAACTACTCCTTCCTCCAAGTGCCCAATGCCTATTACCTGTAATTCTTTTGTGGAACCCCTTTGTTCAACTGTCCCAACCTGTGTGCTCTCCCCACTAGGCAGATTTTTGAGGGCAAGGTCTCACTCATCTCGGTGTCCCCTAACCCACTTAGAGAGTGTCTCGTACACAGTAAATACTCAGAAGCACGTTCTGTAGGGATGTGGTTCAGCTAGCAGGACAGCACAACCGGGAGCATATCTGGTGGGGACCGAGACCAGCTTGCCCACAGGAGGAACTTGTAACTGCCTGTGGGAAGGCTGACCAAGGCGCAATGCTATACCCTACTCTTCATGATCAGAAACTTTCCCTTGCAGGTGGGAAGGGGCTTCTAGGATTAGGTCCTGCAAGGGCAGACAGACAGCAAACTTCAAGGACCTGACCACTATGACCTAGGTCATGTCTATGATAACCATGTGATGTTCTCAGGGTTCTCAAAGCAACTCTTTAGCCCCTGAGGAATAAAACAGGAAATAAGGTGGCAGACTAACATCAAAGAGGAAGCTGTGAGCTTCTGACTCCCGGCATGCTCTGGTGAGGGCCAGATAACAGACCAAGCTCAAGGCTATGCTTTGATTCTTAAAAGACTGGATGTCTAAAGTTTGAATGCTTCATAACTAAATTCTGGCAGAGTAACAAAGTTCAGTGCAACTCTTTGATTACATGTCTCACTTTTACTGAGAAAGTGAAAAGGCAAGAATATAAGGAGTGCAACAAAATGCCATTAGAGCTTCTAGGTATGTCAGGAAGCTGTGCAAAAAAAAAAAAAAAGAGGTTATTGCCAAGTCATTTTTTTGGTACTCTTGTTAATTGTGGTATTTCAACATGTAAATAGAATCATCATATTTGGCAACTTTCAGAAAGTAATACAAATGCTCCTCTTTCAAAGTAACCTCAATTGGCACATCAGAACTATGTATTTTTTTTAAAGGCAGGTTAAAAATCAGTTTTATCTTACAAAAAAAAGTAGATAAAGCAATCCTTCTCTATTTAAGGGAAGAGGTAAGGTGGGTTAGAAATACTGGAAGGATCTAAATCAAAATATTAAGACTGCTCATTCTCTAATAATTTAATGACTCTCATTTTAATTTAATCGGTATTTATATCTATAAATACACAATACATTTTTATTCGTTGATTTTTTTTGGTAAAAGTAAACAATGCATAATTGTGTCTGTTGGGTGTGTTTGGGGAATAAAAATAAAAGTTTCTAAAACAAAATGAATTGACTACACATACCAAGGTATCCAACCTCAGCTATTTGCAAGGCTTGAATTTGGTTCAGAATAGCAAAATATTTGTCAGATACAGAACGTTGAGTTTCTCCGCTATTAGAAAACACCCACCTAGATACCCAATGATGCATGCCAAAGGCTTCCTAGTGCTTTTGCTTTTCAGCGGACTTCCCGAGAGGTCGGCGTGTCTGTCTGCATCTGGGAAGAGAAAGAAACACGGAGACAACCCATGAGGCTGATTTCTCTTCCTATACTGCACACACTGCAGACACAAAGGTGCGAGTGCAAGACATCCACCAGATGCCTGTGTGATTTCCTTTTGAGTTTCTGGTTCCAGATTACTGGGTGAGGCATTTACCTGGAGAACACTTCTTTGAAAGCCCCACATGAGCGGAGCTAAAACACACCTTACACACACTCTCCTGTGCATGCCCCTCTGCAAAGCAGTGGAAATATGTCTCCTTTCTAGCCATGGCTTTTCTACATTGAAGTAAAAAATTTCCCATGGAATACGAGGCTGAATCAATCCTAATGTAGTATCACTCTGGCATGGAAGACAAAAGTGACAGCTGACAAAGGTAACCCATTCGGCCACCCCTGACCGAGGTGGAGTGGTTTTCCACTGGGGAGTCCTCATCTAGCTTGGTGAAACCCAGTCTCATTAGATGACAGCCTCACAAGGGTAAACACAGGTCATTTGGTTTTATCACTGGTTTTCCAGCCTTCACATCCTACCATGACGTCGTTAGCGCTGAGATTTAAAAGGTCGCCTGTATGTAGAGTATTTCATCCAACAGAATCAGTCAGATGGGTATTAGGTGATAAAAGCTCACATCACACTCCTCACAACCTACCATAAGAGATTTCAGACAGAGAAAAATAAAGCACACAGCATAAACACTCTGCATTTTAATCAGCTGTCATTACGACAGAAGAGTAGATGTGGAACAAGACTGCCCGTCCTCCTGGAGCTGTTAGAAACAGCGTCTGAAGGGACACAAAAAATGTGTATTGGAGTTTTTTAAATTTGCAGATATTGTCACAAAGCTTAACTATGTTTATGCCTTTTGCAACCTTCAAATATTGGACAAGAATGTCCTACGGGCCTTCTGATAACTAGAGAATTTGTTCTTTCACAGGCTGAGACCACATTTCTAGGTATACATATAAGAAATTTCCTTTGACATCCACAGGAATTCTCTGATTACTAAAAACATGGAATTCAAGCCCTGGCTGGTGTGGCTTGTGACTGAAAGGTCGCAGGTTCGATTCCCTCTCGAGGCACATATC
Source organism: Trachops cirrhosus (assembly GCA_028533065.1). Classification (NCBI taxonomy): domain Eukaryota; kingdom Metazoa; phylum Chordata; class Mammalia; order Chiroptera; family Phyllostomidae; genus Trachops; species Trachops cirrhosus. Next base: position 124,063,830 of record CM052543.1, read on the forward strand.
CAGGTTGCAGATTCGGTCCCTGGTTGGGGTGTGTACAGGAGGCAAAGGTTTCCCTCTCACATAGATGTTTCTCTCTCCCTCCCTCCCTCTCTCCCTACCTCGGGTGATAAATTTAAAAAATAAAATAAAATACACAATTCAATCTGGAATCTCAAATAATTTAAAGTTAAAAAATTAACTTTTTCATAAGCTTTAGTCCTTTCCCCTAGGAAACTCTTTTCTAATAACTATTAAACAGAAAAAGGTGGGAAAATAACATTTTTAAAATATCAAAATAAAGTACAAATAACAGAGATCCTCAAGTAATAGGAATCTGATCACGTATCCCGAACACTGGCTAATTATTATTCACCACTGACAACTGTGATGATCCCTATTCTTTTGCTCCTATTCAGCTGATTTCCTTTAGGGGAAAAAATTTACAAAGTTGTGAAGCTTTTTGCCTGCTGTTGAGTGACAGTGAAGATACAGGTGGAAATATAATAAGCATGTTTTGGGTGAGTAATCTGAACAGACATTAAGAAGCAGCCCAAATCCTGCAAGGACCGAACACCTGTCAAATTACTGAGTTAATACTAAAAAATAATTCCTTCTCAATATTATTCACTCATTTAAAATTCAAGTTCTATTTGGGGTGAGGACCAGAAAAATTTCTCTCCTTCCTATTAATAAAATAAAGCTCGAGTGAACCATCTTGGTTATTTCCTCAGTGTTCTGGACGAAGGCAATCGCTGCATCACTGGCAATCAGATTAACTCTGCTCTCCACTCCAGTCCGTAAGGCTCAAAGGAAAACTACCAGTGTGGCGACAGTTGATGGATTCCCTACAGCCATCACCTTGACAAGATCACCAAACCATCAAAGGGGTCATCAACACAACACCCAAAGATACTTCACTTTAAACTAGTATTTTTAGTTTCTCATTAAATTAGTTGGAGTAATTATGTGATGTTTCAAGGAACAATTTACAGAGCACCTGAGTGGGGGAGCAAAGCTCTTTAGAAAGATCCATATTTCACTAATCCTCATTATATATATATTTTTTAATTTTTTTATCTTCACCTGAGGACATTTATTTTTTCATTGCTTTTAAAGAGAGGAAGGAAGAGAGATAGAAACATCAATGCAAGAGATGTTGGCTGCCTCCCATACGCACCTGGATGGGGGGATCTAAGTGCCTGGATCGGGGATCGAACTGCAACCTTTGGGTGACTGGGCGATGCTCCAAGCAACTGAGCCCACCAGCCGGGGCAATCCTCATTATATTTTAAAGATAGGCCTTGGCTGGTGTGGCTCAGTGGATTGAGCTCTGGCCTGCAAACCAAAAGGCTGCTGGTTTGATTCCCAGTCAGGGCACATGCCTGGGTTGCAGGCCAGGTCCCTAGTAGGGGGCATGCGAGAGGGCAACCACACATTGATGTTTCTCTCCCTCTCTTTCTCCTTCCCTTCCCCTCTCTAAAAATAAATAAATAAAATATTTTTTTAAAAAGATAGCAAATGGTGACACAAATGATCAATCTCGGCTATAAAGAAATTGGGAGGAACAGTGCTAAGACTACCTAGTCACTGTTTAACACAAAAACTGCAGCCAGCGACGTACAGACGTAAAAACACATCCCACCCTGAGGGAATGACCACAAGCAGGATTATCGGGTCCGCACTTGGTTGGTTAAGTAGAACTTGGTCGGCTCTCCAGACCAGGTCAGTGGTGCCACTTGTCAGTCCTCACTCCCAAACTACTCACTTCACTATTTAAACACAGATAACTTCCGTGGGTGAGTGTGAAAAGGGCACAGATAAAGAAGCAACCCGAGAAACGCCCGAAGAACCCGGAAGGAACCGCAGTCTGCCCGGGGGAGGGAGAACATCTGCATCTCACTCGCGTTCTCGACTGAACCCGAGGCCCAGATCACTGGCCTCCAAGAGCACGATCTACATCTCGGAGCAAACCTGGAAAAACACCGTCACTTTCATCGCAACTCACGGCCATTTTTTAAAACTGCTTTAGAAATATTAAGGGGATAAGTAAAAAACTGCAAAAAGTAAACCCTGAATTAAACTTCACAAAAACATCTCACACAGGCTTTCAAAATCACCGTCAAAACAAAACGATCCACAGAACTTTCTTTTAGGCAATGTAGAGGCATTCCTAAACAAGACACAGAGCCCAGGAGCCATTGAAAAAATAAATTCAACTATGTTTTAAAAAATTGGGCAAATTCATCATAAACAACGTCAAAGACAAAATGGGGAAATATTTGCATCACACAGCACAGATGAGGGCTCATTTCCTTATAATATAAAAAGTTCCCACAAGTCATTAACGCTTTTATCCAGTAGAAAACAGGAGAGGGGCAAAAACAGCTGACAGCAAAGGAATGCACATGGGTTTCAAATATGGGCAGATCTCTATTTCACTCAAGAGAAATAAATGCAAGGGAATGTAACTCAGTCGTCACCTGTCAGAAAACACTGCCGGCAAGCTCCAGAGAAACAGGCATCTCTGGACACGGTGGGGGTGCTGTGGATTGTGCGTGTCTGAGGGCAGCTAGCAAAATTCAACATGCGTGGTCCTTGACCCGAATGGTTTACTTTGAGGAACCTATCCTGTAAGATGCGTTCACATTTCACACATCAGGATGAGATACTATTTAGGGGTATTTGTTGCAATAGTACTTAGAAAATGATTGGAAATAACCTAAAAATCCTTAGATTAACCTAATCTAGCCTTTAAAAATTAATTTAAATTAACCTAATTTATTTTTTAAGAAACTACACCAGACTACTTCTGGGTACTTTAGACACTGGTGACAGCGGTCCCCTCCAAAGATGGGAATGGCGGTAAGGTTTGTAACCACTTCTGTATCTTTAGAAAAAATTGACGTGGCCCTCCAAAAGCAAATTTTATTACCAAAAATACCAAAATAATAAAAGACTGTTCTTTCCTAATGTTAGTTCTTCAAATTACATGGAAGTTCATACGATTATTAACTTTTGCTGAGACATCTCTAGGAAAACTCAGTGAATACATTAACAAATTTCTTATGAATATGGGGCCTTGGGATGCTTCCAAGTTGAATTAGCATCTTCAAACAGAAAATTAAAAAAATGGCTCCAGGTGCCTCTTGAAGAACTTCATACCGGGGAACGCTGCTGTCATTCAAGCCTGCTGCGGGACCAACTCAGAAACCGCATGGAAATACATATTCCCATGCAAGCAGTCCACTTCAGCGCCCGGCTTCATCTACAGAATGCTGCTAATGCACCTACTTCTTCCTCCATTTCTGAGGATCCTGAATCTCAAACAGCAACCCTGAGTTCATCAGGTATTGGGTAATTGACTGATCTTTGGTGAAACCATCTGGTAACTCGGTGGAAATGTCTGATGGCAGTAACAGAGCAAGAATCCCATGATCATATCCTGGCTTTTGCACTGAGGGTTGGACTGTCAAGGGGGAGAAGGGACGGGCTGTCTGCAACTTGATGCTGCTACAACCATGTGGTCAGTCCACGAAGCTTGTCAAGGACACGGTACTGTGTGCAATGCTTGGTTCTGGGTCTACCAGTGCATTTTAAATAAGCACTATCTGTATGGTAGAATGGGCTCAGGTACTCTACTGATGTTAGTAATTTTTGGCATGGACTTACATATTCACGCACAAAGGTTTATTATTAAAATGAATAGTTACTTGCAGAAAGTGGCTTTAAAAATCATTTTCTATTATCTCATACATTTTAAAGCATGTTGGCCATACTATATATTTATGTTTTTAAACTATTTAAAATAGGAAATACATATTCCCATGGTTCAAAATTGAAGAAGTCTAAGGAGGAACAGTGAGTGTTAAGTCTCCTTTCCAACACCCTTCCCTCAGCCTCCCAGTTTCCCTTCCCACAGATTCTACTTCTTATGTTTCCTTGGGATACTTTACATATATGCAAACAGACTCCCCTTTTTACTATGTTGTATTCCTTAATACTAGTTTCTTAATGAAAATAAAGACAGTGAGTTGCTGTAACCAACCAAAAATTTCCTCTAAACAAGGATTACCTTTTAAGTCAAGAACTCATAGTTTTGAGTGTGCTCTCCCCCATCTAACTGAGGGTTTGTCTCCTTAGCCCCCCACTTCTTCACTCTTACATAGTCTGACACCGCATAAATTCTGGCTATACTAGTTCTGATGGTGCTGCTGAAGGGTAAACTTTTACAGTGCTTGTAAGAGGAAGAGATGCAAGTTCACAGGGAAAGCTATTTTCCTTTCCCAATGTTACTATGAATTACTCTAAGATGCATTAATTGCATCTCTTAATGTATCAATATCTTCAGATAAAACCCTTTTCCTCATCTAAAAGTCCATTCATATTGCATCATAGTGATTCTTAACTTTGGGGGGAGAGACAGGGTCACCACTGACTTTGGGAGACCAATAAAGCTTTCCTAGAAAAACACATACATTCTCAATGGACCAGAGACAAGGCTGCTACAGAACCAGGTTATTAACACCTAATCTTCTCTCGCTAACAAGCCAAGACCAAGGGACCTGCTGAGCAGGCAGTAATAAGACACTCATAAGAAGGGAGGAGACGATGTAAGAATCAATTAAATGCTATGAAGAGTTCACTATTTGCTTGTCTGAAAAAAAAAAGAAAAACTGAGTAGATGTCTGCTGGAGCTTTATAATTTTAAATCTTGAGGTAAAATTAATTATTCTGAGAATCCAATTCTGTATGTAACTCAACCCATGAAACTAAATACAAAATAAAATGTTCCTTGAATCTCATCACAATAAATGACTTCTTTTATTATTACTGTATCTATGTTTGTGGAAATAGAATACAAGTAATGTTTTTTTTTAAGTAGCATGGCCTTTCAGTTGAGGGGGAAAAATTAAAATGAGGTTACAGAAAGTTACACTTCACTGAATAATCAAAGTAAAGACAATTTACAAATTCACCGAGAAATGAACAAAAGAGCCCCAGGAAGCAAAAGCTTCCTCAGTAGCCAATTTAGTTGGTGATGGTTTCTTTTCCATTCATAGGAACAAAGATGATACTGGATCCCAGCTGATTTTAACGGAAGAATTTCATTCATTTTCTTTCTCAAATGTTTTATTGTTCTTTTTATTTAAGAAATTATGTATAAAAATATGTGTTTTATTTTTTTAAAGATTTTATTTTTTTAGAGCGAGGAGGGGAAGGGAGGGAGAAAGACGGAGAGAAACATCAATGTGTGGTTGCTTCTCGCACACCCCCAACTGGGGACGTGGCCCACAACCCAGGCATGTGCCCCAACTGGGAATCGAACCAGCGACCTTTCAGTTTGCAGGCTGGCACTCAATCCACTGAGCTACCCCAGTACGGGCTAAAAGTATGTGTTTTAAATCAGCTAAGCAGTTTAGATGGATATAAATATTCCAGTTCCTTAAAAGGGATTTTAAAAGGTAAAAATAGCATAAATCCATAAACTCAGAAATGCTAGCACAAAACCTCAATATAAACCTAAATTCTTAAATATATATGGATTTAATGTAGCTGAATTTTCCCTCTATGGGACTCAGAAGTTACTACCAATTTCCACTCCCTTCACAAAGCACTTTTGTTCTTCTTATAAATCCTTGAAGATTTAAAGCAGTTCAACTGTTCTGCTGAAAACTATCTTTAGGAACAAAACGTATTTCAATCATTACTCCTTTACCCAGATACCCTCTTTAAATCAAAATGGAACATCTTGTAATAAGATCTTTCTTATCTCACAGATAAAGAAAAAGCATCTACTGACTATCTTTAGGATTTCTATGTCTTAGCCAGGTGGCAAGTTTTCTCATCCTTTACAGAAAAAAGTTGCATGGCTCAAACACGCCAGCCAGGCATGCGACTGAAGGTGGCATGATTGGAGTCAGAGTTGACATGCAACTTAGGGGCACATGGTAATAACAGAACAGTCCACAATTCATTGATACATATGACCTTCAAAAAAAAAGAAAGAAAGAAAGATAAGCAAGACTGAATGCACTGCAAATGAGTACTAAAGCCATGTACATGTTATGTGGTAATACAGACGATGCATGATTATGAAATGGAGACCGAACTGTACAAATAGGAAGGGTGCTCAACCACAGATTTGGACACTAGCTTGTAGAAACTAAATGTGTGTTTTCAGAAAATTCACCCCAAAGACTTTAAAATTCATTTATAATTTGCTAACTCTTCTAAGAAATCTAGTGTTTGTTAAAAAGGACTGTGGACTTCCAAACTATTGTATAACTGTAGAAGGTTCAAGGGAAAACATGGTTCATACAAAGACATACGATTTTTAATGAGTGAAAATTGGCAAATTTTATTCAAACCTAATGAATTCATGTAAGACTGGACCGCGTGTCCCACAGTTTCCCTGTACCAGCACCCGTGGGGAGTGTGCAGAGGCCCTACCTTCCAGGTCAAAGTGCCTCAATCAGCGCTACGGAGGCAATGCCGTCATAAAGCCCCGCTGGGGAGGACCGCCCCCCCCACCGCCCACCGATCTTTGGCTGAACACTACTCTCTCATAAAGGCTGCAGAGGTTTTAATGTTTTCTTTTCAGGTTGGCATGATACAAATGGCAGCAGACAAAAACAATGTTAAAAAAATAAACCAAATAAAAGGCTGTACACAAGAACTTAAGTTTATTGCAAACAAAAACAAAAACAAAACAAAAAAGAGAGAGAGGGAAAGAGAGAAAATGGTCAGAAGCACAACACAGAAGGTTAAGAATTTAAAAGCATCTTACATTCTGCCCTAATGGCAGCATAGTTAATAGGAACAAACGGCCGTCTCGCTGCCTGCCGCAGCCGGAGGGAATTTTTGCAGACCTGACGAGCAAATTTTGTGAAACACGTAGTGTGAAGGAAGAAAGCCTGGCGGGTCTTCACAGCAGACTTTGGGCTCCCAGTGTTCCGGACCGGCATCCCCTGCATGGCCTGGCGCGACACGTGGCTTCGAACACGGGGGTCCTGCAGGATCAGACACCAACAAACACGTAAAGAGCAGAGCTGGGCAAGTGCAGTGCTACCTGCCTTACGCTCAAGGGCAAGTGCAGTTTTTAAATCTTCCACCGAAGCATCTATAACTTAATACGCTGCCCTGAAGAATTAAAAAGTGTATACTTTTGGAAAGAAGGTGGGGACACAGAGAAGAAAACTGGGTTCAGAGTCGGGGGTGGGCATCTGTGTGATCCTACATTTTTGTTTTTAAAATTGACCCTAACATCCAAAACTACGTTCACAATAGTAAAGAACTGCCACCCGGTTAATTAGAGAGTGAGTGAGTGAGTGAGTGAGTGTGTGTGTGTTTTAAATACTGAAGGACTCCTGAGATCCTGTTAGTGCTCAAATAGAACAGTCTCCCTCTGGTAGACCTGGGTGCTTGCTATCTGCTATGAGAATGATACCAAATCATATTTCAACTGTTGTTCACCTCAAGATTAAGCCCACACCTCCTTGTGCCTCCTATGAGAGCCCAGGAACAGAATAAATGTTCAATTTGTTACTTTATGTAATAAGACAGATTTTCAGTAACATTCTACTTACACTAAGGCCTCCTACACACATTGTTCTTTTTGTCTCGGTGATCTCACAAGACAAATATTTTGAATATCTGAAAAGATGTGATTTGTCCCTACCCCTTTCTCCACACCCACCGTGAATATCGTGGTGCTTTGTTTAGCTGTAAAAATAAGCTTTGTTTGCTTTTTAATCATCTAACACTCTAATTTTGTTTTCAAGGACTGATCCAGGCACTGAGAAACATGACACTCCTGGAGGCCAAAAGGACAACCGCTCGTGTACCTCCGAGGGCGGGCTGGGCGAGAGCTTCTCCTCTTCTGACTGGGTGGGCATTTTCAGGCCTCCGTACTTTTTCCAGTAGAGCCAACAGGTTGCACACAGTCTGCACTGCATATTAGGCGGGCCCCAAGAATACCACTGGTGAGACTGTGTAGCTGAAGACGTGGGGGAAAGGAAGAAAACACAGAGGATGCTATCGAATTTGTGACATCAATATATATAGTCAAATATTGCCAAAAAACTTTCCAAATCTTCCTTCGGTGTACAATTTTACTCTTCCCCCCCACCTTACAAAGCCACGCATGAAAGTCTAATACATACCTATAGTTTTCAAGACTCAGAATTCATTAAAAACCATATATACATTTACACATACATACATATATACATACAGACATACATACAGACATATATATCTTTCTCTCTCAAACCAAGTGCCTGTGGCATCTATTTAAGACAGGCTATTAGGTGAAGTATCCTATATTATATGTTGTGCCACTGAGGGAGTTTTTGTTAATTAAAGACATTTTCTATTGTGTGTACATTTCTGGAAATAATTACCAGAAAGGTAGTGTTTAAAGCCTAAATCCAGGTTTCCAAACCTATGGTTCAGAAACAACTCAGAGTTTACGGTGCTCAGAGGGGCCTCACTAACACAGGCAGGAATGTGACAGAAAAAGCATCTGGTTTTCATTCCTTTATTTGCATCAATAGACAAAATAACTATTTTAAATTTCTTCCTTTAAAAAACAGACCCTTTCAAGACTAAGCCCATATTCAGTGAGTGTGTATAGCTGAGATTCACTGCATGCCTCAGACCTAGCAACTTGGCAGGTTTTATCACACAGCTGACACTGTAAGCCCGTGTTAGTGCTGCTCTTCAGTTTAAACTACTGCCACGACACGGAAAGTATCCCCATCTGAAGCTAGAAAACAATGACGCCAAAACATTCAAGTTAATGAGGTGCATAAAAACTATTATTATAATTCTGTAAATTTGCCTTGAATATTCTTCCCCTGATCTGTAAGATACGGCAAATCAAAATGCTCAAACTGCATAGCAAGGTATCAGCTAACATTTCACAAACCAATGGGGAAAAAATGTAGCAATCATTGCAATCAAACTGTCTTTTAGTTTATTGAGAATAATACTGTGCACTCATCATGTATTACTTTTTGGAGGACTCCTTGGTAAGTAGCAGCCTAAAAACCTTCCCTCTTATAATTTAAAAACAGTAAACTGATTGTTAAAAAAAACCCAAATTACAAGAACTCTGCATATTAGGCATGGACTTATTTTGGATTCTGAAAAAAAATTTTATTCATACTTAAATATACATTTTTACCCAAACTAAGACACATCACTTAATATTTGTCAACTAATGTCTTTCTCCATATATAATTAATGATCAGTAAAAAAGTGACAAAGAGAAAACACCAAATTCTTTCTGTAATGATAAATCTTACATGTATATTATATTAAGATACATTTTATGATAGAAATTATTTTAAAATATGAACATAAAATATTATAAAATTAAAATAGTTTATTTGTCATGCAAACATAAAAATGGCAGAATAATTATTAAAATGGATATGTAGAATTATATATGTGTAAAGGAATTCATAAATAAAAATAAGAGATTAAGTCATATCATTTGTCTGCAGGATTCTTTTTATCTTTATTTAAATATAAGTGTACTTTGAAATCAGAATTCCCAATTCAAAGACATTTGTGATGCCATCCATGTAAAATCTTGACCAAAAAGAAGCTAATTTTCCACAAACTGTTTCCTCTTGTGCTCCCAGGGCACAGAATATGGTTAGACGTGCACCACTGCTATGAAGTCATCAATCTGTCTGGCTCCCACCTGCCTTAGTCTTAGTTTCAGGGGAGAAATCACATGTTTGGTTTTAAAAGCTGCTGCTAATGCTGAAACCTGGTGTGGAGCATGGAGCAGAGTCACAAATGCCCTCATTCCTCTGTCCTCAGGGCAGCAGGCTCTACACCCCCCCCAGAGCTGCTGAGAGACAAAAGCTAGGCACTAAGTAGACGTTTAATAGCCATTAGTTTTCTTCCCTCTCCCACTCCAGGATACTTTGGTTGGAAGAAACATAGACAATAATGTCACCAATACCTCATTAAGAGATTATGTGATTATCTGTGATTTTAAATAAACATAAAAAGTATACCAGCTATGTACCAAAATTCATTTCACTAACACAATATATATAATACTGCCAGCCTCTGGTAGGTTTTAGACAGGGATGAATAAATTGGGACCCTAAGCCATGGCCAGTGGAGCTCAGTTGGTTGGAGCGTCTCCCGTAAACCAAAAGGTCTCGGGTTCAATTCCTGGTCAGGGCACACGCCTAGGTTGCAGGTTCGCTTCCCAGTCAGAGCGCACTTGAGAGGCAACCAATCTGATTTCTCTCTCCCTCCCCTCTCCTCTCTCTAAAAAATAAAGGGAAATTTTTTTTTAAAAAATCGGGACCCTGAGGCCAAAAGCAAATACCACAGAATAGCATCATCTCCCAAACCTCTGCTCTGAGGGAATCTGGTCTGAGGACCACACACAGATCTTTCCTACACAATTATTTGTAGCCTTTAATTTTCAAAGTACACTGAGAAACTCCAAAAGGGGATTTGGTATATTTCACGGGACCATGTTTTGCACACAGCCAATTAACGACTCCGAATGCAGCTTAGCTAACAATGCCGTCTGTGGATAGTCACAAACACAGGACTCTAGAGAAGCAAATCAAAGGAAACCCAATGTTTAAACACTCAGTGTTCATGCAGAAGGGAAGGATGGGCATCTGGTCACTCCAAGGCTACACTGTCCTGCCCTCCACGCAGTGCTGGCCTCACGTACCTCCCACCAGCGCCAGCACAGGTGCCTGCACGTCACGGAAGACGGGCCTCACATGAGAAAATAAAGCCCCGCTGGAACTCACCGTAGCAGCTCTCACAGGCGCGCCCTAAGAGGGGGTTCTGCGGCTGGAACGTGGTCCCCACGGCTCCATTCACAGCACCAGGTTTGCCATTGCTGGTAGATATTTGGTTGGGATTTGGTTTGCTGCTTTCAATGAAATGTAAAGTAAGGTCATAAAAATGACTTCTACAAAAAAACAAGGCAAGAGGCTCTACATTTCACTACTGGTTTATCTGAACTACACATAAACACATTTGAATGTTTGGCAAAGAAGAAATACACTGGAAAAGTGAACCCAGACCAGCTGGTGTGGCTTAGGTGGATGGACGCCAGCCAGCAGACCTACAGGTCGCAGGTTCGACTGGTCAGGGCACATGCCTGGGTTGTGGGTTCAGTCCCCAGTTGGGCGCATACAGAGGCAGCCAATCAATGTTTCTCTCCCCCCTTTCTCCCTCCCTTGCCCTCTCTCTAAAATCAAAAATTAAAATAAAAAAAAAGAAGTCAAACCATTCATCTTTACAAAACAAGGCTATATACAAACCAATCTCTTATGCCTGACACAAAAGTAATACAGCCATATCTCTTCTCCACCCAAATACAATTTCTTTAGGACACCCTGTGATGTGTTTGAAGATATAAGTTATTAAGCTTTATCAGATATCACAAATTCTTTTATGGATCACATAAATTGAGCCAAAGGCGATGTGCTGTTTGGAGAAAGCCACTGTGCCACTCGACTCTCGAGTGGACCGCACAAAAGCAGCTTGTCCCACCCACGTGCTGGGCGTCAACGGGGCGCCTCCAGAGGTTAGCCAGCACTTCGGGAGCTTCTGGCCTCTGGGGACGGTAATTTCTGTTATGTCTGAGCTTCTTTGAGGAAGATTACACAGCATTCAGAATTAAAAAAACCAATACATGTATTTTGAGGTTTTTGTCTTCAAGAAAAAAATTTTAGGAGGAAAAAGGTGACATCTATCAGAAGTATACATGCAAATTTCCCAAAGGCCATACTTCCTCAGAAACATGTAGCCCAGATTACCTGCGTGCTTGCTGTGCGAACATGGCTAACTTGTCCCCACCTAGGGTGGGCTAACTCCCCTGCTCACAAGCCACGCCTGATAATATTGGGTTGGCCAAAAAGTCTGTAGGGTTTTTTCTGAAAAACGAAAAGCACATTTTTCATTTTCACCAATTGCTTTATTGACTTGGATATTTTGAGTATGTTAGCTATCTCCTAGGTGGTATAACGTGGACTGTTCTCAATTAATGTCTCATTTCATCATGGTAAACTTCAACTGGTCTACCTGACCATGGAGCATCGTCCAGTAAATCTCCAGCACGAAATTTCACAAACCACTTTGGACACGTTCTGTCAATCACAGCACCTTCTCCACACACTGCACAGATCCTTTTTAGTGTTTCAGTTGCCATTTTACCTTTCTTGAAATAATAAAGCATAATATGCCCAAAAAATGTTGGGTATTTTCTTCCATCTTCAATATTAAAATGGCTACACAAAAACTCAACAGTTTTGATGTTGTTTTTTAAATGCACACTGAAGTGACAGCTGTTATAATACAAGCTAACAAAACTGTTTCAAATGAAGTTAAAGGCAACTCAGTGCTACTAGAGCCATCATACAGAAAAACACAAACAAACTTTCTGGCCAACCCAATACTGCACAGGTATACACAGTATACCCTCAATAAACTCATAATTCATTTAACATGTATTTATTCAGTGCCTTACCCAAAAGAGCCTTCATGTCTATTTGAGAGAAAGAAATGCTGAATGACTAAATGCTGAATGCTTCTATCTTCTGTGGTGACTAGAGTAATGAGAGATCACTACTATAAAGACACTTGGAGTTTCCACACTGAGTCGGCTCAGAAGTGTCCTCTTTGCCATTCTGCATTCCCACAGTTCCAATTACCAGCAAAAGCCTAGTATGTAAACTGGGCCTGGTGGCAAATTAAGATTTCTTCCTGGCTTTGTTACTGTAACTCTTGGTGAAAAACCTCCACCACCCCCAGATGAAACCATTTAATCTCTTGAGCGCTCTGAGGTCGCTATTCTATACAAAGGGCTATTATTTACATTTCTGACCTGTGCCAGCAATGTGTTTTGAAGACAAATTGGTTTTAGAAACACATTTTAAGCCAAAAAAAGTATTTCTCTTCTTATAGTTTTCATTTGGAAATGTACAAAATGAAAAGTGGTGATTTAGAATGACTAAGATTCCCAAGGGACATAATAATATTTCTGATTTTAAAAATCTGCTACAGATAGACAGACATGCTGGCCCCTTGAAATTAAATGACCTTCCAAAAATATAAAAATTTCTGATATTTAACCTGTGGTTAAATATATGTGGAGAAAAAGAGCTAATACAAATTTACAGTTGAGCTGTCTGAAAAAAAATAAGAGTAAACACAACTTTAGCTGTTCACCTGAATCTAGAGCGTTACTTGACTGAGTAAACTACTGACTTTAATATTATAATAATTACAAAAGGAAAACAAGTGTGCAAAGACCGAATACAGATATGTGAATCACTTAAACTACGTTTTGCAAAACCAAGAACCTACCGATTAATTCTCAGGGGAGAAATGATTGATGCTAATGTGACCATCTGAATAAACTTTCACTCTAAACCAAACATATGAAAACGGTTTCAAAGTCATAGTACATGAAACTGCCCTTCTTTTATCCGATCTCAAATCCCTCCTCCCAGCATCTTTGCTCCAGGGTCCACCCTTCCTGCCCTCTTGGTTCCCTTTCCTGGACCCTCCTCACTAACATGTAACATATTTCTCCTATTTTAAAAACTCACACATTTCTCCATCCCAACCTACTCTGCAAAGCCGAGATCTCTCTCGACTGTCATTTCCAGCCAGGTTTCTTGAGAGCTGCAAAAGTCTTCACTGTATGCAGCTTCCTGGCTCACCTGCTGTCCTTGCCACTACATTAAAGATCACTGATGACCTCCATGTTGCTCAATTCCCTGGCTATTTTTCACCAGCATCTGACACTGTTAATCTCTTTCCCTCCTTGAAACACACTCCTCTCTGTTTTGATGATAATGCACTCACCTTAGCATCCTTTTATAGCTTTCATACTTTATCTGACATATAAATACGCGATTTAAGCTTGGTCCAAGGCACTTTTTTCTTATTGCTCCTCCTAAGAAATCTCATCCATGGTTTAAACACAGTATTATGTGCTGATGAAGCTCAAATTTGTATCTCTAGTCCAGAACTTTCCCGTGAGTTTAACACCAATATATCCAACAATATATTCAACACCTCTTTATGGACATGACAAACTCAGAACGACCTGATCTGGTTCTCTGCCAGTTTCTTAGCTTGCTGAATAGCACAGCAAACCACGTAGCTGTGCTAGCAGAAACCCGGCACTCAGCCCTGACACGGGCCCTCCACTCCTAGAACGCTAGTCCATCACCCCCAGGCAGAGCCCCATTTCCAGGGCCACAACTCTAGGTCAACCCACTGCCATCTTTCTTCCCCCGCAAACTTCACAACTGGTCTCCTTACATCCACTCGTACTCCCTTCCCTAAACCATTCTCCAAAATATAGCCAGTGATCTTAAAGTATAAATTTGATCATAATACTTCCTTGTTTACAATCTTCATCAGATGAACAAACCCCTGGCCCCTGCCTACCACACCAGCCACGGAAGAGCTATTCTCCCTCTTGGTACTTGTCACACTGGGCGGCAAGCTGCTTGGCATCTTCCTCCCCAAATGAGAATGCAGCCCGTCTCCTTAACCTTTCTTCCTGTAGTACCAAGCTGAGTGCTCTGCACAGAGGAAACTGCCAGGCTCAAAAGACTGGTAGTATGAAATCCTTCTCAATATATTATTTGTTTTTAAATATTCTATTTCAGAGTTAACTGGGAAGTTCTTCAAAGGACTCAAATTCTTAATCCAACTCAACAATGCAGCTTCATATATTCTACTGATGTACATGGTTTATGTAACTTCTTTAAGAAGTATGATTAAAAACTGTCTTGAGCTCCAAAAATCACTCGCTTGGATCAGGGGTTGGTATAGTAAAATATTTTAAGCTTTGTTGATATCATAATTCTATTGTAACCACTGAACTCTGCAATTGTAGCACTAAAGCAGACACAGACAACACATAAATGAACGAATATGACTGTGTTCCAATAATGCTTTATTTATTAAAAAACAGCCCTGGCCGGTGTGGCTCAGTGGATTGAGTGCTGGCCTGCAAACCAAAGGGTGGATGATTCGATTCCCAGTCGGGGGCACATGCCTGGGTTATGGGCCAGGTCCCCAGTGTTGGGTGTGTAAGAAGCAACCATACATTGATGTTTCTCTCCCTCTCTTTCTCCCTCCCTCCCCATCTCTAAAGCATAAATAAATAAAATCTCCCCCCCACCCCAACAAAAGACAAACAAACAAAACAACATAGCAGGTGCCCTGGCCAGTGTGGCTCAGGTGGTTGGAGCACTGTCCCATACTTTGAAGGGTCACGGGTTCCATTCCTTCCACATAACTAGAAGACTAAAACACATAGGTTGCAGGTTCAATCCCTGCTTGGGGAGCCTGTGAGAGGCAACCAATCAATGTTTCTCCCGCCCCCTCTTTCTAAAAGCAATGAAAAAAAAATGTCTTCCAGTGAGGATTTCAAGAAGGAAGAAGGAAGAAGATAGCAGGTCAGATTTGGCCCACAGACTATAGTTTGCTCATCTCTGACTTAGATCAAGGCTCCAAAGTCAATGCAAAACAGAACAGAAACAATTATCTGGGTTACTTGGTGAATCCTGGTTAAGCATACTTGTCCTTTGCTGTGACAGCACTGTCAAGTACAAGAAAGCTGGTACGCTTGCTTTTGAAAATCTAAGACACAAATCACAACAGTATTTTCTTTGGGGAGTTATTCTTTTATAAATTAGTCAAATAAAATATAAACTTTTCAAAAGTATTAGAAACCATTATGCAGAAGGGACATTACAGCTCTGAATAAAAATTATGGACCCTGTAAATTACATGTTATCTGCTTTGAGAGAAAAGATTAGTAAGAACAGTACAATTCATTTTCTATGAGGCCTCCTATATATAAAAATGTCTTAATATATCAAAATTCAGTAAATAAAAGGTTTAGTACAAAACAACTGTACTTAGCTCCCATAGAGTGAGAAAAATCTTGCAGCAGTACATAGAACTTTGTAGTAAATCTCATTTAAAACCCACCCCCAAACCTACGATAGCACTATATACATGGAAAGCAATAAACTAGATTTTCCTGAAGAAATAAATACACGATCAAACTCTAAAGATATCAAGAACAAGATTATAAGTCATTTAAAACATAGCATAGAAAATTGGCATTCATTTTGATATAACAATGATTTCTAAGTCCAAAGGAAAATGACAGAATGCGAGACCAAGTCAATCAAAAGATATTCATTATTTATCACACATTTACAAAGTACGATTCTAACTTACTTTCCCTAACCATTCTAAGCAAATAACATAAAATCACTATACGTCAAAAGGGCAATGTGCATTACCCAAACAAAATCCATTCTACCACGGACAAGTGTCCTAAGTTGGTAGCTCTCTGAAACACATTTGCTTCAAACAGTGGGCTTCCTGACACTCCCCCTGCAGCTGTGACTTTCCCTCCAGGCCTTTCCCCTACCAGCAGCCACCTTTCTCTCTAAAAATACCCGTGTAGTGGCAAGGGGAAGCAAGCCTCATGCTTTGTGGTGGAAGAAAACAAGAGAGACAAAAAAATTCAAATTTGGTTGACACTGCCCAAAATGACACATTTTGTTTTGATTGAACTGATACCATGACAAGTATTTTAAGAGATTTCCGTTACTTACTAAGTGGGGATGTACACTTGTTTCAGTTTACTCTCAGCTTCTGCAGCTTTTAGACGTTTCTAATTCGAAAGACGGAAAAATATGTTACATGCAATGCCTCGTAATTATTACCACTTCATGGTTTAAAAAAATTCACAAGAAAATAATACATTACAGCAAAATTCAAAAATTGCCACTTTAGGGCATATAGTAGTTTGTAAGAAAATTAAGCAGCAATAATTTGTAAGAAAAGTCACTAGATTCTCAGATACAGAACTGTAGGTATTAATAACATTTTAGACATAGATTTTAAAAATAAAGCAATGAACAACTCCGTTCCCCACGAGTGAATCAGCAGAACTTGTAAGTAACCATTTTCACTTTTCAAATTTATTTTCTACCTTATTTCTTTTTTTGTTTTTCTGAGAGGAAAAAAAACACACATAATCTTTACTTTTAGAAAAATATTCAGAGATGATTAGTTTTCAAAGTCCATGCAAAAGAAAGAGATAGTAACTATTCTAAATACAATTAAATAAGCATTTACCCTCAAATGTTGGGAGATATGCAGTATACTTTAAAGCTTGGCTGAACTCACATCAGATTTTAGGAACCAATTAGGAGCCAAATGCAGGAAAGGAATGGGAAAAAGATTATGTAGTCAGATCCAGAGACCGATCAACACAATAATGAATGCAAATAGGGAAGGAAAATAATATATGGTAGATATCCCAAAATAAGACAAACCTAAGTGTTTCTCCTGGTTTTCTTAATGAGGAGTGAACAAAAACATTTAGGGGGACAACTTAAAACTTTTAGGGACAGAGTTAAAGTTTCTGAAAATAATTTTATCCAAATATTTTCAACCATCCCTGATGTTATTATCTCCGCCACCTTTGGGGACTCTTTTTGCTTTAAATAACATGGGTTTTCAGAGCACATGGTCTTCACTTCTACCTAAATTGTTTCAAATAAGCACTTTTTGAATTATATATGATGCTGACCCAGGAAAATTTTCAGCAAGCCATGGGTTGGCTGGCATTTACTATTCTCGATCTCAACAACTCACTATAATAAGACAGTGATTCTTAAAATGTATTTTTATAGCATCCAACACTTGCCACTATGCAATCACATACTTAGGAAATAAAATGTTTGTATTAAACGTATATGCCCCTTTCTTTACCAGTTCTGACATGTGACTAAAAGACTATAAAAACAAGTATTGACTGAAGTCACTTCAGGAAAATATGCTTTTTCCCAAGTAGTATTGCTCAAAATAAGTAACTAAGAGAATTGCCTCAGTTTGGGACATGTGGGAAGGACTCAAAAACAAATGATTCCCTGCTTTTAGAAATACTTTTGGATAAAAACTTATGTACAGTACCAAAACATCAAAGGAGTAAGACTAATTAACTTCTACAGGTAAGATGTAGGGGATATATTCACAGATGTAGGGGATATATTCACACAAATGTCATATAAAGAGGTTTCAAAAATATCTCAAATTATATGGTTATGGCATCAGTCTAAATTTTTAATACTGTAAAAATAACTTGTTCAAAAGGTTTGTGCTAACATCAAATCTTAGGTCATCTCCTTCAAGTAAACTCATGAACATGAGAGGACCAGGCACCTGGCAAGGAAAATACCACCTCTCTAGTGGTGTCTTTCCCTGTTATCTTTCCAAAATAGCTATCATCATAAATTCTGCAGTAAAAAAATAATAAGACTAAAATCTTAATACAGCATCTTAAGGCTATATAAAATCATGCAATTTAAGAGTCTAGAAAACATAAAACAAAACAATTTAAAATTAAGCATACTGCCAAGAAATACTAAAACATAAACAGAAAGTTCACTTTAATGCAATCATAACGGTAGCGATACAAAAAAGTTACCTGCTGTACATATCTGTCAGTAGTTTTCCACATGTAATAATATTCAATGATGCTCGTCAACGATTTCCAAGGGAGCTGAAAAAATATTCAACAACATGAAAATAAAAACAAGCTACTACAGCAACTGCTCTCCTTTAAACCAATCCTTTAAAATAATGAGGCAAATATCCATGTGGAAGATGCATTCAGTTTATGGAAAATGAAATTAATTCTTAGCAAAGGGTATCCCAGACAAGTCACATTCAGTTAGAGACTAACACAACACATTTTATTTCTCACTTCTATTTTGTTAAAAATTATAAACCTTATGACCGATACTATTTTATGTTTTACTCAGGAAAGTTGTTCTTGGTTTATATAGGTGAAGTTGGAACACAAATTTTAGAAATGATATTTAAATAGATTTAGCCAGAGTTACTTTGACTTCCAAAGACGTCAGCTACAACTGGGTGTCA
Organism: Trachops cirrhosus; assembly: GCA_028533065.1. Taxonomy (NCBI): domain Eukaryota; kingdom Metazoa; phylum Chordata; class Mammalia; order Chiroptera; family Phyllostomidae; genus Trachops; species Trachops cirrhosus. The sequence continues at coordinate 124,082,799 of CM052543.1, forward strand.
TTTGGTCTCTGGTATATTTTTCATCCTTTAAAAAACTGTTCTACTTTGACCTATTTTAGTTGTAAATAAAATCAAAACTTACCATAAATCTCTGGGGGAGAAAAAGAACATAGGCCAGAGTGGTTCATACTGGAAAAGCAGAAAGCTTGCCCTTGTTTTTTTAAGGATTTTATTTATTTTTAGAGGAGGGAGAGGAAGGGAGAAAGAGAGGGAGAAAAACATCGATGTGTGACAGGGAAAGCAGCATCGATGTACAAGAGAAACACTGGTGGTTGCCTCTCGCATGCACCCAGCTGGGGACCTGGCCCACACCTCAGGCGTGGTGTGGAAATCAAGTAAGTGACAACCTTTCGGTTTGCAGGATGTCGCCCAACCCACTGAGCCACTCGTCAGGGCCTTTATTTTTCATTATTCAAAAATGGCTGAATGAGCTCCCAGTCATCAGACCCACAACCAAATAATACATTCAATGTGTCCCTCTGTGAAGGGAGATCCGTTAGTCACCCAAGACACGAATCGGGGCACGTTGAACTTCACACAAAATGACTGATGACGCTCACAACTTCAGCTATCGTAGCAGATTTTACAGACCGGTGACTCGGCACCCTGGCTGCCATCCAGCTGTGCCTGATGCACCGTCGGGGTCAGAGTTACAACAGCTCGTCCCAAACCCAGTAAGTTATATAATGTCTAATCAATGGGTTTTATGCCTGAAACTGTTACAACATTGTATGCCAACTGTAACTGAAAAATAAAAAAATATTTAAAGTCAAAAACCAGTACTTTCCAGACTGCACTGCAGCTTGCGATCGCGTGTGAAACACCCATGCCATTCCTACCACCTCCACATTTCACCCACCTATTTGGTCTGAAGAGAAAACAGACGGAATTTATTTTAAGTTTAACTGGGTGGCAACTCCACCAGTAGTTACAAATGTGGTCTCCTTGGAGGACCCAGATCTGTACAGTCACTGGCATTCGCATTGCAACTAAAGCAAACAGTGTTCTCCGTTCCAACAAGCAATCTAGTGGAGCTTGAAGGCTCTGAGTGACGGTTTGAGGGGCTTACAAGAGCACACCCAGACCTCAGAGGGTAAGACCTACAGAACGCTCACTGGCAGTATCCCCTAGGGTTTTAAGCAAGCTAAAACCTCTCCATCTCCTAACAAGTCTTCTTGTGAGAAATAACCCCTGCCATGTAATTACCTGGAAGCCTGAGACAGAAAACCAAGGGACCACGTAACCTGAGCTTCATCACAACCTGGACTTTATCTGGGGGTGAGCCATGAAGTCCCAGTCGGGCGTGCTCAGCACCACACGCCCTCATCAAGGAGCAGAGTAGGTCGCCAACTCATGAAGAACACGCCCCGGCCTAGTGTGCCCGCTCCTAATGCAGTATCATTTCTCCCTCAACCCTCAGCTGTGGCTCCGTGGGAGTTCCCTGTGCCACGTCAGTTCAGGAGGACAAGAATGCGACTGTGCAGACGGCTCTGCGCGATATACTGGCACCGACTGGAACTACACACCTACCGAATTTCAGCCCCAAGCAGGAATGGCTCTGAAGCACAGTGAAGGAGGGAGATCCTTTTGGAAGGTGGAACATGGGAGTGAACACCTGGCTTTCTACCTTGAGCCGAAGGAGATGGCCGGCAGTACTAACCCACACCCATTCGTGGGCAGGGGTTGTTTACTGTCACAACAATCAGGGGCTTGAAAGAATCAGGTTGGAATGCCGGTGACCATGAGGCTGAGAGAAGAGGTCTGTGGGACAGACAACCAGGAAGGACCTGAGTGTGGGGATTTTGTGTCCTTGTGCTCACTCCCAGGCTCCCTCTGCAGAGAAGATTCTCACTAATATCAGGTGGATAAGTTATCTCCTCTATGGCAATCAGTCAGCCTCTCCTCCTAACCACACCAATGATGACTCAAAGGACATGTAAACAAGGTGGACACAGAGGCAAGGAGACAGATCACACATGGGTGCCACCACATGGATGTCCTCTCATCAAATCTGATCTGATCACTCCAGGTGTCCAAACTGCAAGGAACAGCGTGCACTGGACCTCCAACATGACACCCTTCCTGGTAACATGTCAGGTACGTTAAACCCTCAGCAACCTGGAATAGCAGCCACCTATCCTCATCGAACAGACTATCAGTCTAAACACAATTTGCCTTTTCTGCCTGTAGTGCATTGGCTAACAATACCACCCACAGAGTATGAAAGACTTATTCCCACAAAATACTGCTTCTAACCAGGGCTCAGAACCCTTAAGAATGAAGGTTTGGGCCACCCTACCAGATTGAGAACTCTGGTTATTAAAGGTACTGAGGGGAGAAGGACAGTGGGGGAATTCAATTTTGACTCCCAGTGAAGGCCTCAGGATGAACCTCAGAAACAGAAAAGACTAAAGAAGCCATACGTATTTCTGCCCTTGCTTGGCATAATTATTTTCCGTCTGCACCCCAATTCCCTTTCTATTGTAAGGTCTGTTGGTGGTGGTTTTAGCATTGTAATTTATTTTAGGACCTACAAGCTATAAAGTCTGGGTTGTGACTAAAACCAGAGGAAGAATAAACATCAACCAGAGTGAAAGTAAATTTGGGCCTCCCCATTTGAAGAAATGGCACCACATATTCTAATGATTCAAGAATAATTACTGTTGCTTACAAAGACGGAAGCAAAGCAAGGATGGATGTTCAGTAGCCAAAGAAATGGGTGTGGCAGCTACTATACTTCCACTTCCAAACCACTGGCTTATCTTCCTTGAAGCTCTTAACCGTATTTTTCCCAGATACCCTTGAACAAGGACGCAGACATAGGGGCTAGGTTAGCCACACTGAATGACATTTAGATACGGAAGTGAGCAACATCAAAATGAAGCTGCGTGCAGGGAGACCCGACAGTTGGGCTAGAACAATGGTTGAGACATCATGCTCTCCTAGGCCATCTCCTACCTTTCAGCAATTGAAGCTTGAAATCATGGACACAAAGATGCAGAGGGCACGGGTGTTTCTACTGTTCCTGGAAGAATAGCATCCAAGCCTGGTTCTCTAGTCTTCTCAGAGATTCTATGAGAATCTAATATCCTCCATTCCTTTCTGCTTATATTAGATACAGTGAATTCTGTACTCAGCAACTAAGAACTCTGACCAATATAACCCATACATTTATTCTTTAATCTATACTCGGTGAGAATGAGTTTCTCTCACCCATACTCAAAAGCACTCTAATACAAAAATTAGTAAGGAGTGAAGTGTCTGAAGAACAAAACAGACCCTAGAGATGTGGCATCTAATGACAGGCTCACAGTGGAGCAGAGATAAAGCACGACTGGCAGTACAGGCAGCAGTTTTTGTAGTAGGGTTGCTGCCAGAACACTGTCAATGTGGGGTCAGATACTGCTCTTGGCTTCACAAGTCCCATTTGTGAAGCATCTAAAATTGGATCCCCAGAAACTCCTGGAGGTTCTGTTAGCCTTCTAACACCCTACAATAACTTTCTTTCTCCTTAAACTAGCTCACTCAAATGGATTCTGTCATCTCCAATTACAGTTTCCAACTTCCTTCTAGTTTATTTCCCTATAATGTAAAGATTAGAAATTCAAACATTGTATTTCCAGGACTTCTGGTCAAGATGGTGGCATATGTAAACATGGCTCACCTTCTCACACAACCACATCAAAATTACAGCTAAAATACAGAACAACCATCACTCAGAACCATCAGAAATCGAGATGAATGAGTCCAACAACTACAGAATTAAAGAAACCACATCCAGCCAGACTGGTAGGAAGGTTGGAGATGCAGAATGGGTTGGTTCCACATCCATGTGTGGTGGATAAAAATTTAGGAGGGATATCTCAGGAGAAATGAGCCCCAGCCCCACACCAGATCCCCCAAGCCCAGGGTTCCAGTCCCAGGAAGATAAGTCCCCATAACTTCTGGATGCCAACACCAGCGGAGATTGAGTTGGTGGAAGAAACTGCTGGAGTCCTAAGCAGTTCCCCTTAAAAAACCCACACATGACCCTGGCTGGTGTGGCTCAGTGGACTGAGTGCCAGCCTGTGAACCAAAGGGTCGCCGGTTCAATTCCCAGTCAGGGCACATGCCTGGGTTACAGGCCAGGTCCCCAGTTGGGGGTAAGCAAGAGGCAACCACGCATTGATGTTTCTCTCCCTCTTTCTCCCTCCCTTCCCGTCTCTAAAACTAAAAAAAAAAATAAAATCTTTTAAAAAAAAGAAAGCTTAATTATATTAAAGACAAAGTAGACCACCACAAATAATACTACCATGAATAAAAAAGCATGATTTAAAGATAAAAGGGTCAATTCACCACAAGAACACAACAATCCCAAATGTGTATGTACCTAATAACAGAGTTTCAATATAATTAAAAAAATTACAACTGGTAGGGGTAACAGAAAGATCTACAATTATAGCTAGAGACTTTTAATACTGCTCTCTCAATAAGTACTAAAACAAATGGACAGAAAATCAGTAAGGCTTCCGTAGACTTGAATAACATTATCAAAAAACTTGACCTAAGTAGCATTTACAGAATATTCCACCTAAAAGCAAAATATCCACTCTTTCCAAGAGCACATGGAACGTTCACCATAACAGACCATATACCGGCTCAGAATCAATCAAATCTCAAAAATGTAAAATTTAGAGGTGGTCAGCTGCAAGAATTGGGACAAGGCAAGAGACCTGACAAGACCCCCACTGGTGGCGATGTGGGCGTGCAAATGGTGATCAGCTGCCACTGGGGCCCAGGCAAGAAAATCCCTTGCTTCCCAGGTCCTTCTCCCATACGTTACAAAGCAAAAGCTACCTGCCACTGGAGTGAGGAAGAAGTCTGCACTCAACCACAAACCCCTGCCAGTAAAATGCAATACAAGGCAGAGGCTGGTTGCAGCAAAGGAGCTGTGGGAGTGCTGCCACTGAGACGTGGGCACACAAAGCCTGCTGAAGACCAGGACTTCAACAGGACAGCAGAGAAACCCTCGGTGCCCACGCCGTGAGCCGTGCAGGCAGTGAGCAGCAGCACCGTGCTACTGTGGGGAGAAGCGCAACCAATGTGGAGAGAAGCTCCGTAGTGCAGGGCCTGCTGAGGTAGGGGCAGGAACTATGAAAAAACCCTCCACATCCCAGGCCCCACGTCAAGCACAGCAGAGTCTCCTGTCTATGGGTGTTCAGAACCCCTCCTTTTCAGCCCATCAGTGAGGGATCCACCCCTCAAAACAATACACGATGGCCAGACACAGAACACATGACGCCCAAGACAAAACAGATGAGACTGACATATTCACAGCTCAGGGGGAAAGGACACCATGGACGGCCACAACAGCAGTTGCACTCGGGAACAGTGAGCCAGCAAGAGCTGTGGAAATGAGGCTTTGTGTCCCAAGAGGGTAAGTGTGCCCTGGTTCCTAAAGCAGGTTCCCATGGGAGGATGTGACTGGCTTGTTTGAGTAATTCTTCAGGCTGGCGGGGAAGTGAAACCCAGCAGGTTGCAAACTGGGTGAGATGCTGGGGGAACTAGTCAGGTGGGAAGCCTTTCCTGCTGGGTGAGGGGCATGTCTGGCAGAAATGGGGGAACTCATCATTAAGCTTTTGGGGCCCTGTGAGGCTCGAAGGTGTCAAGGCCTTCAGTACAATAGTGTGCTGAAGGTAACAAACAAAACCCAAAGCTGGCCCAACTACTGACTAGACAGACTAGTGACCTGGAAGGAGGAGAGGCACGTGCATTTCAGAACACAAATTCTACTTAACTCAGTCTGTGTTGTTGTTTACACAGGATGCTCCACATCCAATCAAAACACAGGACATCAAAAAACGGCATGAAAACAAACGTCCCATTTTCAAGAAATAAATCAGGCAACGGACACAGACCCCCAATATGACCCAAAGTTTGGACATATCAGATATCAAACTATCATTACTACATTAAAAGATCTAGTTGAAAAGGTGGTCAACACAAATAGATGGGGAATTTAAATGCAGATAGAAAATTAAAAAGAGTAAAAAATAAATGTTAGAAAAAAGCATGGTATCATATTTGAAGAATTCCTTTAACAAGTTTATCAGTATACTGGATATAACAGGAAAAAAGAACTGGTGTACTAGAAGATAAATCAATACAGATTATGCAAACTAATACACAAACAGAAAATCTCATCTCTAGGAAACACAGTGAACTACAAGGAGAATAATTACAAAAGCACGCCCAGGCACAATGTAGCAGTAAAACTGCTAAAAACCAAGAGTAAAGAGAAATCTTAAACACAAAGAAAAAGGAAATTTACATACATACTAACTTTCTCATCAGAAACTATGCTGGCCAAATAAAGACCTTTAGAAAGAGAAAAAAATGAATTCTAGAAAGAATAAAAAATTTTTTCAAAGGAAACAGTAAAAAGTTTTTTCAGGCAAAGCTGAAATTGTTGTTAGCTAAATATATGCTACCAATAAATGACTGCATTAGAAGAAATGTTTCAAATAAGTGATCGAAGCTATAACCTTAAAAAGACATCAGGAAAAGAAACACAAAGCACCTTAACCCAAAGCAAGCTAAAGAAAGGAAATAATAAACATAAAAGCAGAAGACAATGAAAGAGAAAAGTCAATCAAACCAAAGCTGCTTCTTTGTAAAGCTCAATAAAACTGAGAAGTCCCACCCTGGCTGGTGTGGGACTGAGTGCCGGCCTGTGCACTGAAAGGTCACCAGTTTGATTCCTGGCCCGGACATGTGCCTGGGTTGCAGACCAGGTCCCCAGGTTAGAAGAGGCAACCAGTCAATGTATCTCTCACAGATCAATGTCTCTCTCCCTCTCCTCCTCTCTCTAAAAATAAATAATTTTTTTTTATTCAGTCTAGGTCAAACTGATGAGGAAAAAAGAGAGAAGGCCTACATCGGAAAAGCAAGGGGGACATCACTACAGATCCATCCCCCAGACCTTAAAAGGATAATAGGGGACTATTACGAACAACCTTATGACAATAAACTAGACAACTTAAGATAAAATGGACAGGGAGAGAGGTATCAGCAACATAGAGGACTAGGAGATACGAGTCTCATCCCCCCCATGAAACAAAACAAAACAAAACAAAAACAAAACAGTAAATAGCTATCAACAAACAAAAATAGTCCTGGGAAAACAGAAGAGTCAGATTAAGAACCCACAGCAACATGGTGGAGCAAGTGATGAAGAATCACCACACAGAAAGAATCACTGCAGACGGCTTAGCCGAGACATCTGGAAAAGGCTAGGAACAAGGAAGAAGGGTGGAGGCTGTCAAAATAAGCCAGGAGGTGGGTGCCAGGGAGGTCCCCAGTGGCCTGCTGTACAGAGGAGTCTGGCAGCCTTTGCCACTAGGACCTCATACAGCCCCCACGACAGAATTCCTGCAGTTGTCACAGCACAGGCCTCTGCAGTGTGTGCTGGCGTGCACCACAGCAGCCTGCTCGGCAGAGAAACCGGCACCTACGCCACTGAGGTAGCCAACAGCCACTGATGCCACTGGGAGACTCTGCTGAGTCACTCCCAGAAGACACTGCTGTGCCCCTACCCCTGCCCTGAAACAGGGCTGCCAGCCCCCACCTCCATGCACACCCTGGACCCCAGAGTCCTGGCTGCTCCACATGTACCTGCACTTTGACCTCTGCTCTACACTGCTCCACATGTGCACACACCTCAGGCACCAGGGCCCTGGAAACTAGCCAGCACCCCAGACTCACTCTATGAGCACACATCCCCACTCCTGGCTCTGTGGCAGACCCAAGTGTGCCCACACCTCACACTGCCACCAACACCACCACAGGACACTCCAAAGCCAGACCCATTGCCAAGAGGGATCCCCTGGGCCATGGCATACTCCCTGGAGAAAAAGACAGCAGGAGGACCCCCTGCAGCCCGTGTCACTGCAGACTGTAACAGTTCTCACTGCCACTGCACACCTGCAGCCGTGGCCACGGAGGACCTCTGCAATCCTGACCAACACTGACCTCAGCTGATAGAGCCGAATGTGACTACCCTGCTTGGCCCTCCCCAACGAGCCAGTGCCCTCACACCACCTGCTGGTGAAGAAGGCCTTTCCCCACTAAAGCCAGTGTGTAAATATGGAAGAGGTCACTGCTCCATCAAACGCACAGACATCCACAGAAGGCTATGAGAAACATGAGAAATTCAGGAAATAAGATGCTGCCAAAGGAACACAGTAATTTTCCAGTAGCTGACCCCAAAGAAATGAGTATCTACTATTTGCCTGAAAAAAATTTTTATTGTTTTGAGGAAGTTCAGTAAGTTATAAGAAAATGGTTAGACAATACAATGAAATCAAGAAAACAACATACAAACAGAACAAGTACAACAGAGAAATAGAAATAATAAAAAGGAACCTGACAGGAATCCTGAAGCTGAAGAATGCAAGGAGTTAAATAAAAAATACAATACAGAATATCAACAACAGACTTGATTAAGCAGAAAAAATATGCAAACTCAAAGACAGGTCATTAGAAATTATCCAGTCAGAGGAGAAAAAAAAAAGAATGAAAAAGAATGGATCCAGACTTCCGGCCAAGATGGAGGCATAGGTAGACGCACTGTGCCTCCTCGCACAACCAAGATAGGGACAACAAAGATATAGAAACAAAATAACAACCAGAACTGACAGAAAATTGAAGTTTATGGAAGTCGGACAACCAAGGA
>CM052543.1:124092011-124138272 GCA_028533065.1 Trachops cirrhosus
ATGACACATGGACTGAAGTAAAGGGGGGGAATGTGGGTGGGAGAGGGTGTTCAGGGTGGAGGGGAATGAAGGGGGATAATAGGACAACTGTAATAGCATAATCAATAAAATATATTTAAAAAAAAAAAAAAAATGGATCCAATTAACAGAAAGAATGAAATAACAAAGATCAGAGCAGAAATAAATGAGGTAAAAACAGAAAAGATCAGTGTAACAAATGGCTTTTTTTAAAAAAAAATAAATAAATAAAACTGACAAAACCTTTAGCTAGACTGAGAAAATAAGACTCAGATAAAAAGGCTCATATATGAGAGACTCTTATGAACCAATACATGCCAACAAATTGGATAACCTAGGAAAAAGATCAATTCCTAGAAACATACAACCTACCCAGACCGAATCATGAAGAAACAGAAAATGTGAATAGATTACATATAACTAATAAGGAGACTGAATTAGGAATTAAAAACCTGTGATCAAAGAAAAGCTTAGGCCTAGATGTCTTTGCTGGTGAATTCCACCAAACATTTAAGGAAGAATTGATGCCTATCCTTTCGTTATCTCTTATCTTTTTGGTAATAGCCATCCTAATAGGTATGAGGTGATACCTCGTTGTGGTTTTGATTCATATTTCCCTAATGATTAGGGATGTTGAGCACCCTTTCCCGTACCAGTCTTTCACCACTGAGCATGATGTTAGTTGTGGGCTTGTCAAATACGGCCTTTCAGTTTATGTATTACTTTTAAAAGTATTAGGGGGTGGGGTGAACAATTCATTTTTTTTTAAAGATTTTATTTATATTTAGAGAGAAGGGAAGGGAGGGAGAGAAACATCAGTGTGTGAGAGAAATATCAATGGGTTGTCTCTTGCACGCCCCAACTGGGGACCTGGCTTGTGCCCTGACTGGGAATTGAACCAGTGACCATTCAGTTCACAGGCCAGCACTCAACCCACTGAGCAACACCAGCCAGGGCAATACAATTTATTTTAAAACACCCGAACTAAAAAAAAAACAACATAAACCCTTTGGGCAGTTAAGCCTCCTAGTGTTACATATTCTTTAATGTTTTTGACACTGGTGGACAATTTCCACCTCCAAACTACAACACATGTAATGTGACTGGCTCCTCAACGAGAATACTAACCACCTTTATTAAAAACTAATATACACCACACTGTAGATTTACAAGGGTATTTTTAGAATGTGAAGGTAACAAAAACCATCTAATAGCATTACCACTGTTATTTTCATCTAGTTATTTTTTTCTCATATCAATGTCAGCCTCTGTGACCAAGCATACTGCACCACGGCTATTATTCAGAGTTACCTCCTAGTCCTGCGTTAGGTGCCCAGGAGTACTGTCTGCAAGCTTCATACCTCATATAAATCTTTCAATTTGCTGCTTTCTCCCTTTACCATCAGAGATCCAGCTGAAATGCTGGATAACTCTGTGAAGCCATTTCTGATTTGATTGGCACAACCGATAATTCCCCTCCCAATACCCCATAACATCTGTTCATACTACTGATAGAAATAACTACATTTTGTTTTAGTTGCATGTATGTGTTTCCATCTCTTGATCTTGATTATGTACTCATTCCCTGAAGTAATGTTACGTTTCTGTTACAAGCCTAGTGCCTACGTGAAGACGGGGCATGTGGCAGATGCTCAACAGACAGTTGTTGAATTTGAATGAGTCCAGAAAGATTACGAGAACATAAAATGGGCATGTCACACTCGATGCAGGGAAAGCAGTTTCACTCTAAAAGGGTTTCTCTTCTTCCATTCCTTTGTCAGACCTGCAGATTCTGTTCTTTGGGGGGCTTTGTTTTTGTGGTTTCTATTTGATGGTATAGCTATATTATATTAATAACACTGCACTGGTGTGTTATTCTGACCATCTGAAGCTTAATGCCACCAATGCATTTTAAATTCTCACCTGCACATTCTATAAACTGAAATCATGACATATAACAATCTGGGTATGAGTGACGTTTTGCCAGAAGAAGAAATGTCAGTGACACTAACAGCTTAAATTATCATGTTTGGAATTTAATGTATCCATATTGATAAATAATAATTTTGCTTCAGAAAGAATTCAAACACAAATTCAACAACATAAAAGGCAGGATATTAGCTCATATCAAATACCTCACCATCTATAAAGACTCTATTATCATAATGTTTTAAAAGGATGACTGTTATAGATATGTATTAATGGACTTTCAAATGGAAATTTCTCCATTTCAAAGAGACTGTAAGCTTAATGAAAGAGCAATTCCACAAACACAAAGACAAAAGGAAGTACACAATAGCATTAAAGATTATCTAGTATTTAAAAGGCAAGTAAGAAACTGCATATCATTAAGAGGAATCAAAAGAGCGAAAGCCTATAAATCAAATTCTCCCCCTCTGCTTTACAGGTTTTTTCACATCAAAGGTCCACATCAAATTTAGACTCAACAATGAGACAACCAGAACAATATCGAAGGTCTACAGGAGGGCCACAAGCCTAAGAAGCAGGACTCGGATATATTTAGCACAAATGTTAGACAATCTGTTCATACATTTTAAACTTAGAACTCAGAGAGGTGAAGATGATGAATGCACACTGCCAAGGTTAACGGCAAGAACTAGGGCCTCCTGGCCCTGGGTCTTACTCACAATCACTTCCCAAAATAAATGTCAGCTTCTCCCTTTATACTACTGGCCTTCAATCTATGTTGACCAGATAAACATTACTCATCACAGAATCGCTAAATAAATACTTTAAGGTTTACTAGATTTCAAAAACAAATAAAATATTCCCACCTCAACATTTTATACTATTCACAATTTTCTACTTACAAAGTCTTGGCGTATATCGTTGAAGTCTTTGCCATATTTTTCCAGGGCCTCTTCAAATAAACTAGCTTCAGAGGCTGACCATTCTTCCATTTCATCTCTGCATAAAACAGGTCCTCCAAGTGGCACTAAGACACTAATTGCACTGCTCAAGTCATAGCTGTGTCTATACAATGTATCCATAGCATGAAACTAAAGGAAACAAACAAAATGGAGAGAAAAGATCAGCCATAAATGCAAACTTGATTATTAAAGAACAGAAACACTAAAGTGCATGATGCACTTCATTAACAATAATATATTTAGATGGTATGTATTTTTTTCACAAAATTAAGAAAAATTTGAACAGATTACTTAACAATTATTTAAAATATTATCTACTGCTTTAAGAAAATGCTGATTACTGTATTTTAAGGTGTGTATCTTTTAAAATCCATCCATTTGTTCTAGCAACCTAATCATGAAGACCCAGGACCTCCAGGTATTAATTTGGGAACCCAGTTAAGTTTCATCATCCTTTCCGTTAAAAATGCCAAAGTCACTTCAGCTATTATACAAGGATGGCACAGTCTTACTGAACAGGGAAAAACAGATTATGTATCAGACAATGAGAAAGACTTTCTCAGGTTGGATTGAGAGAATGATGTTCTACGAAAGGAAAAATGGAAAGAAATCAATGGAACTGAGAATGAACAAGAGTTAACACAAAGAATTACCAGTCCATGTAAAACAAACAAAACAAAACAAAACAAAACAAAATTAACCTAGCCGTGCTAAGAGTTAACTTGGTTGGCCCTGGCTGGAGTGGCTCAGTAGATTGACTGCCAGTCTGTGAACCAAAGGGTTGCCAGCAGTTTGATTCCCAGTCGGGGCACATGCCTAGTTTGTGGACCAAGTCCCCAGTAAGGGGTGCGCAAGAGGCAACCACACAGTGATGTGTCTCTCCCTCTCTTTCTCCTGCCCTTCCCCCACTCTCAAAATAAGTAAATTTTTTTTTAAAAAGTTAACTTGGTTGATATTTTTAAGCAAGGTGACCAGGCATGCTTGGAACAGCTAGGTTGGTGGGGGTTTCCTATATATTTCAAGGGAGAGTGATTTGAAGGATAATTTGAAAGAAGAAAAGATAGGTTATGATAATATAACTGACTTTTTGCAAAAGTACCTTGGGTCTAGCATTTTCCTCCCATCAAACGCAGAAAATAAACTAGGTTCCAGAAATTCAAAATTTAAAGTTTTGAAAAACTTAATAGTTTTCTACTGGAGAGAAAGCAATTCATCCATAACATGTATACACATTGTATGTGCAGCAGGAAAACGACAAAACAGGATGATTAGCTCTGTCTCAGGACAAGCACGTACGTGTGGTGCAAATTTGGCCAACAAGGTGATCAAATCTTTGCCAAGAGCTCATTTTGTTAAAACTTTCTAACATATGAAAGCCAAGTCACACAATTTTTTTAAACACAGTGTACCTTCTGATATTTATTTAAAATTTCACAAATGGGGAGGTGTCACATCTACTAGACAAGAAGGGTCTTAAGATTTGGTGTGTAAGTGATCCCTAAGTATCTGATAGGGGGCGGTAGACAGTTCTCCCCTGGTGCAAGAGCATAAACTAAGCTCCAATATCAACTAACACCTGTTAAAGTTAAAGAAGGGACAATTAGCAATAAGTATGGATTAAAATATATATTTATGCTGTGATATATTAAGACTCTGAACAAGACTGCAGAATATAAATTTGTTGACAGACCTAAAGGCAGGACTCAGGACACGTACACATGTTTAGGCACAACAGCTAAGTGCCTTAACAAGGGTTGACATTTCACTTAGAATAAGTCATTGGACTCAAATAAACAATCTAAACTTACACCTAAAGGAACTAGGGAAAAACAAAACAAAACAAAACCCGAAGTGTGTAGGAGGAATGAAATTATAAAGATCAGAGCTAAAATAAACAAAATAGTCTAACAATTTAACATAAAAGATCAATGAAACCAAGAGCTGGTTTGTTGAAAAGATAAACACAACTGATAAACCTTTAGCCAGACTCATCAAGAAAAAGGAGGACCCAAATAAAATCAGAAATGAAAGAGGAAAAGTGACAATTGACACCACAGAAATACAAAGGAGTATAAGAAAACACTATAAACAATTATGTCAATAATTAGACAATCTGGAAGATATGGATAAATTCCTAGAAAAAAAGAATCTTCCAAGACTAAGTCAAGAAGAAAAACATCTGAAGAGATCAATAACTACTAATGAACCAACAATCAAAACATTCCCTACAAATGAAAGTCTTGGATCTAATGGCCTCACAGGTAAATTTTACCAAACATCAAAGAAGAATTAACACTTATCTTTCTTAAACTATTCCAAAAAAATTTCGAGGAGGAAAGGCTCCCCAGCTCGTTTTACAAGGCCACCATAACCATTATTCTAAAACCAGATAAAAGCATTACATAGTAAGAAAATTATATAGGTCAATATCCCTGATGAACATAGATGCAAAAATCCTCAACAAAACATTAGCAAACCAAATTCATCAACACATTATAATGACCATACACCATGATGAAGTGGGATTTATTCTTGGGATGCAAGGTTTGTTCATTATCTGCAAATCAATTAACATTTTACACCGCATAAACAAAATGAAGGACAAAAATCATGATCATATCAACAGATGGGGAGAAAGCATATAACGAAATCCAGCATCAATTTATGATAAAAACCCTAAGCAAAGTGGGATTAGAGGGAACGTATCTCAACATAATAAAGGACATATGTGACAAATCCAAGTTTTCTCCTTAAGATCAGGAACAAGACAAGAATGTCAACTTTCATCACTTTTATTCAACATGGTATTGGAACAGCAATGAAACAAGAAAAAGAAACAGAAGTTACTGAAATTATAAAGAAAGAAGTAAACTGTCATTGTTTGCAGATGACATAATACTCTATACATAGAGATTCCACAAAAAAAACCATTAAAATCAATAAATGAATTCAGTAAAAGTAGCAAGATACAAAATTAATATTCAGGAATTGGTGGTATTTTTACACCAATAATTAATGATCAGAATGAGAAATTAAGAAAACAATCCTATTTACAACTGCATCAAAAAGTCTGAGCAAGGAGGTAAAAATTCTGTACTCAGAAAACTGTAAGACACTGAAGAAAGAAACTGAAGAAGATACAAATAAGTGGAAGCAGATACTGTGCTTATGGACAGGAAGAATGGTCCATACTACCAAAAGCAATCTACAGATTCAACACAATTCCTATCAAAATACCAATGATATATTATATTTCACAAAACTAAAGCAAGTAATCCAAATATTTATATGGAACCACGAAAGATCCCACATAGCCACAGCAATGTTGAGAAAGAAGAACTAAGTTGAAGGAATCACACTACTTGACATCAAACTATCTTACAATGCCATAGTAATCAAAACAGCATGGTACTGGCATAAAAACAGGCATGTAGATCAATGGAACAGAACAGGAGCCCAGAAATAAACCCATGCCTGTATGGTCAATTAATATTTAACAAAGGAGGCAAGAACATACAATGGGGTAAAGAGTCTATTCAGTAAATTGTATTGGGAAAGCTGAACAGATACATGCAAAAAAGAAAAGAAGAAGAAGAAACAACTAGACCACCTTCTTCCACCATATACAAGAATAAACTCAAAATGAATTAAAGACTTAAATGTAAGACTTGATACCATAAAAATCCTGGAACAAAACACAGGGAATAAAATCTGGGACATTTCTCTTAGTAATATTTTTTTCTGATTTATCTCTTAGGCAAGGGAAACAAAAGAAAAAATAAACAAATGGGACTACATCAAACTAAGAAGATTTTGCACAGGAAAAAGAACATCAACAAAATGAACAGACAACCCATTGAATAGGAAAACATAATCGCCAATGACACACCTGATAAGGGGTTAATATCCAAAATTTATAAAGAACTCAAACAACTCAACACCAAAAAAATAAACAATCCAATTAAAAACTGGGCAGAGGACCTCAAAATACATTTCTCCAAAGAGGACATACAGATGGCTACTAGACATATGACAAGATGCTTGACATCACTAATCATCAGAGAGATGCAAATTAAAACCAGAATGAGGTATCACCTCACACCTGTCAGAATGGCTATCACCAATAATCAGCAAACAACAAGTGCTGACAAGGATGTAAAGAAAAGGGGACCCACATGCACTGTTGGTGAGACTGAGAATCAGTACAGACATTTTGGGGAACAGTATGGAGGCTGTTAAAAAAAATGAAAAAAAATCGAACAACCTTATGACTCAACAATTCCACATCTGGGTATATATCCAAAGAAATCCAAAACACCAATTCAAAAAGATATATGCACCTCTACATTCACTGCAGCATTATTTACAGTAGCCAAGACATGGAAGCCTCCTAAGTGTCCATCAACAGACAATTGGCAAAGAAGATGTGGTACATATATTCAATGGAGTATTACTTAGCTTAAAAAAAAAAAAAAAGAAGGAAGGAAGAATGGAATCTTGTCATTTACAACAGCATGGATGGACCTAAAAAATATTATGGTAAGTGAAATAAGTCAGACAAAGAAAAATAATGTAACTGGTATTGATTTAACTTACACATGAAAGCTAAAAAACAAAATAAGTGAACAAATGAAACAGAAACAGACCCACAGACACAGAGAATAACTGATGATTGCCAGGAGAGTGAGAGGGAGTTTGGAGGGCTGGGTGAAAAGGATTAAGAATACAAATTGGAAGGCACAAAACATTCATGTGAAAATACAGCATAGAGATATAGTCAGTAATACTGTAATAACTGTGTACGGTGCCAGGTGGGTACTAGACTTATTGGGGGGATCGCTTGGGAAGTCTTATAAATGTCTAATCGCTATGCTGTACACCTAAAACTAATATAACACTGAATGTCAACTGTCACTGAAAAATACAAGAACCACTGGATTCCAGATAATAAAAGCAAGCAGGGACCTCATCAGTTTCCCAGTGATAATCGTAGCAAAGACCATGGACCATGCACAGTCTTTTGTAGTATGTGTCACAATCAAGGAATTAAACTTCAGCTCAAGGGAATTGCTTCTCACTCTTCTGTAGTAAGGGTATAAAAACATTTGATTAGATCTGTACTCTTTGCTTGTGCTCTACAAACTCCAAAATCAAGTTCCCCTTCTCCAGCCACTTGATGGACTTGTCAGCTTAGCTGAATTGTACACTCTTAAACATTTTAACATTATCCCTGAAACTAAATGATTATTGTTTCTGGATATATGACCTATGAAAATGAAAAAAAAAAGTTCAACAGCATTTAGGGATCCCTTCAATTAATAATATATTTTCATAAATGGTTATTTTAAAACCCCTAAATTTACAATGAATAACAAAACTAAAAAAGATTAAATGGTATTCAAAATCAATAATTATACAAATTAACTATGCTGCTGAGATTCCTTAGGAGGTATAAGTAATTTTTATAATTAACAGTGCTCTGAAGCCGAAAGTAACAGGATGAAATGACTTTTTCTTGGCTGATATTATGCCAACCACTCAAAGCATGAAGGGATTTTCAGTCTTTTGTACATGGTAGGTGAATGAAAATGCTTTTCTTATAGGGACTTTTAAAATTGAGGATGAGCTATTATATAATAAGGCTTCAAAGAACCAAAGTAATATCTTAAGCTTTATAAGTAGTTATGACCAAAATCTCCAGTGACTGCCTGTTCTTTTCAGAGCAAAGAACATGGTTGTGTATGCATGTGCTTTGGGGAAGACTAATTCTTGCGCTTAGTCACAAATCAAATGGAAAAATGGGTCAGACTCACAGCTGACCAGGAGCTACGAAACCTCCAAAGACCACATTTATTCCACTGCCCAGAGGAGGATGCATTAATTATCAGTATGCATAGAAAATAAACATCCCACCAGGCACACGTACTGTGGAATTTCTAGGGAATAAATAATTCTGTTGAAATCAATGACCGACTTGACAAAGGAAACCAGGGGATCACATGATTTGCTAGGAGTCCCTATTAACTCTATCTATCTGACACACACAGCCTTTCTTTTGAAAGGACTTTAATAGTCTAATCCTACCCTGAAAAGATATTAACTAAAATACAGAAGATATTTTCTATAATAGAAAAGACAATACCCAGTAAAGACTCATAGAAATAAGCTAAGAAAATATGTAGGAATTTGAAAAAAAAAGCCAAAAAACAGTGACTATGGTTTATCAGTAAGATAATAGAAACTCAGAAAGCTAGACATACTAGAGAACATACTGGCTGGTTTCATTTATATGGACTTTGAGAAGAATAACAATTATTTGATGGTGAGAAAGGTCTCAATAAACATTGTGGGGGGGATCACTGATGAGCAGGGGCATGCGAACCCTTTTGGGATTTAGCATTGGGATTTTTTTTCTAAACCTGGGTGGTAGTTACATGGTTACAAATATACTTGTGTAAAAATGTATAAGCTGTACATCTAAAGTGTAGGATACTTAATACACCTTACTGCATGTACACCTTAGTTTAAAATAACATAAAGAACTTAAACCCTAAATGCAGTAAAATAAATAAATAAATAAATAAATAAATAGGCTTCTCTCCAGATAAATACAAAATTACCACCTTTCCAATAGCCATACAGATAAACACACAACAAGATCCATTCAAAACTAAATTTTAAAAATCATGAGAATTCGGCACAAGCTGTTCTCTTTGCCAAATAGCACTGAAGGTGTTGTCACATTTCATCTCATTCACAACAGATGGAGATGACAAATACAAATATTTTAGGAGGAAGACTGACAGTGAAATCTTGGCAGTGCAATTCTCATCTTCCGCTCACTAGGCAGCATCACACTATGGTAGACTGGGTTACTGTCCAGCAAACACTCACTTCCTCCCCCGGACCTCCACAGGAGGGCATCCTCCCACTCTGTTGGTATTGGGCCTGGACGATGACTTGAGTGGCCAACAGGTTGTTTAGATACGTGACTTAACAGAGCCCTCGCATGTGTTCGTGCATCTGGACTTGCCCCCTTGTGCTACTGACGTCTGCCAACAGAAGACGAGACAGGAAGGAGATCTGGTCTCAACCTGCAGCGTGGCCCCAGTCCGGTTCAGCAGAATCCTAGACAATCTTCAGACTAGTGTACAAGAAATCAATGCTCATTGTTATAAGCCACTGAAATTCTGGGGAGTAAATAATAGATACTGTGTTTTTCCTTCGAGAATAAAGAACTCATTCAGCCAGTACTAGAAGTGCTGTGAACAGACAGCCCTTGGCTGCTGGTCCTCTTTGGAATGACCTCAGTTTAAAGAAGAGTCATCACCCCAGGCCGTGCTCTCTTCCTGCAGCAGCCTGCATCCAACAACGCAGGAGAAATGCCCAGCCCTTCACTCCGATTTGGGAAAACTCTCCAGAGCAACCTACAGACTCAGCTGAGGCTTTCAGTCAGAATGTATCCTAGCCCACCTCTCCTTCCATTAAATCCTGCCTCTTTCCCGTATCTCTCACAAGTGTTGATCCCAAAGGTCCTCCCTAATAAATTTCCTGCATGCAAATCTCCATCTCAACATCTGTTTCCCAGCAACCTAACCTCTACCGTGTAGCATTATTTTAAAAACAGCTAACTGATACACATAGTTAGTCAATACTAACTACTGATCTCCTGATAATCTGACAAAAACTTTATATGTATACCTCCAACACAAATTACAGCATTCAGAATATCAAATTTACTTAAAAAAATTAATGAGCATATTGAGCATATGGTTTTACCAATCAGAAGATGAATATAAACTCTCATGAGTAAACCTCAAATCATGACTAAGGCAAAATTTCTTCTATACAATAAAAAGGATTTTATATGCTATTTTTGCTTCATTGCATAGTACTCAAAACAAAATTCCTCATTCACTGTCAAATTTGTTGAGACGTAGCTGTCACTCACTCAAACCTCAAGTATCACTCTATACGACACCCGGGGTCATGTTCTTATGTATACTCATACCTTTGGATCATTAGCACAAGAAAGCCACAGGGCGGCAGGCCGTGGGAACCTCCTGGCCCTAAAAGTCATTTCCAAACTCACCAAGAGCAGAACTATGGGTTCTTCACCCCCTGGCTGGCTCTAGACACAAACCAGGCAAATATGTAACACAACTGTGTGAAGACACTGAAGGACAACCACGGCAGACAAGAAGAGACTAAGATAATTCAGGATGAGGAAGTATGAAAGGCGAGCTTACACACTGGCCCTGGTTTTCACCTTGAAGGCATTTTCTGGAGAGAGACTGCTAGGAGGGAGAGACTATATTTCAGGCCCTAAGGGAAATCAAAACATATTACAGGAATTGATAGCATGCATGTCCTCTGACCACAACCTCCAAGGCAATCAAGATAAATTTATTGATTGAACTTCATTTCCTTGGAAATTAACTCATAATCAAATGCAAAATTATGAAGTATATTACAAACTACTTAGAAGCAAATGATAAAAAAAATTATATCAAAATACATGGTACCATCAAGGTGGTAATTAGGGACATTTATAATCTTAAATATTGATAAGTAGACTTAATTAATGGGCTAAAAATTGATCTTAAAAATCTAGAATAGGAATATCACAGTAGACCCAGAGAAATGTAAAAGAAGAAAATAATAAAAACAAAAATAGGACTTCTGACCAAGATGGAGGTATAGGTAAACTCACTTTGCTTCTGTGCACAACTACAGCAAAAATTATGACGAGACTACGAATATCATCCAGATTCATCAGAAAATCGAGCTGTATGTTAGTCTGACAACCAAGGATTTAAAGAAGACACCTTCATCCAGACGGGGAGGAGGTGGAATGGGCGGTTGGTTCCTCTTGTGGTGGATAACAGTCTGAAGGGATGCCTCGGAAGCAAGCCATCCCAGCCCCAGACCAGACCACCAGCCCAGCGTTCCAGTACCAGGAAAGTAAGTCTCCATAACTTCAGGCTGTAAAAGCTAGAGAGGTTTGAGTGGTGAAAAAAACTGAAGGTTTCTCAGGAGACTCCTCTTAAAGGACCTGCAAAGGTCTCAGCGCTTACGCAGACCCACCCTGTCTGGGATCCAGCACCAGGGCAACAGCTGGAAGAGCACAAGTGGCATACGGGGGAAAAAGGGAGAAACTGAAGTGACTAGCAACAGGGCAAGTGCTGGGAGAAAGCTTCCTCCCAGGCAATCTCAGAGGCCAGGCAGCAGCACTGTCCCCTCTCTGTGCCCTCCCCTACACAGAGCCACAAAGTGGTGAAACGGGTTGCCCCACCCTGGCGATTACCTAGATTCCGCCCCACACAATTTACAGGTGCCTTTCCTACAACAGGCCACGTTCCTAAGACAGGGAGTCAAAGCAGCTCTACCTAATAAACAGGAACAAACACAGGGAGGCTGCCAAAACGAGGAGACAAAGAAACAAGGTCCAAATGAAAAGAGAGAACAAAACTCCGGGAAATTACTAAATGAAATAGAGATAAACAACATATCAGATGCAGAATGCAAAAATACTGATGATCGGGAGGCTCAAAGAACACACTGGGTACTGCAACAGCATAAAAGAAGTCTCAGGAGAAAATGAAGGTTGCATTAAATGAAAAAAAAAATCTATAGGGAACCAATAGTGGAGGGATGAAGCCTAGAATCAAACCAATGATATAGAACATAAGGAAGAAGAAAAGCATTTAATCAGAACAGCAAGAAATAAAAAGAATTCGAAAAAGCGAGGATAGAATAAGGAGCCTCTGGGACATCTCCAAACGTACCAACATACAAATCACAGGGACGCGAGTTCCAGCCAAGTTGGAGGCATAGGTAGAAACCCTTCTCTGCACATCCAAAAGGATAACAACCAATCTAAAAACAATAAACAACCAGAAGTGCCGGAAAATCAAATCACAGGGATGCCAGAAGGAAAAGAGGAAGCGCAAGAAATTGAAAACTTAATTAAAAAATAATGAAAGAAAACTTCCCTAATTTAGTGAAAAATAGAAAATAGACATACAAGTCCTGGAGGCACAGAGTCCCAAACAAGTTGGACCCAAAGAGGACCGCACCAAGACACATCATAATTAAAATAACAAAGGTTAAAGAGAAAAAAACAATCTTAAAAGAGCAAGAGAAAAGCGAAGAGTTACCCACAAAGGAGTTTCCATAAGACTGTCAGCTGGTTTCTCGAAAGAAACTTTACAGGCTGGAAGGGACTGGCAAGAAGTATTCAAAGTGATGAAAAGTAAGGACCTACAACCTAGATCACTCTATCCAGCAAAGCTATCATTTAGAATTAAAGGGCAGATAAAGTGCTTCCCAAATAAAGCAAAGCTAAAGGAATTCATAATTACCAACTCATTATTATATGAAATGTTAACAGGAAATACAGAAGAAAAAGATCAAAGTTATGAACAATAAAAAGGCAGCAAATTCACAAGTATCAACAACTGAATCTAAAACTAAGCAAACAAGCAGAACAGGAACAGAATCATACATATTGAGATCACCTGGAGGGTTATCAGCTGGGACAGGGAAGGGAGAGAATGGGGGAAAAGGTGCAGGGGTTAAGAAGTACAAATTGGTAGACACAAAATAGACAGGGGGGTGTTAAGAGCAGTATAGGAAGTGGAGAAGCCAAAGATCTTTTATGTATGACCCACGGACATGAACTAGGGGAGGGGATCACTGGAGGGAATAGGGATACCAGACAAAGGTGGGCAAAGTGGGAAAAATGGGACAAGTGAAATAGCATAATCAATAAAATATATTTAAAAACATAAATACAAAAACAAATGATATAGAAAATCAACTAAACTGAAATCTCACTCTTTTAGACAATAAAGGAGAAAATTCCAGCACAACTGTCAAGAAAAAAAAGGGAAACAACAAAAAAGAAAAGCTACTTATACCTGCAGATATAGCAAAATTTTCTAATTAAAAATACTATCAAAAACTGTGTTGATAAATTTGAAACTTAGGAAAAAATGGAAAAATCTGACCAAAATGGTCTTAAGTAGAATAAAATCTTATTCTAATTATAACCATAACCCAAACTGAGGGATATTCAGTAATAATTCT
Source organism: Trachops cirrhosus (assembly GCA_028533065.1). NCBI lineage: Eukaryota > Metazoa > Chordata > Mammalia > Chiroptera > Phyllostomidae > Trachops > Trachops cirrhosus. The sequence goes on from CM052543.1 coordinate 124,106,012, forward strand.
ACTACTACTACTAACAATGGCCTGTGCTCTTCTAATTGCCATGGTTTTGAAAGACAGAAAGAATGACGAACTGTTCATTCAGAATTGAAGCACATTAAAGAGCTACGACTACTAAATGCAGTAAGTGATTCTCAAGCAGACCTTGTATCAGAAAAGAAATTTTTTTTTCTTTTGTTATAAAGGACATTACTGAGACAACTAGCAAATCAGACTAAAGCCTCTAGATTAAATAGTGGTACTACAGCAATATTCATTTCCTGAATGTGACTATTACACTGTGGTTGTACAAAAGAATATTCTTACTCTTTTGGTAAATACCTCTTCAAATACTTCTCAATAATGGGATATCCATTCTGAAACTGTTCAATAATAGTAATATGTATATATAGAGAGAATGATGAGGAAAATGTATCAAACATTAACATTTGGGGGACCTGGGTGAAGGAAATATATAAAGTCTTAGTACTTTTGCATTATCTCAAAAATATAAAGCTAAGTTTTAAAAAACTATAAACATAAGCCTTCATTAACTCACACTTATGAATCCAAATCTCTTCACACTGACTCTAAACAAAGAACTTAAAACAATTTTCATTATATTTCTCCATAATTTTGATCCACAATGATTTTTCTGATGCTTCTTAAATTCATGGAAGAAAAAGCGTGAATATTCACACTATATATACCAAAAGCTACACACACACACACACACACACACACACACACACACACCAGTTATATATACCAAAAAGAAAACTAATTTAAGCTTAAATTTAAAAGAAAAAGATGGATAAATAGACCCTAACATATACAAACACTTCTCTGAGGACAATATGCACTATTTCTAAGCTCATTTAATATCATTTTAAAATTCTTATCTGTAATAAATCATCACACACAAAAAAAGTATGTCTAATGTAGAATATTATTGCCTTAATGGTATATTTAGAACAAAGGAAAATTTCATGTCTCATATATTTTCACTGTAACAGGAGTACATTAGTTCTAATTTAATTTTATAGATTTGGAAACACAGATAGTACTCATAAGCAAATTGACTTTTAAAAAATTACATGAATTCTCATTTTATCAATTTTATATTCATTTTAAAGACTAGATTTCTGGTACAAGTTGATGCTTAAAATGTTAACCAAAAGATTTATATATTCTGCTGAGTACAATTACTTTAAAAAATGTAATGAGTACGATTTGCAAACTGTACTCAAATTCCCAGTACCTTCAAGGTTCTAAATGAAATGTGTGACTTGAACAGGACTTACAAATAAAGAGAATCAAGTGCAAGATTAATGGCTACCATTTTTACAAACAGCTAACTTTCTCTTCTTTCTAAGTTTTTCTTGAAGGGAAATTTTTTATTGTAAAAATTATAGCTTGTTATAAGGAGAAATTACAGTGATTTTCTTGTAACAAGCATATTAAAATGTATGATTAATCATAGCTTAACAATCATATTCAAACTTGATAATCTACCACAATGACAGTAGAAATGGCGTCACAAAATCCCTTTCAGACAATCAATAGTGCTATGAAATCAGAAGCAAGTAAATGAGACACAACCAAGACTGAGTGGAAAAGGCACCATTGTTATCATCATCTTGTCAACAATAACAACTAATATTTATTGAGCTCTTACACTGTGCCAGACAGACACTGTTCTAAATTATTTACAAGCGTTATCTCATTAAATCCTCAAGCTGATGCTACATGGTAACTCAGAGACAGGCTCTTCCAGAAACTGAAAAGAGGGTGCCAGGTCTTGTTCAAGACACTGAGGCATCACCTTCTTTCTTTCCCGGTGAGGACAGGGCCTCGAACAAGCTTCAAGAGGCTAAGAGCCCAGTGTTCGTGAACACCGCCTTAGATGAAGGCTCATAAACTGTTCATTCTAATTTCTTCTGGAATGTTGATGGAAGTACACAAAGACTTGTTACACAGCAAGCAATAAGTCAGATGTCTTCCACCCAATCTGGGCAGCCAATGTCACAGAGAACTCTACACCCCTCAGAGAATCCAGAGCCCAGGAAAATCAGCCCTGAGACATGCTCAGGGGAGCAACTACAGTTCCATCAAGTTTTACATGCGTGGATACATGTATTAGCAACTTTCAGAAGTATAATACACTCTTCTTGTCAATCCATAACCCTGTGAAGCAGGGCCGGTAGGTTTTACTATTGTTCCCGCTGCAGACGAGGCAACTCAGACACAGACAGGTTAAGTCACTCACATAAGCTACAGTTCCAGGGGGACAAAAACCACAGAATCATGAAAGTGTACCCATTTGTATACCCATGTTCATAGCATCATTTGCAACAGCCAAGATAGAAGCAACCCGTTTCTACTGATGGATGAATAAACAAAATATGTATCTAAATACGATGGAATGTTATTGTTCAGCCTTAAAAAGGAAGGAAATGCTGACACATGCTACAACATGGAAGAACCCTAAGTGACATTAACTACGTGAAATAAGCAAGTCACAGAAGGGCAAATGTTGTATGGTTCCACCTAGATGAGGTATCTAGAGTAGTCAGACTCACAGACACAAGAAATAGAACTGTGGTTGCTAAGGGCTAAGGAATGGGGAATGGGGAGTCATTTAATGTGTCTGGAGTTTCAGTTGGGAAGGATGGAAACGTTCTATAGATGAAGGGTGGTTATGGTTGTACAATAAGGTAGATACTTAAAGCCAGAGAATGGTACACTTACAAATGGTTAAAACAATAATTTTTTTGTTGTATATGTTTTACTACACTTTTTAAACAAGTGTTTCTAATACCTAAATCATTCTATAACTCCCGGTCTCAGACTGTGTGTGTATAGCTCTGAGGATACAATGATATTAGAATTCAACTATACAACACTCTTTAGTGATGAGATGTACTCAGTAAAAGATTTTAAATGTTGAAAAACAATGGACTAGAAATAATATACTCCAATGACCTTTAAAAAAAAAAACCTGTCTCAGAGATGGAAATTAATTTGCTCATTCTCAAATATTTACAAAACACCTAGTATGGATGCCAGGAAAAATTTTTGGTGCTATGGATTCAATAGTGAGGAAAGACAGATATAGTCACTATATTAATGAATATACAAGCTGACACGTGGGAAATGAAAAGGAGAAAACAGACCGTAAGCAGATAATCACAAACATGAATGTTTAATTATAAACAACTAACATGGAGGAACACGGCTGGTTCTGTTCATTAGCACAAAATAACCTGCCTTAGACGGATGTACCAGACAAAAATTGAGCCCTGACTGGCGTAGCTCAGTGGATTGAGCGCGGGCTGCGAACCAAAGCATCGCAGGTTCGATTCCCAGTCAGGGCGCATGCCTGGGTTGTGGGCCACGTCCCCAGTGGGGACCACATGAGAGGCAACCACACATTGATGTTTCTCTCTCTCCTTCTCCCTCCCTTCCCCTCTCTAAAAATAAATAAATAAAATCTTTAAAAAAAAATTGAAAAAAGAGTAAGGGTTAACTAGTGGAACTATGACAGTATCCAGGCAAAGGGAACTGAATGTGCAAAGATCCTGTGGCAGGAGGTCCTGTGGCAAACCGGGGAACCAAAGGAATGACAGAGTCTGGCTGGAGCCCAAGGACGCCGAGGACAGCATGTGGGCAAGGGACTAGAGAGACAGGCCAGGCAAAACCCCACAGTCTTGCTGACTGCTTAAGGAACCGGGTTTTTACCTAACTGAAATTAAAAGCCACTGAAAGGATGTAAGATTGGAGACAGCAGAATCAGAGCTGCATTTTTAAAAGATCAGACATAATATAGGAATTAGAGATGTTTCTGGATAAAATTTCCTCACTATTAAATCAACACAAGCCTGACTTTTCTCAGAATCACACTTACCACTGGGAAGCCTAAGTTTCTAGTCCTGATTCTGTCACTAATTAAATGAGTCTTTATATAAAAGTTACTTCACGACTATCTCTAATATACTCTATCTTAGAAGATTTCTAAAGCCCCAAACAGCTCAAAACATTCTTTTTATGGGATCCCACCCTCCAACTTGCTTTAGTCCTCATAGCCCAGGCAAAAGAGGAATCCAGTACTTACACGATCTGTACCTATTCGATAACCTTGAGCCTCAGCCCCCTAACCACGTCCTCCAGCCATAGCCCCCTAACCACGTCCATGGCACTCCTGCCCTCCAGCCACATGGGTGCAGACAACAAACAGGAAGTAACAGGCGAGACATCTGCCCACTACTACTTACTAACCACCTCAGGCTTTACTCTGTTATAATTTTATTTCCTTAAGGCAGTAAAGGTCAGTGTAAGTATTTTAATAAACTGATGTTTTTCTTTGCATATTTTTCAAAGTACACTTTAATTTTTAATAAAACAAGGATGAAACCTAGGAAGTCTCCATGACTTCAATGTTCTAATAACAGTAAGTCTTATATACATTAGACTAGCAGTGTTAGAAATTCACAGTCCAGCTATGTTCATTACAGATCTCAAAATGAGGAAGGTAGATCTAGAGATCTACTGGCAGCTTAATCACCTGCTCCCACAATATTACTGGTGATTTGACAAGTAGCCTACATGGATAGTCTTGGATAAATGGATGTGTTGGGTTAGGAGTGCTAAAAGCCCAGTTGCAGCCCTCACAGAAAAAAGCACATGAAAACCACCTAGACGAGCTACCGAGGTTCTTGAGGTTCACCAACCCCGCCTTCTCTGCAGTGGGAGGTCTTCAGATCCACTGTCTGGTCACCTGACACAGAAAGGTACTAACCTGACCTGTTAGAGGCCTGCAAACACTGAAAGAAAAATAAAAACTGGACTCTCCAAACTCAGCTGAATAAAAAATCAATTTTCATTTAATAACACAAAAGAACTTAGCCTTTCACATGTTCTTTTAGGGAAAAAATATGCAAACTCATATTAATATATTAATAATCAATTTTTAACTACTCCCACTCATCATTACAGAAAGGCCTTAGGATCTTGTATCTTAACATCGAAGTGGGAAAGCCTAATACCACTGAGCCAGCATCTGTGATAAGGCATCAATTTCTTTCTACTTTGTCAACGTCTAAAAGATGTCAATTGTATGGTGCTGAAAACAAAATCTCAACAGAACATACATAGAAAGAGTCCAAGTAAAGTTGAACCTAGAGTAGAGAGAACAGGAAATCAAGGCATTTAAATGTTGCAGAAAAAAGCCCTGGCTGGTGCGGCTCAGTGGATTGAGCACTGGCCTACAGAAACGAAGGGTCACTGGTTCGATCCCCCATCAGGGCACATGCCTGGGATACAAGCCAGGCTCCCCAGTAGGGGGTGCTCCAGAGGCAACCACACTTTGATGTTTCTCTTCCTCCCTTCCCTCTCTAAAAATAAATAAATAAAATCTTTGTTTAAAAAGTTGCAGAAAAAAGAAGAGACATTCTTCGGTGCTGCCTAATCCAAGATAGATGACAATAATAATATTTAAACTCAAGCCATTTTAGTGAGAATGACATAGAAGAGGTAATCTGGTAGAGCAGAGAGAACTCCTCAGTAGAAGTCAAGAACCGATGCAAACCCTGTCTCTGAAACCAGTTGTACAAACATGCCAAAGCAGAATTTCCTGAGCCCCTGAGTATACTGCTGCTTAAAAAACAATTATAGTAATAAATAATTTAATATTAGATGTAATGTAAAAGTGACCTCCAAATTGCTAAATACAAAAGAAAACAAACAGCAGACGAAAACAGTAGAGGATCTGAAAGTACATACTTAGAAGGAGCTTAATAAGCCAGTATTGTAAAAGACAAGCACAAAATGATATTTAAACTAGTGAAGGTATATAGGCTATGCCTTCTTTATTTTTATTTACTTACTTTTTTTATCCTCATTCAAGGACATATTTATTGACTTTGATCAATAGGGGAAGGGAGAGAGGGAGAGAAGCATCAATGTGAGAGAGAAACATAGACTGTTTGCCTCTTGCACACACCTCAACCGGGCAGAGATTGAACCTGCAACCCAGGCACCGTATTTTGCCGTGTATAATGCGCACTTTTTTGCCCAAATTTTTGAGAGAAAAATATGGATGCACATTATACATGGGTAGCACTAATTCAGTACTGTATGTTTTTAATGCCTTTATTTATGCTTATGCATTAAAAGTGTAACTCTAGAAAGCAATAACAATATCCGTATATAAAATAATACCCTGGAATATGATGATCACTTTTGTTTCTTAAAAAAATAAATAAATAATTGAATTAAAAAATTGAAACAAAATATTTTTTTCCTGAACATTTTGGACCAAAACCGTGGGTGCGCATTATACACAGAAGCACATTACACAATGCAAAATACGGTATGTGCCCTGAGCAGGAATCAAACACACGATCTTTCAGTTTATGGGATAATGCTCCAGTGAACTAAGCCACACTGACCAGGGCAGCTGTGTCTTACTTAAAATGCTTCTTTTATAAATGGTCTTCTTCACTGACAGAAAAAAAACACCGAATCTTGAAAACTCGGCGGTCTTCCACCAGAAATTCACCTGCTATCCCACCAGTTACCAGCAGTGGGAAGCAGAGAGTTGCTGCAGCTGTGCACCAAGTGCCCAATACCACTCCTCACCTGTTAAGACTTCAAGGCAAGTCAGCCTGTGTCCTAAGAGCTCTGTGCCATCTCACAAAAAGGCTTTCTACCCTTACTCCTCAGACAAAACAGAGGGAATCTGCTGAACTATTACAGGGATAGCATCCCCAGTCATAATCTAAGAAGCATTATCTCACAAAAACAATGTTAAACCAAATGAGACTGGGCTACGTAAGTAACAATATCTATACAAAGCAAGATCATCCAATATTTGAAAAAAGTTTTCCAGGTTCTCCTAAGAGATGAAAGAGTGTGTTTAAGAGCTAGGGAAAACATGGTGGGGGGAGTTCAAAACGCTGTTCCACATGACTTAGACCCTTTGTTAAAAGGAAGTTCACGTGGGGCTTGTCTCACCAGCTACCTCATTTACTGTAATGTGGCGCTTACACAGGGCCAAACAGATCAACAAAACGGAGAAGAGACCAAACATCCAAAGCAGACCTAAGCATATCTAAAACCTTTAAATAAGACAGAAGGGGCATTACAAAACTCACAAGGAAAGAAGAAATGCAGTAAAAGGTGATGTGATGATTAAGTCTCCATATGGAGAAAACAAAATTAATTAGATCCCTATTTCACTCCATTCTTAAAATTAAGCTCCAGACAGGTTTACAGTCTTAAATGTAACTAAAACTTTATAAGAAAAAATAGAATACTGTAAGTGAATATTAAACATTAGCCAAGGGGTATGAATCCAAAATACAAAGGAGAAAAAGAATATGAAAACATGTTTAATCCCACAAAGTAATCAGGTAAATACAATTAAAATGAGATAGCATCAAGGCAGTAAAACTTAAGTGTGAAAATACCAAGTGTTGAAGACAATGCAAAGAAACAGATGAAGAAAGAACACTCAACTGATGTAGTATTATAGACGTTGACATTGTGCAGAATAATTTGGCTGCATAGGGTCAAATTCAAAATGACACTGACCTATGAATCACTGTGTATTACTATTTCAACTGTAGCTACTGTCCAGAAAGCTCCACACACGTCCTTACAAAGGGAAATGTGTTGTATTTTTCAATGCAGCATTATGGGTAACAGCAAAAGAAAAATGTTTTTAAAGCACTCCGGGTGTTCACGGTAAGAGAATACAAAAATAATGTGGTGTAGTATTCTTTAAAAGAATACTACAAATACTACAAAGTAGTTAAAATGTGTTAACTAGGTGTGTATTTACTAACATAGCTAGATCACAAAAATAAGCAAATGGCAAAATTTTACAGAGGTAATTTAAAAACATGCAAAACATATTTATGTTATTGTGGGGTAGATAAATAACAGTGTACATAGCAGATTGTTACAGTGGCTGCCTCAGGACCGGAGGCAGGGGCAATGGGGGGTCAGAAGGACAGACAGAACGGGGTGAATAGGACTGGGGAAGAATACTATTCACCCTTGCTCAACTGTGAACACTCACTTTAGGTGGCATTATGTGGAATTTTATTATATTATCCTCTGTGCTTTTCTGTAATTTATTATTATTGTTCTTGATGCAAAAAAGTAGCTAAACAAACATAAAATGGTAAAGAATACATTGTACTCTGGGTAATGAAAACAAAGCTATTTTTGGCTGCTGCTATACTGTATTTTTCCACTTTTCATAATAAGCCTACATCCATTTCAGAAGCGGGGGGATCTTTTTGAAGAGAAAAACATATACAGGTAGTGGTAAGATCCATGTAGTTCTGATTCACATAAACACCTGCTGGCAGGATTTTGTAAGTTTCTGCAAATGCAACATCCGCATGCTCACTTCTCCGGTGGAGTGCTCTGCCAAGTTCTACACGACCCAATCACAACCTACTTTGAAACTCCTGAACTTTTATATAAAATGTTCGTGTACAAGAGAACAAAACTTGCTTCTGTAAACATTCTAGTCTTTGAGAAAGGATAAAGGAATTCCAAAATAGCAATGGATTATACATGCTTTCATCATTCATTATAATTGTACAAAAATATAAGAAAGCACTGTAAGAAACAAATTTGGTGTGCATTCCAGCATGAATTTTTTTCATTATTATGATAAATATTTGTGGAAAGCATTTTAAATTAAACTATAATGAGAAAGTAAAATCTACCATTATATTCCATTCCATCAGAAAATAAAATTGAAACTTTTACTACAGGTAATGAATACTGGTCAAAGAACTTAACCTCACCAAACGTCAGTTTTCCCATCTATAAAAGAGCATCCTGCCATGCCTATCTGAAGGGTTATGGCAATCATATATGGTAATTAACGTCAATTGGTAAAACACCTGCAGGGCTACTTTGCTGGAGGCAGAGAGAGAAACCAAGGGCTGAGCTCAATGCCCAGCCATGGCAGGCATTAGTGGTGCAAATTAAACTGAATATGGGAAGCTTCATTTAATTACCAAAGGAAAAAGGAAATAGTCTTAGAAGATGGCAACCACGATGTAACAAAATGACATAAGAAAACAAAACCTCTTTCTAATAAACAGATACAAGAACTTAATATCATTCTAAGTAATGGTCATGATAACAAAATAATTCCAACAGCAACAGCTTTAAGACGTGGTCACTTTCACTTAAAAAAAACTATAAAGCATTATACATGATGTACAACTATTTAGGTACTTAGATGGAATACATGGAAAAAATACCAAAGTGAAAACAGATGGGTCAGAATGTTGAACTGTGTTCCCCAAAATATTTTTACCATTTTGTACCTACGCCACAAACAGTCATTCTTACTTGTCTCAGCTCACAGGAGAGGTGACTTAGGAATGAGACACGCCCCTTTACCACCCAGCCAAGCCAAATCCACCTAGCAGTCAGCAGGGCTGGGAGCCAGAAAGCTCTCCTGTCTACAACACTGCTACTTTGGCTTTAAAATTAAACAAGGAGCAGAGGAAAGAGCCCTGAAATTTCGGAAAGCATCTTACCAGCGTGATGTCTCGAGAAGCCGCAGCTGCGCTCATGTGCAAACTAGGCTGCCTCACAGAACTGCTGCAGTCCAGGGCCCGGGCAAACGTCCCGACAGCACTGAGCAAACCACAAAAACAGAGGGAGAAATCAAGGCTCTGCTATGTTTTTGCATTGAAGAAACACATTTCGGCAGTGAATGAAAAATTGTAAAAGAAAAGTCACACAAGTTCTTGGATGTTTGAAAATCAAGTATCAAATAAAAAGTATTTTCTATACAATTTAAGAATTAATAAGCCAAAATTTACCATTACAATTGAGAAAAAGTAGCTTGTGAGGCATAAAGGAGGAAAAGATCTATTTTGAAACACCACGGAGTAAACAATTTAGCATTCAAATGTGCTAAAAAACCCTGAAAGTAAATTAGCTCATTTGATTATTACTGCAAAGTTAGTTCTGACCCCCTTTTTTTTTGGCCCAAATTATGAAATCCCAGTAACATTTTTCCTGGAAACACAATCAACTTCTTCCTATGAGGACTCAATATAGAACAGATTTCCATTTTTAAAAATTCCTTAAACACTAATTATCACTTAATGATATAGAAGGGCTGCCAATATGTAAAGAACCCTAATTCAAGAGGTAAAGCATAAAATGAAGACTTGCTACTTATCTATTTTTTCAACATGTTAGCCAAGACAGAGGTTTTTTAAAGTAATTTTAAATTTATTGATTTGGGGTGGGGGAGAAACTGATTTGTTGTTCCACTTATTTATGCAAGCACTAGTTGCTTCTTTTTTAAAACTTTATTGATTTTCTACCTTCAGAGAGTGGGGAAGAGAGGGAGAGAAACACCAATGTGAGAGAGAAACATCGATCTTTGCCTCTCACAAGCCCCCAGCTGGGGACCTTTCAGTTCACAGGCCAGCACTCAATCCACTGAGCCACACCAGCCAGGGCCACTGGTTGCTTCTAACATGTGCCCTCCTGGCGGTCAAATCCACAACCTTGGCATATCGGGGACAATGCTCTAAACAAATGAGCAACCTAGCAAGGGCAGGAAGAGATCTTTTTTTTTACATTTTGATTAAAATATAACACATGTATAGAAAAGTACACATTGTACAGCTATGTAGTGATGGCAAAGTTAAGTGTATCTATGTCACCAACAGCCAGGTCAAGAAACTGAAGGTGACAGCACCCTAGAAGGTTCCTTGTGCTCCTTCCCAATCTCTATGCCCTCCCTCTTCCTCCAAATGAACCACCATCCTGGATTCTAACACTATAGGTTAATTTTGCTCATTTGGGAACTTAAATAGAATCACATACTATGTACTCTTTTCGTGTCCATCTTCTTTTGTTCAAAATGCTGCCGTGGATCCCCACACGCTGCTAGCTGTAGCTGTGTTCATTCATTCTCTCTGACCTGGAGCACCCTTTGCATGATGTCCCACCGCCACCCCACCACTGATGGATATCTGTGTCCAGTCTGGGGCTGCTATGGATAGTGACAGCCATGCCATCTGCATAAGCGTCTTCTGGTGCACTGGCCTGTGTAGGCACTTCTGCTAGGTATCCATTGAGGAGTGAAACTGAGACATATGCATGTCAGATGACGGCAGTTTACCAAAGCAGCTACACCAACTCAGAGTCCCTCCGGCGGGGCCCAAGTGCTGGCTGCTCCACCTCTTTGCCAATGCGTGGCACTGAGGGTTTTCACATTTTACAAATTCTGGTGGTGTGTGCAGTGGTATTTGACTGTGGTCTTAATTTATGTTTAGAAGACTTTCTTTTAAAGAGATTTAAAAAGACACTAGATGCATCTCTTTGGTACCTCTCATTCTGGCTTAAAGACAAAAGGAAACCTATGGCCCTTGGTAATCAAGGAAAAAACAATAACAATCAAATCTAAAACTGTAGGAGGAGTACCCCCCCCAAAAAATGGAATTATCTTCTGGAGGGTGGCCCTTTGTAGTACAGGCTTCCCCTGCTAGGTGAGTGTTCTAGGAACCCTTCTGTACCCACGTACCAACTAGCGTTGTTGTGAGAAGCTGCATTTGGCCTCAATGAGTTTTTTTTTTAAGACTCTATGTGTTTGCCCATTTCATGACAGGTGATTGACGAGCACACCTGCCCACACTGTGCTGAGTGCCCAGAGTTTTTGACCTAAAACAGCATGACCCTGTTTTAGGGACATAAATAGGAGGGTACCCCACCCTCTCTATTTACCCCATTTCTCCCCAAGAGACCATTTTTTGTTTCCCCCAATGAAAAATGTCCTCAAAGGGAAACATTTGGCCAGTGTGGAAGAGGTAAAACAAAAATCGGCAGAACACTAAAAGGCATCAAAGGTGACGAGTTCAAAAACTGTTCTGAGCAGTGGAAAAAATGTCTCCACAGGTGTATTGCACCAAATGGAGAGTGCTTTGAAGGTGACTGAAGTTTAAACATGTAAGAATAAATACACAATTTTTATAAATAAATTCAGGTTTAGGGGGCGAGAGGTCCCCTCTCATACACTATTGGGGAGGAGCCAGTCAGTGGAACAGACCACACTGAAGAATGAAGAGTAGAACTGAATCACCAGCAGAAGCACTGGCCTGGAGACTCATACAGGGCACCCGGATTTTCAATTATTTAGCAGATGTTAAGTGATATTAGGCCTTCTTATAACTAGAAAAACAAAAACACAACCAACGAAAAAAGTAGATTACAAAGAAAATGAAATGTGTACAAATTCTTTCACAGAGAAAAGATGTTTTTGACTCAACAGTGCCATACTCACCGTGCTACAACTAAAAACTGGTCAATCTGTCGGTCTGTAAGTGGGCTATTTGGGTCCCAAACTTTAACTTCCAATTTTGACTGTTCCCTCTCATCTGATTCTCCTGTCCGAGAACAAAGGAAATGGAGCCTTATTACTCACAAGGCACATGCATGGTCACATATGACTGATGACTATGGTAACCACGGCAATAAAAATGCAAAGTAAATGTTCACCATTTTGGTGCATTTTTTCAGTCAGCAGATGAAGAACATAGAACACTTCGTAAAGTGAACACTGATAATAAACACAACCAAACCATATGGTATTTTCACTTGTCGTTAACATGTATTTCCTAATACTTGTATGTGTGAGGCACTAAGCCTCACGCTAAGGGATATAAAGACAAAAAAGAAAGCACTCTTGCAGCAAGACACTTAAACTATGATTAAAACTTACACACGAATAGCTATGAAAAAAGCAGGTGTCACAAGAGAGGTACAGATATGGCTGTAAAGTTCCAAAGATTAGAGAAATCATTTCAGGTTAGCTAGGAAGTGAGGCCATGAAGGAGGTGGCATTTGGGCCAAGAGCGGAAAGATATGAATGCACTGGCAGAAGAAAAGGACATTAAGACTAAGAAATGAGAGCATGAACAAAGCCTCGGGGCTTACAAATGCAACAGGAAGTAGCTCATTTTGTCAGGAGTACATTAAGGGGAGTGAGAGGAGGTAGCTAAGAGAAGTGGATTATGAACATGTTACTGAAGGTGCCACGCTGATTTTCTGAAAAGAAAGCCAATGAAAAGCCCTTGCCTTTTTAGTAGGAGAGTGAAAAGTCCAGAATCAAACTTGTCATCTCACTCTTAGCAATGGTATAAAATTTGCTCTATAAAAGACACAGCAGATGAAGACAGACATGGGAATGACAATGATGACAGGGAAGGTTTAGGAAGTCAGTGATGCACTGGAGGCAGCGGGCAGCCTGGAGAACTACAGAGACAGTGCTGGCCGTTAACAGAAAGAAGGAAGCAAACAGGAGGTGAGGGCCAAGGAAAAGACTGATGACTGGAGGATGCTTTGCTTTAGGAATAACTCACAAGGAGATACAACCATCAGGCAGGACTCACTGTGAGGATGAATGACAGCAATGGAAAACAGCCTTGGGAGTTGACTGAAATTCTGCCTCACAGCTATGGATTTCCTATCAGGCTGGGGACTGGTTCTGGCTTTGTTTCGCTTTAGAATCCCTCCACCTACAGTATCAGGCAGTGCCTTGCACTGACAGACATACTATGAAGCTAAACATCCCCTGACAAATCCAGGCGATGAGCTTCTAATGTGTTCAGTCCCGGTATAGGAGCAAGCAGGTATCAGTGGTTCAAACAGAGAAAGGGGGAGAGCAGAACAGTCTACCTGTACTCTCCTAAGTCAGCTACTGCTGTCAGGTGGGGGGCTTGCCCATCCTACCCTTTGTTCAAAGGCAGATAACCTGAGATGAATCGCCACCTCCAACATAAAGGAACAGGCAGAGCAGAAAGAGTACTAGGCCAAACAGATCTAAGTGTTGGAAAGGATTTAATTTTTCATTGTTTACAATTCCCAGCATGCTGAGCCAAGACATTCAACATTAGGTTCATAGTTAAAAAGCAAAAAATTTGTAAGCTGTGTGAAACCTAAGAAAGGAGAATGTCACATTTACACTTCCTTGTATCTTCAAGTAATGTATTTTAAGTAAGATAAATGATAATGGTAAAAAATAATGATGATAAAAATAAAAATTTGAGATCATAATTTCTAAGCAATACAAGATGAAATGACAATGCTACTCAGTATTAAGCCCCTCCTCTCTGTTACGTACTCCAGAACTAGGGGTAAACTGATATTTACTTTTCAAATTCTAGTGAAATTGACATATTACAATTCCACCCATCCATTCTCCAGCACACAGCAGGTAGAGAACTCCACATTTAAGTATTCTAAAATATATTCGCTGTAAACAATAAAATAACACTCCCAGATGCACTTGTACTAACATCTAAGATACAAACAATACCACTGGATGAGAACAAAAATAGCAACAACGAAGAGAATAAATATATAAATGTTCTATATCAGTCACTCTAAATAAAAAATTCCCCATTTTGGACTCACCATATGTAATTACATTTATATCACTGTTTGATCATTTTATAGTAAAAACAAAATTTTCTAAATAAGCCTTTAAGAAACTCTTGAATGAACTTTAGATTCTGTATAATTAGATTCCCTGCTAAGCCAGCAGTAATCTTTGGAGTGGTCTTGGTAACTATGGTATAAGCCAGAGACTGGACCAAGATTAATTCCATGTTCCACTCATGTTCACGCCAGTCAATGCAATAATCTCACTTTCCTCCTCCACTTATGATAATCTTCTTAAGTTCCACATCATCAAATAACCCAGTTCATAAAGATCTCCCCAGTCTCTGAATTCCTACAAAATGTATCTGCCAACTAACTGCATGAACTGTATTATTAGCATCCCATTTTTGCTTCTATGGCCTTCATAATTTTGAAGAAATGTAGATTCAGCCATCATTTTAAATGTGTTAACCTTAACCTTCAAGCTATATTTTAAGATTTCTAGAAAATATGAACAAAGGACTTCTTTAGTATATCCTCTAAGAGCACATAGTGTTCAAAGACTCTGAAGAACTAAGGCTGTATGAAACTATCCACAGGCTCTTTCATGGACAACTGGAAACACTTTGTTCTAAATACAATTTTCTTTGCACCAACCAGTAGAATACTACACTTTTTGTGTTACAGTTAATTCAGAAATACACAAAGATACCATTTATCACCATTTTTGTTTAATATTGCTCTGAAACTTCTGGCCAATGTACTAAATTATAAAATACGAATATAAAAACCTCAAGAGCATTCCAAACAAAGAAATTATATTGTTTAAAAAATCACATTCATTGTGGCAAAAAATATAAAACACTCAAATAAAATTGCAGTCACTTATAAAAAAGAAATGACATGATGACTTAAATATAAATGAAGAGTAAAGAAAATTTAAAATCTTAAGGACATAATTTTTGTACAAGTAACTCAATAGGTTAAATTTAACAACTTTAAAGTCTTGGAAGCCAGTAAAATGGTCCAAATGTTAATCTTTGTGTGTTTTTTAAAGATTTAATTTATTTATCTCTAGAGACAGGGGAAGGGGGAGAGAGAGAGAGGGAGAGAAACATCAGTGTGTGGTTGCCTCTTGTGCACCCCCTACCAGGGGTTGGGGGACCTGGCCCACAACCCAGGCATGTGCCCCGACTGGGAATTGAACCACCAACCCTTTGATTCGCAGGCCTGCACTCAATCCACTGAGCGACACCAGCCAGGGCCCAAATATTAATCTTTACAAATCCAGTAATATTATTATTATGAAAAGAATAATAAGAGAAAAAGGTTTAACTGAATGGGATGAGGTTATATAATATACAGCAACAACAATCACACAAGGTCATATGGCACAAACTGAACAGGATCAAAAGCACAGATATAGACCAAATCATAACAACTTGCTTGAAAATATAAGTTTTATTATAATTATATAAATGTTAACTAACCTTTATTTAGTGCTTACTATGTCCCAGGAGCCCTTCACAGCAGCGTTTCTCAACCGCAGCACCACTGACACGTGGGGCTGAGTAACAGTGTGCGGGGGTCTCCTGTGGGCCACAAGGTGTTCGGCAGCACCCCTTGCCTCTACTCACAGGATGACGGCAGCAACTCCACCCCCTATATCACCAACAGTGACAACCACAAATGTCTACAGACACCGTATAATTTGCCCTGCAGAATGAAACTGCCCCACGGCTGAGAATTACTCTTCTACGTGGTTGAGATCAATACCTACTTACACTAAATTCTTACAGGCTGGTGTTTTTAATTTGGTTAACATCCACCACATTGTTGAAAAGCACATTCTGCAAAATTACACACTAAAAACAATAGGGTTTATGAAAAATAGGACAAAACTTTGAAAACTTACAGAATTAGGTAACCAGAGCACTAAAAAAACCCACAACCACACAGTAATAATCATAATAAAAATACTAACACAGCTAAATCTCCACTGATATTTGCACCAAGCACAAAGGTCAGCGGATCCTTTATCTCCTTAAACCCTGGACTCACGCTTCCTCCACTGCGATATAGGTCACTGCGCACAGTTCCAACAAAGCTAAAAATAGAGTTCAGGGCGCAGGTGTTTTTGAACGCAGGGGAAATATCTTCACAGACCCTTCTTCTGTAACTCCAAGCTTCACTATACAGTTTTTATTTTTTAATTTCTCAATTACAGTTTACTTTTAGTATTATTTTATATTGGTTTCAAGTGTACAGCAAAGTGATTAGACATCCACATAGGTTTTTTGGGGGGCTTTTTTTTGGTGAAAAGGAAAGGAATTATTTATTTAAAAGTTACACAGACTTAGAGTAATGACTTAATGTCTTCATTATAATACTAAAGTTCTTTAGAATACCCACAAACGCACACAGTCCTTCCTTCTTCCCTTTGCTGAGTCCCGGGTTCCGTATCTCAGGAAAAGAAGTAGAAGTCCGTGATTCAGTCTCCTGGCACCATCAGCTATGTCGCCACCACAATCTGCAGTTAATCCAAAGCCATGTGGCACCTTCTCATGGCCCACCAGCAAGAGTCCTTTCACCCCTTTTCTTCCAGGCAAAGTCTCTCCTGCTTCCTAAGCCACGTGGCAAAACGGAGAACCCCAGAGCCACGTGGTCCTAACTCTCACCCAAGCCAAGTGATCCCAACTCCTCCAAAGCCACACCTGTGGTCCTGACCTCTGCCCAAGCCATGTGGTGATTCCAGTTTCGGCTGCCACGTCTGGGTTTAAATCCCTGTGCCAATTTTCCTCTGCAGCCCCATTTCCAACTCCTCCCACAATCAGTTACACGTGCCAGCATTCCTGTAACCTTCCAGATTTACCCCACATAGTTTTAACACAGTAGAAAGTACCACAGATTCTGAGGCCACTCAATCAGCCACTACTTGCACCAGAGGAAGGCACTTCTATAGAATTTCCATGTTTTTTTCTTAAGCTCTCTATCAGTGAGAATATGTGCTTCACTGATTGCTGGAGAAAACCTCAGATGAACTGACCCAACTTCCACACTGTACTGACATTTTCCTACTTATCAACTGCATGTGAGCTAATTCACGTTTTTAAAGTGTGTGTTGTAGCAGAGAAGACTATACTAATTCAACTCTTTAACTCTCAAAGATAGACACCTCCTGAAGCTCCCAAACACTGACATGAGTTATTTACCTAGCAGCAACAGACAGTGGTGACCAGGGGGAGAAGCAGCAGTAATAGCTAACGGGAACAGTAAGTGTTGACTTCTGTGCTAAATGGATTACTTTATTTGATCATCACAACTTTGTTTTATAGGGTGGGGCAAAAGTCAGCTTACAGTTGTTTGTATGGCAAGTAATGTAATTAATAAATAAGAATGCAAGAGTAAACTCTGTGTACTCATGACTGTAATCCTACTTTTGCCCCACCCTGTATATGTAAGAAATGGGAATTTGGGTTAAATAGTTTTTCCAAGGTTATCCAGCTAAAACACAGCACAGCCAGTTTCAACCCAAACCTCTGAATCAAGTCATTGTAGTTTAATAATTTAATGTTACTATTATATTTTTTAACAGCTACAATTTTAAATTTAGTATGTAAACAGACTTCTTAAATTTTCCATGTTACAACACCATAAATTAATAATGCAAAACTTTGGCCCTGGCTGGCAGAGCTCAGTAGACTGAGCATGGGCTGAGAACCAAAGGGTGCCAGTTCGATTCCCAGTCAGGACACATGTCTGGGTTGCAGCCAGGTCCCCAGTGGGGGCCACATGAGAGGCAACCACACACTGATACTTCTTTCCTTCTCTTTTTCCCTCCCATCCCCTCTCTCTAAAAATAAATAAATAAAATCTTAAAAAAATTAATGCAAAACTTTGCACATTATGCTACCTTTTTCTATGGAAAATTCTCTATGTGCTTTATTCAAACTCAATAAAAGATTTAAAATCTAAAAGAAACCTTTATCTTCCTCTGCAAACTTCATACCAATCTTTCCAGATACTGGGGCTTGTTACATGGGGGGCATTCATAAATGAACTTAAAAACTCTTAAAGCAACAAAAAGATTTACTCACTAGCAAGACAAATGGCACAACAATGTCTTAGAATCCAGCAAGACATGTTCACAGAGAATGTAAGCCTGTAATATGGTCTGCACAGTGCTGATGTTGCCATGTACGCAGGGCACCGATCCAAGTTCTGCACCCCATGCCAATGCAAACTGGAATCTGGCCACTGGGCAAAATGTGCCCACTCGAGAGTATCAAAGGTCGTAAACATCTGTTCTTGCATATAAGGTTTTCTACTGTTTAATTTCCCTGCAAACAGGTACTGGCTATGTATGAAGTTTCTGTGATGGCAATGTCCAGGATTTTCAAGTGTGGTATAACTACTGGTAAACCTATTTGCAGCCCTACATCCTGTCCCCTGAAAATATATTAATTAGAAAAAAGAAAGGGTCTTTAAGTCTTATATCTAATTGAATGCCTGATTATAAACTAAAAAAAATATTCTGTATATGCTGAATATTTTAGGCTGAAATAAGAGCCCAAAGTGACTTCTTCAATTATGATGAAAAATATAACGTTTTTCTTTATTAAATTTGAATACTTACAAATAAAGCCAACAAATTATAAACTTAAAAATAAGCTTAATACCCTGGCTGGTACGGCTTAGTGGATTGAGTGTTGGCCTATGAACAGAATGGTTGCCGGTTTGATTCCTAGTCAGGGCACATGCCTGGGTTGCGGGCCAGGTCCCCAGTAGGGGGCACATGAGAGGAAACCACACATTGATGTTTCTCTCCCTCTCTTTCTTCCCCCCTTCTCTTCTGTCTAAAAATAAATAATTAAATCTTAAAAAAAAATAAGCTTAACAAGTAATGTATAAAATCTATGTGACTAAATCTATTGTTTAAAAAAACAAATTCCACCCTGGCTGGTGTAGCTCAGTGGATTGAGCACAGGCCTGCGAACCAAAAGATCACGGTTCGATTCCTAGTCAGCGCACTTGCCTGGATTGCAGGCCAGTTCCCAGTAGGGGACCCACGCAAGGCAACCGTACATTGACATTTCTCTCCCTCTCTCCCTCCTTTCCCCTCTAAAGATAAATAAAATAAAATCTAAAAAACAACAACAACAAAAAAAAACCACACAAATTCCCACAAGACCCAAAAATGGCATTAAACAGAGATCAAGATATCCCTTGTTTCTAGTTGAGATGTTTCAACATCATTAAAATGTCCGCTCTCCTTAAAATAACTTTAAAAATTAACTGTAATCCCAATAAATATAGGAAAGAAGGTTTTTTATTTTCCTGGTATTAAATTGAGCGGATAATAAACTCATTTTGAAAAATGAGACAGGCACTAGCCTCACCAGATATTAACACATACTCAAAGCTGCTACAATAACAGTGAGTTATTCGAGCAGGAACAAAAAGACCAATGGAGCAGAACAGAAACCTCGAAAACAGACCCACATATTGCTCAACTATTATAAAATAATCAATCACTTCCCAAAGTATTATATAATATTAATACAATTTCAATCAGAATCCTAATAAACCTGGAAGAAAAGAAACTGACAAATTGAGATAGATAAACTTCAATAGTAAGAAAAAAAATCTATGATATGAGACCTCTCCAGTAAGAAATTTTAAAGAACAGTGAGGAAACACTTGCCCTACTATAAAACATGCAATAAGAGATAGATAAAACAAACTTGGATCTCTAACACATGAAACTGCATGGAATATACTTTCATCGATCTCTATATAATATTTATGTAACAGTCTGGGAGAATATGTTAAATTAATAACAGAGGTTAACAGTAAGCAAAAAGGGATGATCTAAGGAACCTTACTTTTGTTTCCACTGTAATTGTATATCTACGACAATCCCTATTGCAATAAAATAATTTTTAAGATTTAAAAAACTGGGAAGAAGCAAAGAGAATACAGTACCTCTGTTATGCTATGCTACAAAGGACTTCATCGTAAGTACTTCTAACCACACACTTAATTTGGGGATTTTGACTGTGCAATGAAGAGGTGGGGTTCTAAGAGGTGTGGAATACTGACTAGCAGCCTTCAACTTGTAGCTGAATCCTAAGGTTCCCTAGGGCACCTTAAGAGATTTAATGTGGCCTTCTCCCCCTACCTCATTCACAATTACCTAATTTTTCTTTTATTATTTAAGGTCGCATTGTGTAACATTTCATTCAAAGAAAGGTTTCTGTTGCCTAAATAAGTTTATAAACCACTCACCCAGAAGACTAGCAAGAGAAACATTATGTTAAAGGCAATTAATACTCGTTAATGAACTCTAAGACCAATTATATTAGCGAACATTTAGTCCTATTTTCTAAATACAAAGAATGTCTGACAGATAGTAGCGTAACTCCCCCACTTACCCAGTGCCATAACTGGGTAAGAATCATTCCTCTTACCTAGAAGCACTATAGAATCATTGTCTTTTATGTCTTGTCTTGTTTCCCAAAATAGTATTTTTTTAAATTCTAAGCGAAGTAGATAATGCTTTCCAAATTACATCACTCTCACTAGACTTTTGCTTTTCAGGGGCAAATACAACATGTAACTAGTTTTTCAGGTAAATA
This sequence comes from Trachops cirrhosus, assembly GCA_028533065.1. Lineage (NCBI taxonomy): Eukaryota > Metazoa > Chordata > Mammalia > Chiroptera > Phyllostomidae > Trachops > Trachops cirrhosus. The sequence goes on from CM052543.1 coordinate 124,127,062, forward strand.
GGAATCGTGAGATTGCATGATCTGATTTTTCTGCCCACTGCTACTTGAAACATCCCAGCTTCATTACTCTGTTCAGAATTTATCTTTATGTGAGCAGTACACAAAACTTTCTAGACTTTTAAAATGCCTAGGCTTGTGCTCAGTACTCAAGGGAGGACCATACAATCAATGATTCAGGCAGTACAAAATTTTAAGTCAAATAATAAAAAGAGTGTAACAGATTACATGAACAACAGGTCCGCAGAGCGTGAAGAGGTGAGAGATCCAAGTTGAGGGAGGAGTAACAACGGGCCGCTGAGGGGATGCAAGACTTGGTCTGGGGACAGATGGGCTTGCCAAACTATCGCACTGGGGGCATATACATTTGTCTAAAACTCACAGAACTGCACACTAAAAATGGTGAAATGCACTTACAACATAGATTATATGTTAATAACTTATATGGTCTTTTTTCCCCTTAAAAACAGGGAAAAATCCTCCTATTAAAAACAACTACCTGGAAGACAATTTGGCAATTAGTAAAAATTTCCAACACACATGTCCTATGCTTCAGCAATGACACTTTTAGAAACACATTTTCCAGTTATATCCAGAGTGTAACATTATCCACTATACCCATTGCAGCACTATTTGTAAAATTTAAAAATCAACTCTTTTTTTAATAATAATAAATATTTAGCCCTGGCTGGTGTGGCTCAGTGAATTGAGCACCAGCCTGTGAACCAAAGGGTTACCGGTTTGATTCCCAGTCAGGATACATGCCTAGGTTGCGGGCCAGGTCCCCAGTAGATGGTGCTTGAAAGGCAACCACACATTGATGTTTCTCTCCCTCTCCTGCTCCCTCCCTTCCCCTTGCTAAAAAATAAATAAAATCTTTTAAAAAAATAATAAATATTTAGTAAACACTTAGGTACAGTGATGTAATTATGTCTAACATCAAACATTAAGGGCCACAAACATCCAAAATTATTTCTGGAAGACAAGTTGATTTGCACAGATCAGAATGTAAATAAATGCGATCTCTCAGCCTATAATAAATCGATGTATAGTCTACTTGCAAAAACATCCAATGAACATTTGAATACAGACACAGCATTCTGTTCTGCAAGCTTAATCATTATTGACTGACCTTTCCTGGTATTTAAGTTCATGAAAATGCAGAAGCCTGCAGCCTGGCATATTCAAGGCCATCCCCCCTACCCACCACTGACATCAATGTGTGCTATGTTCACAAACTCTCTCCAGAGTAACTGTTGATTTAACTTTTCTGCATACATTTTCTAGCAGTAAGGCAAGGTACGGAGAAAAACCTACCTATGGAAAAGCTCATATCCTTCAATAATCAGAAAGCAAAAAAAGTGGAGGACTTTTTCTGAGTAATGCAACTTATAAAGACCTTAAAGGAAAGACTAATAATAAATCCTAAATTCCTCTATGACAAAAGTAAAAAATATATATGTAAATCACTGTTAAAATGTTTTCAATAAAATCGGGGGTATGATGCCTACAATACTTGTAGACAAAAGACAAATACTTTTGTATTTGTTTACCTTTAATATTCAAAGAACTCCTGCCAATACCTAAAAAGATAAATAACCAAGTAGAAAATGAAAAAGAAGTTTACAGAAGGGTTACAGATACCGAAGGCAAGCATAATCTCAAATTCTAAATTTTTTAAAATGGAGACAACGAGATATAAAATGTCGAGAGGAAAAATGAAGGGGGAAAAATATCCCTCATAATCAGTGCTGCCAATGGCATCTGGTTCTTTCTTTTACAACTTAGTAACAGCTTTTTTGAATGGCAAGGAAGCATTTTCAATGTCTAAAATGTACATACCATTTCACTTCCAAGAGGTTATGCTTGAAAAATATCTACACAGCATGAACATATGCATAGATCTTCTATCAGCATCATATGTAATCACAAAAAACTCTGAACATCTAAAAGCCTATCAACAGGAGACTGGAAAATGAAATCACCATGCATCTATGCAAATACAAGAGCTGAAGAGTCACTACAAGAGTGAAGTCACTCTACTCGTGGGAAAATATGCTAAAGACACACTGTTAACTGCAACAAGCAGCTGCAAAGTAACGTGTGCAGCCTGCCACTGCGCGTGCACCAGTCCTGGACGGGATATAAGCCAAAGTGTGGACAAAACAAACATACCCTATCTGACCAGAGTAATTACATACGGGTTTGGAATGAAGGAGGAAAGGGGATGATATTCATTTCCTTATGTTGTACTGTCCTTATTTTGTGATTTATTTTGTAATGGTAATGTTTTACTTCTGAAACCAGTGATAATGAAAAGAAGTTATGGAAAATGTTTTTAAAATGCAAGGCTTTGAATCTCTCTGGTACATAAACTACCCAGGTCAGCAGAATCCCCACCAGAATGTAACTGTTCCCCGGAGTCCAGGGCCTCCTCAGACACAGGGCGTACGGGGCACTCAGGATCTCAAGGCGGGAGCACGCCACATCAAAACACAATTTCAACAACACAAGTGTTTCTAAATTTGTTGTAAAATAAAAAGAGCGAAAAAGCAAAAAAACTCATAAAAATATAAAATTGAAAGGGAATCACTGATTAAATAAACTATTATTCCTTGCTATTTTTTTGCATTTCTAAAACTAGAAGAACTTATACCTTTTAAACTTTAGCCTAGATGCTGTTTCTCCCATATAAGGAAAACAATGTTTGAGTTTCAAGATATGGTGTATGTTTTCATAGCACTTGAAACTCAAAAGAAAACATACCTTCGGAGAGCATTTCTGGAATGTCTGCTTGATATCTAGGTCCCACTCTGATTTCACCTTTGTCAGCTAATAGTGTTTTCACTGAGGGGTCATAGACCAGTGAGTAGAAAAAGCTATCCTGAAAGAAAATGACAGAATATCTAGGTAAACTTTTTATAAAACAATAAATTCAATGTCACAATAATGAAACCATAAAACTTCAGAGAGTGTATAAAATTTTGCTTTAGTGAATAAATTCATGTATGTTTAAGGAGAACATGAAGTTATTGTCATCATGTAAAACAGTATAATATTACATCTAGCCAAAACAAATAGCTTACAATAAAAGCAGTTTATTAAGATTTATTTTTTTGTTTCAGTCTAAAAGAAAACCATTAATTGCTCTAAAACAGGGTTTTGAAAAGCAAGCAAAGTGAAGCCATAAGTCAAGGGTAAGACACCTAAAATCAAGTGATCATTTAAACCTCTGAAGCCCACACTAAACAGTATGGATGCCTTCATACATATCGGGCACTCACTTTTGGGGTGTCCATCCCAAATTGTGTTTAAATAGTAAGATGTAACCAATCCACATGATATATACATCTACCAATTATAATTCTGCAGTTCTCTGAAACATTTATATGTATAAGTAGATAGGTACAGAAACATAAACTATACATACCCACCACAAGCATAGTCCCCTAACTATCATGGTCCCTTAAAATGCAAAAGAGCCCTAGTTACTGAGCCTAGTGGATAAAATGAACTGGCCACCAGTCCTTTGCTGAATTCTGCATAACCAATGGAGGCCATGTGAACCAGTAAAGTCTTGTCCCTGCTTTCCAATATGATTTTGAGCGTCACCTGCGGCACAACTCTCTACATTAGGAAGTCCTGGAAGGACCTAGCCTTACCATCAGCACTTTACTAAAACCCAGCCAGGCAAGATGCAAATGAAGAGATGACCTGTCAGATTATAAAGCTTTCTCCTCTCAAGGTCTTACGGACTGTGACAGCAGGAGAGAAAACCAGACAAGAAGATACTGAGAAATTCTGCACAGTGTTTTAATCATGGATCACTGTCAGGAGAAAACGTTAAACAGTAAAACTGTTCATAAGTCACACCATCATTATATGACCATTTACACAAGTACAAAAATGCTATCTAAGGAAAGGAAAAAATCTGCAGAATATATAACCCAACCTGTTTAATAGGTTAGGGAGGGGGGAGCAGGGATGATGGTCAGTACATAATCAGAGTTATTGTTTCTTTGTTTTTTATGACCAGAGCAACAAAGAACGTTACTAAGTAACTAATACTATTGTCACTAGCTCACCATCACTGTTAAAAGTAGATACACTTCAGGTCACTTTCAGTCTGCAAAATGTTAGCACAGTATTGGCATACTATACTATAAAATGAAATAAAATTATTATTTAGGGTCAATTAAGTTGCTTAAATCTCTTAGATATATATGTACTGATGTGGGAAAATATTCAAAATATATTTAGTTGAAATAGAAATTAAAAAAAAACAAGGGGAAAAGTGTTCTGAGAATTGTTTAATCTGCCAATTTTAAGAACAGAGAGTTACAAAGTAAAAAATGATCAGAAAGTTGCCTTCAAGTTACCATCTTCAAATATGCCAAATTCGATATTTTAATAGGACTAAAAAATTTTCTCAAGGACAGTCTTATAATGGTTAATATAGCAAATCTAAATACAAAAGTGTTTTCCAAATTGTATAAAGAATATAATGTCAGTAGTTTTATTTTTCCTAAACTGCTTTTTGCTGCCAAAAATAAAAAAGAAAAAAGGTTTCCTTAAATACACTTTATTATTTAAAGTTCCTATTTTTTAGATTGTTTCTATCTCAAAGATTGATGAAAGATTAAGTGGTGAAAAAACCAAATGTGGAGAAAAAAATCCTAAAGACCTTTGCAAATTTTCACCTATTACAGTCCTTAGCATATCCAAACTGCTAATAATAACTTAGAAGGCAAAAAATCGTTTTTTGAAAAATTCCACTCACTCAAAAATACCAGTAAAACACACTGAAACACATCAAATGCTTCCTCCTTTTATTTCTACAACTGTGCTAATTTCTAGCACTATCATTATCCATATGATTATCAACCATTCTGTTGGACACACTGACAACAAAGCCAAGCACTTTCTTTTCTAAATTCATAAGCCTAAGTTTTAAGGTCTATTAGCCTTCTTTTTGCCCTGAATATTTTAGTTTTCATTTTAGTTTTCTATATTAGAGTTTCTAATGAATAGTAGTTTTACACATTTTTATCTGTCTTTTTGGTTATGTTTTCTTCATTTGAGATAGGAGGACAATACTTAAGAATGATAAGAAATCTGTACCTTTAATTATTTTTTAAAAAAATATATATATAATAAAGGCTTGGGGAAAAGAAGAACATCATGAAAATATAAAGGTTAAATACTGAAGTCCCATCAACAGTAAAATATTTTCCCATCATACAAATGCTAACAAGTCACATCAAACTGTGCATAACGTGGAATACTCTGATTATAACCATTTCCTCCCTTTACTTAATTCAACTTGCTAAAAAATGTTAAAATGTTTCTTGTTGAAGTTTACAGAAAGAAATTTTTTTGTTGACAAAGTTATTAGGGTTCCAGGAAAGAAATCAGACCACCAATGGTAAAATCTCATCTGGAGTCTAAGAGAAAAGCTACTTATTAAAAAACAAACAAACAAAAGACAGGAAGAGGACCAATTACAGTAAAGTCATTTTTCATAAAGCCAAAAGTATTCCTTCTACTACCAGCAACATCATGTACCGTACTTTACAAAGCTTTTCATTACCAACTGAAGAGGGACAGGCAGACACAAGAGTGTTTGTCAACTCTTGTCTCAAGTCACCAGAAAAATCAAATTGTCCAAATGCATTCCAGTCATTATACTTCTACTATTATCCCACTATTGCAGTGTAATAATTCTGTATGAAAAGAAATAAATACAAAGGTATGGGCTTCACGTGAAATAAAAGAGAAAAAAGGGCAATACGAGTATAATTGTGAATTACCTCTTTATCAAGATATGACAATACTGACTCTGTCTCATTCAGAAGGGCAACAGTGCATTTCCCCCTGTTAAAAAAGGGAAAAAAATGAATAAATAAACATTTAAGAAAGGCGACTTCACCTTCACAGTGATGATGTATATACTATACAAAGTAAGGAATATTCCAAAAGTAAAGTTGGTATTAAGAATCCAAATGGCAGTTAGGAATATATATAAATGTATATATAATCCTTTACACTCCTGGTATTGAGTAACCTAAAACAAAAGGCTGTCTTTGTAGGCATCTATTGAGAGGCTAACCTATGGAAGAAACTGTGTTAGGCAGTAAAAACTTCCAACACGAAGCACTTTATAGTTAATTCCTAATTATTCAAGAAAAAAAAGTACAATGAAACCTTCAGATTAAGTCCATTTCTGACTCTCTGAGTAAATATGAGGTGATTTTATATTTTCCAGACAAAGACATTATGGAAACCATGAAAACCAGTGCCTAATATAATCTTCAGATTTTTAAAGAAGCCACTGCACGTAAGAAAGAACCTAAAAATAATACACTTCATATCAGGATTAACTAACTTACCTATACTGAAATTGCTCTAAAAACTAGCTAAAATTTAAACACAAGGAACTTCTACAGAGCAAGGGGCAAAATAAAGATCTATAGTCTTGCATGGACCTTGACATCTGATGGCGATTACCTTTGATCCTAAGCCCTGGGTGTGAGTTTGGAAATTGATGCCATTAAAAAGGGCTTGTCTGAAGTTGAGAAATAGTAAGGTTATCCAGGAAGAGGAAATTATTACAAGCACTTTTAAAATTATCCTCACTAGCTTGAAAAATTCAATATCGCTACAAATTTGACAGGAGAATTTTGATAGACTATTCAAGTTATAGATATTGGTCGGGGCTCACAAAAATTTTCTAAATGTCACAGTGTTTTTTGATTTTCTAAACAGAAATTACTACTTGCTCTGTACAAAATAACAAGCAAAATCAAACACATCACATATGCATTAAAAAGAGATGCTGCTGTTGGATTATCAGAGCGAAAAACACTTCATCATGGGGATGTAAAGTACAGCACAGGGAATATAGCCAATAACGTTGTAATAACTATGCGTGGTGCCAGGTGGGTGCTGGAAATATCAGAGGGATCACTTTGTAAAGTATGTGACTGTCTAACCACTACGCTGTACACCAGAAACCAATACAAAATAATACTGAATGTCAACAGTAATTGAAAAATAAAATTAAAAAAAAAAAAGAATTTAGAGAACAAAATTACCAAAAGAAAAATAAAATACCAAAAATAAAATATTAACACATAGGTTAAAAAAATTATAGTTCTCTAAACATTTTACAACATTATATTCTTCAAATTAAAAAAAATTCCCCTCATAAAAACATCTTTTTCTGGTAATCACCTCAGATTAGTATCACTATAAAAGAGTTCTCTGACAGCATTCAGTATACCCTTATTATCCAATCTCTATTTTGGTTACCGAGAGTTGCAAAGGTCTTCTGTTTTTCTACTTCATTTTATTCATGCATGTTAGTGAAGCAGAAAAATTAACATTATTACTTCAGTACACATAACGACACTAAAGTCAACACTTGGCTGACATTTACACAGGACAGAATTACAGGCAGGGGCATTGGCTCTGTTGCTGTTAGCATATCTACAGCTGCCACGGAAGCTATGACCTGTGAATATGTGATCGCACGTGTAGCGTGCTTCAGCAATAAATGAAGTTTCCAAAAGTTCCATTTTTTTGCCTCAATAACAGCTAATGAAGCAATATTTCTAACATTTAATACTTAATCACCTAGAAGAAATAAAATCTTTAAGTTCTCAAAAATTGTGTTTTTTTAATATATTTTCTTGATTATGCTATTACAGTCAGTTGTCCCAACCTTTCCCCGCTGCCCCCCCAGCCCAGTACCCCCATTCCCTCCAACAATCCCCTCCCTTAGTTCATGTCCATGGGTGATGCATATTAAGTTCTTTGGCTTCTCCATTTCCTATTCGGTTCTTAACATTCCCCTGTCTATTTTGTACCTAACAATTGGAACTTCTTAATTCCTGCACCTTTTTCCCCATTCTCCCATACTCACCCTCCCATCTCTTTATCTTTAACTTTTGGCATTTTAATTATGATGTGTGTTGAAGTGGGCTTCTTTGTGTCTATCTTGTTTGGGACTCTCTGTGCTTCCCTGGACTTGCATGTCTATTACCTTCACCAAATTAGGGAAGTTTGTTTTATTTTTTCAAATAGAGTTCCAATTTCTTGCTCTTTCTCTTCTCCTTCCAGCACCCCTATGAAGCGAATGTTGGATTAATTAAAGTTGTCCCACAGGCTGCTTACGCCACCCTCACTTTTTTGAATTCTTTTTTCTTCTTGTTCTGATTGGTTGCTTTTGCTTCCTTATGTTCCAAATCATTGATTTAATTCTCAGCTTTATCCACTCTACTGTTGTTTCCCTGTAAATTGTCCTTTGTTTCAATTAGTGTATCCTTTGTTTCCGACTGGGTCTTTTTTATGCTGTTAAGGTCCTCCCTAAGTTCCTTAAGCATCCTTTCTAACCAGTGTTTTGAACTCTGCATCTGATAGATTGCTTATCTCCATTTTGTTTAGTTCAATTTCTGGGGTTTTGATCTGTTCTTTTCATTGGGCCTTGTTTCTCTGTCTGCTTGTTTTGGCAGCCTCCCTGTGTTTGTTTCTATGTACTAGGTAGGACTACTTTAACTCCGTGTCTTGGTCATGTGGCCTAATGTAGCAGGTGTCCTGTAGGGCCCAGTGGCACAGGCTCCCCTTTCATCCAAGCTAGATGCTCGAGTTGCACCCACTGTGTGAGCTAAGTGCATCCTCCTCTTGTAGTTGAGACTTGGTTGCTGCTGGCAGATTAATGGGAGAGACTTACCTTGACCAGTAAGCTACAGTGAATGGCTGTGACCATTGACCACCAACCTTCACGCTCTGTGGAGAATCAGCTGTGCAGGGACAGGATGGTGGTGTTCCAATATGCTCTGTAGATGCCCACTGGGGGCACTGGCCCTGGGGTTTCCTGTGTGGTGCAGGCCAAGGTCGGCCCCCACCTGTGTTTTTTGCTTAGTTTGTTTTTTAAATTCAGTTGTTGATACTTGTGAATTTCTTGCCCATTTTAATGCTCACAGTTTTGACCTTCTTTTCTTAAATATTTAACATTTCATATAATAATGGCTTGGTGATGATTAACTCCTTTAGTTTTACTTTGTCTGGGAAGCCTCATCTGCCCTTCCATTCTAAATGATAGCTTTGCTGGATAGAGTAATCTAGATTGTAGGTCCTTGGTTTTTGCTTTTTATCATTTCAAATACTTCCTGCCAGTCCTTTCTAGCCTGTATCAGCTGACAGTCTTATGGGAACTCCTTTGTAGGTAACTCTCTGCTTTTCTCTTGCTACTTTTAAGATTCTCTTTATCTTTAACCTTTGGCATTTTAATTAGGATGCGTCTTGGTGTGGTCCTCTTTGGATCCATCTTGTGTGGGACTCTCTGTGCTTCCCGGACTTGTATGTCTATTTCCTTCACCAAATTAGGGAAATTTTCTTTCATTATTTTTTCAAATAAGTTTTCAATTTCTTGCTGTGACTCTTTTCCTCCTGGCATCCCCATGATTTGGATGTTGGTACATTTGGAGATGTCCCAGTCTCCTTATTCTATCCTTGTTTTTCTTTATTTTTTTTTCTTCTTGCTGTTCTGATTGAATGCTTTTTTCTTCCTTATGTTCCAAATTGTTGATTTGATTCTTGGCTTCCTTCCCTCCACTGTTGGTTCCCTGTAGATTTTTCTTTATTTCGCTTAATGCAACCTTCATTTCTGCCTGGGTCTTTCTTATGCTGTTGCAGTACCCAATGATTTCTTTGAACATCCTGATCACCAGTCTACATTTGATAGGTTGCTTATCTCCATTTCATTTAGTTCTTTTCCTTGAGTTTTGGTCTCTTCTTTCATTTGGGGCATGTTTCTTTGTCTCCTCATTTTTGGCAGCCTCCCTGGGTTTGTTTCTGTGTATTAGGTAGAGCTGCTTTGACTCCCTGTCTTAGTAACATGGCCTATTGTAGGGAGGGCACCTGTAAATTGTGTGGGGCGGAGTCTAGGTAATTGCCAGGGTGGGGAAACCCATTTCATCATTTTGTGGCTCTGCGGGGGGGGGGGGGGGCGGTGCGCTGTGAGCTGGGGGGGATGGGGGGAGTTGATTTGGAGAGGGGACAATACCACTACCTGGCCTCTGGAGAGTGCCCAGGATTGGAAGCTGTCTCCTAGCACTCGCCCTGCTGCCAGTTACCTCACCTTCTCCTCTTTACCCCACATACCACTTGTGGCCTTCCAGCTGTTGCCCTAGTGCTGAATCCCAAAGGATGTGGGCCTGCATGAGTCCTAAGTCTGTTGTGGGCCCTTTAAGTAGAGTCTCTTGAGAATCCCATAGTTTCTTCTATCACCCCAAACCCCACTGCTTTTTACAGCCAGAAGTTATGGGGATTTATCTTCCTCATACTGCAATCCTGGGCTGGGTGGTCTGTTCTGTGGCTGGGATCACTCACTTCTCAGGAATCCCTCCCGATTTTTATCCACCACATGTGAATGTGGGACCATGCATTCAGCCACTTTCCCAAGTCTCCACCCCTCCTAACCATCTGGATGAATGTAGCTTCTTTAACTCCTTGGTTGTCAGACTTCCACACAGCTCAATTTTATGACAAATCTGGCTGATACTGATTTTGAAGTCTAGTAATTTTTGCTGTAGTTGTGTGCAGAGGCAAAGTGTGTTTACCTACGCTTCCAGCTAGACTGGAAGGCCAAAAATTGTGTTTCTTTAAAATGGAAGAATAAGACTTCCGGCCAAGATGGAGGCATAGGTAGACGCACTGTGCCTCCTCGCCCAACCAAGATAGGGACAACAATGATATAGAAACAAAATAACAACCAGAACTGACAGAAAATTGAAGTGTATGGAAGTCGGACAACCAAGGATTTAAAAATAGACACCTTCATCCAGACCAGTAGGAGGGGCGGAGTTGGACCAGGAGAGGGACTGGGAGCAGAGAGCTGAGCACCCAGGGCGGCGCGCAGGCCCACAGCAGGCAGACCCTGGGCGCACAAGCAGCAGTGGCTGGTAGGCCCCTGCCAGGGGGTGGCAACCAGCAGACCCAGCGAGGCAGCCATTGTGAAGCAGGGCACTGCACGCAACTCAGGGTCCCAGCACCGGGAAATAGAGCTTTGGGGCACGGACTGAAAAGGAAGGTCCCGCAGGGTGCACAGGCCCACCCACACCGGAATTGGTGCCAGAGGGGCCTGGCTGGCTTGCAGAAAGTGGCAGAAGGGTCTGGGGTCCTACAGAAAGCAGAGCAAGCGCCATTGTTCCT
>CM052543.1:124138772-124226591 GCA_028533065.1 Trachops cirrhosus
GAATAGTAGGGGAAATGTAGAAGCAAAGAACTTATGACACATGGACATGAACTAAAGGGCGGGAATGTGGGTGGGAGAGGGTGTTCAGGGTGGAGGGGAATGAAGGGGGGATAGTAGGACAACTGTAATAGCATAATCAATAAAGTATATTTTTTAAAAAATGGAAGAGTAAAAAGTACTAAATGTTATTTTAATGTACCCCATTCTGTTTAATAGTCACTTGAATGTTAAATGATAACAGACACTGAAAATTCATCTAGCCAATATAACATACTTAAAGTCTCCATACTCTCTGAAATGACAAGAGAATTTAAACAAATCATTAAAAACCTATTTTAGGAGATTCATAATTATATTAGGACATTTAAAAAACATGTTTATACTGTTTTAGAGGCACATGATTTAAAAAACCAGTAGGATACTTCGGCCAATCTAAAATATAAATTATTTTGAGGAATGTAGCTTTTATGTAAAGATGAGAGGATAATAGGTGATTTAAGTTTTTAAATTGTCTTTACTGTAGCTATTTTGTACTTTTCCCCAAATTAAAAATGAAAATCCAAATGTTGAAATTTTCATGTACATATATTCACAGCTAACAAAGGAGGAAGTTGAGTCAGAATTATTTTATGAAGTAAATATGATTATGTAATTAACACATGTGCCACATGCCAAGAATTGCTGATAAAAGTAGTTTAAAATGAGATGTAAAGTGTTGGCTTCCTTTATGCTGAACAAATGTTGGAACATAGATAAACACGTGAAAAATTTTAAGCAAACTCCAAATGAAAGCAACAATTATCAAATTCTGAATATAATCATAGATGTATGCTAAATCACAAGCAATACTCCTAACTGTTCTATTCCACATGTTTTAAAACTTCAGAGATAAAGATACCAAGCATGAGGATGAAATATATCAAAGACTGTAACACAAAGAAAGAATACTCCTGGCCCATGCAATTATTCACGCTGCTTTTCTACAGGGAGCCACACATTTCTGTAGAGGTAACATACCTACTTTCCAACATATCTTCAAAAAGTTCTTAAAAATATACTGTTTTAGAGACTATGCTGGGACAGAGAGACATGTGAATAAATGTATTTTTAAAGATTTTATTTATTTATTTTCACAGAGAAGGGAGGGAGTATGGGAGGGAGAGAAATATCGATGTGTGAGAGAAACACTAATCAGTTGTCTCTTGCATGTCCCTAACTGGGGACCTGGCCCGCAACCCAGGCATGTGCCCTGACCAGGAATTGAACCAGCAACTTTTTGGTTCACAGGCCAGCACTCAATCCACTGAGCTACACCAGCCAGGGTGTGAATAAATAATTATGACACAACACGGTCCCATATTTAATGGCAGGTGCTGATCAGCCTACTATTTGCTTAACAGAATGTCCACTATATAATCCCATATACTCGATACCATATGTAAAAATGTGCATACAGGTTATCCATTTCTTTTATCTAAAGATGTCACCAGCCCTGGCTGGCGTGGCTCGGTGGATTGAGCGCGGGCTGTGAACCAAGGCATCGCAGGTTCGATTCCTAGTCAGGGCACATGCCTGGGTTGTGGGCCAGGTCCCCAGTGGGGACCACATGGGAGGCAACCACGCATTGATGTTTCTCTCTCTCCTTCTCCCTCCCTTCTCCTCTCTAAAAATAAATACATAAAATCTTTAAAAATAAATAAATAAATAAAGATGTCACCAATTTGCATGTTAAAAAGAGAAAGTTTAAATTAACATTCATTTCCACCTTGCTGGAAGAATTTCCTTCAGCTTCTTACAAGTGTAGCTTGTAGAATGGTTCACAACTTACCATCCCTGCTTTGAAAAATGCAAATTTCTTAGTGCCACGCCAGACTGGCTGAGTCCAAGTATCTTGGGGAAAGATCAAGGAATCTACCTGATTAACAAGCATCACCAGGCAAACCTTAGGCACACTGAACTTGGAATACCACTACAACAGATGCAGAGTCTGCCTTTAACCTGTCCTAGTTCAGTGAAAGCCGTTATTTCCTCATTAAAGAAAGACATTTTCCTCATTGGCCTTATCAGTTTTACATTGCTCTGGATTCTGAAGATTTTTTCATATAAAAAACCATGCTCGGTTCTGTGACTGGGAATTCGGCAAATAAATAGTTTTATACAGCATTGCATCCATTAAATACACTACAATGAAATGAAATTCCAAGGTCCAACATGCTTTCAGAAAATTATATCTCTCAACAGCAGTACTGTAAAACAGGACAGAAGGAAAGATTCAAAATTCTGAAGGTAATTATTTCTAAACCAGAGTTATATGCCTAAACAAATCACCATCCAACTGTGAAAAAGATTTTTGGATAAGCAAGGGCTAAAAACTTTTTACATTTTAGAAGACTAATGAAAAGGAAAAGGCATAACAATTACTATATTCTAAGGGAAACAAAAGGTTGTACAAGAAAGAGTATGTGAGGAATATTTAAATGGCCGTAAAATACAAAAACTGATCATTAAGTTAAACAAAAGTTGTGATACATTGGAAACACAAGGGAAAGAGGAGGGAAGGAGGAGAAAGCAAAGACAGATTTTTATAACTGGAAAATAGAAGCAGTGTACATGCAGAAGCCATCGTCAGAGAAGTGAAAATGACTGCAGAGGGGACGCTGGGCATGTGACCAATATTACTAAACTGCTATACACATACATTTGACTGAAAAACAATACAATTTAAATTAAGCCCTGGCCAGATAGCTTCGTTGGTTAGTGAGTCATCCCAATACGCCAAGGCTGTGGTTTTGATCCCCGTCACGGCACATACAAGAATCAACCAGTGAATGCATGAATGGGTGGAATAACAAATCGATGTTTCTCCCTCTCTCAAATCAATCAATTTTTTTTAAACTTTATAAAATTTAAATTTAATGTAACGGGCGATTCTAATTAGATAAAGTACACAAATTTGTATGACTACTATATATACACATACACACACATATACTAAGGGAGCAAGGTTTTCTCAACCTTAGCATTACTGCCATTTGGGGTCAGATAATTCTTTATTGTGGGGGCTGTCCTGGACAGATAGGTCATTTAAGTCACATCCCTAGCCTCTATCCACCCTACTGAATGATAGTAGCATCCTCACACCTAGCTGTGACTACCAAACTGTCCAGACTTTGCCAAATGTCCCCCAGGAGACAAAACTGCCCCGGGTGAAAAAGCATTACACTAAATTAGAGTTGTTGAATCATTTCTTAGCTATATCGTAGTAACAAACATTTAAGGAAGGCCTATGTTAATTGAAAGAATATGATTTTATGGATCAGTTTATAGATTACAAAAACGAGAAGGAGGACAAAGAAAAAAAGAAATCTGGAAACCTTTAAATATTTCTGTTCAAAGATATATTTTCTATTGTTAATATTGCTTTAACAGATATTAAGAAATAAACATGGAAGTAGGACCAAAACACAAACAAAAAAACACAAAATGGACTATCTGTTTGAGTAGGTAAGGTAGAGAAATAAAAAGCCAAAAAGAGAAGTCTGGGCTTAATGTGGCTTTTGTGAAGAAAAATGACAAGTAGTGTTTTGTAAAGATCATTCTGTCTGTGCATGTGAACAGTACCAAAGGATTAAGACTTTAATTCATGGTTCTGAAGAGCTGATAAAAATATGGAGGAAACTGGCAATGAGTAATTCAAGGCGGGGCAGGGGCCGGGGACCCTTCTCTTAGTACCACTTTTCCCTTTCATAGCTAGGAGAAACTGAAATGCCCAACAGGTAGTGGGTATGCACTAGGAAGTGCCCCTTCTCCAGAACAGGATGACAATTTGTTTTGACTGCCGGGAAAATCACAGGAAGTCACGGGCATTTCCACAACTGTGTGGAATACCAGTACTAGGAACAATATGCAATATATATTCACCTAGCCCAGGGCTTCCCTGCACTGCGGTTCTGGTTGGAAAAGGACACTTCAACCCACAGGATGAATTGATCGTTTCAAGGGAAAGACTATATAGAATAAACACAACATTTTTTTAAGTGTGTTATAAACATCTACACTTTAAAATGTTAAAATGTGGTATGATTTTTCTCCCACTTACTACATTTTCCCTCTAGTTCACCTACTAGCAATCCTATGAGCCAAAGCACAATAATCACCATATTTTTCAGACTATAAGATGCACTTTCTCTGCCTGTCTCCCCATCCCCCCAAAATCTGGGAGGAATAATGGTTGTTAATGCTGCTGTTGAGTTGTTTACATTTACACTGGTGAAATACTGTGTTATTTATGTTATTAAATATTTTACTATATTTTTTGCTTCAAAAATTTTTTTCCTATTTTCCTCCTCTAAAACCCAGGTGTGTCTTATGGTCCAAAAAATTTGGTAACTTCCTTGCGTTGAATTTATTTTGTAAGTAGTACTAGTTATAGTCATCAATAGTGCCTAACAGCGCTAATTCAAATTTCATTTACAAATACCAAGAGAATTTTTTAAATCTAACATCTGAAAATAAAAATATTGGCATAGTAAAATTGAGGAAGAAAACTGCCTTTATAACACTGTTGATTCCAAATCATTTCCTTTAACACCAACTGAAGTAGTAGCCAATAAGACTACTAATTAGCTGCCAATTAGAGACTACTAATTAAGTGACGCTCTTTTATTACATATGTACTTAAATAGTTAGCATTTTTCAATCAACTTAAGTTCTTTTTAAAAAATTTTTTTCTCTGAAGATAACAAAAAAAGGTCTCAACAAACACATCATAAACTAATTCCAAAAAGTACAAAACCTTTCAGTTGAATCTTCCTGCTCAGACCAATACAGAAACAGAAACAAATGCTAAATCCAGAAAGCATAATTAGGGCATTTTCATATATTTTACTTGGTATAATTTAGTTTGTACATATCCTCACAATCACACATATGTGAAAGGACCCAGGTACAAGTTTATTATTTTTCACAGGAAAAGACTAAAATGAACCAAATATCCATCAATTATGATTAAATCAGAAATAAAAAGAAAAAAAGGAAAGGAAGAAAGAAAAAAAGAAAGAGAAAAAAAGAAAGGGTAAGGCAAAGGAGGTTTATAGTCCTAAGTACATGAAACTGTTTATTCTTATATTATTTATTATATTATTTTCCACAAGAACAACTGTAAACTTACTTTTTGCCCCACCATGTATAAAATAGCCGTAGCAAAGAATGAGGCAGATCTCCCAAGATACTTCATTTAAAAAGCACAATATAAAAGTATCATAATTTACTTACAGACACAAACAAACTCACCTCGCTGCTTCTCTATACATGAAATAGTATAGTATTCAGTTTCTGGAAGTATTATGAACATTAAAAAGAAACAACAGACCCAAAATGGAGTCACTTGTGATAAACCCACCAAGACTCAATACTTAACCTACCTGCAGTTTCAGTCTCTCCTTAGGAGTAGAGTTTTCAATCAATCAGGCTGGAACTCCTGATCAACACTAATAATGTAATCTGACTAATAAAAAACCACATGCCTTCCCCTAATGCAAGGTGACCTTGTCTGTAATAATGTATTTTTAAACTCCTTGTCCCACCCTCCTTCTGCTCATAAAAACCTTCTATTTTATATAGTCCCTCAGAGTTCCCTTCTGTTTGTTAGATGGGATGCTGCCCAATTCATGAATCGTTTAATAAAGCCAATTAGATATTCAAATTTACTCAGTTAAATTTTTCTTCTTTAACAATAAGAGTCTAGAAACATACACACTGGGAAACTCTACAGAAGTGAGACATTTTATTGTATGACCCGTATTTTAATTTCTGGATCATGCCAATGTGTTATATGCCCCCACAGAAGTTTTATTTTTTTAAAGGGGTGGCATCTAACCAGCTGGCTGTGATCCTGGCAACACAAAGAACAGCTCCACCATCCACTGCTTTTGGACCCCATATCACCGCAACGTTCATCCGAAACAGGCGCACGGTCCCCAACCACAGTAATTCACAATAACCCACTACGGCAGTCCAGTCCCATTGACTGCCGTCTAACTACAGCTCCGCAGTCTTTGGAACATCATTTGTTTTTTTGTTTTGTTTTTTAAAACCTCTGCTTATAGACAAGCATTTTGTTCATTTATTAGTTTCTTACATGTACAACCATCTAAAGAAAAGGTCTACTTTCAAATATTAATTTCTCTAGGTAAAACATGAACCAAATTTTTTTCAAATTACAGTTTTTATCAATGGAAAGAAGTGTTTTTTCAATGCTGAATAACAACAGTTACAATGTATTTTCAGGATAGTTTGATAACTCCACCTCACAGACTAACACAAAAAGACAAATCCCAATATTTTAAAGTATTTTTATTCAGTGACCTAACTGTAAGATGTTTAACAGCATTCCAATGGGCAGTGGGAAGATAGTATTTTTAGAGTCTCAACAGAATAATGAATTAAATAACCAGCAAGGCCTGTGTGTTCATCTTCTCTTTTCTAGGATGCCTTTAAGATGATGACAAGAAAATCAGCAACAAAAGAACCTAAATCACTATGAAGAGGGACCCATCAGCACATGAGTGATTTCAGAAAATTCTGAAAGATGGACAGATAAGAGAGACTGAGCAAAGCAAAGCAAAGCAAAGTTAGAACGAGCCTTTCCATTAGCAGGGAAACAATGAGACTAGGAACAAGGCACAAATGTCCGCTATACATTAATATTAAGCTTGGCATTGGTGGTTTTAGCTAATATAATTGAACAAGATAATTAAGAAACAAAGCCCAAAATATGCATAAAGAGAGCTGATGTTAGGGAAAATGAAATTGATTTACCTAGCAGAGCCCTGAAAAAGTTCCAGTAAGAGCCCTGCCTGGTGTGGTTCAGTGGATTGTGTGCCAGCCTGTGAAATGAAAGGTTGCTCGTTCGATTACCCGGCCACGGCACATGCCTGGGTTGCAGGCCAGGTCCCCAGTTGGGGGCATGTGAGAGGCAATCAATGATGTTTCTCTGGCACATCGATGTTTCTCTCCCTCTCTTTCTCCCTGTCTTCCCATTTCTCTAAAAAATAACTAAATAAAATCTAAAAAGCATTTTAAAAAAAGTTCCAGTAAGAACAGGAGGACCTGGAAGAGCCAGCTTTACATCCTAACTGGAAGTCTACCAGCAGAGTCTGCCCACACAAAGGGAGCTCCTGGTTGGCCTTTCTGTTATTCCCTTGATTTTAAATAAGAACAGACAGCTATGAATCATCAAATATTTGAAGAAGGACTACAGCACAAAAGACAACAAAAAAAAAAAATCAAAGAACAAACACTGAACCTAGAGGAAACAGAGGTTATTTAAACAAATTAAAATTTTAAAAAGATTTGTGTGGATATTGCATTCATAGAACAAAGATAGGATGTGTGGAAAAGCAACAACATTAAGGAGACAAAAAAGAGCCTCTGAAATGTTAAAATATGAGTGGCAAAAGTAAAATGTCAGTGAATGGGTTGGAACATAAAAATCAAAGATTTAGCTCAGAACAAAAAACAGAAAATATAAGGAAAGACAAAGACAGTCAATCCAAGAGATCTAACACACAAGCGGAAGTACTAGAAAATGCGGGGCGGGGGGGAATGAAAGAAACACTAGGAAAAATTTTTTCAGCTATAAAGGAAGACAGGTATCTGAAACGGTCTGCCAGCCCTAGCTGGGTAGCTCAGTTGGTAAGAGCCCCATCCTGATGGTTTGATCCCTGATCAGGGCACATGCAAGAAGGAACCAATGGATGCATAAATAAGTGGAACAACAAAATGATGTTTTTCTCCCTCTCTCTCTAAAAAAATTAATACATAAAAAATGTTAAACTGTCTACCAAATATCATCATGACTGAGGCATCCCCCAAATTTCACGATACAATGGGTATGAGAATTCTAAGAAAACTTAAGTGAGGGAAGGAAAACAACTAATATGCAAAGTATGGAGCATCTATGGGATACAACACTACTGTTCAAAGACAATAAATGTTTGAAGACAAAGTTTTGAGGTAAAATAATTTTTAACCCACAATTCAACAGCAAGTCAAACTATGTATCATGTGATATATATCAATTAATTTCGTTCCAGAACAGAAAAAACATTTCACAAAATGTGTAAAAGAGAGGTTGAGTGTGGTAAGATTGGGAACCTCTGCTGTAAGGTGTTATACATTAAACCATGAAACTAAAATTAAAAATCAGAACCAAAAAACAGAAAAGTCTTCCAAGTAGTAACAACTATGAATTAATGGATCTCTACACAATAATCATGAATACCAGTAATATCCAGAAAAGAAATATGTGTATTACCTATCCCCTGATACACAACACCACCTACAAAGAAGTTCTGTCTTGAATGTCCCTCTTCCAGGAAGGAAGGGAGGGAGGGAGGAAGGAAGGGTGGGAGAAAGATACTGAAACTACCCTCTCTATCTAATTACCGATTCACGGGAAAAATGAGGGAGGGAGGGAGGGAGGCAGGGACATGGTAGAGGACACTATAGGGATGCAATCAGCAAAATCCAAACAGTAAGAAACAAAACCCTCATTTCATCAACAAAAATTAGCAAGGGGGATAAAAAGAAAGAGAAAGGGAACCTTCGTTTATTTTCCCAAGTTACTTGGGACCATTTCCTAAAGAGACCACCCTTCCCCTCCCAGACTGCAATGGTGCTGACAATAACAGGAAGTTGTACTATGTATGTGGGTCACTTCTGGCTTTTATATTACATTCCACTGGTTTATTTCTCAATGTTCTTACTAAGACCACCCCCTACTCTAATTACTGTAACTATATGAGTGTCTTAATATCTAATGATATCAACCTCTTAATGTTTTTGCTCTTCTACACTGACTTTGTCAATGGTTCTCAAACTTTTTTGTCTCATGATTTCTTACATTCCGAAAAATTATTGAGGATCTCAAAGAACTTTTGCTTTTTTGGGTTTTACCTGCCAATATTTATTTACAAGGTTAGAAATTAAAACTGTAAGTGAATTTTAACATTTACTAATTTAAAATAAAAATAAACATTTTATACTAGTAAACACTTATGAATAACTACTCTATTTTCCAAAACAAAAAAAGTTTCATGAGAACAGTGGCATGTTTTATGTTTTTGCAGATCTCTTCAATGACTGGGTTAGGAGACAACTAGATCTCTGCTTAAGTAACAAGTTTATTTCATTTTCTAAAAACATCCACCAAATACCACATTTTGCCATGTGTAATGTGCACTATTTTGCCCAAATTTTTGACAGAAAAATACGGATGTGCATTATACATGGGTAGTGCCTGAAATACCTTGTATCTGTTCTTTTGTAATTATGTGTTACATAAAATTTCTTGTACCATTACATGTTCAAAAATAAATATTAAAATTCCTTTAATAATATAAAAAAATAAGTGCCTCAATATAAATGAGTAAAAAGTGAATTAAAAATTTAAAACGAAAGATTTTTTTCCCTGAAAGTTTGGGTCAAAAACATGGGTGCGCATTATCCACAGGAGAGCACCTATTACACAACGAAGCACAGTGCTCCTGCCTAAATAACCACGGTTTGTCTTTCGGTGGGCACTCTGAGTAAAAACGGTGCTCCACGACAAAGGCCGCGAGTTCAGCTTACGTTTCAAACAATCCCATGAGTCACTTTTTTAGTGACTATCTCTCTTCCATATAGAACATAAATGATTTATGCAAACTTCCCTCAGCATCACACAGAATGCTAGAAAGATGCGCAATCTCTTGAAACAAGGTAGATGATCACACAGAGTTGTCCGTGTACTGCATGTCACTGGATTTTGTACCTTGTATACTACATAACAAATTTTGTGTGAATTTTTCCTCAATTTTTAAGAAGACATGAAGGGCTAAGATTTATTACCATTAATAAATTGTACTATTTTGTCAAGAACGTTCCTTAGTGCCATCTTGTTTCTGTTTTCACTGCAAGTGCACAGGAGTGAAGAGCACAGTGCCAGTTACAGCAGTTTGGTGCCACCGCCTGGATCCGTGCTCAGGTGCCGCAGTTTATCCACCACTGCTTGTGCACATGCTTTTTGGTTTTGCAAAATCAATACAGGGAAAAGGCAAATAATCTTAATACTGTTTTGAAAATAGTTTTGACTTCACAAGGCCCAGAAAGGGACCAGGGGGACACCCTAGAGTATAGGAACCATGCTTTGAAAATGCCTTATTTTCGCCTCTTTTGAACTTTTCCATTCGCATACATTTTGCAATCAGCCTAATTTGCAGACAGTTTCACTTCACACACACACACACAATCTCGCTGAGCTTTTCTTTGGAACTATATTGAATTTGGAACAACATGGGAAAAACTCACATACTGTCATGCATTTACTTATTCTGCATTTATTTAAGTCTAAATCCTTAAGCAATACTTGTAGTTTCTAGACAGAGTTTTTACACATCTTACCCCTTTTTTACACATCTTTCTTCAGATTTATTTGTAGGTGTTTGTGCTGTTTTTGATGATACTATAAATGGTATCTTTTTAAATGTGGTTTCCTAACAGACCCTACCGTATATATAAAATCACACCGTATACATAAAATCAACTTAAATGTGAAAGGTGAAACAGGAAAACTTTAAGAAAACAGACTCTCTTCACAATCTTCAGAAATCTTTTCCTGTTCCAAAGAGCAACACTCGGATTCATTTTTGAATTAGCACTCTTTCTTTATGTAACTGTCCTCCCCTCCTCCTGCTGTTCCATCATTCACTCTCCAACCATATTCCTCACATATTTAAAAACAAACCAACCAACCAACCTAGAAAGAGCAAAGATGACAACAGCAGCACAGAATATGCCCTACTCAGCAATGGGGGACACTACACACGAATGATGTTGCTCCTTTTGTCATTCCAACTGGACTCCAGCAACGTGAGGCCAAAATCCAACAAACGCACGTAAGCTTAGAAGGAAAGATGCATTAACAATACACCAAAATGTCAGTGTTGCTGGGTTGAGGAATTTTAGGGATGTGAGTGTGTGTGTGTGAAAAAGAAATAGAGAAGGGGGTGGGGTCCTCTGTATTTTTCACATTTCAACAATAAATTGTAATTCTTTGGTTATCCGAATATCAACAATAAAAGTTTATTTTAAAACCCAGTGATAATGAGAACAGCAAATGGCATATTTATAACATACTATGGTGGAAATATAAACTGACAGTAATTTTTTAAGAAAATTTAGCATTAGGCAATAAAAGTACTTGAAAAATATATCCTTACATTAGAAACAGGTCTGCTATCAAATGGCAATAGTTAATGTTTCCCCTTTACCACTACCAGGGAAGGAAGGACGGAGAGTTTCCAGGGATCTCCACCTACTGCCTTCATCAGGACCTGCCATGCTGTCAGGCCAAAACGGGATAAAAATGAACACAGAATGAATGGCCTTTTCCCTCCTTAGGTCCAAATCTTTAAAGAACACTTTTTCCCATTATATACTTACAGTGTTTTCATTTCAAAAAAACTAGAAATATAGAAAAGCAAACGATGAAAGTTGCTTATATTTTCTGATATTAAAACAATTTTAAAATCCATCAAATACCAAGTTCCTATACACATTTGTGATGCAGACCGATACTTAGTCATGAAAATCATCTTATTTATTCACAAAATATAAACGATTCACTGGAAAAATAAACAAGTCAGTACATGTATTTCCCCAAACTGCCATGAAAACTTCTGTTAGACAAAATCTGAGAAGTGCAGCTGCCGAGTCACACGACACACTCACTACGACCTCCCTTTTCAGATCACGCTGACACCCAAATGTAAGAGAATGAGCATACTCCCTGCCCGATACTGCTTGTTGGCTAGAAACTCTCCATGCCTCCCTTTCTCAAGGTGCTATATACTGCTCATAAATTCTTTTGTGTGTGTGACAATGAAGGTTGGGCAAAGTAGGTTTACAGTGGTTCGTGTGGAAAATAAGACAATAATTAGTAAATAATGCAAGAATAAACTCTGAGTTTTGTGTACTCACAGCTGCAAACCTACTTTTGCCCCTTTGCCCACCCACGTATGTACCGGGTTGGCCAAAAAGTCCGCATGGTTTTTTCAGTAAAATAAAAGACATTTTTCATTTTCACCAGTAACTTTACTGATTTGGATATTTTGAGTACATCAGCTATCTCCCATTTGGTATAACATCGACTGTTTTCAATTAATGTTTCGATTTGATCACTATCAACTTCAACGGACCATCTACTTGACCCTAGAGCATCATCCAGTGAGAAAACTCTAGCATGAACTTCGCAAACCACTTGACACACTGCACGAATCTTTTTTGGCATTTCAGTTGCATTTTTACCTTTCTTGAAATAATAAAACATAATGTGCCAAAAATGTTCCATGTTGTCTTCATCTTCGATACTGAAATGGCTAAACAAAAATTCACTAATTTGGTAAGTTTTTTTTAAATGCACACCGATATGACAGTTGTCACAATACAATCTAACAAAATTGTTTCAAATGAAGTTAGAGACAACTCAGCGATACTAGAGCCATCGTACGGAAGAAAACCAAACGAACTTTTTGGCCAACCCAACATATAAGAAAAGATTTTCTATCCTCTGCCTAGGACTCCTGGTAAAAGCCTATCATCTGAGTAAGTCATTCCCCTCAGAGGCCTGAGCCAATATCCAAATCTCTAATTCTCATAAAAGAGAAAGGTACACAATCTAAAAATTCATTTAATGTCAGTGGTAACTGAGAAGAGATTATTCTATTATCTGTTGATGATTTTCATTTCCTTAAAGAACAAAAATAAAATTAAATGGAAACTATACAAGCTTCAAATTCTAGACTGGCTATTGTTTACTATGTTTCATTGCAGGCAGGACAAAAGGGAAAAAAAGATACCAGCCTTCAAGAATCTTTCACTCTTAAGACAATGTCTGACTAGAACAATCTAGACAAATATTACATAAGCCCCAAGATTTGTATCAGCTGCTTGAGATACTTTTTCAACTGAATGAAGAAAACGCCTCATTTTGGAGGCAAGGAAACCATGTTAAAAGCAACACGGAATCACTTAACTAAGGCAAGTTCACTACAAACAGTGGTTGCAGCCAGTCTTCTACAGAGCAACGATGGCGACCTCTGCATCCTGAAATCCTAACCTAAGAATTGTTTAAAAGGAAAGAATGGACGGCTTTCTCAGAAGTACTGTGCCATTAATAAGAGACTGAACACGATGTGCACCTATCCTACTACAGACAACTAATTTAGGTTCTGGAATGGCTTCCCTGGCCTCTTTTTGTTTAAATCTTCAACCAAGGACATTTTTTTTTCAGTGCTTTTAGAGAGACAGGGAGAGAGTAAAGGAGAGAAACACTGTTGCAAGAGAGAAACATCCACTGGTTGCTTCCTATATGCGCCCAGACCAGGAATAGAACCCACAACCTAGGTATGGGCCCTGACAGTGAATCAGATCTGTTACCTTTCAGTTACGGATGATACCCCAACTGAGCCACACAGGCCAGGGTTCTGATCTTTAAAAAAAAAAAACACAGTCAAGGTAAAGCAACGAGGTAACAGGATCCTCCTCACCAGTGATTCTCTGACCCAGGGCCAGGACAACCTGGACGGGTATGCTGGTTTCTGTACCACCACTAACTCCTCATAACAAGACAGACTCGGACAAGAAACCGTCAGGTCCAAAACCCTTACTGAAGGACAAAGTGAGGCCAATAACCAACGGATACCTGAGGAAATGCTGTTACACACACGGAAGCATAATTTCAGAGGCTGTGTGATCCAGGTCCCAAGGTCGGGCAGCAGGAAAGGATCAGCTCTTTTTAAATATGACTAACCAGCTGCACCAGAAGCTGGGAAAAGGCATTAATCATTACACATGCAGTGCTGTAATTAGCAGTTTTTAAAAAGTCAGGCTTTGTGTGTTCAAGATGTGGAAAAACTGACATTGGACCATATACAAGACATGCATAAACTCAGGTACCCAATGGAGTAGGTACTCCCCAGCTGCTACTATGTATCTAGCATTGAAACATTACCTTTTAGTATATATACTTAACTCAGTTTTTAATTTAGTTCTGTCCATTTGACTAGCGCATCTACGTACAAAAAATTATATTAAAGAAAAAAATCAAAGAGCCTACCTATTCAACAAGTTTAAACAGCTTTCTTTCTGTGTCTGACACTTTATAACAGTTACAGTCACGTTAATCATAATACTGTATTAAATTTCTGAATCTGCCATTTAAAAGCTGTGAGTCTGACAAGTTACTTAACCTTTTTGTTCTTCAGACTGCTTATCTGTAAAATGGGGGTTATAACAGGACCTACTTTATCTAGTCATTGTGAGGATTAAATAAGATACATGTAAAGCAAGTAGAATTACAGTAGGCATAAAGGTACAATAAATGTTAGATTTTTAAAAGCCAAGTTCTAGAAACATGGGCTATATATAAGACTGCATACAGTATTATATATACTTATAACAGATCCAGCAGCTGGCATAACAATAAATTTTATTGTGCTTTATAATGTATGTAGCATATAATCTATCATTAATGACCTAGGGCACTGTGTCATGCTGCCTCTCCCCTTTCTCACCACCCCCCCAAAAAAAAATGTTCCAAAGACATTTTCATTGCTCAAATCCTGTCTACCTCACAAACAAGAGGTGAATCACTAACCCTACCCAGAACTGTCCTGGTCTGTCTCCTCCAGTGGAATCAGAAGGAACAAAGAGTTGCTTTCCTGCTACTCCGAGAAGCTCACAGCATCCAGTATCATCACTCACAAACTACAAGGGACCTCAGGAATGCCTCGGTCAGGTTTTCTCCTATGTTCCATATGGCACAAGGAGATATTCTGGACACGTGATAATGTCCCTGAGAATATAAAGCCAGTATTCACCAAATAACCCCTCTTTGCTGCCAGAGAACAATGGGGCTTCAGTAATTTCCTCCTGTCGTAGCAGAAATAGAGAGGGCATGACTTCAACAGTAGCAAAATGTCAAGACTGCTCCAGCGTGCCACTGGTTCTCCATCAGCTTGAGGGCTGGTGCGCAGGGCTCCGCGCTTTGGCCAGAGCCTGCCCCTAACCCCATCAGCTGTTTAAAGACAGACAATGTCCCTTTCAGCCTTGTGAGGGGAGCCCCAAACGTCTGGGTCTTCATGGTAATTCAAAACAACTGCCGCCTAATAAACTTCTTGAGTGTACAAAGCTAGGGACCTTGTGTTCCTTACCGAGTACTTATTAAAATATCTAGTCTAGAATACTCTCAGGAAATGTGTTCAACAGTGTCTGGTCATGTATACTAGGTAATTGCTATGTTCAATACAAAGGTGTCTTAATTATTATATTTCAATATATTCTCTCAGTCCTTATAAAAGATGAAAAACACTTCACCAGTTTTCCATTCCAAGCAATCTGTGAAAACCAACATTACTTGTAAATAGATTCCAACCTATCAGGAGGTTACATTAAAAATACACTTGTGTGTGAGTTGGATACATTTTAAAAAACATTTGTCAGATTCTTGTTCTGGCAAGATTCCTATAACTGGCCACATAATTTCTTGAGTTTAAAATGAATCTTTATATTCTAACTTCTTCCAATAAAATAATATATGCACATGGCTCTTTAGCATTAATTACATATATCTTTTAAAAAATTATAAAATGTTTTCACGTTCTATCTTTTTGAGCAAAAATTAACTTCTCTCCCAATTCCTGAAATACCCTTAGTGGTAGGTAAAATGACTGCTTCAAATTACCTGGCCTCACTATCTTTTCCAGTAAAAGGACCTAATTCACACAGATTATACTAACTGTAGCCATCTAAACATAGTGTCCCCTAAAAAGCCTCAATAAAGCAATAATAACCGTGTTACCTATTATTATCGAGGGGGGAATCAGGACATTTCTTAAAAGACCTGGAGAAAAAGGAATTACAGGATCTTCGTCACACATTTCCTACCTTAGAAGATCTCTGTCTACTCTGAAAAGAGAAGTGCGCACGAAGGCCCCGAAGGTGAGGTACAGGTGTGCAGGGATGTGTGTGTGATGTGCAAGGACCAAATCGGAGCTTTGGAACTCTCCAAACCCGTCTGATCCCAAAAGGGCAGACTTAAATTCAATACTGACACTGGGGGGCTAAAGAGGAGGGGCCATCATTGAAATAAATGGTTAATATATTTTATTTCTGTATATTAATAGTTTTTAAGAGAACCATGACTAACAGAAAGCTAAAAATAAGAAATAAAGATTGTGAACAAGAGGTGAAGGAACTGCTTTAAGTTGAAGGGACAAAAACATTCCACCTCCTCACACCCATCACTCTGGACACACGGTCCTCCCTGCTCACACCTAGGCTCACTTGCCTCCTCTGCCGAAACACGCCCCATAGTGTCTCAAAGGCTAAGTAAACGCCACCTCCTTCTGGTGTTTTCCTGACCCTGAGGGTCAGTAAGTCCCTGTTTTTTAATTAAAACATTTTGTTACACCTCTAAAATGCACCTATTACAGAGTACACTGAGAAACAGCTCAACTCCGT
Organism: Trachops cirrhosus; assembly: GCA_028533065.1. Lineage (NCBI taxonomy): Eukaryota > Metazoa > Chordata > Mammalia > Chiroptera > Phyllostomidae > Trachops > Trachops cirrhosus. The sequence continues at coordinate 124,155,336 of CM052543.1, forward strand.
TTATGTTTAAATGTTACCACTATCAGCCCATCACATAAGGCCACCATCTTTCCTCCACAGCTCCCCAAACTGCAAACCAAAGACCGAAGTTTTTCACTGTTGCAGCCCACTACTGCACAGAGCAAATGCAAGTGAGTAATAAAGAATATAAAGTTTTCAGCCCAGAGGTCCTCAAAAGAAAAACAAAAGGCCATACACTCTACAAGGTAAAGAGTCACCTGCGTGGGAACCAGATTTTGGGTCCTAGTTCTTGGATTCTAATGACTCTGTAATGTTGTAGGAATCTGAAGAAAACCAGCATTTCCCAAAATGGTCTCTGCCGGACACTTCTCTGCAGGATGCTAACAGATACCCAAATAAATTGGGAAAGTCTGGATAAAAACAAAGCTAAGTGGTTACTTTACTGAAGAACATTCTAGGGGCTTTGATATGCTAATACACACCATAAATTTCTAAGATAAGATTCCATTATGAAGCATTTTAGTAAATTAACTTGGGCAAGATCATGAGTGAAGTTTGGAAAATGCTTCCAAGAAGGTTGTTTCGGGGTTTGTTTGTTTGTTTTCAACTGTCACGATATTACTGAGTACGTCAAATCAACTTCTACAGAAGTTCTTACCTGATGTGTGTTGCAGGCAGAGATTCATACTGGCGGGACAAAAAGAGTTCCCTATGTTTCAACTGGTGTTTCTGTTTATCAGTCAAGTCGGCCTCAACTGTTGTTTCAGATTCTTCCTCAATTTCTTCTACACAAATAAAATTCAAACAATTCATTATTACAAAGCACATTATCTACCTGCATATTAAGATAGATAAAAATCAACCATTCATTCCATATTTTCTTCACACTAATTAATGTTAAGTTTACATACTTAGCTTTCATTTGAATTACAACCATAAAATTAAGTTACATGGGCATCAAAGGAAGAAGAGTAACTACAATTTAAAAATGGCAGAAGGAACATATATATATATATCTCCTCTTCCCCCAGAACACCACACAAAATGGCAATTAAAATATATTAACATTTCAAAGTCAATGAGAAAATGAAACAACAATGAAAGATTTTCAACCAAAAAAAAAGTTTTAGACAATGGAAAGCAGGTGTAAAAAAGAAAAGTCCACACTTAGCCTAGACGAGGAAGTGACAATCCAGGAACCCACGAGCATGCAGAAGATGACATGCAGAAAACAAGGACACAGAGCATGGCTGGCTTTGCCCTCAAAGACACCAAGTGTTGGGAGAAAGGGGAGGGGTGGGGCCAAAGCTATAAAACTAGAGGAAAGGGTAAAAAGTCTTATGTGCATCATAATGACAAGAATACACTACTGGAAAAGAGAGTTATTGGAAAACAAAAAATAGGATAATGCATTTATTTAAAAAAAATAAAAAACTAATAGAAGGATTACAAGGTAACGCTAAGAAAATCTCCCAGAAATTACAACACTGAGACAAAGAGACAAATAATTAAAAACTCCAAAAGAAAAAAAAATTAAAGAATATTCATTAAGCCCAACATCCTAATAATAAAAATCTAGGAAGAAACAACACAGAAAACAGATTCTTTACCTCTTAAAGAAATGATTCGAGAAAATCTCCCCTTACTGAGCCAGATGAATGTCCAGATTGAATTCCCAGCATGACTAATTTTTTAAGTGCTAACCCAAGGTCACAGAAGTTTACGGAAGGAAACATAGGTCCTGTGCAGAGAAACCAGACTCAGGGAATCGCATGTGAACAGCAACGCTGCATGCTAGGATGGTAGAGCCATGTCATCCTAGAGGAAAACTGGCATTCAACCCAGAACCGCACAGCAAACTAGCAAGTCTGAAACAGTAAGGACAACCTTTCACTCACTCAACCAAGATTTACCGGTATATATAAAGTGTCCAAACAGGCCAACGAGGCGTTAGAGATAAGCAGTGAGCAAAAAGTTTCTAAGAAGAAACCATTCCAAGTTTTGCCTTTGGGAAGCAGGGTTGGGAGGAAGGGAAGGAAGAGACAGAAAACCAAGTTTTACGTCAGGCTTTTTTTTTTTTTTTCCTTTAAAAAAAGCACTGTATTTAACACTCTTTTTAAAGAAAAAAATGACTAAATGTCCTTTACAGATATAATCCCAAATAATTTTAGATACAAAAATTTTAAAGACATAATACCTCTTGAGGGCTCACAGAGCCTCTGCCACCCGGCCTAGACGAGGTGTGTGGGGCTGTGGGGACAGCAGGAGCATCGAGGGTCAGAGGGTCAGCGTGGGAGACAGAGGCGGGGGAGGCTCTTCACGCAGGAAGTAGAGCCCAAGTCCAGGCCTCTAAGGCCTTAATTTTGGGACACTGATTGGCAACACACACACAAAGGCAACACATTTCTGTTCTTCACCATTCTTAAAAGTTCTTGTTTATGAACCCTGGACCACAAAGAGGTTTTCATCACACATAATCCCCCAGTTGTGGCGGTTCTCCTGAACTGCGCAGGGTGATGAATGAGCTAAGTGTCAGAGTGTTTCTACTTTCAGATTTTGAAAGCTCTAAATGGAAAATGAACCTGAAAACTGATTTCACCTAGCTCGACAAAAAGAATGAAGTGACTTAAAATTCTTAGACTGCTCTTTTTAATGAACTACTCAAAGAGAAACACAGCACTAAAAGAGCCATTTACTTGCAAGCCTAATAACATCTCACCAGTAGAGAATAATGAAGTTATTGCTGCATTGGCACTATTAGCGCAGCAAAGATCACATACGAAATTACACTGTTTACCTAATTAGGATTTGATAAATTGTTCTGTAAAACACAGCTAACTAAATTCTAATCCATACCTTATAGAGCTAAACAGCAACAAGCTCTACAGATAAGAACGGCAACTTTTATTTTCTTACACATCCTCTTGGCACAGAGTGGAAAGAACTCAAATGCCTGACAGCCAACCTAACCAAAGATGGAAACCACCCCACGAGCATCTGAAACCCATTTTTAAAAATTTACTAGTTAAGTTTCATTTACATATTTCTATAAATCTGCACTGACTTCTGAACAGGAATGACTCCCATGTCATTCACATCCTAAAAAACATTAAACAGCCATCAGGGCAAAAACTAGCATGTAGACGATGAAAATTCTAAAAGACCAAATATGACTATCATCGTCAAAAATCACATACATGGTAACATATTTAATTATAACTTTCTAAAACCATTTAACCAAGCTTGATGGAACATCAAATACCTTCAAAGTCCCACAGTATACATAGTGACAGAAGAGACTGATAACAAATTATTTACTGTAGTTTCCTTACAGTCAGAAGTTTCATACACATAGTTTACAAGGAAGAAGACACTGGGGCAAGGAGGGAAAACAGAACACAGAAGAAAACTGTACAAAGGGATTGTATGAAGTTTTAAGGGGCAACATATCACTGTACCTATTACCCATATCACTGTATGTGCAATATAGTGTGTGACGCAGTGAGGCTCAACAAATTTCAAAGTTTTAGACTACAAGATGAGGAAGAAGACATGGCCAAAAAGCTAAGGCTAATTTAGTTACACATGCAGACTAACAGGGGATAGGATAAGGCTGGCACAAATAATGTCCAAGAAGCAGAGGTCAGAGAAGAAATCAAACTAGCTGAGCAGTCCAGAGCACCAAAGCATCCACCTGGGAGAGCAGTCTCAACAGCAGGTTTCAATCGGGGACTCAGGCTTTAGAGATTGCGCGAGGGACATGTGTAAAACCAGAGGAGGCGACTGATCAATGTAGGAAACTGAACAAGGGGCAGAACACAGGGAGGGAGGAGCTGTTACTGACTTGAAACCGGGTGTTTTTCAGAAGAGATCAGAATCGTATGTATCATCAGTTGGGAGGGGTGGAGCGGGAGCTGGCAGGAGGAGAGTTCTCCACAGGTTATATTCTCAAACTTCCTAGGTCTCCATCTGAATGAAATTATCAGCCCACAACGACATTAGCGGGCACAGACCATACAGAAAAGCGGGTGGTTAACAATGTTTACCGATGCATTTAATAACAAGTACCCAATGTTTGAAGGCATATTATTGGACTGGGAATAGCTTAGTATTGATGCAACTCAAGCCTGCCTGTTAAGGGGTGGGGGGAACCCTAAAATAAAAAAGAATAAGCAGGTTGAACAAAACTAGAACAATTTTTTATGACAATGTAGAGTTCATGGAACTATCAAAATGAAGAGGAAAAAACAGTTTGGCAGTCTAGGGGCAAATGATCAATAAACAAAAAAACCAAAAATCAATTATATTTCTATATAATTGATGAACAAGCAATTAACAATCCAAAACAAATTAAGAAAACAATTTCACTTACAACAGCACCAAAAGGTAAAAATTACTTAGGAATATCTTTAACAAAAGACAAATTTTGTATACTAAAAACTACAAAACATTATTAAAAGAAATTAAAGAAGGTTCAAAGAAATGAAAAGATAATGTTCACAGACTGGAAGACTTAACACTGTTAAGGTGGTAATACTTCCTAAATTGATCTACAGATCCAATGTGATCACTACCGAAATTCTACTGCCTTTTTCGTAAACACTGACAAAGTAATCCTGAAGTTCCTATGAACATGTAAGCAACCAAGAAGAGCCAAATAACTTTGAAAAACAAAAACAAAAAACAAATTTAAGAGGACTCCACTTCTAGACTGCAAAGCTTACTCCAAGCTACAACAGCCAAGACTATGCGGACTGGTGTAAGACCAGACACATACACCCATGGAACAGCGCTGAGTCCAGGAACAAGCCCGTACATTCACGGTTCACTGATCTAGATGACAGCGCCAAGACAATCCCCAGGAAGTGAATAGTCATTTCACCATAAAAATGGTGCTGAAACAACTGGATACTCACACGCAAAGAAAGAAATTTTTTGACCCTCACACCATGTACGAAAATTAATTCAAACTGAATCAACGACCTAAATATAAGAGCTAAACTATAAAACTCGTGAAAGAAGGCACAGGTATAAATCTTCATACCTTAAATTAGGCAATGGTTTCTTCACTGTGGCACCCTAAAGCATAAGCAATCAAATAAAAAAATAGACAAACTGGAATTAATATTAACATTTCTGTGTTTAAAAAGGACACTATCAAAAAAGGAAAGAGACATGGAATGGGAGAAAATACTTACAAATTATGTATCTGATAAGAATCTAGTATCCAGAATATACAGAGAAATCATAACTCGAGAACAGAGGACAACACAATGAAATAATGGGCAAAGGATGAGACTAGACATTTCTCCAAGATAAACAAATGACCATAAGTACATGATAGAATGTTCAACATCATTGGTTACTAGGGAAATTCCAGTCAACACTACAAGATATTTCACACCAACCAGAATGACTACCATAAAAAAGATATTAACAAGGATTTGCAAAATAGAGAAATTGGAACCTCTGTGTAAGATCTGTGGAAATGTAAAATGTTACGACTGCACTGTAAAACAGCTCCGCAGCTAGTTACTATATGACAGACAAAATCCCCTTGCTAGGTATATATCCAAAGGAAGTGAGAACACACGTCAACACAAAAACTGGTACATGAATATTCACAGCAGCATTATTCTTAACAGCCAAAAAGTAAAACCAACCCAAATGTCTTACTGACTGAAAAAAATGGATAAACAAATGCAGTATATCCATACAATAGGGTATTATTCAGCCACAAAGAGGAATGAAGTGTCGATTCATGCTTTAATGTGGATGAATTTCAGACATACTAAAGAAACACGAATGTGAAAGTTACAAAGAACCATTTATTATAAGATTCCATTTATATAAAAAGTCTAGAATAGGCAAATCTACAGAAAGAGAGAGAGAGGAAGTGGAATAGTTGTTGCCAGAAGGTGGTTGAAGAGAGAAATGGGGGAATAGCTCATAATGGGTATGGGTTTCTTTTCTGGAGTGAATGTTCTGGAATTAAATGATTATGGTTGCACAAACCTGTGAATATACTAAGAACCATGTATTGTATACCTTTTTAAAGGGACAAATTATGTGGCATGTAAATTATATCAAAAAGGAAAAAGTGAAAAAAGAGGGTGGGGGCAAATGAAATTTGCAAAGTCAAAAGACTGGATGAATTTCAATAGAGCAGCACCCGTTATCCAATGGGGGCGGGCGGGGTGGGGGGACTAGGGGGCGGTGTTCTAAGACCTCTAGTGAATGCCTACAGCCATAGAAGACCAAACTCTGTATACACTACGTCTTTTCTTCCTATACATACATACCTATGGTGAAGTCCAATTTATAAATTAGGCACAGTAAGCGAAAAAGAAAAGTAACTAATTATAAAATAGAGCAATTACAACCATATACTGTATAAAAATTACGCGAAGAGGCATTAAGTGAATTCAGGGTTATTTGAATACAAACACTGCCATACAGCTGATCTGATAACCCAGACAGCTGCGGAGTGACTACAGGGCAGGTGGCACACGCAGCGTGGACGCACTGGACAAACGGATGACTCACATCCTGCGCGGGACGGAGCAGGGCGGTGGGAGACTTCAGATTACATCATGCTACTCAGACCCGTGGGCAATTTAAAATTAACTATTTACTTCTGGGACTTTCCACGTAATATTTCAGACTGTAGTTGACTGCAGGTAACTGAAACTGTGGGCAGAGAAACCGTGGATAAGGGGGTACTGCTGTACTCATGTAATGGAATTCTGTTCAGTAGCTGAAAATGCTAAGTGGATCCACACACTAACATGGATAGATCTCAAAGCTTGATACTAAGGAAAAAAAGCTATCTGTAGAAGGACATATATATACAAGAACATTTTTTAAATGCAAAAACAGTGCTCTATATAGATACACACATAGACAGCAAAAGCATGAAAACATGAATGGAAAACCAACCAAAGGTAAGACAGCAATTCACCTACGGGGAAACTAGGAAGGGAATAGGCATAGGGAGGGATACATACAGCACGATAAGAATCTGAAGCAAATACGTTAAAAAATTAAGAGAAGAAAAAGCTGGCTGGTAAGTTCATAATGAGCACTACATTATTCTCTGTTCTGCTCCCTAAAAATACTTTGAAATAAAAATAAATAGTACCCAACAGAAAGAAACACTTCTTTTGCCTGTGAACTTTAATCCACACTAGGGTTCTCTTCTTTATGGGGACAACCACCACAGTTGGTAATCATTTCTTTACCTATATCTCCCTTCTCTTCATCTCCATCACCATGACAAAACATAAATTTCAACTGGCATTCTGCGTAACATTGATCAATATCTAAAATATACACAAATAAATATATTTATGAAAATACAAATTTTAGCTCTGAAAATTAAAAAGGGGGAGGAGAACAGAAAAGTGGCCCATCCTGGGAGATCAAAAATAGAAAACAGCTAGGAGTCTAATGTTTCTATGAAGAAATGCTTGCGATAAGTGGGGAGAAGATCTGAATGAATGAAAAGTTAGCAGCAGTTAAGAAGATCCAGTGTAAAGCTGGAAGAAGCCTCTGAGACTTCAGTACCTGATCCATGAGACTTTGGTCAACGTACAGCTGGAGGAATCCCCTCCTCTTTGCTACAAAGCGTCACCCACACAAGCTTAAGGTACTTGTCACAATATGCTTTGCACTACAGTCATCTGATTCAGAGTCCCCTGAGAACAAAGATGGGTCATTTATCTTTGTGCCCATGCTCTTTTACTTGTAAGGTAAATAAAAGAGATGGAACCTCAAGAAATGTTCACAGTAGACTAGGTGAGAATTATCAGCTAACGCTCAAGTCGGTGGCTGCAAGGATAGACTCATAAAGTTACCCTATATAGGGCATAAAACACTGCTCAGAGTAACCACCAAAAAGCAACTGTTAAGTGGTTCTCCTTTTCACATTTCATTCTGGTGCTTTCTGCAGTTCTGTGAAGATCTAACACAGGGTGGGGGGGAGACTAGGCTTCAGAGTCACACTTGAATTCAAAGTCTAGCACCTCATTGCTTAGCTGTGTGGCCTTGGGCAAATTAGTCTTCTTTGTAATCCTCAGTTTTTTCACTTATAAAATGTGTACATAATTCCTCCCTCATACATAAATTGCTTAGGACGGTGACTAACAATGCTAGATAAAAAACTTATTTTTTTGTAAGATAAATTTTAGTATGATTTTTCTTTGGCATTTGGAAAACAATTCCTATCTCCTAAAACAATGGATCCTAATTTAAAAGGCAAATTATATGAAAATTAAAACAAATTTAAAATGTTTTCACTTTTTGGAAACAAAAACAAATACTCAGACCCTACTAATAGAAATTCTGATTTAGAAACTCTGTGGTAGTCAGGCCACTTGAGCGTCAGTTAAGAATCATTATTATAAAACATTTTTCAAGCCCTGGTCAGGCTGCTCAGCTACTTAGAGCGTCATCCCAATATACCAAGGTCATGGGTGGGATCTCCTGTCAGGACACATACAAGGAGCAAACAACTGAGTGCATAAATAAGTGGTACAACAAATCAATAGTTCTCTCTCTTTCCTTCTCCTTTCCTCTCTCTCCCTAAAATCAATAAATTTTTTTAAAAATATTACTTAGCCCTGGCTGGTATAGCTCAGTGGATTGAGTGTTGGCCTATAAACCGAAAGGTTGCCGGTTTGATTCCCAGTCAGGGCACATGCCTGGGTTGTGGGCCGAGTCCCCAGTCAGGTACTCTAATTGGAGTATATGCAAGAGGCAACCAATGGATGTTTCTCTGGCACATCAATGTTTCTCTCCCTTCCTTTCTCCCTCCCTTTCCCTCTCTCTAAAGAATAAATAAAATATTTTTAAAATATTATTAAATATATATATATTTCTTAAAAGACATTACATATGAAGTTCTGGGGATGACAAGAATATGAGAATATTTTCAAAGCAAAAAAAAAGTTTTCCTGGCAGAACACCTAAACCAGATGTTGTCAAGCTTTTTAGTCTCAGGACCCCATTATTCTCTTCAACCCTATACGGACCTCAAAGAGCTCTTGTTTCTCTGGGTTGTATCTACCAATACTGTATTAGAAATTTAAATGGAGAAGTTCTTAAAACACAAGAAATCACAAGCACCAAGAAGAGTGACAACGTCATCACAGGTCATAAAGCCTCTGGAAAAACTACTACTGTACTCACGAGAAAATCAATAAAGTAATTAAATGACAACTCATTATTATTATGAAAATTGTTTTGTCCTTACAGAACTCCTATAAAGAATTAAGGAACTCAGTCAAGAGATATATTTGTGTATGTATAAAAAATATATATGTATATGTATAGTCTAACATGAAATGAAAAATAAAAACTGGATGAAGCAAGGGTTTTTTACTTGATTGGGGTTAAGAACCCTGTCTCAGGAATTTTATCTTTACACTATGAGATACAATGACTTACAAGTTGTTCTATAGCAAATTAGGATCCCATGGAAATCTAAGCTATTTCTGCTTTGTATTTATTTATTCAAAGAACACTGCATCTAGCAAAGGCTGCCCAACCTTGTAATATATTCAAAGTCCATCTGGAATCTTATACAGGCTAAACATGTCACGGTATTTTTCCATTTGCTATCAATTTTAAAACTTAAAGAACAAAATGAAAGGATTAGAAATAACCCAACTTGCCCTGACTGGTGTAGCTCAGTAGGGTGGGCACGGTCCCGCAAACTGCACGATCACCAGTCCATTCCCAGTCAGGGCACATGCCTGGGTTGTGGGCCAGGCCCCCTGTTGGTGGCGTGTGCGAGAGGAAACTGACTGGTGGTTCTCTCCTGCTCTTTCTCCCTCCCTTCCCTTCTCTCTAAAAGTAAGTAAAGAAAGTCTTTTTTTTTAAAGTCCCACCCTGATAAAGATTATAGTTGATCCAGGATTACACATAAGAATATGTATTTCCATGTGTCATAAATATTATAAATCATGTAAGGTATTCCAGAAGTGTGACAGAGGAAAAAACTACTGTACCCTGAGGGGCCAGCAGAGCCTTCTTAAAGAAACAGTTTAAGCCCAGACCAAAGAAAAAAGATGGGTGAGTTGGGTGGGTTCCTGTTTTTTTAACTAGAGAATACAGCTGGCCCAGGTCCTTATCTGTACTTGGGCTTGGCTTGACTGTATGAATTTCCTGCTTCTACTTCCATATCCTGCTGACTAAATCAGCTGAGAGTCTCATTTAGGGTGACTGAAACTGTCCTGGTTTTAAAACTGAAATTCCCTTGAATAACAATTAAAATAAAAATAAATAAATAAATAAAAACCCCTGAAATTCCTCAGTTCAGAGAGTCCTGCAGTACCAGGTAAACCAGTACAGCTGGTGAACTAGCCCTTATATTACTCAACCCAAGTATTATGCTTTGAGTGCACTAAGAGAAAACCTGTGGTCCAATAACGGCTAAAATTTAAAAGACTGAAAATACCAGTCTCATCAAGAATGAAAACCAACTGGAATTCCCATACACTAAAAGAGAGGAAGTGAAAATTGGTTCAACCACTTTAGAAAACTTTTTGGCAATAGCACCAAAGTACATTTATTCCCTGCCCCATCAATTGAACCATCAATTCCACTCCTAGGCATTCACCAAGAGGAACGAGAGCTAAAGTACAACAGAAGACTTGTGCAAGAAAGTTCACAGCAGCTTTTCTCATAGAAGCCAACCATCATTCAATGCCCATCAACAGGAAAATGAGTAACTAATAACAAACAATAACATAAATGGATGCCACAGACATGGCGCTGAGTGAAAATAGGCAGGAAAACAGTAAATACTGAAGGTACTCTACACACATAAAGTTCAAGACCAGGCAAAACTAACAGATAGCAATGCAGATCAGAACAGTAATCACCTGAGGAGGAAGAGGATGGTAATGACTGTGAAGGGGCAGGAGGGAACTTACTGGGGCATTAGAAAGTCGGTCTATCTTCATCTGTCATGGTGGCAACAGAAACACAGACATGTGTACAAACTTACTGACCCGCACACTTTACCCATTCCACTGCATTTTATACCTCAGTTAAAACATTTTTTTTTACAATTACCAGAACTCCTGTTTCAGACAATTGAAATAACAGGGACCAGATCTACTTCCTGTCTGAAACAACCAAAACAATTAAGAATTAATAGTTTTAGAGGAGGACAAAATACATGGAACATCAGTTTTCTCAACACTGGACCACTGTACATCAGACAAGAACACTGGTCCCTGAGAGAGAAGAAGCAAACAAGGTGAACCCCAACACTGGCCCTGCTTGCTCCCCTGAGTTTCCAGGCAACAGTGCAAGGGGGGAAACTGAGGGAGAGCATGACAGACTCCTAGATTTGAGGAGACAAAGCTGAGAGATGAAGAAGACCATACCAACTAGAGTTCAGAAGATAGAGAACCAGGAAAAAAGAAAACCTGGAGACTTCAGAGGGTGAACCTCAAGCACAGTACCAACCAGTGAATGCACATTGAGAAACTAGTGGAAGCCAAGGAAAGAATCAGGGGCAACACTGCCCAGTGCTCACACGCGGCCATGAATGGACTTGTTGCCAAACACTGGGAAAAATCACAATTCACAATGTACTGGGTAGAGTTTACAGAAAGGTATTGCCTAAATATTAGGAACAATTAAGCCCTAGACCGAGCACCAACAGCTCCATACTCACTTAACAAAATCATAAGCACAACAACCAAAAAGATCAAACAGTTTTCAAGTTACTTAAGCGGATCCCAGAGCAAAGCTCCAACAGATTTATAGGAATACAAAAATATCAAGGACGCAAAATATACAGTTTACAATGTCTGCTAAATACCTATTGGAAGGCCTAAAATTACAAAGACTGACCACACTAACTGAGGGTTGGCAAAGTTGTGAAGAAACCAGAACTCTTCTATACTGCTGACAGAGAAATAAAACTGCACAATCGTGTTCGCAAACAGTCTGCAGTTTCTTAAAAAGTGAAAAATACCCCTATTGTATGATAAGGCCATTCCACTCCAAACCGAGAGTACGCCCATAGCTCTGCACAGACTTGTGCATGAATGCTCAGAGCAACCTTCCATTAGCCAAAACCTGGGAACAACTGAAACATCCGCCAACAGACGAGTAGATAAACCAAGTGCGGTACATCCGTACAACGTAATAATACTGAACAACAAAAAGGAATGAAGTGCTGATACTGAGACACACTGTATGCATAGGTTAGAAGGCTCGATATTGTTAAGATATAAATTTCCCCCAAACTGATCAATGAACTTAACACAATCCCGATCAAAATGCCAGCAAGCTTTTTTGGAGAGAACTGACAAGCCGATTCTAAAATTCATATGGAAATACAAAGGATCTAGAATAACCAAAACAACTCTCAAAAAGAGAAATCAAAGTTAGCGGACTAACATTACTTGATTTCAAAAAGTACTAGAAAACTACAATAATCAAAAGCATGTACATTAGGGAAAAGAAGAGCAACAAAGTGAATCAATGGAACAGAAAAAAAAAGTCCAAAAAGAACCACACATATATGACCAACTGATCTGACAAAGACATAAAACAATATAATGGATAGAATACCTTTTCAACAAACGGTGCTGTAACAATTGGATATGTGTGAGCCAAAAAAAACAAAAACAAAAACAAAAACTTAGAATCCATACCTTGCACTACATACAAAAATTAACTGAAAATGATTCATAAATTAAATGTTAAATTTAAAACCATGAAATTTCTACAAGAAACTATAGGAGAGAACTAAATGACAGCAAAGTATCAAAGTAAAATTGATTCATGCTTTATAGAAGACTCTTTAGAAATACTTATTAAAAACCTTAAAAACTATAAATCATTCAACCAAAAAAAGGCATTAAGAAAAATTCATTTTTCTACAAACTAATAAATAATCTAAAATAATTTGACAATGACGAACTATATTTAAACTTGTGAATTATGTGATATATTAATTATCAATTAAGAAACACGAGCCTTATCATTCAATAAAATACAATCTTTTTCAAAGGTCTACACAGTATAGAACCAAGGGTCAGAAAATTCATAGTCTACCATACACAAAATAAAAAACAAGAATTAATCATAGGGAACAGGATTACAATTGCTTTTTTTTTTTTTTTTTTTAGGATCTTACTTATTTTTAGAGAGGGGAATGGAGAAAGAGAGGGAGAAAAAACATCAATGTGTGGTTGTGTCCCTTGTGCACCCCCAACTGGGGACCTGGCCCACAACCCAGGCATGTGCCCTGACTGGGAATTGAACCAGACCCCGATTCTCAGACCAGCACTCAATCCACCGAGTCACACTAGCCAGATCATACAACTACATTTCTTTCAAATACTTTCTGCAGTATATTTCCTTCTGTGTGTCTTTCAATAATAAGCTTCATAATTTCTAAAAATTTCTTATAATCCTGTCATCCTTTCCTATTTACAGTCATTTATATGAAAAAGGATACAATCATAAGTGAGTTCCTAAAAAGTCATTTCAAATAAATGAGGAATAATACAGAAAACATTTTCCCAAAGGTATACAGTACTGAATAATCTGAAAATGACCTCAACAAAAGAAGACAGATTTCCTTCTCCAGCTATGAAAACCAGCAAAGGAATCAACATATTACACTTAAAAGGCAAAGAGACTTCCAGTCAAGATGGTGGCATATGCAAACACAGCACTCACCTCCTCCCACAACCACAACAAAATTAAAACAAAACTACAGAACAACCATTATTCAGAACCACCTGCAATAAACTGAATGGAAGTCCTACAACTAGGGAATTAAAAGCCACAGATAGGAGAAGCACAGGACTGACAGGTTGGTCCCATACCCATGTGTGGCCGATACAAATCCAGAGGTTTATCTCCCCTTCAGAAGCACCCCTGATGTGTGATGGGTCCCAGCCCCACACCATGCCAACCAGCCCAGGGCTCCAGTGCTGGGAAGTCAGTCCCCATAACTTCTGGCTGTAAAAACCAGTGGGGATTGAGCTAGGTACAGGAGGCTGCTAGAGTCCCTCTCCAGCAGTTCCTCTTAAAGCTCTGAACATGGACAAACAAAACGGAGACAGTAATCTACTAGATGCAGAACTCAAAACACTGGTTATAAGGATGCTCAATGAACTTACGAGAATCTCAACAACAAAAAAAGAACCCATCAGAAATGAAGGATACACTAACAGAAATGAAGAATAATTTACAGGGCATCAACAGTAGAGCTGATGAAGGTGAGAATCAAATCAGTGATGTGGATTGTAAGGAAGCACAAAACACCCAATCAGAACAGCAAAAAGAAAAAGGAACTCCCCAAAATGAGGGCAGTATAAGGAACCTTGGGAAAATGTCAAGTGAACCAACATTTGCATCATGGGGGTGCTAGAAGAAGGAGAGATAAACAATAAGAACAATAAAATCGCAATAAATATACATGTAGCAACAACTGAATCTAAGCCCTGGCTGGTGTGGCTCAGTGGACTGAGTGCCAGCCTGCGAACAATGCAATCTAAAACAGAACGGAAACAGATTCGTGGATACAGAGAACATTCTGACTGGTGCCAGATGGGAAGGGTGTTGGGGAGATGGATATAAAAGGTGAAGGGATTAAAAAATACAAACTGGCCCTGACCTGCGTAGCCCATTGGGTTGGGCATCGTCCCCACAATCGAAAGGTCGCCGGTTCGCAGACACAGCAAATGCCTGGGTTGCAGGCAGGTTCCACAGCTGGAGGAATGCATGAGGCAACCAATCGATGTTTTTCTCCCATGTCAATGTTTCTCTCCTACATTGGTGTTTCTCTCCTTCTCTTTCTCCCTCCTTTCCCCTCTCTCTAAAAATAAGTAAATAAAATGTCTGGGGAAAAAAAGTACAAATTGACTTTTACAGAGTAACCATGGGGATGTAAATACAGGATAGGGAATACGGTCAAGAATATTCTAATAACTATGTACGGTGTCAGATGGGCACAAGATTCATGGGGATGACCACTTAGTAAGTTATGTAATGTCTAATCACTGGGGTGTACACCTAAAGCTAATATAATACTGTAGGTCAACTGTAATTGAAAATTAAAAATGCAAAAAGTTGAAAGAATTTTAAAAATAAAAAAGGCAAAAGGAATTATACGGAAACAGAAAATAAAGTATTTTATTTTGTTACCTCTAGGAAGGTCTTTCCAACAGCCTAACCTGCAATAATTTTTTCTACTAGGTTGAAATTAATCCTGTCAGGAATTTCAGTTCCACCCACATGAATTACCCATACTCTTAAATGCAAAGTTTGGCTAACCAGCTATTTATACAAACTCGCCACAAAAACTCACAAATCCCACAATATGAAAATGTTCACTCAGCCCTGGCTGGTGTGGCTCAGTGAATTGAGTGCCAGCCTGTGAACCAAGGTGGTTGCCAGTTCAATTGCCAGCCAGGGCACATGCCTCGGCTGTGGGCCAGGTCCCCAGTAAGGGATGTACGAGAGGCAATCACACATTGATGTTTCTCTCCCTCTTTTTCTCCCTCCTTTCCCCTCTTTCGAAAATAAAAAAATAAAATATTTACCAAAAAAAGATAAATAAATACTTGGTTGTCAGACTTCCATACAGCTCAATTTTCTGATGGTTCTGGGTATTATTTGTTTTGAGGTCTATTTGTAATTCTTTCTGTGGTTGTACAAGGAGGTGAAGCGTGTTTACCTATGCCTCCATCTTGACTGGAAGCATAAGCCTATTTTTTTAAAAATGATTTCTATCTGTTGTCTAACGCAGAGGCAATTTTGACACAAGCTATGATCTTTTGTTCTGCCTCTGTCCTCTAGAACTGAAAAAAAGCCACACCTAGATGCCAAAAAAAAAAAAAAAAGGAAGATAAACAAATAAGGTTCTCTTCGGTGCTTTAAAATTATGTTTGTTGCACACAAAGAATAAAGGTAAGGAGGCCCTTCTTGTATCTTAGATAAAGAGAAGATAATAGGGAAAAGGATGGAGAACCTCTGGACATTTGGCCTAGAATTTGCATTATGCCATAGATGCCTGCTTGGCTCTTTAAGAAAGGAATATGTGCCCTGGCTGGGGTGGCTCAGTGGACTGAGTGCCAGCCTGTGAACCAAAGAGTCACTGGTTCGATTCCCAGTCAGGGCACATGCCTGGGTTGCAGGCCAGGTCCCCAGCAGGGGTACAGAAAAGGCAACCACACACTGATGCTTCTCTCCCTTTCTTTCTCCCTCCCTTCCCCTGTCTAAAAATAAATAAATAAGTACATCTTTTAAAAAAAAGAAAAGAAAGGAACATGTATGGCCTGGAGGCCTTACAGGTGAAGATGATAAATGCACAATGGCAGAAGCCATAAAGATACTGCTCAGCACAGCAACAGAATTGACCAAATCCAAGAGAATTTTCTCCTCTTCAGTGTTCTCCATCCCTCTGAAAAAAGAATCTCCCATCTATACTGTCGTGTTATCAGAAATCATCATGTGTCCTGACCACTGTGGCTTCAAGTGGTTGGGTGTCATGCCGCAAAGTGAAACATCGCCAGTTCAATTCTGGTCAGGGCACGTGCCTGAGATGCAGGTTCAGTCCCTGGTCTTGGCACATGTGAGACACAGCCAGTCAATTTTCTCTCACACATTAATGTTTCTCTCCCTCTTTTACTCCCTTCCCATCTCTCTAAAAATAAATAAAATCTTTCAAAAATTGTCATGAAACAATTCTCTTTTACTATAAAATGTAGAGGCAACTGAGGTACTCAAACTTATGAATGATCATTTCCTAAAAGGGCTTGGTGTCACTTTAGAAGTCGCCTATCAGGCTTTCTGGGAGCAGGGACAGTGTCAGGTCACTGCTAACATCTGAGCACTCAGAATAGACATCTGCTCCACATTGAGATGAATTATATTTTGAATGAATAAAGAATAAACCTTTGGGATGAGAACAGTCCCCTGAAAATACCTGGGTCTGGGATTTCTAGCTCTAGTTCTAATTCCCAAACAGTGTGTGAGAACCGGCATTAGATGCAGCACTTGGAAGCTGTGAGATGGAGGCCATCTTCCTGAGACTCTCAGCCATTAGCAGGAAACTTGAAAAGGTGATGCTTTTATGCAACAATATGTCCATTCTCCAAGGTCCCAGAGTCAAGAAAGAGATTGGTGTCAACAGCTTCCTGATGTGACCATTTTCCAATTTGAGGCTTTCGGGCAACCATTTTCCAATTTCCTGAGAGGCAACTGGAAAAGCATGCTGCTAGCTTAGCTCCAAAAAAGGTTTCAGAAGGACCAGCTTTCTGTGTGGGTCAGTTCTTTGTGTTGTTCTGGGAGTCTTCCAGCGGCCCCGCCTCGGATCTGTTCCTTCAAACCATTACATTTGGTAAGCACCTAATGCCCAGTGAAAGAGCAAATCCAAATTGGTTTCTGACTGCCACTGACATTTCTTGTAGCAATATTTTTTCTGATAAATCTCCTCAAACAAGGGAAACAAAAATAAATAAAGAAACAAATGAGACTACATCACATTAAAAGGTTTTGCACAGGAAAGGAAACCATCTACAAAATGAGAAGACCGTTCACTGAATGGGAGAACATATTCACCAATGATACATCTGGTAAGGGATTAATACCCAAAATTTATAAAGAACTTATAAAACTCAACACCAAAAAAACAAACAACCCAATTAAAAAACGGGCAAAGGACCTCAAGAGACCCTTCTCCAAAGAGAACATACACATGGCCAATAAATATATGAAAAGGTGCTCGATATCACTAATAATCAAAGAAATGCAAATTGAAACCAAAATGAGATACCACCTCACACCTGCCAGAATGGCTGTCCTCAGTAAATCAACAAACAACAAGTGCTGGCAAGGATGTGGACAAAGGGGAAACCTTGTGCACTGTTGGTGGGAATGCAGACTAGAGCAGCCACCATGGAAAGCTGTATGGAGTTATCTAGAAAACTTAAAAATGGAACTGCCTTATAACCCAGTGATTCCACTTCTGGGTATATACCCAAAGAAACATTAATTAATTAAACCTTAAAACATTAATTCAAAATATATGCACCCCTGTGTTTACTGAAGCATTACTTACAATAGCCAAGCAATGGAAACAGTACAGACCATCGGTAGATGAGTGGATAAAAAAGCAGTGGTATGTTTACTCAATAAAATACTAGTTGGCCTTAAAAAAAAAAAAAGGAAATCTTACCTTTTCCAACATCATGCATGGACATGGAGAGTACTATGTAAGTGAAATAAGCCAGTCAGAGAAACAAGTATCATATGACTTCACTTATATGTGGAATCTAATGAACAAAAAACTAACAAAATAGAAACAGACTCAGATACAGAGAACTGACTGACAGCTGTCAGAGGGGAAGCGGGTTAAGGAGCCGGATGAAAAAGGTGAAGAGATTAAGAAAAAAGAACCTCACAGACACAGACAACAGCATGGAGATTACCAGAGGGAAAGCGGGTGGAGGGAGGTGGAGGAGAGTAAAGGTAGGATAAACGGTGATGGAAGGAGACTTGACTTTGGGTGGTGAACACACAAACACCACAATATACAGATGATGTGTTATAGAACTGTATACCTGAAACCTATACAACTTTATTAACCAATGTCACCCCAATAAATTCAACTTAAAGAACACAAAAATAATAGATATATATTTAAAAAAACAAAATTTCAACGAAAAGCTGAAAAAAGAGAGCTACCACTTTCTGCACATCTCATAATTTACCAGACACTTTATTCATACAATAACCCTCAAGACATAGAGGGTAATAAGGTTGAAAGAATTAGCAAGCCTTTATAAAGGTGAAGAAACTAAAGTCAGCAAAGTTAATCTATCTGCTTAAGGCCACATGGCTACTAAACAGAACCAGTATTAATACCCAGGTCTGACTCCAAAACCTGTTTTTCCACAATGCCAATTTGGACAAATATAAAATGGAGTATATTCATATTTAACCTCTCTAAAATATATTTTATAGAGATAGATAAACAAAACACAGAAAAGAAGCAAGCAAAGGGCAGAATATAAGTCCATTCAGGTACCAATGACCACGTCAAGGACTCAGCTATGAAATACAGAGTTCCAACAGACTTTTTATAAGGTCCTGCCAGATCTAAAATTCTGTAGTTTGAAATGCTAAACGGAAACTTACTTTGCACTACTCTCGATAAAGGCAATAATAATAATATTTACAATGGTAAAAGCACTATTAGAAATAGAGGCAACAGGAATAAACTACAGAATTCAGTATTTATACTGAACTTCAATGCAAAAATTATTTTTAAAAACATAATCTGTGGAAAATTTTAATTAGATACTGACTACAAAAATGAGTTTTATTCAACTAATCAAATTTAAAACATGAGTCTATAAGTCTCCAACCCACAAATTAAGTAAAGCTAACTAGTAAAAGGCCTTTAAAGAAGCTAACTAATCATCGGGATGCCTCATTTAACAATCAATAAGTAATGTGACAATTTTAAAGTATTAATATAGTACTTACTTAGTTTAAAAAGATAATAACAATCACTAACATTCGAAGTTACAGATCAATAAGAACATGTGATATCATAAAACACAATTAGCTTGTCAAATAATAAACCTTTGTAATATTTACAGTTGATAATAATCTGGTTAGTGAGACACAAACTTGCCATAGCTGCTAATTATAAAATGTCATTCACAAAAATAAAAACATTATATATAAAACAGCAAGACAAAGTATCCTTATAAATGAATATTTATTACTTTTTTTTATCCTCACCTGAGGACAATTTCATTTGCTTTTTTAGAGAGAAAGCAGAAGGGAGAGAGAGAAACATTGATGAGAGAAGAGCATCGCATCGACTGGCTGCCTTGGTAGTTACCCAGACAGGGGATCCACATGTGGCCCATGCCAGGACTGGAGATACATGTGTTCTGACTGGGAATTGAACCAGCAACCCTTTGGTTACCAGATAATGCTCTAACCACTGAGCTCACTGGCCAGGGCTGAATGTTTATTATTATTTTTTTTAAGATTTTATTTATTTTTAGAGAGAGGAGAAGGGAGGGAAACATCAATGTACAAGACATACATCCACTGGTACATTCATCAGTTGCCTTTCACTACCCCCCAACTGGGGACCCAGCCTGCACCCCAGGTATGTGCCCTGACTGGGAATCAAACAAGCAACCTTTGGTTTACAGGCTGCCGTTCAATCCACTGAGCCACACCAGCCAGAGCTAAATGTTTATTACTTTTAATGCTGTGAAAGAGAATAGGTTTTTTTGTGCCGACTCCAATCAACTGGTAGAAGCTGCCTGGGAAGAACTGAGGAGGGTCTCCAGGGGCAGAGTTAGGGCTCAGATTAGCCAGCTTTGCCCCTGGATACAGAAAAGGAGAGCGACAGGCTGAGATCTATGTGCCTATGTACTTTATAGCTTGAGAAACAACAGAATTATGGGCTATGTTCTCATAATGTCAAACTTCGTAAGAAAAATACAACAGACAATCTAGAAATAAAATATGTTTAGACTTATCCTTGCTAATAAAATTTGTGGTCAAAGTACAAAGATTAGAAATAAGAAAAAAGTTCTTCAAATGCCAGGGTGACTTTCTATTGTTGCTTTATTTTTCCTTCTCTCCTTGGTATTCCTCTTGGAAGTATTATAATTTGAACAAATGGGCTAAAAACATCTCAGAATAGATAAGATACTAATTACATAGGTAACTTGGAGTATTATAGCAAAGAATTATCCTAGTAAGCCACATAAATTCCTAAGAAATTAAAGAATGAGATCAAGTTAACAGAAGTCACAAACTTTTGTTACTAGGATTTCCATAAACAGAACATAAGACAGAGGGACAAGAGAGAAACAGAAATCTACCCTGGCTGGTGTGGCTCAGTGGATTGAGCACTGGCCTGAGAACAGAAAGGTCACTGGTTCGATTCCCAGTCAGGGTACATGTCTGGGTTGCAGGTCAGGTCAACTGGTTGATGTATCTCTTGCACATCGATGTTTCTCTCCTTCTCTTTCTCCCTCCCTTCCCATCTCTCTAAAAATAAATAAAATCTTTTAAAAAATCTTAGAAAAAAAATCCCTGAGCCAAAAACTAATTAAAGGTCCTCGATCATATTAACATATTCACCAAAAATGCACAGAATGGTTACTGAAATAAACCCAAAATGTAGACATAATTTCAGAACACGAATTCTAAAAGAGAAAAACTTTCAGAGGAAAACAATTATTACCCACAAAAGAGCAAGAATGAGATTGACCATCAGATCTTTTCTTTTAATTGATTGATTTTAGAGAGAGAGGAAGGGAGAAACACTAATTTGTCTTTCCACTTATTTATAAATTTATTGGTGGCTTCCTGTATGTGTCCTGACCAGGGATTGACCCCACAGCCTTAGTATATCAATGACACTCTAACCAAGTGAGCCACCAGGACAGGGCGACAAGACTTATCAAGGACAATGTATTCCAGAAGACAGTGATGCAACTGCTTCAAAATTCTTTTTTGTTTTAATGTTTTTTTTAAAGATTTTATTTACTTTTAGAGAGAGGGGAAGGGAGGAAGAAAAAGAGAGAGAGAAAGAGAAACAGCAATGTACAAGAGATATAGCGATTGGCTGCCTCTCACATGTCCCAAACTGGGGCCTGGGCCCCAACCCAGGCATATGCCCTGACTGGGAATCGAATCTGCAACCTATCGGTTTGCAGGCAGGTGCTCAAACCAGCGAGCTTTCCAGCCAAGGTTGCTTCAAAATTCTGAGGGGAACTATTTTGAACTTAGAATTCTATAATATCCAAACTTGCAGTGGAGTGTGATAGTAAAATAAAAACATTTTTAAGGAATGCAAAGGTTTAATAAATTTACAACCCACAGGCGCTTTCTGAAAAAAAAATTTAGATGAGAACATATTTCAGCAAGACAAAACACAAATGTAATTCAAAAATAATGATGGCATGGATACAAGAAACAGTGGAGAGGCAACAAACAAGTAAACCTAAACAAGTAAATCTTAAAGAGCAGCTATGTAACGGAAACGAACTTATGTGTAAAAGCACTTAGAATAGTGTCTGGTGCTATGTGTTATTATTATCAAGTCATTACTATTATTTTGTAAAAATCTAGAACTACATGCTGTGTAGTTTCAACAAGGGAAAGGAGAAGACAAGAAAAGAAGAAAAGTGAACTAAATTTATTTCCTTATGCTAAGGAAAGGGGCAAAATACAAGGTTAAACATGTCTGGTTAAATGTAAGGGTATTTGATTTTCTTTTTTTCCTTTACTGAGTTAATCAAAGACTGTCTACCTAGAAATTAATTTAGCAAAAGTTAAACTCAATATAAAATACACAAAGGATATGAAACAATTCACAGCAGAAAAATATAAATGGCTTTTATAAGAAAGCCACATTTTCATGAGAAATAGAAAAATAAAACTATACCAAAATATCATTTCCCAGCTATTAAGTTAGTAGAGACCAAAAGCCTGACAGCAAACTGTACTGGCTGGGTAGAAGGGAACAGACACTCACTGCTAGCACTGTAGACCAGTGCCCTATCTGAGGAGGGCGATTTGGCAGTATCTATCAAAATCACAATGCACAATCTTTTGCTCCCACAACAACCATTCTAAGAATCTATGCTAAATATAGATGCTGTACTTATACCTGTGCTAAACTGGTAAGCTCTAGACCTGTTTCAGAACAAAATATGAAAAACACCATCCTCCACCAATACGAGTGGTTAAATTACTACAGTACATCACACGATGTAGCCCTTAAAAGTAAGTACTGATATGAAAGATTCTCCAAGATAAGAAAAACACAAGGCCCAGGAAAAATGGTACAGTGTATCTGAAGGCTTCAAAAGGTGAGCCCATGCCCCTCCGACGGTACCTGTTCAAGAGGAACACAAACACAGGTTTGAGGAAGTCAATTTTCAGGTCAACTTTCACGTGTACTAGTTCCTACTGATCTACCCGAGAACTAGCACAGCGTCAAGGCATCGGGCTGATCCTTCTGTTCTCAACCCCACTGGCCTTCTCTCACTCACCTCTCAACTGTCCTGTGGCAGAGTGGGGCACAGCCCCAGGGAATCAATTACTCCTGGGCACCAAGCAAAGAGACTACAGGTGACAAAACTGAAGCCTCTTTAACCAAGACAGGCGAAACTCACACAGTTGAGTTTTGCATCTTACACACACTTCAGTAACAGAGAAGTGTGTACCAGAATTGAGGCATTTTGCCCAGTGTTAGGATGTTATGAATTAAAAAATATTTTAGACTATAGCATCAGGTATCTACCTGCCAATCAGCAATAAGTAGATAAACAAACAATTTTCACTGAAAGACTTTACTTTTCCCAAACAGTGGTAAAAAAAAAAATGCACAGATCCTAAAAAACAGACGTAACAAAATGAAAAAAAAAAGCATCTGTAAAAAAACAAACAAAAAACTCAGAAGGCCTTAGCGCATCACAGCAAGGCTTTGAGCTTTATCCAGGAGTCCTCTTAGAATTCCGAAGATGGTTGCCTTGGAAATGCATAGTACTCATTTAATGAAACTGGAAAAAGGAGTCAGACTTTCTGACAAAACGGCAGGGTGTTTTAGCTAAGGACTGGCTTAGCCTTTAAGGTTTACCGGGGGTCATTTTCCATAAATGGAAAAATAAAATCTACAGTTCCAACAATCTGATGAAAATATATTTAAATGCTTTATATATCAATTTACATATCATATTTAAATATATTTTCAGGACATATATAAGACCTGAACATTTTTTATAGTATTTTTTTTAAGATTTTATTTCTTTTTAGACAGAGAGGAAGGGAGGGAGAAAGAGGGAGAGAAACAACAATGCGTGGTGGCCCCTTGTACACCCCCTACTGGGGACCTAGCCCACAACCCAGGCACGTGCCCTACACTGGGAATTGAGTCATCGACACTTGTTTGTGGGCCAGCACTCAATCCCTGAGCCACACCAGTCAGGGCGTGATTTGAACACTTTATCAGACACAAATTTGAAATACAAAGGTACACTTAAATAAACATTATTTCAACTTTTCCAAACATTTGTAAGTATATTGGTTTAAATAAGATCCCTATGATAGTTAATTCTGTTGAATTAGCAAGGCTATATTCCAGTTATTCAAACTCTAGATGTTGCTGTGGAAATACTTTGTAGATGTGATTAACATTTGCTGATTTTAAGTAAAGCAGATTACCCTTAATAATCTGAGTGGGCCTCATCCAATCCGTTGAAAGGCCTCACCAGGGAAACTCAGGTTTCTCTGAAGCCGAAATTCTACCTGTTAGCCTGCCAGTCAGATTTCAGAATTGGCTGGCCAACCCCCACAATCTTAAAAGCCAATTACTTGCAATGAATCTTTTTATATATTTATATAAACCAGTTGGAGAGTATACCTGTGTATATGTGTATTATATATATATATATATATATATATATATATATATATATATATTCTGTTTCCCTGATAGAACTGTAGGTGATATAATCCCTATAGATTAAAGAACAAAAAGTATAATTAACAGTCATTCCTTAGGTCTTGGTAAAGTTTTTTTAATGTGCTTTTCAGAAAATGAGACCATGAATGACTCTAACAACTGGTTAAGAAACCTCTTCTAAGCCTGATGGTTTCAAATTCTTTGCTTTCAGCAAAACTGAAGGATGTCCTATTGAATTGTCAGTTGCTTAATCATTTCAAAAATCACTTTTTTTTTAATTTCTTGTGTTGGTGGGTGGTGGTTCTTTGGGGTGATGGTGGTTCAAAAATCACTTTTAATGAAAAACCACGATATGATTTTTCACATACAACTCAGAAGAACAAAGAACAAGGTAATTTGTAAGCTCTGAGGAGAGGGATTTCTGCTGCTTTGTTCCCTGCTCATCCCCAGAGCATAGAAGAGTGTCCAGAACATAGCAGGAGATCAAAATATATTTTATAAATCAATAAATGAGCAAAACTCCACTGTTTTCATCCATTACTTAGATGAACAAATTCTTCTGTAAGAACCTACATCTATAAACACAAAAAACAGGAATGGAATCAATGCCAAACCCTGCCATATTCTTCATTCTAGCAACGAATTACATTAATGCAAGGACTCATTAACTATTGTAATTTGGATGACAGCAAGCCCCATTCATCTCATTGAGAGGATTTCCAGCAAAAATATATTTTTGTTTAGTAATCATTAAAAGTTTTATAATATTTGTACTATAATTATAATAAACCCAAAAGAAATTAAGACTCTGAGCCTTATGGACACAGAAAAAATAAACAATTTTTACATTTTAATTTACACATACTATTTTTTGTTCCAGAGAATGACATGATGATGATGCTAAAACCTTTCAAACATAAAATATGTCGCACTGAAATTCCATGGAGAAAACAAAATGGAAAGAAGCTCAAAGAGAAAAACAGATCACATGAAATTTCAAACTGTTAGTTTGTTCTTGCATTTTTTAAACCTGCAATGGTGAGCAAATTGTTGCAATATTTCTTTTCCAACAGAATTGTGACAACAATTTTTAAATGTCAATATTTACAACACACTAGATATATCTTTGCAACTACTTAAAATTTATGAAAAATTTTAGATGTCTACTTTAAAATATGTAAGGAAGTTTTTCAAATTATTAAGAGAAATTTGAAAGCAAGTAAGATGAAGGAAAATATGTGTATGTAGAAATCTGAAAGCAAGTCTGTTGAAGGAAAATATGCGTGTATACATATGTATGATTTCCTTCTATAGACACTGATTTTCTCAGGAAAAAACACCAGCAACTAATCAGTGTTGAGCTGTGACAGAGAACTAGGTTTTGGAGACCTGATTTGGAGAGGTTTTGCACTGAATATACTTTTGTACCTTTTAACTGTTGACTCACAATCAAATATGACTCTCAAAGAACAAAATATGTTAACAAGTAAAAATATTTAAAATGTAAAGGCAACCATTATAAGACTACAAATAGAAAGAATATCGTCCTGACAAATAGAAAATCTGATAAAACAACACAAAGAAAGGAAGGAGAAAGACAGACACACACACACAAAGGAATTAAAATAAAATATGATTAAACAGAAAAGAATTAAATATCCTTACTGAGATTACAGACTCTCAGAATAGGTTTAAAGACCAAAATATGCAAATAAGTGATCCATCTGTATGTGGTCTAATGAGACACTGAATTCCAAAAACCAACTTAAAAGATTAAAAATTAAAAGATAAAAAAAATGTAGCCCTGGCTGGTGTAGCTCAGTGGATTGAGCACTGGCCTGCGAAGCAAAGGGTCACTGGTTTGATTCCCAGTCAAAGCACATGCCTGGGTTGTGGGCCAGGTCCCCAGTAGGGGGCGCATGAGAGGCACCCACACATTGATGTTTCTCTCCCTCTATTTCTCCCTCCCTTGGTCTCCCTCTAAAAATAAATTTTAAAAACCTTTTTTTTAAAAAAAAAGGATTTAAAAATGTATAAACCGTACAAACACTAACCACAAAAAAAAGGAAATAGCAATAGTGCCAGGAAAAAAAAACACAGGCCTGGCCAGGTAGCTCAGTTGGTTAGAGCATCATCCCAATACACCAAGGTTACAGGTCAGATCCCAGCCCCTCTCCATCAGGGCACAAGAATAAGCAACCAATGAATGCATAAATAAGTGGAACAACAAATCAATGTCTCTTTCTCTCTCAAATCAATAAATTTTTAACAAAAACTGAATTCAAGTAAAAACCATCTTGAGAAAGATAGTTACTATTCTTTTTAAAAAGAATCCAATCTGGAAGAACAACCTTTATGCACCTGACATGGTTAACTGCAAAAACTGTTTGAAAAGCAAGGAGAAATGGACTGATATACTTAACAGAAGTAATCAACAAATTAGTAATCACAACATCAGACAAACAAATGAAGCCCATTCGTGTGAATACATATTAGGGTTTAAAAAAATAAGATACACTTACAGAGGGAAGTATGTCCTGACTGAGATTTGAATTGGGGCCTGAGATGGAGGAAAAAACAGCAGAGTAGATGAAATAAAGTCATGTTGATTAATTGCAGCAGCTTGGTGATGGTTAAACAGGGGTTTCATCGTGCTCTTCCACATTTGTTTTTTTAAGGGACTTACTCAGAAGTGAATGACAAAGCATTACTCAGCAAAACCTATGAGAGATGACCTCAGGTTCCCAAAGAAAAATATGTAACCTTAAAAGTATTTACTAGAAAGCAAGAGAAAAACAGAAAACAAATGAACCTCATTCTCCCACTCCTCACTTTTTTTTCTCCTAGTGTAGGATAGAATCACCTTGCCAAGTCATCACAATATCATTAAAATTAAAGATTAATCCAGGGAAAGTTCAAACATTTACAATAGTGAATAATTTTTGAAAGATGCAAATTTTGATTCTAAAACTTCTACCTTTCCCCTATTTCATTAAGTTTTGCTTTTCTATTTAATTCCATATTTCTTTTGGATTTACTTTATTTCTCTCTGACTATCTTGAATGTCTGGCTTTAATAATTACTTTTAGTCATTTTTCCCCCGAGGGTTGCTCTGAAGGCTTTAAAATTTCTTATGAATATCATTCTTGCCTCATCCTATGGGTTTTAAATAATTATGGTTTGGAATCACCACACTTGCAAATTTTATTTCTCCTTTAGCACAGAAACTATTCAGAAGCATGTTTTTTAGATTTCCAAATTTTACAGTAATACGGCTGGTTTTCTTATAATGGTTAATTGTTTATTTCATTGCTTTGTAGACAGAATATTGCTTGTGCAGCTCTTGCTTTTGGTATTTGTTAGAAGTTTTCTTTGGGCCTCATTTATAGACAAATGTTATGAATTAACAGCCTGCCTTTTAACAGAATATATTCCATTCAGCCCTGGCTGGTGTGGTTCAGAGGATTCAGCGTCAGCCTAAGAACTGAAGGGTTCCTTGTTCGGTTCCGGGCCAGGGCACATGCCTGGGTTGTGGACCAGGTCCCTGGTTGGGGGCATGGAAAGCAATGGATTGATGTTTCTCTCACACTTTTTACACATTGATGTTTCTCACCCTCTTTTTCCATCCCTTCCCCTCCTCTAAAAAATAAATAAAATCTTAAAAAAAGATAATTTATTCCATTCACCGTTTTGTTATTAACACATTTGCACTCATCCTGGTCATCTTATATTTAGCTTAGTTTTCTTTTGCCTCCTTCTACTGAGTTGGGGTCTATTTGGGACCATTTATTATTCATCTGTTAATCTAGTAATGTAGATGAAGTAAAATAAAATGATTTATCAACCTCCTTACACGTTATCCTTAAATTGTGATATAACCAATATGAACTTTCTGTCAACATAATACATTGAACATAACCTTCTCTTCCCTCAAAATATCAGATTTTTAGAAGACTTTTACTTCCCTTCCTCATTTCTAATGTTTTGATAACCTGGAATTTTATTCCTAAATTAATGTCATACTTTTTGTGTGTTGAAAAAATACCTTTATTTTGCTGTTCATACTGTCACTGAATTCTCAAATAATTTGCTCTTCTGGTATCTGAGAAATCTTGATCCTCATTCCTTTACTGATCACTTTCTCTCTAAAAAGATTCTAGGATCCTCACTTGCACTTTGGTGTTCTCAAATGAAGTATTTGCCCCTTTTTTCCATCCAATCTAAAGATTCATGTCTTCCATCTCTGGGGAAATGTTCTTTTTAATAATTCCTCCCTCTCTCTCATTTATTTTTATTACTTAAATCCATCAGTACTTATTATTCAACCCTGTTATTTATTTCAATAACCATTTTTAACTTCCTCACATTCTTATTCTGATTGTTCGTTGTAACTATTGTTTTGAAAAATCAATATGCATATACAGGCCACATGCATGCATATATATGTATATGTGCATACACACACGTATACGAGGCCTGTCCAGAGAAAGTCTAACCACTGTTAACATAACGAGCACAGTTTGCGCTACATCGATGCAACCTGGCAGCCAAGGAGAGTGGATTTGAATGCACATGCGTGAACAATGACAACTTCACTGTATCAGACAGTGTAGACAACAGACACATTCAAAACTACTGAGAGAGTAGAGCAATGAATCTGCATGAGATTTTGCATTGAGCTTGAACACTCCTCCATGGAAACTACTCAGAAGATTCTAGGCTGCAGGTACAGGCAACTGGTGATTGGCAGCTTTATTATGACAATGTGCCTACTCATGCATCACATCTCCTACTGAATTTTTCAGCAAAACATCAAATCACTCAGGTGACTCAGCCACGCTAGAGTCCAGACTTGGCACCCTGCAACTTTTGGCTTTTCTCAAAACTAAACTCATCTTTGCAAGGGAACAGATTTCATACCATTGATTAGATTCAGAAAAATACAATCAGGCAACTGATGGCAATTGGACAGGCCTCATACACAGAAAGTCACACCCAAAATGTCCATAAAATCTTACTTTCCATATATTTGTTTCAAAATTGGGGCTATATGTTACAGATTTATCTAACTATTTAATTCACTTATGTATTGTGCCACCTGTCCATGCTGACATGTATAAAACTATTTTCACTTAAAAAGCTGCAAAGCATTCCAGGACATATACAGTAAACGAAGTTTGCTTAGTTCAATGCCGTATTGTTGGCCATTTACTTGTCCCTTTTCTTGCTATTA
The DNA here is from genome assembly GCA_028533065.1 of Trachops cirrhosus. Classification (NCBI taxonomy): domain Eukaryota; kingdom Metazoa; phylum Chordata; class Mammalia; order Chiroptera; family Phyllostomidae; genus Trachops; species Trachops cirrhosus. Next base: position 124,185,020 of record CM052543.1, read on the forward strand.
CAAAGGCACGTTTCCTGGAATACTTATCTACAATTAGTATGCAGTAATGGAAATAGATATACTGAGTTTTAATTTTGCTACGTATTGCCAATTCTCTCAGGTCAAGACAGTATCTATCCTAGGTGAATACAAGTAATTTTAATTTTTTTACTGCTTAGAACTTTAATTTCCAATTTTGGGAAATTAGAGGAAATTGTAGTATTTTTTTTAAATTTGAACATAATGATCAACAACTTCCATGTTTCCAGCATTATGATGAATGAATGTTAGTGAATATATTAGTCAATAAGAGAGACTTCCAGGCAAGATGGAGGCGTAGGTAGATATACTTTACGTCCTCACACAACCAAAAGAAGGAAAACAAATAATTTAAAAACAAAAAACAACCAGAACTGTCAGAAAACCAACTATTTGGAAGTCCGACAACCAAGGAATTAAAGAAGAAACATTCATCTATACCAGTAGGAGGAGCAAAGACAGGCATCGGGGCAGAGAGGACTCACAGCAAGGCGGCAGTTAGAGGACTGGGCGGTCCCCCATTTGTGTGCAGATAAACCAGAGGAACAACTGGGGAGCGAGATAAACTGCGCAACCCAGGGTTCCAGCACGGGGAAATCAAGCCTGAAAACCACTGACTATAAAAATCTCTAGGGGTTGTGAGAAACTCCCAGCCTCATAGATTTTGTTGAAGAGACTCACAGGGTCCTAGGACATACACAAACCCACCCACTGAGGAATCAGCACCAGAAGGGCCCAATTTGCTTGTGGGTAGCCAGCAAAATGACTGAAAGCCTGCCCAGAGCTAAGCAAGCAGCACAGTTCCCTATTGGACCCCTCCCCACATACAGTACCACAACGCAGCTATGTGCATTGCCCTGCCCTGGTGAATACCTAAGGCTCTTCCCCTTACTATGTAACAGGCACAACAAGACAAAAAAAACGTGGCCAAAAAGAAAGAACAGATCAAAACTCCAAAAATAGAACTAAGCCATAAAGAGATAACCAACCTATCAGATGCAGAGTTCAAATCACTGGTAATCAGGATGCTCACAGAAATGGTTGAATATGGTCACAAAATAGAGGAAAAAGTGAAGGCTATGCAAAGTGAAGTAAAGGAAAACGTACAGGGAACCAACAATGAAGGGAAGGAAACCGAGACTCAAATCAACGGTTCGGACAGAAGGAAGAAATAAATATTCAACCAGAACACAATGAAGAAACAAGAATTCAAAAAAATAAGGAGAGGCTTAGGAACCTCCGGGACAATTTTAAACGTTCCAACATCCGAATCATAGGAGTGCCAGAAGAAGAGGAAGAGCAAGAAATTGAAAGCTTAAGTTGAAACTGTTATGAGAAATAAAGCTGGCTCTTTATCCCAGGCCCCAGATAACTGCTGACTCCCTGTTCCAGGCCCCAGGTAGCAGCTGGCTCTTTGTTCTCTTAGTTCCAGGCCCCAGATAACTCCCGCATTCTGCTTCTGTACCTTTAGCTTCCCCATTCCACCTCCGTGACCCTTGCTCGGGCCGCATAGCCCCTCCTTGCCTTTTCCCCACCTCGCTAGGAGAGTAGTTAACCTCCTTCCCGACCCCTCCCCAGGGCCCAGAATTTGGAGTTCGTCTCCTCTGGGACTGTGCACGTGAATAAAGGCTTACTCCGCCACCCTGAATCGTGTAAGAGTCCGTTTTTCTGCAACATTTGGTTCCCTGACCGAGAAACGACTCAGACGAGCAGGCCATTTGCCTCCGGTGAAGGCGGCCGGGGTTGACAAGGGGGGACCCCGGTGACTGAAGGGAAGCACGTGACCTGGTGATTTCGGGTCCCGAGAAGCTGGGTTCCCCTTAGCCCAGACCCCGGGCTGCTCTTCGACCCAGGCACTGGGGAAGTGGACTAAGGCCATCTGGGAAGGCGCCGGATCGGTAAGTGCCCCAGGGACCAGGTCTGAGAACAGGCCCACCCTAAGGGTGGAAGGAGAGACTGATCACCTCTCAGGCCACTGGCCTCAGGTTCAAGTAGGGTTTCCCCGCTCGGGAGGGAAAAGTATTAATCTCGGTGTGACTGTGTGTGCGTGTTGGAGTGAATGTGTCTGTGGCTCCACCGGCATTGTGCCTACGGAGTCTGCGTGAGCCCCAACCTGCGAGTCCTCGGGCTGTCATATGCATAACGGCTGGGAATTTAACCCGAATTCTGCATGGCAGCCTTAGCTAAGACAGACCCAAGTCCCTCACGAGAGGAGAGGCCAGGCGGGCGAAAGTGAAAACCCCTATTCCTTTGTCTGTCTGCACTGTGTCAGGCGGGAAACATGGGTGGAGGGCAGTCTACCGTCCTAGACTGCATGCTCTGGAACTTTAACTGGTTCAGGGGACAGGACCCCGGTATGACACCTGATCAGTTGGAAACCTTTTGTTCTTCGGAATGGCCCACATTCGGAGTAGGCTGGCCCCCTGAGGGAACCCTTAATTTGACCACTATTACAGCAGTCCACATGATAGTGACAGGGAAGCCTGGACACCCGGACCAGTTTGTATATATAGATAGGTGGCAGGAGCTAGCGCAGGATATGCTGAAGTGGCTCCAGCAGTGTGCTGGGCAGGAGCCCCGGGTACAAGGTGCATCAGGGGCCCACGGGAAGGCTGCCCCCGTCTGTCGCCCACGACCAAGAAATCAGCCCTGAATCCTGGTCGCCAAGGCCCAGCGACCCCCGATTTTCAAGGGAGAAGCGGAGGAAGACGAGCCACCCGCCTTCCCGTGTCCACATCTAATGAATAATCCAAGGCCCCAGCCACCGGCCCTGAATACCCCACCGGGCTCGGTCTCGCCTCCTCCCCTAGAAGCGTCAGCCCCAGCGGAATCACCCATGGTGTCCCGCCTCAGAGAACAGCTGCCCCTCCAGATGCCCCTCAGGGAGGACCGGGGACCGCCCCAGCTCGGCCTACATGGAACACCTCAGCCTGGAGCGATGGTCTTCTACGACCAGCCATTTACCACCACCGACCTCCTGAATTGGAAGCACCACACGCCCTCATACTCAGAGAAACCCCAGGCCCTCATTGACCTGACAGAATAGATTATGCAGACTCACCGACCCACTTGGTATGACTGCCGCCAGCTCCTCACCCTGTTCAATACTGAGGAAAGGCGAAGAATCATGCAGGAAGCCCACCAGCATCTAGAAACCACAGCACCGGTCGGAACTCTAGACCCAGCCCAGTACGCCCGAATTGCAGTGCCAGAGACGCAGCCAGACTGGGTCCATAACAGTGAACAAGGGAGAGCAGCCCTGGATAGATATCTCGAAGCTCTGCTCCAAGGAGTCAGGGCAGGAGGCCAGCAAACTTCAGAAGGGACCTGAAGGCTGCCGGATGGGCGTATATACATACCCCAGGGCCAGGCGAACAACTTAATAAGAAACTGTCATTACTTAACTCACCTAGGGAAAACCTCTCTAGAGAAGTTGCTCAAGAGATATTTCTACCTCCCCAACTTGTCATCACTGTGCTCCTCCGCCACCTCTCAGTGTATTATCTATGCCAAGAATAACGTGCTGCCCCCCAGGGACACCGCCAGGCATCCAGCATAAGGGGACCCAGCCCTTTGAAGACCCCCAGGTTGACTTCACAGAAATCAAGCCCAGTCGAGGGCTTAAATACCTACTGGTCCTAGTCTGCACCTTCTCCGGGTGGATAGAGGCCTACCCCACAAGGACCGAGAAAGCACGAGAAGTGGCCCGGGCCCTCCTGAGGGAAGTCATCCCCAGATACGGACTCCTGCTCTCACGATCGGCAGCGACAACGGACCAGCATTTGTTTCTCAGGTAGTACAAGACATTGCCCGGCTCTTGCACGTGAAGTGGAAGCTTCACACTGCCTACCGACCCCAGAGTTCAGGCAAGGTAGAGAGGATGAATCGGACTCTTAAAGAAACTCCGGCCAGCCCTGGCTGGTGTGGCTCAGTGGACTGAGTGCCGGCCTGCGAACCAAAGCATTGCTGGTTCAATTCCCAGTCAGGGCACATGCCTGGGTTGTGGGCCAGGTCCCCAGTGTGGGGTACACAAGAGGCAACCACACACTGATGTTTCTCTCCCTCTCTTTCTCCTTCCCTTCCCCTCTCTCTAAAAATAAAATAAAATACTTAAAAAAAAAAAAAAGAAAGAAACTCTGGCCAAGTTCCACCAAGAAACGGGGTTGCCTTGGACTGATTTGCTGCCACTAGCCTTGCTGAGGGTCAGAAACACCGTGAACTCCTGGGGTATACTCCCTACGAGTTAGTATTTGGGAGGCCTACTCCTATAGTAAAGTTAAGAAAAGTGCAGGATCTGAGGCTAAGGGGGGAGCTAGACCACACTCAGTATCTAGAGCGATTGGGGCAGACCTTAGATGTCATAAGTAAGGCCGGGCTAGGCCAGGAGCCCCAGCCCCGAGGGAGGCCAGCACACTCCTTTCAGCCAGGACAATATGTATGGGTAAAAGATTGGAAGAGGGAACCCCTCCAGCCAGCCTGGACAGGTCCCCACCTGGTATTATTAACCACCCCAACCACCCTTAAAGTTGTAGGTGTCACCCCCTGGATCCGCTACAGCCAAGCCAAGGCAGCCGCGGACCCCGACGTGAAAGGAACCAGGCCCTCCTTGCGACTGCCAGCCCTAAAGCTCCGGAGGTCGCCGGCTGGGGGAGAAAACTTCCCCCAAGAATGGACAGTTGTTCCCTCGGGTACCTGCTCCTGATTGGCACCAGTGCCGGAGTTCTGGGGGTCGGACTGGTGACCGTAACACCACCAAATGGAGCGTCACTGAACAACTGCCTTGGGGATAGTATATCTGTATTTAGTCCTAACTTTCGCCTGTTTAATCTGCCTTAATCTGCTGTTTAAACAGCCACTGCAGGTGCCATTGTCAGGCCGACTTAGGCTGTAAAGATAAGTGCCCCTGCTCATCCTGTTCCTGATCATAACGCTAGGACCATGCCTAATACGCACCCTCACTGATCAGGTTAAAAATGATAGCGGCCTGGGCAGCCACCTCGAAGATACTTTCACTCCGGAGCTGCCACTACCAGAGGCTCCAGCCCGAACCTGGTGATGCTATGACTGAAGAAGACCCAGTCTAGCATCAAAGGGGGGAATGTTATGAGAAATAAAGCTGGCTCTTTATCCCAGGCCCCAGATAACTGCTGACTCCCTGTTCCGGGCCCCAGGTAGCAGCTGGCTCTTTGTTCTCTTAGTTCCAGACCCCAGATAACTTCCGCATTCTGCTTCTGTACCTTTAGCTTCCCCATTCCAACTCTGTGACCCTTGCTCCCGCCGCATAGCCCCTCCTTGCCTTTTCCCCACCTCGCTGCGAGAGTAGTTAACCTCCTTCCCGACCCCTCCCCGGGGCCCAGAATTTGGAGTTCGTCTCCTCTGGGACCGCGCGAGTGAATAAAGGCTTACTCCGCCACCCTGAATCCTGTAAGAGTCCGTTTTTCTGCAACAAAACAATAATGAAGGAGAACTTCCCTAATCTGGCAAACGAAAGAGACTTCGAGGAAGTCCAGGAAGCTCAGAGTCCCAAAGAAGTTGGACCCAAGGAAGCACACACAAAGGCACATCATAATTACATTACCCAAGATTAAAGATAAGGAGACAATCTTAAAAGCTTCAAGAGAAAAAGGAGAGAGTTCCCTACAAAGGAGTACCCATAAAGCTATCAGCTGATTTCTCAAAAACCACCTTGCAGGCAAAAGAAGCTGGAAAAAAGTATTCAATATCATGAGAGGCAAGGACCTACATCCAATATTACTCTATACAGCAAAGCTATTATTTAGAATGGAAGGGCAGACACAGAGCTTCCCAGATTAAGGTCATGTTAAAGGAGTTCATCATCACCAAGTCCTTATTATATGAAATGTGAAAGAAACTTATCTAAGAAAAAGATGATAATCAAAAATATGAACAGTAAAATGACAACAAACTCACAACTATCAACAACTGAACCTAAAACAAAAACAAACTAGGCAAACTACTAGAACAGGAACAGAATCACAGAAATGGAGATCACATGAAGGGTTATCAGCAGGGAGGGGGAGGAGAAGGGAAAAAGGTACAGGAAATAAGAAGAATAAATGGTAGGAAGAAAATAGACAGGGGGAGGTTAAGAATAGTATGGGAAATGGAGAAGCCAAAGGACTTATATGTACAACCCATGGGCATGAACTAAAGTGGGGGAATGCTGGTGGGGGTGTGCAGGGCGGAGGGAGATGAAGGGGAGAGAAAAATGGCACAACTGTAATAGCATAATCAAGAAAATACATTTAAAAAATTAAGGAATAAAAAATAGGAAGAAAAAAAGAGAGAGAAACCTCATTTTGCTCTATAATACTAAGTTTAGTGCAGTGGTTTGGAATGGGTGCTGGTCCACGAGCTAAGGAGTCCTTTGAAACGAGCAGCGGAGGGGGCGCCGCGATGGGAGTGGCACATTTCACAGATGGAAGACAGTGGGGTCAGACATCCTACAGATACGTAAGTACACAGCAGAGGACAGTCCAGTACCAAAGAGCTGATTCAAATGACTTTCAAATGTCCATCTGGGCATTTAGGTAGGTAAAAACATGATTTTGTTGCCTGAGACTAGAGCTAATTCTATTTTATGTATGATAACACAAGGTATTTTGGGTATGGTTCTTAAAAAATTCAACTTTGCAGAAATGCAGCCATAATAATAATAATATAAAAAGTCTTATTTTATTTCATTCAGAACTTACCCAGAGTATCATTTTGAAAAATCTCAACAAGTATTAGCATTGTTAAATACGACATATCAGTGTAATTTATAACTGCTGTGTTGCTTGTGATTCAATGCAAACATGCAAGCATTTCATAATTTCAAAATGTCTCCCACTAGTCATGCCCCAGAATTTACATACGGTGAAATACATACATACTATCACATCATATATTGTTATAGAATATTTTATTGTTATAAATTTTTCTCACTATATTTCAGTTAGAGCACAGTATTAAGTTTAATTTTGCTTTTTACATTTCATGTACAAAGTATGCCACAGATGAATTTCATTTCAGAATTATAAAGAGGGCAATCTTCCTGACTTGTGCTCACTCTGGCCAAAAATCATTGATAAGGAAAACATTCAGTGTAAGGCATCACCATGATATCTCTTATATAACCAATTTGTCAAAAGAAAATAAGGTTTACTTTTTTTAAAAGCCGTAAGCTTAGATGTTAATTCTAAACTGTCATTGAAAATACACAAAACAGGAAATCCATCATGGTCCTCTTTCAGTTATCTACTGTCTATTGACAAATCACCCCAGAACTCAGCGACACGAAACAACTACTTCACTTTGCTCTCAGGTTCAGGCGGTAAGGAACTCAGACAGGGCCCGGCACAGAAGCTTTGCTGTGCCTCAACAGGAACTTGAATGGCAGAGGCTAGCTCAGCTGGTGGCTCCTTCAGCCACGCCTGGCACCCCGGCTCACCTAGGACTGTCAACCGTAGAACCTACACGTGGACCTGCCACGTGGCTTAGTCTTCGCAAAGTATAGTGGCTGCATTTTAAGCAGGGATATCCTGAGAGCAAACATTCCAAGAGAACCAGAAAGAAGCTGCATGGCCTTTTATGGCCTAGGCCTGGGACTCACGTACTTCTACCATACTACAGGATTACTACCATACTATACTGGTCACGACCTCCCCACATTCAAGGGGAGAAAACATGCACCCCACCTATCACTGTTAAAGAATCTGGGGATCATGGTTGAAAACCACCACAGATTCTTTTCAGCCAACCAAGATGCTAAAACAAAACAACTGGCAGCCTGGCTGTCCTTCAGATTTGTTCCCTTGGTAAATTTATCTATTTATTTTGTAAAGATTTTATTTATTTATTCTTAGAGAGGGGAAGGAAGGGGAGGGGGGAGAAACACCAGTGCGTGGTTGCCTCTCACATGCCTCAAACTGGGAAGCTGGCCCAAAACCCTCTGCATGTGCCCTAGACTGGGAATCGAAACGGTGACCCTTTGGTTCGCAGGCCTGGGCTCAATCCACTGAGCCACATCAGCCAGGGCCCCCAGGTAATTTAAAGCTACAAACATCTGTGGAGCAACTATAATGATCAAGACACATGCAAGCTAGAAAGATGATCAAGACCACGTCCCCAACATTAAAGAGCTTAACGCTGAGCACTATAAATGCACAAACTGTGTGCCAAGGCCAGGAAGGCAGACGTATTCAAAACATCCAATTTCAGTACTTTGGAGCAACAATCAATTGTGATTAATGGTTCTAAATCTTTTTTAAAAAGGTGCCAATTCTTTTATAAAAGCCCATTTTAGCCCCAAAACTATGAAACATGCTAAACATTCCATATATTTTTAATTAATTTATGAAACTTAAAAAACAAAGTTCCCAATACGGCCTGTGACCCCAAAACATTGTATAAGAACACAGTGACTCAGACTGGGATGTGATAAGAACTATGTATAGAAGTCATCTCACCTTTCACATGAAACATATCATAATCTTATTGCCTAATAATATTACCACATACAGAAATGCCTTGTTATTTTAAAGATGTGAGAATAGTCAATACCACTTTCTGATTCTACTTACAATAACAACATAGAAATACCAGAATATTATTAAGTAAGTAAACTATATGAAGAAGACTTCACATAGGCAGGATCAGCTTATCCCCAATTTTCTCCAACAGCTAATTCTGGTTTTATAATTCTGAGAAGGTATAAATAAATCTTCCTATCCAATTTTTTTAAGCTTTTATTTGAAGTCTTACTATTTTTTTTTAAGGATTTTATTTATTTATTTTTAGACAGAGGGGAAGGGAGGGAGAAAGAGAGGGAGAGAAACATCAATGTGTGGTTGCCTCTTGTGCACCCCCTACCGGGGTTTGGGGGACCTGGCCCGCAACCCAGGCATGTGTCCTGACTGGGAATCAAAACAGCAACCCTCTGCTTCCCAGTCCAACCGCTCAATCCACTGAGCCACACCAGCCAGTGCCCTATCCAATTTTCTTTCCTCTTCTCCTTCCACAAAGTTCCAAGGATGTGCATGTTAGAGCAGAAAAGCAGGGGCAAGCACAATGAACACAAGTCAGTAAAAGCACTATTCTCATTTATTCCACTTTTCCATACGTCACAACCCCAGTCCAGTGTTAATGACATGACAACTGAAAATATGAGAAGAAAATTCCAAGGACGGAAGAGAGCTCTAAGTACAGTGAACACCTTACCTTTTGCTCATATTAAAGATGATTTTAATTTCCTGTAGCTTTACATTTTAGGAATCACAATATAAGAGTATGCCATATGTCAAAAATATCCTAAATGTGCAAAGGCCATAAAGCATACTAATGAAACTTTTCATTCTGGAAGAGTCCGTCAGCCTGGAGAACCATGTCCATCCTAAACTGGCATCACTCCTTTAATCCAAAATTACATTTCTAACAGATTAAGACAACCAATACTGCATTTATTGTACAAAGTCTGTATGCTGGATTTTAGTGAAATTACATTAGAAGAATCAGTAACAAGTTCTCAAATAAGATTTCTTTTAATTCTGAATACAACACAAAATAGCCCAACCTGTTAAAAGTGCGTGGCAATCTAGGTATGGCACCACCCTCTCTCAAAAAAGAGTCAATCCCCTAATGATCAGATTGTGGTCCCCAAGTTCATTTCCAGTAAAAGGAATCAGGGCTCCGTGGAGATGAGGTCCGGGGGCAAGAAGTGCAAAAGATGAGCCTGGAACACCTTGTCATACGAGAAGCGGGTAAGATAAAGACCACTGAACCACTTCAAAATGACTCAAAAACCAACCTACGTAGGTCCTGCTGGCTGAAGATGGGACAATTTGAGTAGCAATAAGAACCATAATTGATAATTAATATCAAATACTCAAGTCCTTGAGTTCATGATACACTAAAAAATGAAATGAATTGATGATGATCACTGGATCATTATTAGATCATTATTTTTGAAAACTTAACTAACAGGAGGAAAAACCACATAAGCATTTAACCTGACTTTCCTGTAAGCTCGGAACCTCAAGAGTAACGTGATAGCTGAGAGAGAACACGGTATTCTTAGAAATATTCCACCAACAAGAAAGATGTTAAAGCTAAAAGCATAATTTATGCAACTGTAATGAATCAGGCAATCATTGATCAAGAGTTGATAACACTACAAAAAAAGGTAGTTTTAAAATTCTTCTTTTATTTTTTGCTCTAAAAGGCCATAGTAGGAAATTCTGCAAAATCTGTCTATACATTAGAGATTAGATAAGAGAATGTCTGTGAAGAAGATATTCACTGAAGTACTTCTAAGGGTTAGGGGAAATATGTCTTCAATGTACTTTCAAATGGTTCAAAAATACTAATATGTATATAGATGGAACAGAACAAACATAGTAAGATGTTAACATTTGACAATTCTAGTTAAAGGGCATACAGATATTCTTGGTTATGTTTTTAAGAAATTTTCTATAAATCGAGTATTATTTCAAAGTAAGCCCTGGTCAGTATGGCTCGATTGGCTAGAGCATCGGCCCATTACCAAACGGTTGCAGATTTGATTCCTGGTCAGGGCACATACCCAGGATTGAGGGTTCAATCCCCAGTCAGGGCGCATGCAAGGAAACAACCAATCAATGCTGCTCTCTCACATCAATGTTTCTCTGTCTCCCTTCCTCTCTCTCTTTAAAAACAATGGAAAAAAATGTCCTTGGGTGAGGATTATAAATAAATAAATAATTTTGGAGTAAAATATTTTTAAAAAAGGAACAGGCAACAATACATTGTGAACCTCATGAAGTAGTACATGAAGTATACACTGCTACCTATGAGGTAATCCTGTCCCCTAACCTCCAAAAATACCCTAAATTTAGAGCCTCTAGAATTTGGATCTAATTATCCATCTACAGAGAAATATGCTAAATGATGCAAAAGAGATACAATAAACAAACTCCAGGCCAAAAGAAATTACAGGATAAACAAACTGGTATTTTTTTAAAGATTTTATTTATTTATTTTTAGGGCGAAGGGAAGGAAGGGAGAAAGGGACAGAAATATCAGTGTGTGGTTGCCTCTCACACACCTTCTACTGAGGACCTGGCCCGCAACCCAGGCATGTCCCCTGACTGGGAATCAAACCGGTGACCTTTTGGTTTGCAGACCAGCACTCAATCCACTGAACCACATCAGCCAGGGCACAACCTGGTATTTTTAACAAATATTGAGAGACAGACTATGAATGAATGTATATCTACAGATTAACAGACTTAACAATCTTCACATAAAAACTTATACATGAATGTTCACATCAGTTGTAACAACCAGAAAGTGAAAACAATCCAAATACCCATCAATTGATGAATAAAATATGGTATTTCCTCCAATGGAATATCATTCAGCTATAAAAAGGAATGAATTCATGCTGTAACATGAAAGGACCCTGAAAATTTTATGCTAAATAAGAAAAAAATTCCAGACACAGAAAAACACATATTGTATGATTCCATTTATATGAAATGTCCAGAACAGGCAAATCTATAGACAGAAAGTAGATCAGTGTTTGCCAGAGGCTGAGAGAAAGGGGGAATGAAGAGTAACTAGTTTCTTTTCCGGTGATGAAAATATTCTAAAATTAGATAGTGGTGGTGGTGGTGGTGGTGGTAGCTTTGTGCATATACTAAAACCCACTAAATTATGCACTTTAAAAGCATGAATTCTATGCTATGTGAATTACACCTTAATTTTTAAAAATTGAGGGACAAGGGAAAAAGATTTCAGAGTCTTATTAACTAGTAATAATCTATTAACTTCATTTAGATCCCATTTTAAACAAACTATAAAATAGAAAAAAATCATAAAAGGAGAAATGTTAAAACAACTAGATATTAATGATACTAATGTTTACAGAACCCTAAATCATTAATGGATGCTAAAAGGAGTAGGTTAAAGTTTGACCAAGAACAAAGCATTTAGCTCTGGCCCAGGTGGCTCAGTTGGTTGGAGCATCATCCTATGAACTGAAAGGCAACAGGGTTTGATTCCCGCCAGAGCACAGGCCTAGGCTGCGGGTTCATCCAGGTCGGGGAGCATGTGAGAGGCAACCTATCGATGTTTCTCTCCCTCTCTCCCTCCCTGCCCCTCTCTCTACAATCAATAAGCATGTCCTCGAGTGCGGATTAAAAAGAAAGAACGAGGTATTTGTACAGTTGCCACTTATCTCCCCACAAATAACTTACAGAATACAAAGAGACATGGCATCCCTACAAAAACACCTAACCTGAATCTATCATGAGGAAGCACTTGACAAACACAATTTGAGCCATATTCTACAAAATAACTGGCCTGTTTTCGTCAAAAATGTTAAGGTCAAAAAGCACAAAGATGAGGAACTGGTTTCATATAAAGAAGACCTGACAATAAAATACAATGTGTGAGCCTGGATTTCATGATGGACTAACAAAAGATATATATAACTATAAAGACACCATTGAGACATGAAATTTGAATAAGGACTGTGAGATAATGGTCTTGTGTAAATATTAGATTTCCTGACTTGTTTACTATACTGTGGTTATGTAAAAGAATTTCCTGCCCTTACGGGTATGGCTCTGTGGGTTGCGCGTCAGCCCCCAAACGGAAAGGTCACAGGTCCGATTCCACGTCAGGGCACATGCCTGGTCTGCCGGCCAGATACCTGGTTAAAGGCAATCCATTGATGTTCCTCTCACACATTGATGTTTTTCTCTCCCTCTCTTTCTCCCTCCTTTCCCCTCTCCCTAAAATAAATAAATAAATAGTCTTTTTAAAATGTTTTACAAGAAGCCCTGGCTGGTCTAGCTCAGTGGAGCGCGGGCCTGCGAACCAAAGGATTGAGGTTCAATTCCCACTCGGGGCACATGCCTGTGTTGCAGGCCAGTTCCCAGGAGGGGACACATGAGAACCAACGACACATTGATATTTCTCTCCCTCTCTCCTTCCTTTCACCTCTAAAGATAAATAAATAAAATTTTTTTAAAAAGGGAAAGATTATATTTATAAAAAAAATGTTTTACAAGAAAGAATTTCCTTGCATTTAGGAAAAACACACTGACATTTCCAATGTATCCTCAAATTGTTCAGGAAAAAATATAAATTATTTATGTATAAAAACAGTGACAAATTCAACAGGGCAAAATGTTAATTTGCTAAATCTGGATATAGGGCACTTGAGAGTTCCTTGTATATTCTTGGCACATACTATAAGTTTGAATGAGGTCCTATATTTTAGAAATACATTCTGAGATATTTACAGATGAAATGGTAAAATTTCTCTGATAAGCTTCAAAATAACAGAGCAAGTAAGCAGGGGTCTAGATCAGCAATTTTTAACTGGTATGCCACAAAAAATTTTTAAACAAAATACCTATTTCACCAGGGGATGTGACCACTTTTCCCTTAGATTGTCAAAAAATGACAACAGCTAACACAATAGCCATCTGGTGTGAATGCTATGTAATCATAAATATATAGGTCATATAATAGAGCTTCATCTTGTTGGTCACATTGCATTAATAAGGTTTCATCTGATTGGTTCATTCTTGGTACCAGAAATCCTGACATACAAGTAGAGGCACCTGATTTTTTTAAATATCATTTTGGAGCAAAAAGGTAGATAATTACTATTATTAGGAGTTTTGTTTGTTTTTTGTAAAACAATCAAAATTATACTTATTTTGTCAGATAAGCAAAAAATAGACTTTTTGGTGAGTTGCATTTTAGTAATTAGTTTTCTATGCCATGAGATGAAAAAGGTTGAAAATTGCTGGTCTGGATGAAGCAACTGGTCATGTATCAACAACTGTTAAAGCAGAGTAACGGACACCAGCTGTATGATGCTATTCTCTGTACTTCGGTATGTTTGATATTTCCTGTAATAAAAGCTTTAAAGAAGTCCATAATGAAAAGTTTCTTAAATGGGTCAACTAAGGTTCAATAAAATTAACTGGCATCCACACACAGGATTCCAATTTTGAAATCTTTCTAATATATGACACTCTCCCCATTAATCCTTCTGTAAACCTCTTTATAAAGTGTGAACTATTCAGGCAATTTTATTTGTTCTGCTCACCTTAAGTTTTAGTCAATACCAACAAACAGAAAGACACCTCTGACTCCAGCATACTAAGATATATCAATAACTAGTGAATGAAAACAGGTAAACAGAAGTCATCCACCCGAAGAGACGCTCTGAAATTACTGAGGAGGTTAGAAACTCCAACTGACGGTTGTTGGGCACCCATGATGAGCCTTTCCTTGGGTCCCTTAATCCTCACAGCAACAACGGCACATTTTCCCATAACTTTTTAATTGTGTTAAAATACATATAACATAAAGTGTGGTAATTTCTTCAATCCCATCTAACAGATGAAGAAAATGGAGATGAATGAGAAGTTAAGAAAACTTTCCAAAGCAAGCCACTAGTAGCAAACCAGAATCTGAACCCAGGTCTTTCTCTAAACTGCACAATTGCCAGTACATAATTTGACTGACTCTTAAGTCTCTTGAAATTTGGTTTCCATGAGTCAATCTCAAGAGCACAATCAATTCTGAAAAAATTGATTTTCTGTATACGCAAGTCTAAAATAGTCCCCAGGTACAAGCACGCTGAGACCCTCCAGGAAGAGTCAGCAAATCCCTTAACAATCTTTACATTTCACTACTTTCCCAGTAACAACTTAAGAAGCTGCATTAGCAGCTAAATTAAACCCCAAAATATGTGAATATAAATGAGGCATTTTACCTTCTTAAGTTTATGTTGTAAATGGTGAACAAAATGCAAGTAACTTTACGTAGACACTTAATTACACACTGAATTTACAGATTTTGGATACTAGCTAAAATAACTGATTAGTATGTCATTCTAATAAGCAATTATTTTGGTTACTCTATGGAGTAGCCCATTCTTTGCCTCACTGCTTCACTAATAAACTCCCTTTAACTTAAAAAACAGAAGCAATTATTTTGGTCACATACATAGGGGATAGACATGAATGTCCTGAATCTGTCAACATAAAATTTGTAAATATTATACAATCTGTACCATAATGAATACTTTCTATATAAAAATAGAAATTTAAAAACACTATGAACTACACAGCAGAATACGTAACAGAAATTTAACTTCTGAGACGACCGATCTGCCTGTTTAAATTGGCAGCACGGTGGGGGACGGCTCTCAAGCAGACAGAAGAGAACAAACCTGTGTGCACACAGCGGCCTCCCTCACCCATCACCACATCGCCTCTACTGCTTCAGGGTCTCCACGACCCATTACAGACCACAGTATCAAACTGAAAAATGGCTTTCAAAATAAAGTACTTATAGTCCATATATGCCTTTCTTAAAATTTAAATCATTTTTATGACTGTTGTTTAAAAAAAGATGCTAAAATATGTTAAAGCTGTTGATTGGACAAAAAAACAAACAAATGCAATAAAAACAGATTACACTACAAGTAAGTGCTTAGGTATATTTACCGACTATATTTAATTTTTTTTAAATTTTAGCCCTGCCTGGGTAGCTCAGTTGGTTAGAGCATCACCCTAGTATGCTATTTTTGTGGGTTTGATCACCAGTCAGGGCACATACAAGAATCAACTACTGGCCCTGGTTGGTATAACACAGTGGATTGAATACCAGCCTGTGAACCAAAGGGTCGCTCGCCAGTTTGATTTCCAGTCAGACCACATGCCTGGGTTGCAGGCAAGGTCCCACATGTGGGGCACATGAGAGGCAACCACACACTGATGTTTCTCTCCCTCTTTCTCCTTCCCTTCCCCTCTCTCTAAAAATAAATAAGTAAAATCTTTACAAAAAAAAAAGAATCAACCAATGAATGCATAGATCAGAACAACAAATCAATGTTTCTCTCTTCCTTCTCTCTAAAGTCAGTAAATAAAAATTTTTTTTAAAAAATCAACCAATGAATGCATAAATAACTGGAACAACAAATTGATGTCTCTCTTTCCCCTTTCTTCTATCTCTAAAATCAGTTCTTTTTAAATTTATTTATTTTTAGAGAGAGGGTAAGGGAGAGAGAAAGGGAGGGAGAAAAATATCAATGTGTGTATGCCTCTTGTGCAACCCCTACTGGGAACCTGGCCCACACCCCAGGCATGTGCCCTGACTGGGAATCGAACCAGTGACCCTTTGCTTTGCAGGCCCGCACTCAATCCACTGAGCTACACCAGCCAAGACCAAAATCAATTTTTAAAAAAATTTTTAAGGGAAGTGCTCAGAGCTATTATCTACAGGAATGCATATCTAAATATCACTTTGCATTTCTTTTTCTAGCAATTTTTAATGCATCCCTAATACTATAAACACATAATTAATACTCAAGGATTTTAAGAATGTAAGTATTATCTAGTTATTTGCAGACAGGAAAAAGTCCTCCAAGAAAATGCCAGCAACGTATAAATTTCCTTATAGTTATACACTCAAACCACCATCGAAAATGAGACATGGCAAAACACTGCTCTGACTGTCTGCTATAGCCTATTGCAAAGACTTTTATTTCAACATTTTAACTAATTAAGAAACATATGATGCAACCTAAAAAATATACTAAAACCAAGCACCACCCCAAAAATTACTCCCATCTAAACTAAGAGAAAGAAAAATGAGAAAGCAAAAAGCTACAAGTAACAAAAAAGTATTTTTCCATACATTATGGAAAACAAAAGACTTGACATTTTTTTTATTAATCCAAGAAAAAGAACAATTAACTTACTAGCATGCTTGTCTGCAAGCATTATAAGCGTGTTGGAAATATCTCGTCGTCTATAAAAGCACACTACTTTTGCTTCCACGTTGCCAGTTGCAGTCTAAGAAATAAGAAAAATAAAAGTCATCTGTACTGAATATTAGATTCAAATAGTTTATAAAACAAAACTAGAATACAACACAATTATAAGATCACACTCATCTTTACACTGTGCCAGCCACAACTGCAGGATAATCAGAAAGCTAAAAATTTCAAATAAGGATGAACAACACTTGTTCGGGGTCCAAGTGACACTAAAATGTCAAACATAAAATAACTTACTGGCATCAATTAAACTAAAGTGATCAGACCATTTTAATGAATAAAGCCAGACATAGTTAAATCTGATTAGCCATGAGAAACTAATCCCCAAAACTTCAACAGCCACAACAGAACTTATTTAAGACAGTTAAACATATCTCCTGCAAAACCACTCCCAGAAGCACTGGCTAAGAGTAAAATCACCCAGCCCTCTCCTGAACACCCCCACAGTGGACTGATGAAGCTCTGTAGGTGCAGGCAGCCATCATGCCGAGTGGACCAAACGACTTGGAAAAGCAGTCTCCAGCCCAAGGGAGTCTATGACTCCATAATAGTCAATAATCTTAGTAGTACTTACTTTCCCTTCCCATATGAAAGTATTAAAAACCTTGAGTTATAAACCACTGAAGCTCTTATTTCTTTCTGACTACAGTCTAGAATACAAATCAATATTTAGTTAGGGTGTAATTTACTGCAGCTGGGGCCCAGGCTCCAACTCTCCTGTTCTTTATGAATTCTGAGAGCTTTCAAAAAGGCCAATCATTCATTACAAAGTTCTTTGTAAAAACACATAGGGCACAATAAAAAGCTATTGTGATTTCCAATTTCAAACACACTGAAAACAAATTTTCAGAATTTCTCTGGACTTACAGATATATTCAAACATAAAGCAATAAGACTATATATATGCTGCAGTAAATTTGTCAATTTTGTGAAGTTCAGCAGCAGTTTTGGAGTGAAAAATAAGTCTTATAGAAATGCTGCCCCTTAAAATTGAAATCATATTAAATCCTAACCAAAGTGCTTCTATATTTCACAATATTATGATCAAATATATCCTTCAGAAGTAATGATCCAGCAATCTGCTAAATGAATAAACCAATATTTCCATGTACACAAAATCTATCAATGACTTCAATTATAAGCTCTTCATTGTTTTTGTCTTCTTGACACCAAAGTATGTTAAAAATCCAAAACACGAGTTTCAAGGTGTATTTTTTTTCTGCCTCACCAGTGAGTTCCTTCCACATAGGATGGAGGGGCATAGTCCAAAATAAATAATCTCTTCTAACTTGTACACCCTTGGCTATTAGGTTGTTTACAACCACAGTATTCCTCTACAATACACACACACACACACACCCCTCAAGCATTTACCCAAACAATGAACTACCCAAACTGTGGTCCGAGGCCCAGTCCACACTGTTACTGTGTAATGAAATGACTATTATGGAATTTCAGAGTTAATTTTATAATTATTGAACCTAACAATGAAAAATGGGGGCTTGTATTGTTATAAGCCTATTTTAAATTTCATTTTTGTTTTTTATTTTTAGAAAAGCAGTCTAAGATAGTAAAACTTCTTTACCACAAATAGTACGAAAAGTACTGCCCTAAAACCTAGGTTAAATATTTGACATATGTAAAATCTGTGTGTCTGTGTGTGTATTCAAAGAAGTATATATTCACTAAAAACTTTTTTAGCCTTTCCTACATGCCCCAGCACTAGGCCAAGCACTGCAGATGCACGGTGCCTGCCCTCACTAAGCCTCCAATCCAGTAAGGATGCCTGGTCACATGTCATCTCCTCTTCAAACCCTCCAAAACCCAGCTATAATCTTGTCCCTCACCTGACTAAAAACTTTCACCAATTCCCCACAACTAACACATAAATGTAAAACATCCTTGACAATATTCCCGACACTATTTTCCTTTATGTCCTCCTCTCCCTTCCAGACTCCACTTCTCAGTCATGGAGGCAGCAAAAGCTTCATGGAAGAAGAAATGGGGTGGAAGGATCTTAGACCACTAGGAAAGAAGGAAAGAAATCCCTACATGTGAGGCCTGGAGGACTACTAAGTTGTCTAAGGGAAAAAAAAGGCCCTGAGCAAAAACCCACAGGTGGGAAAAGTAGGGACATGTATAAAGAATAACCCACAATGGCCCTGGCCGGTGTGGCTCAGTTGGTTGGAGCATCATCCCGTAACCTAAAGGTTGCGGGTTCAATTCCCAGTCAGGGCATATACCTAGGTTGCGAGTTCGAACCCCAGTCCGGGTG
Organism: Trachops cirrhosus; assembly: GCA_028533065.1. Taxonomy (NCBI): domain Eukaryota; kingdom Metazoa; phylum Chordata; class Mammalia; order Chiroptera; family Phyllostomidae; genus Trachops; species Trachops cirrhosus. Next base: position 124,204,162 of record CM052543.1, read on the forward strand.
AGTTTGATTCCCGTCCGGCGCTTGTGGGAGGCAACCAATGGATGCTTCTCTTTCTCTCATTGATGTTTCCCTCTCTCTCTAAAAACAATGAAAAAAAGTTCTCGGGTGAGGATTTTAAAAGAAAGGAAGAACCCACAATGAACACCAATTTCTTTTCTCCATTTAGGTTGCAGCCTCTCAAATCTCTATTCTGTCAAACAGGTCTATTAAAATATACTCTCTCAATAAATAAGAGTCTGTCTTAAGCTCTAAAACCATTTTAGTCACTCCATACTCATATCTGTTTTTATCCCATACTTAGAAAATACATTATTTTTTTCAAAACTTTTTTTTAAAAACCCACTTTCTATTTTCACAAAGTCCATGGCTTACCCAAAGGAAAGAGCAAGTGGAAAGCCTTGACTGGTGTGGCTCAGTGGGTTGGGCACTGTCCTGCAAACTGAAAGGTCTCTGGTTCGATTCCTGGTCAGGGCACCTGCCTGGGTTGCAGGCCTAGTCCCTGGTTGGAGCTGTGCAAGAGGCAATCAATCATGTTTCTCTCCCCCTCTTTCGTCTTCCCTTCCCCTCTCTTAAAAAAAAAAAAAAAAAAAAGGAACAAGTGCAAGGGGACTTTTCCTGCACTGGCCAGTGTGGCTCAGTTGGTTGGAGCATTGCATTGTCTAGTAACCAAAAGGTCACCAGTTCAATTCCCAGTCAGGGCACATGCCTAGGTTGCAGGTTTCATTTTCCCAGTTAGGGTGCATGCAGGAGGCAACCAATCAATCAATGTTTCTCTTTCTCTCTCATGAGAATAAAATACACCTTTATAAAATAAATTTTTTTAAAAAGGGGCTTTCTTTTCTCAATTTCTGCCCTTTTTCCCAAAAGATCCCAAATGGCAGGAGAGGTATTAACTTGCATTCCATAAAAGGGCTTTGAGGGAATCTCCTGAAATTATGTGCAAAATCTTGTAGTGCAGATATAGATGGGGGGGGTCATCAGATGCTTAAAGAAGATGGTAATTCCTTCCTCCCACCAAAAAAAAAAAGCCCTTTTACAAAATGAAAGCCCCAAAACAAAATGAATCTCAGGGTAAGTTGGAAGATTAATAAAATACGCAGAATGTGAAGGTACATATAAACTACACAGTATACACACCAAAAAAATCCCAATAGCAAACCACATGCTATTTTATCCACAATCACATCTTCTAAAACTTCCTGAGAATACATCCTCAATGTTATGTGCAGAAAGGTTTCTTTCAATATGTATGTTGGCTCCATCTTTAGAAGCAAGAGCAACACCCAACCTAGACAGTGACTAAATAAAATTTACCAAAAAGGTGTTTTCTATTTTAACCTTACATCCTTCTTCCAAAAGATCATCTTAACTGTATCTGTGTATAAATAACAATATTGAACTGTGATCATCAACTGATAATTAGTTTTGCACCTAAAAGTTCACAAAACTGCTCTGGCTGGTGTAGCTCAGTGGATTGAGTGCCAGCTGTGAACCAAAGGGTCGCCAGTTCGATTCCCAGTCAAGGCACATGCCGGGGTTCCTGGGTTGCAGGCCAGGTTCCCAGTAGGGGGTGCACCAGAGGTAACCACACATTGATATTTCTCTCCCTCTCTTTGTCCTTCTCTTCCCCCCTCTCTAAAAATGAATAAATAAAATTTGAATGAATGAATGAATAAAAGTTCACAAAACTTTTCCGGAAAAATTGAGACTAAAGTCTATAACTGTAATTTTAAAAAAAAGGAGAAAGAGACAAAGAAATACTTTAGTCCAGCTTTCCCCACTTTGTCAACTTGACCTCTGAGTAGTCAAGGCCTTTCTGGAACATTCTTGTGGCCTCTGCCATGGCTACCTCTCCCTCATCCTTTAGGCCTCAACTTCAATGTCCTTAAAATCCTTTACTTCTCTGTCCAAAGGAATTGACCAGTTGTTATTCCTTATGCAAGGCTCTTGCATATTTCCTTCTTAGGAGTTAACACTACTTATCACTATTTTGTTTATGCCTGGTAACATCTTTTCATGTGTCTCCCTCATCTCCTCCCTGAGGACACAGACTTTGTGAGGGCAGGGACTATATCCATATTGTTCATTATTGTATCTGAGCCTAACATAACCCCTAATGCATAATAGGTGCTCAACAAATATTTGCCTAATGAATTATTTAAAATGAGATCTCTTTTAGGCCTGGCCGGGTAGCTTAGTTGGTTAGAGCACCACCCTGATATGCCAAGGTTGTGGGTTCAATCTCAGTCAGGGCACATACAAGAAGCTACTAATGAATTCATAAAAATGGTAGAACAAATAGCTGTTTCTTTCTCTCTTCCTCTTTCTCTCTCTGTCTCCCTCACCTGCTTCCTCTCTAAAAATCAAGATATCTTTTTCACATCCCTTCAGAAATAAAGGCCCTATGGAAATATTTAGTACTTAGTCAATTTCAGTTGTTTACCAATACTCCCTCCAGTCAAACTGCCCTTCTTGAAATAACAGAGAGTCCTATTCCTCCCAGTTCAGTCATCTCCAGCCCCCAAAGAACAATTATTACATTAATGACTCTTGGCTGAAAGCTGAGGGGCAGGGAGAAGGTGAGGAATGGTGAGTGGGGAGGGGTACTTTTGAATGGTAATATAAAGGAGTGTGAAATGATCCAGGTTCAACCTCAATGGGTAACACAGTCATTCCACTGTATGCTTCATGACTACAATTCATAATGCATCTGCCTTAATGGTTTAAGGTTAATTGTGAGGCTCAACAGAGGTAACAGATGTGAATCCCCAGATTATATACTTCCTGATGTTTATAAATTTAACACAGTTGCAATTTCCTTCGTGCCTGACTCCATTTTTTTTTCTTCAGCCCTGAACTCCTAACAGTGCATATCTAAAAGTACCTGACAAGTGATAGGTTCTCAGAAATATCTGTAGAACAAATGAATCAAAATACTTTGTAAACAGAAAAACTATATACAAGTATTAACAGCAGACATTTGAGAAACCCATTAATTCAACAAATATTTACCAAACGTCATAACTGTGGGCCAGCCACTATTCTAAGACACTTGGGATGATGCACTAGTGAGCAGAGAAAATCATTCCACACACCGAGCTTACATTCTAGTTTGGAGAAACAGGCAATGGAAAGAAACACAATAATTAAGTATACTCAACGGTGATAAGAGATATGGAAAAAAGAGCAGGTACAGCAGAATGGTAACAACTAAATGGTTCTAAGGAGGGCACGTGTAAGAAGGGCTGTGTACAGTGCTGGGAGCCAGACGAGCAAAGTGCAGAGCAGCAGGAGTGGCAGTCGGACAGGGACAGTTCCGCCCACAGCCTGACCCGGTCCTGAGGCCATTGTCTACATTTGGTGGTGGTCGCAAACACTACAGAAGTTTTGTTTTCTTTTTAATATCATCCTAGGACATTTTTTCATTGCTTTTAGAGAGGAAGGGAGAGACAGAAACAGCAATGCCAGAGAGAAGCATTGACTGGTTGCTTCCCATACGAGCCAGGACCAAGGATCGACCTCCTAACTTAGGTTATGTGCCCTGAGGAAATTGAACCCGCAACCTTTCAGTTACAGGATCACACTCCAACCAACTGAACCACACTGGCCAAGGCTCCAGAAGTTTTAAAAATGCACGGCTCCTGCTGTAATCCCAGAAGCAAACCCAAATCTCAAGGTTTGTAAACCTGGAATGTCCTTGATTATATACCTGGCTTCCTAGGACTCAGAACTGGACCAATCTCCAGATGGTATTTTGGGGGAAAGGCATCAAGTAGACAGCCTCAAACATTTTAACACGATGAATTTTCATAAGCTACACAAATAACCCTCAAAGTAGTTTGGAGGAAACCAGAGCATCATTAGAACTCTATGGTTCACGTAGTTTGTGAATGTTTTGTGCGACTCCACTGGAAAACCTCATCTGCTACAAAGTCGTAATGCTTCTGATGTCCTGAACACCTGTGATCAGAGACAAACCTTGCTGTAAAAGTTTTACTTACTTAAGCCTAAGGTACAAAGTCAGTTTATATTAGATCAAAACTAGTTAGCCTAGTCCAGAGTTTTACAAATTCCCTTCAATATTGTATTTCCTAGCTTCCTCCTTTTAAAGCTGAAAGAGGAAAAAAATTAATTCACTAAAAAGGGAGAAATTACCCTGGCTGATGCCGCTCAGTGGATTGAGCACCAGTCTGCAAACCAAAAGGTCACTGGTTCGATTCCCAGTCTAGGCACATGCCTGGGTTGCAGGCCAGGTCCCCAATTTTGGGGTATGCAAGAGACAGCAGATTGGATCTATGTGTCTTGCACATTGACATTTCTCTCGTTCTCTTCCTCCCTCCCTTCCACTCTTCAAACAGTAAATAAATAAAATATTTAAAATTAAAAAATAAATAAATAAAAATAAAAAGGGAGAAATACAAATAACTCTAAATATAAAAAGGGACTGAGTTACAGGATCAACCTGCTGTGAGAAGCTCTAAGCAATCTGAAGAAATATGCAGATGTTAAATATCCAATAATATTTAATATGAGGTAATTATAAAAGGAAATGAATATTCAGAATGCTGCATAATTCTCTAATCTGAAATCTCTCCTTTCAGAGAGTCTGGGACTGAAAGTAAAATCACCTCTATGCCCTTTACCCAATTATCTTCAATGGAAAACAATTATTTTTTAATATTAGAATCAAGAATACTCAAGTATATACCTTGTTGAGTTCTTCTATCCTCCTGATTAAGTACGGGTTGCTGGAGGAATTCTCAAAGTAGACATAATCTGTAATTAAAGGAAGTAAAGAGCTTAATCTTTTCAACAGAAAGTTCACATTTGTGGATCTATGACTTTCTACATTAGGCAATTCACATTCAAAATGAAGCGTGTAATTCATTCCCTGGTAAAAACAAACTTAGTAATGCAACCTTAATATATTCTCCCATGTGCCTACCATTCAGACCCTTATTTTCCTGACATGTTCACTTCAATTAATGTTTTATCAAGTTCTCCTGGACTCCTGTCCCACACATGTCATTTCTTTAATAACAAAGACACCTCTTGTCATCATTGAGTAGTCAGAGCTGACAAACATGTGTCTTTCACAGTCTAACCGCTTTTACATCTTTTCCCTCCAATCCAATTTGCTCTGGAGTATGCTTCTCACATAAAACTATTGGCCTAAGACAAATTCACAGCATCTTGAAAGGCTTGGCAGCTCAAAGCACATTTCAATCATCAACTTAAAAAAAAAAAGGAAATCAGGTGAGTGGATCAAGTAAGGGGAAGCACACTGACAAACTTTTCCACAGCTCTATCTAGGAGATGAGGGGCAGGGGGGCGGGCACCCACTTTCTAAGAGACACAGGTCTCCGAGGTGGTATCAAGAGTCTTTATTCATATCTTTACCATATGTAATCTAGATCCATTTAGAGTTCTGTTATTTAAAAAAATCGCTGCAGGCCTTTAACAAATAGGGTAAAATTTTCAACTGTGGCTTCTTCTCTCATGTAATAGGTTCACTGGAAACTGCCCACTGTGTGTTTGTTTATTTGAGAGGCTGGGCTGCATTGTTATTGTCTATCTTAGTAGCTCTTTCCTGTCTCTCTTCTGCAAAGTGGCCTCATTCAGACAGGCCATTCCCAGCACCATCCATCAGGAGCTCAGCTAATGAGCAGAGAAGCAAAAGCATGTCTCACACACAAACACGCCACTTATCTGAATTATTATTTTACCAGGAAAGAGGGAGGAGGGCGTCGTGAGTAGGGAGAAAGTTTGTTTGACCTTATTTCTCTCTTCTGCAGAAGGCTGGGAAGGAGGCGGACAGGAGAGCAAACGTCCAGGCAGAGCTCAACTCCCCCGCTCTGGCTGCGGTGCCCTGGCCCCACTAAGCCCCATTCTTGGGGGGCAGGACAGCAACCAAAGGGGGTGTGAGGAAGGAGAGGTCCTGGGCCCTGTCCCCGCAAACAGGCCTGTCCAGATGGGCCCCCCTCACCCACACCCCCGCCTCACACTCCCACAGAAGACAAGTAGAAGATGGGAAAGATGTCCCCCACCCTATCCAGCCCCCACTGCCTAGAAGCCACGCGAGGAAAGACAACCCTATTGGGGGCTCGACGGTCCCTACCCCCATGGGAGTTTCATGGAGGGGCGTCTGATAATTCACACCCCCAAGTACAGGCCTGACCCTGAAACACTGGGCGGGTGGGGGGTGGGCCTGGGCCCCTGGCGGGCCCCGGCGGGGGAGGGGGAGGGGAAGGCGGCGGGGTAGGGAGCCCCGGCCCCTCTACGGGCCCCGGCGTCCCCCCGGCCCCCGCGCCCTCAGTCCGGGCGCCCGTGCCGCCAGCGGTTAGGGTGAACTCGCCCCGACCTCCCACTCCCGGAGCCCGCTCCCAAACGGGCCGGGTCGGGCCGAGCCTTCCTACCTCCGACCCGGTACATGTTGGCCGCCATGTCCGCCCGCCCGCCCGCGGAGCCCGAGCCGAGCCGAGCCCCGCCCGCCGCCTCAGCCGCCGCCGCCGCCGCCGCCGCCGCCGCCTCAGCCGCCGCTGCCGCCTCGCCGCAGGGGGGAGGGGAAGGAGGGAACGAGGGGAGGGGGAAGTGAAGGGGAGGGGACGCCGCGGGGTGGGGGCAGGTGCGGGCTGCCAGCCCCGGGGTGGTGCGGCCCAGTGGGCCGGACCAGGGGAGGTCGGAGTGATGCCTGGCCAGCAGGGGATTGGGGAAGGGGACGGCTTGAGGGACCTTGCTGGAAGTGGAGGCTCCTAGGGTAAGGGTCGTGACCCAGGGGGAGACCAGCACTCGCAAATGTGGGCCGGGGCCATTAGGAAATTGAGGTGGGGGCAAGGGGTCAGCTTCTCTGGAGCCCCTACCGCTCTACCCAGGTACCCTGTCACCTGCCCACCCTGAGACAGGTCCATCCCTCTGGGAGCCCCAGTAAATGTGACCTCGAGCACGTAGGTTTCTGCCTTAAGGCAAACACTTGGATGCAAATAAGTGCACAATGCGCAGCGCCTTCCTTGTGGCGATGTTAATAGGGCTTGTTGGAGCCTCTAGGCTCTGGGGCCAGGAAGCCCCACCACGTGCTTCCAGCTTCCCAGGCAGAGACCCAGCTGGGGACCAGGCTAGAAAAACTGGCTCCTTTCCAAGTCCGCCCTAACTGCATTGGCCGGTCTATCAGCAGCGTTCCCCCCAAAACTGGGTTGAACAGAACACACTCCCCCATACCAGGAGGACTTGCCTCTAAACAGTCCCTATATTACAGGGCTGCCCTGCTGAGAGGAGAGGGTGGGGGGAGGGTGTTCGTTGTTCAAAAGGGTACCGGGCTCTCCAGTTCACCACCACCACCTCCAAAGGAGGGTATGCTGTCAATCCGCGTGCTGTTTATTGTTGGATTGTTAACTTGGTTGTGTGCCTAAAGCTTTTACATAGTTATTATTTTTCCCATGCTGATTCTCTAGACAATCGCTGTTTGCTCAGCCTTCATACCCTCACAGAAATAAAAAACCAAATGGAGTTTAATCTTAGCTGGCTATCCCTCATATGAACACAAACAACTTTCTTTAAAGAAGCCAATACATTCCAAACTTCTCCCAGACATTGTTGCATAATAAGCACGAAGAATGCCCTGGCGAGGTAGCTCGGTTTGTTGGAGCGTCCACCTGATGCGCCCAGGTTGCTGCGGATTCAATCTCTGGTCAGGGCACATACAGGAATCAACCACCCAATGCATAAAGTGGAACAAATTTTTCTCCAAAAATCAATAATTTCTTTAAAATTTTTAACAAATAAATAAACAAACAGACATGAAGATGCTCCCTTACTGCTGTGGGTTGTTTGGAGTTCCTGGGGATGTAGAGCTGTGTGTTGTTGACTCTGGGTTTGGAGGTCTGTGCAGGGGTGGGAGGTGTCCCCAGAAAATAAGATTGTTTTGTTTGCCTGTTGATGGCATTTGTGTTGGTCCATTATTACAAATGATTGAGGTGAAAAAATTTTCTAGATATCTGAAGCAAAGTCAAAAGTAAAATAAACAAAGCACCTTTGCCTGAATTACCTTGATTGACTGTGTGACCCAAGATTTCTCATCTATTAAAATGGGTCCACTAACCCCACTTCACAGGCGGGGTGAGGATCAGTCGTGCATGTTTGGAAATGCTCTGCAGAGCACTATGCAAATAGCAGGTGTTTGTTGCTTTTCTTCCCCCACCCCACCAACTTGAGGAAGTCTCTGATTCCCAAGGGTTTTATACCATGTGTCAAATTGGGAGCCTGCAATCAACTCTTTTGACCCAAAGTGTTCTGGTATGCACACTACATAGCTGTTGTTTATCATCATCTTTTTATTGGAGATCCCATCAAAAATGTATTGTGACTTCATCTGACATCACTATTCTGAGCTGACACATAAGTAAGTTGAATAATTTACCTGGAGTCATCCAGTAAACGGACAGCAGGCAAGGACTTTGTCTATGAAACTTCAATACCTCCCAATACCAAAGAGGTATGCACATAAGGGAGTTTGGCAAATGTTTTTAGACTAAAAGACTCCCTCCAACCAGAGAAAGGGTGGGAAAGCCTGCACCTTCAAAGAAAGCAAAGGCACTTCTACCTTCTTGTCATCAACCAGCCCAAACTTTACTCTTAGTTTAGCTCTTTAGCTTTAAAATCATGAACAAATTACTTAACTCCTCTGAGTCTCAAGTTCTACAAAATATAATTAGCGATTGACACCTACAGCAAAGGCTTGTGCTAAAAATTAAATATTTAAAGTGTTTGGCACATGTTAAGAGCTTCATAATTATTAGGTTTCTTCTCTCTATTCCAGCCATGCTTATTACAAAGGAGTGTCTCTCAGACCATGCCAGGAATTCAAGGGCAAATCCATCTCTCCCATGGGTAAAATTTCCTAAGGAAGCTGTTTTTATTGAAGAACCAGATAAGGGCCCTGGTTGGTGTGGCTCAGTGGATTGAGTGCTGGCCTGTGAACCATAGGGTCACCGGTTCGATTCCCAGGCAGGGCACATGCCTGGGTTTTGGGCTGAGTCCTCAGGGCAGGGCTCATGAGAGGCAACCACAGATTGATGTTTGTCTCCCTCTCTTCCTCTCTCCCTTCTCTAAATTAAAAAAATATATATGTTTGTTTATTTGTTTTCAGAGAGAGGTGAAGGGAAGGAGAAAGAGAGGGAGAGAAACATCAGTGTGTGGTTGCCTCTTGTGTGCCCCCTACTAGCGACCTGACTGGCAACCCAGGCATGTGCCCGGACTGGGAATTGAACCTGCGACCCTTGATTCACTGGCCCATGTGAAAGCCACTGAGCTATACCAGCCAGAGTTAAATAAAGTCTTAAAAAAAAAAAAAACAGATAAGGGATTGCCTAAAAGCCCAGGGCATTTTCAGCATCCCACCATGGAGCTGAAGAGAAGTTGATGCTGTGAGAGAGGAATACATGAGACATAGAATTGGTTTTTGTTTCAATTTTACGGTGAAGTTTTACACATGCAAAAAATAATAATAATAAGATGGGGCTGGCCACCGAGTCTGGAAGCCTTGTCACATTGAACTCATGAAAGAAGCCTGGTGGTCTAGAATGTAATTACAGGAATCTGAAACTGGTGCCAGGCTTTGGGTAAGGAACTCTGTGTTGTTTGGGTGTTTTGTGATCTCTCTCTCTCTCTCTCTCTCTCTCTCTCCACTAACTTATTTTGTTATTTATTAAAATTCTTTTGGGAAAAAAACAACCTGTTGCAGCTATTCTAAGGAGGTCCTGGTCATTAAAGGAAGATGATTTTTGTCCCAGGAAAAATGTAGGTATGTGACAATAAGAATCAAAGCAAGGGTTTCGGGGCGGGGGGGGGGGGCGGTGCGGTGCGGAGAAGAAGAAAGAAATACAATAAAGATTAAATTTAAAAAAAAGAATCAAAGCAAGGGAGCCTCTAAGGGAAACGAATTAAGAGTCTGGAGATGCTTCTCCTCCCATTGGTCCTTGTGCTAAAAACAGGAAACCCAGGACCAAACCCAGAATGTCCTGCTTTTTAGAAGTGTGTGTTTAGGGTTCCAACATGCTCTCAAAGGGGGTAGCTAACTCAGCTATTTGGGTACACCCACAGGAGGTTCTCTAGTGACAACATTGTTGCCAGGTAGTGAAAAGGAGACTGAAAGTCACAATGGGGAATAAAATAGATGAGCCCCAAGAAGGTTAACCCCAACTCACCTGCCTCCTTCTCTCCTGCACGACCACTCCCTCTCCAAAGCATAAAACCCTCAAGACAATGATGTTCAGATCAGCTTCAAACAATCTTAGGAACAGAGCCTTGGGTCTGTTGACCACAGAGACAGAGTTTTGGTCAAGCTAGAGATAACATCCAGGCCTCAGTTGTGATTCCCTTTTTTGGCATGTAGAGAGCTGTGGATTTGAATGAGGTGTCTGGGCAGTGTAGGGTGGGGGGCAAGGGAAAGAATCCTAAGGGGCAATAGGAAGCACTGAAGGGATATATCAGGGAGAGTTTATAAGAAGGGCTGCAGGAAAGAGAACGAGCGGAGATGAGGCAGGATAGCAGGAAACTTGGAAAATTCCTTGGCAAATGGAATGGGGAAACTGAGACAGATAGCTGATTCAAACTGGTTTCATCCAGCACCCTGACTCACCTGCCTCTTGCATGACCACTCCCTCCCTCAAGCCTTAAGCCCTCAGGACAATGAGGTTCTGATCAACATCAAATAATCTGAGGAACAAAGCCTCAAGTATGTTCACACAGAGACAGAGTTTTGGTCAAACTAGAGATAACATCTAGGCCTCAGTTGTGTTTCAGCTCCAGACCCAGAAAAGCTGCAAAACCAGATGAAGTGATACCATGGCTGACATCAGGAACAGATGCAATGAGCAATGACCCCTAGTACAGACCAATCAGTAGGGACCACGACCCTGACCCTATATGCTCATTTTGATGCATTAGCATACTAAAAGACACACCTGGAAAGCTGATGAGTATTCTGTTGAGATCCTTCCCTGAGACTTTCCCTAAAATTTCTGACTTTAGAAAACAGATAAAACCCTTAAGACAAAGGATCCAGTGTTCCTGTGCACTTGCATACTCCCGAATTCATTCATATCTCCCCCCCACCCCTCCCTCTCTCTCTCTCTCCCTCTCTCTCACACAGGGATCCCCAACCCTCGGGCCACAGACTGCTACAGGTCACTGGCCTGTTAGGAACAGGACCACAAGCAAAGCTCTCCTGAGCTCCACCTCCTGTCACCCCACCCCACACCCTCCACAGTGGGCCAGCGAGTGAAGCTCACCCTCCTGTCTCCACACCCCCAATCCATCAACAGTAGGCAAGCCAGGAAAGCTCACCTAAGTTCCACCTCCCCCCCCCCAAAAAAAAGGTTGGGGACCACTGCTCTAGAGCACACCTTGCCCCTTCTTTCTTTAGGCATGTATCTTTGCTTTCTTTCTCCTGAGTTCTAAGGGTCCTCATGAGACTTGCAACCAGGGGAGCAGACAGCAGCAGCAGGTCATCCTGGCCTAACGCCCTGAACCCGTTTTCAAGGGCCCCTCTTTTGCCTCTGTAACTCGTTTCCTGAGTTCACGCAGCCCAGCTGGCTTATTTCTTCTGCCTCTGTGACTGTCTTTCTGAAAAGCCAACCAAGGCAGCTAACTCTCTGAGCAACTTGCTCGAATCTTCTCTTTGAGTGTACTTTCACTTTGCATGCTAAATAAACTTCCTCTTGTGCTATATAGTACTTGGCTCTGAATTCTTTCTTGGCCAAACCCAAGAACCAAGAGCCGACATCACAGGTAATAGAGAGAGCAGAGAACACTGGCAAAATTAGTTGGGAGGTTGGTGCGAGAGATGATGGCTTGACCTAGGATAGAATCAGTGGCATGTGAGAGAAATAAATGGGTTTGGGGGAAATATAAGAGGTAGGAGCTACAAGATCTGGTGGCTTTTGGGAGACGTGGAGTGAAAGGGTAATAGCAATTTATAAGCAACTGGGTGGAAAGAGGTGCAACTCAGTGAGTAGAGAACACAAGACAGGAGACAAGTTGAGGGAGAGGGAATAGTTGACAGGTTCAGTGTTAAATGCGTTGTGTTCGAGATGCCTTTGAAAACATCCAGGTAGATGTTTCCTCTTTGGGAAAGAGATGGATGAACAGACCCGAAGCTTAGGAGAGAGACCTGGGCTGGAACTATCTTCTTCTGTGTTACCATCAGCACAGAACCCAGTTTGTCTTGTCTAAGGAGTAAGCCAAACCCTGGCCCCAGGGGAAAAAGCAGGTTCCCTGAGTCCTTCAGCTTGGGTAAAAACAGGTTTAGCAGGTCCAGGTTCAGAAGATCAGAGTCCAGGTCTAAACGTGCAAACATGCAGGGCATGGGCAAAGAGTCACACTGAGCAAGACAGATGGTGAAGACAAGGGGGAATGCTCCAGGCTGACCATCCCACAAGGGCCGGCAGATTTCTCAGATACAGAGTTCTGCTCCCAGCTCTAGAAAAGCAGCCAATGTGGGGTGGAGGAGGGAAGACAAAAGAATAGGAGGAGACACAGCCCAAAAAGAATAGGAAGAGACACAGCCCAAAAAAGCAAATCTATTTTCTACCTCTCCCTTTTGTCTCTAAAATTGTGCAGTGGGCTTGAATGGTGGTCCCCCAAAAGATACGCCCACCTGGAACCTGTGAATGTGACCTTATTTAGAAAAAGGGTATTGGCAGACAAAACTAAGGATCTGGATATTAAGGTCATCCTGGATTAGGATGAGCCCTAAATTCAATGACAAATGTCCTTATATGAGACAGAAGAAAAGATTCAGCATGAAGAGGAGAAGATCATATGAAGGAGGAGGCAGAGATTGAAGTTATAAAGCTATAAGCCAAGAACAGTCAAAGATCACAGCAACCATCAGATACTAGGGAGAGGCATAGGATTTCTTCCTCAGAACCACGCCCCCTCCCCAGAAGGGACAACCTGATTTTTTTAAAATATATTTTATTTATTTATTTTTAGAGAGAGAGGAAAGGAGAGACAAAGAGAGGGAGAGAAAAATCGATGTGTGAGAGAAATATCAATTGGTTGCCTCTTGCAGGCCCCCAGTTGGGGGCCCAGCCTGCAACCCAGGCATGTGCCCTGACCGGAATCAAACCAGCGACCCTTCTGTTTGCAGGAGGACACCCAACCCACTGAGTCACACCGATCAGGGCGACCCTGATTTTGGACACCTTGATTTCTGACTCCTGGCCTTCAAAAGTGTGAGAGATTAAATGTCCGTTTTTGAAGTCACCCAATTTGTGGTAATTTGTTACAGCAGCCCTAGAAAACGAATACAGAGGGTATCCTCCACTCAGTTTTAAGGAAACAGATTCAGCCAGAAAACTGAGCAGAGACTCAGGGACATAGAAATGGAATAAGGGAATAAAAGAGAGATACACAGGGAAAGAAGGGGCCCAGCAGCACCACTGCATCTCAGTCTCACTCAAACCCTGAGACAGAGCTCAGTTTATCTCAGTGTGTCTCTCCTTCTAGCTGACGTGGTTCACTTAGCACAAACAGAAAAGGGCATTCAGATATTATGCACCTCAGCTAAGGGATGTTATGTCCCTTGGCTCAGGGCCAGAGGCGGTATCCCGAAGGACAACACACATTCCCACGAGCAGCAGTAGAGTACAGACAACAGTGACTACCAGAGGGAACAGAGGGTGGGGGAGGTAGAAGAGGGTAAAGGGGGATAAATGGTGAGGATGGAAGGAGTCTTGACTCGGGGTGGCGAACATTACAGATGATGTAATATAGAATCTTACACCTGAAACCTATATAATTTTATCCACCAATGTCACCCCAATAAATTCAATAAAAAAGTATAAGCAAACAAACAAACAAATAAACCGTTTAGAGGTGTTAAATGGACAACTAGATCTGGTCTCTGGAGCTCAGCACAGAGGCCCAGGCTAAGAAAATACAAGTTTTGGAGTCACCATTGTGTCAGTAGTCCATGAAGCTGGGGACTTGTGAAATCATCAGGGAGATAGTGTAGATAGAGAGGAAGGCCAAAGCCTAAGGCCTAGGACAAGCCAGCACTGAGAGCAGAGGTTGGCTCTGTACCCTAGCTGCACCAGAACTATCACGCTACCAAGCCCCATCCCCAGAGACTCTGATTTAATTAGGGTGGAATGGACCCTGATTCTCAGTTTTAAAGGAAAATCCTCAGACAATTCTACTGTGTGGCCAAGATTGAGAAGTACTCATGCAGTGACCATGAAGAGGAGAATCACAAGGCGGGGAGAATGGAGAAATGCCCAAGGAATACAGGTCCCTGAAGCCAAGCAAAATTAAGGGGGTCCGATTGTGACATCCCAGAGCAACACATTGTCCACTGGATTTGGCAAGGTGCTGGTCATTGGAGACCAACTCCCCTGCCATCTTTGTTTTGGTGGTTCCCAACTGTCCAGGTCCTAGGCAGCCAAAACCAATTGATAGGGTTCTGGCCCGAGATATTCTATTGTATAGATGACTCCAAGGCAGGGGTGTCCTAACTTTTGGAGTCTCTGCACCACCGTGGAAGAAGAGTTGTCTTGGGCCATATTAAATACATGGAGACGCGTAATCATAAAAAATCTCATGATGTCTTTCTTTTTTTTTTTTAGGGAGGGGAAGGGAGAGAAAGGGAGAGAAAGATCAATGTGTGGTTGCCTCTCACAAGCCCCCTACCCGAGGCCTGACCCACAACCTAGGCATATGTCATAGACCAGGAATTGAACCAGCTACCCTTTGATTGACAGGCCAGCACTCAAACACTGAGCCACAACAGTCAGGGTGAAAATCTCATAATCTTTTAAGTGAGTTTACGATATTGTGTTGGGCCGCATTCACAGTCATCCTGGGCTGCATGCAGCCGGAGGGCCACAGGTTAGACACCCCGGCTCTGAGGGCTGGTCGGTGGGCTCATGACACCACCCTCCCACAAAACAAAGGCCAGAGACCAGAATTTGCTCCTTTCATCAGCAACTTTTATCTTTATCTGTGGATGTGTATCAGCTGCCCTTTCTAAAAGAGATTGAGAGGAAAGTTTATTTGCACTCTTCATTTCAAAAAGGACAGAATATGTTGAAGGGCTCATAGATAAACTTTGAACTTGTGGATAAATGAAACATTGTTTATATCTCCTTTTAAAGTCTTGGAAGGAAAAAGCATGAGTATTGCAGAGCTGCCCCTAGGAACTTCTTTTACAAAGTTGGGCCAGGACCCTATCATTAGTGGTAACCGACATATTATTTCCCACGTAATTGCACACATCAGAGCACTAAGGAGCTGGCTCCAAGGAAAGGGGACCCGAAGGCAATTTAACCTTCTTGAGGTTTTGGCAAAGGACACGCAGGACCTGTCCAACCAAATCTCATGATTGTTTCTTTTCTGTAAGAAGAGACAAAATGTCCACCCCTGGAGGCCCGGACTTCCCCCCACCCCCTAGTCTTATGGTGTAATGGGGTGAAATCTGAACTATGTTCTTGGAATAGAAGGTGGAACCCACATTAGGAGTCAGAATTCTGGAGGCATAGGGAGGAGAGAAGGTTCCAGCATTTCCTGGAGTCTCCTTATTTCTCTGCCCTTGAACTTGCTGCCTCCTCCTATTTAGTATCCTTGCCCTCTGCTCCACACTCAGAGTCTAGGTCAGACCTTTGTAGGTGGCCCTGAAGTCCCTCTGCCAGGTGAGAACAACTTTGAGGCCATAGTTTGAACATTCTGTTGCCATGGTGTTCCTACTTCTTCCCACTCCTTCCCACTATACATCCACCCTCACACATACCCCAAGGCCCCTCAGATCTGGGCTGGAGTGGGGGCCGCTTGCCTGTCACAATGATTCCTTCCAGGAGTGGCAGAGCCTTCAAGGCTCGAGCCTGACTTCTCTGTTCCAGTCCAGCTTCTCCCAGAGCAGCTATAGCAGAGGGCAGGCCCCAAGACTTGAGGGATGGAGTGACTCCCAGCCAGGGGCATGTTGCTGGGATTCGATGCATTATTGATGATGCTGGTGTCAGCATGGCTCCCAGGCACCAGGGGAAATGGAAAAGTCACTTGGGCCTGTGCTGATTAAACTAAATATTTAAACAGGATAAGGAATTGAGACAAAAATCCGTTTTTCTTCAGTATGGCAGAGAGCACCACAAAAGACTTCATGGCTGGGGACTTGGTAAACACCATGCAGATCATGAGGAAAGGCCGGGAGCCTTGGTCTATGGCTCTGCTTCACCTTTAGCTGCCAGCTTCCTCTCCTGAGCAGATCTAACGGATTTGTAAGGGACTTGGGAGTCAGAATAGAAGAGGGGAGATGGGGAAGCAGAGGGACAGTCTGAGCCACTGCGGGAATGAGATTAGGAGACACCAGAACAAAGTCAGGTACAGCTTACGCCTCTGGCTGCTTCTTTTTCCTCCAGCGACCTCCATTTCCTTGTGTCACAAGATCTGTTCATTGCACCCACCCACATTATCACTCTTACCTGTGGATTAGCTGGAAGGAGGGTGGTGAGATGTCGGGCAACCAATCAACACTCTTGCCTTGACTCTTCCCTCACCTGAGACAGGTCTCAGTCAGGAAGATGGCCTCCACCCACTGCGCACACAGAGGAGACCCTAAATAGAGAAGACACGAGGGAGCCCGGCCCTCCCTTTACAGCCTCCAGAAATCCCCAGATATGAGGAGAGACGACATCTCAAAAGGAAATTTCCTGGTGGAAAGAAACAGTTGTCATTCAGCCTGGCTTTTCCTGCCACATCTTTCCCCCTGCCTGTGGGGTCCCTCACTTGTATTTCTGCAGCGGTCACCTGCCCTGGCCCCCAGAGACGGGCTTTTCTCGGTCTCAGCATGAACAAGCATCCTCTCCCTCCTTCCCTCTAAAGACAGCTCAGACAGCCTGACATTTTCATAATTAATTTTTATAAGAACTTAGGAAATAAAAGGAAATAACTGCAGAAAATACAAATGGATCAGTTCAATTTAGTTCAACATTTTTGAGATTCTTGTGCCTAGTCAATGTGCTGTTCTCTGGGTTACCTTGATAGATGAAATAGGGTCCTGGTTCTCAGGGGGTTCACTATCCAATGGAAGAGGCAGACCTGAGGATAAATGAGTTGTAATCTAATAAGATAAGGGCCAAAATAGCTTGAATTGGGAGTGATTGTTATAGCCTGCTGTAGGGTCAGAGAAGGATTTGACAAAAGGCAATATTTGATCTGGACCTTCAATCAAAATAAGGACTTTTCTGGTAAAGGGTCAGAAAGGACATTCCAGACAAAGGGAACAGCATATAGGTAGTGCATGCGTGACATATGATAGCGAAGTTGGTTCAAGGTCAGATTGTAAAGGCCTTGAACACCAAGCTGAGGAGTTTGACCTAAAACTATAGGCCCTTTAGACAACAGGAAGCCAACATGATAATATTTGCATTTAAGAAGTATAGTAGTGTCTGCCCTGGCTGGTGTGGCTCAGTGAATTGAGTGCCGGCCTGTGACCCAAAAGGTCGCCGATTTGATTCCCAGTCAGGGCACACGCCTGGGTTGTGGGCCAGGTCCCCAGTAGGGAGCACGTGAGAGGCAACTACACACTGATGTTTCTCTCCCTCTTTCTCTCTCCCTTCCCTCTTTCTAAAAATAAATAAATAAAATATTTTTTAAAGTATATAAAATATACTTTAAATAAAATATCTTTTAAAGTATATAAAATATACTTTAAATAAAATATCTTTTAAAGTATATAAAATATACTTTAAATAAAATATCTTTTAAAGTATTTTATTTATTTATTTATAGACAAAGGGGAAGGGAAGGAGAAAGAGAGGGAGAGAAATCCATGTGTGGCTGCCGCTTGCACATCTCCTGCTTGGGACCTGGCCCGCAACCCAGGCATGTGCCCTGAGTGGGAATCGAACTAGCAACCCTTTGGTTCATAGGCCAGCACTCAATCTACTGAGCCACATCAGCTAGGGCATAAATACAATCTTTTTAAAAGGTGAAGTATAGTAGTGCCTAAAGTGTAATAAATCAGCATTTTAATTTATGCCGCTCTCTCCTGTGAGTTAGGTTGGCATAAATATATCATGTTTCTAGACCTGCAGAGCTGACAATAGACCAAAATACTAAAATAGGCTAAAATACTGCCACCCTGTAAAGGGAGCCTACAAGACAATTTCAACAGAGAACAGTGTTTGAGAAGACAAGGGATAAATCAGAGCCCATGGCTAAAGTTCCATTCTTTTATCTTGGTATTATGAACTGAATGTTTGTGTCCCCCTGTAATTGGCATGTTGAAATGCTAATGTGAAACTCTAATACTATTGTGATGGTGTTAGGATTTGGGGCAGGGGTGTTCCTTGGGAGGCGATTACCTCATGAGGGTGAAGTCTTCACAAGTGAGACTATTGCCTTCATAAGAGATTCAAGCCCTGACCGGTGTGGCTCAGTTGGTTGGGTGTCACCCCACAAAGCAAAGGGGTGCCAGCTCGATTCCAGGTCAGGGCATGTGCCTGAGTTGTGGATTTGGTCCCTAGCAACTGATCAATATTTCTCTCCCTCTTTTTCTCCCTCCATTCCCCTTTCTCTAGTAAATAAATAAAAAAAAATTTTTAAGAGACTCCAGAGATCTCGCCTACACACTTTTGGCCACGTGAGGATGCAACAAGAAGGTGGTTGTCTGCAGCCCAGAAGCAGGCTCTCATCAGAACCTGACCGTGCTGGACCCTGGTCTCAGTCTTCCAGCCTCCGAAACTGTGAGAAATACATCTGTTGTTTGTAAGCCACCCAGTCTATGGTATTCTGTTAGAGCAGCCTGAATTGTCTGAGGCACTTGCGAAAGGCAAAAATTACCCAAATGTGCAGAGAGGCGCTATTATTACCTGAGGACCCCTCCTGCGTGTTGGCCCCCACTTCAGATATCCCAGATGTCTGAGGTCCCAGGAGTCCCAAGAGGATGGGGGCACCCCAAGACCTAGAGAATTCTAGTCAGAGGGAAGCAGATGAAAATGGGGAGGGGGGTCGGGGTTGGGACTCCTAAGAGAGGGGATTATTTAGGCTGCAGAAATTGAGAAAGGTTGTTACTCAGACCTGTGAGAATTCCAGATGATGAGAATTTGGAATTTTTGGGAACCTGGAATCCACACTTGAAAAATCTGAAGTCTCAAGCTGAAAAATTAAATGAAGAACAGATGGCAAATTATAACAATAGTAATAGATATTTTTTAAAAGGAAACATTAAGCAACTTAAGAAGAAATGTTGGTGGAGGGGAACGAAGGGGGGATAGTAGGACAAATGTAATAGCATTATCAATAAAATATGTTTAAAAGAAGAAGAAATGCTGGGTAAGGAATGACCAAAATTTATAATAGTCCCATGGGTGTGGTCCTGCATTCCCTCGGCCATCTCTCTCTGGGCACTCGGATACATGAGTTTGCTCCTCCAGGGAGAGGGGCACTGATCCACTCTCTCCAACCAAGTACAGAAGCACGCATTTTAAAATTTATTTGTTTGCCCTGGCTGGTGTGGCTCAGTGGATTGAGTGCCAGCCTGTGAAGCAAAGGGTTGCGGGTTCAATTCCCAGTCAGGCCACATGCCTGGGAATATTTCTCTCCCTCTCTCCTTCCCTTCCCCTCCCTCTAAAAATAAATAAAATCTTTAAAAATTTTTCTATTTGTTCTAGAAACAAGGCTGAACATTTGCAAAATAATGCAAATGTCTGAGAAATTTATTTATTTTTATTTTTTAGAGGTTTTATTTATTTATTTTTAGAGAGATAGGAACGGAGGGAGAAAGAGAGGAAGAGAAATGTCTATGTGCAAGAGATACATTGACCGGTTGCTTCTCTCACACCCCCAACTGGGGACCTGGCCTGCAACCCAGACATGTGCCCTGACTGGGAATTGAACCAGCAAGTTTATGTTTGCAGGCTGGTGCTCAGTCCACTGAGCCACACCAGTCAGGGCTAAATGTCTGAGAAATTTAGAAGAATGACCAAAAAAAAAGCTACAAAATATATTAAGTGAAAAAATATGCTGGATTAAAATGCATGTGGTACAACTGCATTTAGGAAAAAAACAAAAATTAGATATTTGTAGTATAAATATGAAGGCATATATATACTGGTGAGAATATTGGCTAGGATCTTGACACCCGAACAGCAAGCAGTTAGTTACCTCTGAGGGCAGGAAGTGGGAGGTGTGTGAAAAATTAATTTTCTTCTGTGTACTTACATGTTGTTCAAGAAATTTTTACAATGAGAATGTATTAGATTTTCATTTAAAAAAAAACATTCTTTTTAATTAAGGGAAAAATTTAAAAAACCAAAGACATAGACACAAAATTATAGAGCAGAACTTTCTGAAGCCACATTTGTCAGTACAGAGATTGTCACCATCTCTCGGTGTCCGGCCTGCCCTTTGCTTGCGCCAATCCCAAAGCCAACGGGGCTGGCTGCTGGGCAGGGAGAAAGGATGGCGGAAGACATGAGGCAGAGGGGAAAGGCAGAAAACTTCCCCAG
Source organism: Trachops cirrhosus (assembly GCA_028533065.1). Lineage (NCBI taxonomy): Eukaryota > Metazoa > Chordata > Mammalia > Chiroptera > Phyllostomidae > Trachops > Trachops cirrhosus. The sequence goes on from CM052543.1 coordinate 124,224,663, forward strand.
CCTTCCAGCGCACCTCAGATTCCCGTTCCTTTTTGAGATTCAGCCTCATTCCACCCCAGGTTCATGAGACACTCCTCTCCTTAATGACAACAAATCCCCAGCCCCTCCTTTTCTATGGTTAAATTAATTTAAGGTAGCTTACATAAACAACGCCAACAACAAAAACCCAGCTGCAATAAGAAGATGCCGGATCACAAGTGCCCATGTCACCAGAATCACCTGAATCCCTTGGCTAATGTGCAAGTTTTTTTGTGTGGAGACCACAGGGAGCAACTGAAGGGTTTTAAGCAAGGATGTGATGAGCATTTCAGAAATACCTCTCAGAAGCAGCAAGGAGGACAAATCTGAGAAAGGCAAGTCTGAAGCAAGGTGTCCAGTTACAAAAAGCTTTTTCAATAGTCCAAGTGAGAGATGGGTTTAAGACAGACTTCTTCAGCCCTGGCCAAGGAGCTCAGCTGGTTCAAATATTGTACCAATACACTAAGTTGAGGGTCCAAGGTTGTGGGTTTGATTCCAGATCAGGGCACACACAAGAATAAATGCATGAATGCATAAATATGTGGAACAACAAATCGATGTTTCTCTCTCATTCTCTTCCTCTCTCTCTAAAATCAATAAGTAAAAATTTTTTTTTACAAAAAGACAGGCTTCTTCATATTCTGCTCTAAATTTGCTGAATGACTTAGATTCACTTTCATTCTTAATTATTCATTAATTTATACAAGGACGAGAGGAAGGAATAACCAAATCCCTACAATGACTACAAGACTTCATATTACTCTATCAAGGTATCATGTGCTGGTTCCCCAGTGTCTCCACAGTCAAGTCCATACTCCTTAGCACAATATGCAAAGCTAGTACTTTACCAGCTGTCGCCAGCTTCCCCTTGTCAGCTTCCTGTCTCATCTTTCTCTCTGTGTACTCCCCCAACTCAGCCATCCTCAGCTCCTTGAGCAGGGCATGCACTTGCCTTGGCCTCTACAATCACATCCTGAGGACCTGGTACACTCTCCTTGTCCACTGGGTGAGCCTCTCAGCTTATACACAAACCTCCTCCCCAGAACACTCACACCCCTTCACACTGTTTATTCTAATGCCACGATTATTTGGGCCTGTCCTCACACTGCACCAATGGGCTCCAAATCTGGCCGATCAACAGAAGCACCGGGCAGGGTGGTTTGTTTTCTTGTTGCTGTTTTTCTTTTCCACTAGATGCCCTAGGCCCCACCCCAGATCTACAAAGTCTGTGTCTCTGGGGAAGGAGCCGGGGAATCTGCATTTATAGAGTCTTCATTGTCTTGCAGTCATCAACCAGGATTGGGGGGTCTCTGTAGCTTACAGACCACATCATGTGAAGCCTCCCAGACCAACCCCAGTGGCTCCCTCAGCACTGTGTTCCCACCTCAGGACCACTCTTGTGATCGGATCTGTGACACGTGTCTCATTTTGCGTACTATACAGTTATTTGTCTCTACGTCCCACCCAGCTTTCTGTCTGCCCCCATGTCCCATCTCCTATCCAACTGTGAGCTCCTGAGAGCAGGGACCCCATCAGGTACTGCCACAGATCCCGGGAGCATGGATTCTTGGGGAAGATTTGCAACATGCATAAAGCATGAAAGCAGAAAAAGCATCTAAATAGAGTGCAGTACTCGTAGGAAAGTACAAGTAATTACTTTTAGCTCTTTGCTGGTTTGACTAGGAAAAAAGATGATCAATCTAAGATCTACTTGCCAAGTTGGACAGTAGGCAACAGCCACCCCTAGATTTAATTATGTACATTTCACTAAAAACACAGAGGTTCCGGGAGTGCAGAGTCTTGCTCCAGGTCACAAAGCCAAGAAGGGCAGAGGAAGACCTCTTTATTCCGGGTCCAGGATGGCCAGAGTCCACAGTGATTTCTTACCCAGTGTGGGGCCAGGCCACACCC
>CM052543.1:124226691-124261521 GCA_028533065.1 Trachops cirrhosus
ACCCCACCAGGGTACCTACGGAAAGAATTCCCGAATTAGCCAATCACGGTTTCAGGATTGGCACAGTGTACTATCATAGTTGTGATTACCTTTCTTTCATTTCTTTGAATCTTTTTGGGGAGGAAAATTCAAGATGTCCTGCTTAAAAGAATTTCAACAACCAGAATTTCTGGCTGGTAGTTCTTACAACTGCCTGGAGACACTGTGAAGGAGCCATGACTCAGGTCAAAGGCCTGGTCTGGAATCTCAACTCCAAGCCCCACTGACTCGAGGAGCTGGAACCCGGGGGTGGGGGAGTGGGGGGCCTTGATTTTCACATCTGAAAGCTGTCTGCCCTTGTAGCCCACACTTCTGAGGATTATATCATGCCATCTATTGAAAATGGTTTGTGATCTTTAAACCCTCTTGAAAACCTGCCATGCACCAGGCAGAAAACTAGAGGCTTTACAGATTTTATCTGGTGCAGTAGGCATTTTATTGTTAAAGAGAACATCGAAGACCCAAAATGGTGTCACTTATGCCCATAATACCAAACCTGGACTTAAAGCCTCACCGAAGTGCAGTTTCAACCGTCACCAGAAATGTAATCTTAATCATCTAGTCTGGAATTCTCTGGTCAGCATGGATGAGGTAATCTGTCACCTGAGCCCTCTCCCTCCCCCTGCCACCCTCCTTTAGGAAGAAGAGGCAATCTCCACGACAAAACCCTTGCTGCTCCCTCCCCACCCCCCAAAGTAGACAAACGAGACTAAAATAACCATTTCTTCTGCTAACAGTGCCCTTGGCCCACCCTTCTTCCTGTAAAATCCTTCCATTTCGTACAGCCCCTTGGAGTGCCCATTTAGTTGCTAGATGGGATGCTGCCCAATTCATGAATTGGTTAATAAATCGATTGGATCTTCAAATTTACTTGGCTGAACTTTTTTAAACAATATTATATTCTTCGTTTACCTATAGGGAGCCAGGTTCCTCCTTGTGCACGAGCGCCCCCTCCCCCATCTTTTATTGACTCCAACTCATTGATTCTCTTGGGGAGACCCTGCTCTCCCCTCCATTCATCCCAGGATCACCGCCTTCATTGCCCTAGTTCTTGCTGAGAGTATTTCCCTCTCGAATTACTGGCAAAGTTTTGCATATTGTTAGGTTCTGTTTACACTCCAGAGGCATCTCTTTATCTTGCAAATCTCCTGAAGCTACTCCCCTAGAATGCTGCTTCGCCTCCCCTACAGTTCAGCTAGGCCGGAACTGCCAGTCCCCCGACTCCCTCCCCCACCACACGCACTCTGCTAGACCACAGTGAAACGCTCAACGCTCTCAAAGCCACTCCTTCCATCTCCTGGTCTTTGTATCTGATGGTCCTTTTCCCTTACAGTACACCTGGCCATTTCTACTGGGGGCTTAGAAGTACCTCTTCCCCAAGTTCGTAGGCTGATAGATGTTCCTCCTCTGGGCTCCCTAAGCACTTGCTTATAGCTCCATTATGGCACATTACATTTCCGTTCATTGCCCTGAATATACATTCTGGCACCTGGGTTGGAAAATACTTATTTCAGGAAGGGTGAGAAATTGACATTAATAGGGTGTAACCAGGAGGTGAAGCCTAATAATACTCAGCACATAATGGGGGATGCAGCTGGACAAGTAAAAGCTAGAAAGTCTTAAGAGGCTTGATTGCTAAGAAGCTTTGGGTTTTTTACTCTGTAGGAGATCAGGAGCTTTTGATGCAGACTGCAACACTGGACTTGCGTTTTTAATAAGATAATCTGATTCTTGCTTGGAAAATAGACTGAAGGACAGAGAGAAAAAGTAAGAAAGTCACTGAGGAGTCCGTTGAAATTGTCCAGATAAGACATAAGAGTGCTTATGCCAAGGGGGTAGTTCTGGGTTTGGAAAAAGGACAGATGGAGAGGATGTGGGGAGGCGTCCATCGAGTGCTTGTTTGGTAATTTGGTGAGAGCAAATCTGTGGGGAAATACAGTTGTGTTTTGGTCATAATGAATTTGGAATATTTAAAGCAATACCCAGTGCAGTTGGAAATACATTTGGAGCTGAGCATAGAGGGGAGGGCTCCTATAGAGATTTATGAGTCTTCTATAGAGATGACAGTTAAAACCACAGAAATGGATAGGTTCACTGTAGGGAAAATTGTAGCTTGAGATAAGAATCTAGCATTTTTTCCCATGTCTCATCTTGTTATAATGTCACAAACCCACAAATCAAGTACATTAGTTCATCTCCTTGAGAATTCACTTGGAGGACCGCATTCTTTGGGATTAAAAATCTTTATGGTTTCATGACCAAGCTGTTTTCTCCTGTCATCGTCTGGACTCTGAGGGCTGGGGGCCTCTACTCTCTGTGAGACCTAAACAAACCATTATGTTGATCAAAGAATGCGCTGTTCAAGGTTATGTATTAGCTGATTGTCAACTACCAGCTATTGCCAAGAAGGCAGGCAAGAAATAAACAGGGTGGTCTTTGCTGTTCAGTACCACTTTTTCCACATTTGGGGATCTACACCAGGAAGCTCTCAGCAAGATTCTAACAATATAAGCCCATGACCTGCATTCTCTGAGAACTCACCCACATTCCCACGCCCTGCACAGAGCGGGGTATAGGGGCATATGTATCATTTGGGACCCTGTTCCATGACCATAGCTGACTGGAATAAGGGAAGACCCCTTAAAATAAAAATTTTGTATTAAAAATTTTTTTAGCAATAAATAAAAAATAAACATTTTATGATTTTAAAAATAAATGCAATGGATTGAGTGTTGGCCTATGAACCAAAGGGTCGCCAGTTTGATTCCCAGGCAGGGCATAGGCTTGGGTTGCAGACCAGGTCCCCAGTAGGTGGAGCACAAGAGGAAACCACACATTAATGTTTCTCTCCCTCCCTTCCCCTCTCTAAAAACAAATAAATAAACAAGCAGATAGGTAGATGAATAAAATATTTTTTAAAAAATAAATAAATTTAGTGTACCTAAAAAAAAAAGAGGGAAACAACCCCTGACTGAAGTGGGTCCATTCATTACTCAAGAACCTGGGGATGGACCCTGGCTGGGTGGCTCAGTGAGTGGGGAGTCATCCCTGGAACTGGAAGGTTGTTGGTTCCATTACAGGTCAGGGCATATATCTGGGTTGTGGGTTTGGTCTCCAGTAAGGGCACATATGGAAAGTAACCAACCCATGTTTCTCTCCTTCTCTTTCTCCTTCCCTTTCCCCCTCTCTCTTTAAAAAAAAAAGAAAAGAAAAAGAAAAAAATAATCTGGGGATGGGACTCGTACTTGGGAGTCTGTGTACTTGCTGTAGGAGTATATCCTCATTTTGGAATGGTGGGTGTGGGAGGCAGCAATCTTTCCTAATAGCATAAAAGCCCCTTCCTTTCTCGGGCCCTCTTTTCCGGAGCTGGCTGGACCCCATAAAGCATGACTGACCTTAATTGTTTTATGAGCCTTTATCCTCAGGACTAGAAAATTACTGGAAGCGCCCTGAAGGCTCAGAGGCTTCTGGAACTTTCAGAACAGGACAAGCCAGACCACAAGGATGGGACCAGACCCTGCACCCAAAGATAGCACTGAAACAAGCTGCAGCTAACTGAAACACCCTGCTCTATAAACGCCCAATCACCTGATAAAAGCCCAAAGCCCCGACCCCTCAGAGCTGGCGCTGGTTGCCCATCTCCGAAGCGAGCCCTTTCCCTCCCTTGTGAAAGTAAAAATAAAACCTTTACTCTGCACTCTCTTCTCTTTGTGAATTCTTTCACAGCCCGCATCACTGACCACCCTAACATTCCCTGGGAGCGTAAAGAAAGCTCACCTGCACAGAAAGCAGATTTAAGCAGGAACATGTGTGTAGGGGAGGGTGGGGGTGGGAGGTGGGAGTGGGGAGAGAATATAGACAAACCAGGAAAATGGTTACCTTGGTACCTTACAGCCCTCTGTTTCCAGATTTCAGTCCCTCCAATGCCTGTTTTTTTGGGACCCCATAGGTTCTGTCATCATTTTTGCCTAAGCTGATCTGAGCAAAATTCTAATGTTTACAAGCAAAGAGCGCTAACTAATTGACAGTAGCCATCTGGGTAAGGGCCCCAGGGAGAGAATTTGTGAGTGAGAATATTAGTGAGAAGACTTGGGAAATACCTAAGTCCAATCAGTGTTTATTGAATGGCTAAAACTAAAATGCAAACATCAAATGGTGGGAGCAGAGTTCACAACAAAGGGAAGGTTCTTTTTCTATATACTTTCACCTCTTATCTTGGTAAAGGCTGCTACAAAGATAACACTATTAACCGTAATGAGCATTGTTTTGTTCATCCACAGCCAGACCTTTCCTCCCCCTTAACCGCACTCAACCCCTGTCTGGATAGGGTATGTGATGCACGGTGGACGAATGAGAGCACCCCCCCACCCCGGGCTTTTTGAATTTCCAGCCAGAGAGAGGAAGGTACAGCTCCTTTTTAAAGATTTTATTTATTTTCCCTGGTGGGTGTGGCTTAGTGGATCGAGCACCTACTTTCAAACCAAAAGGTGTCTGGTTTGATTCCTGCTCAGGACATATGCCTGGGTTGAGAGCCAGGTTCCCAATGGGGCCTCTTTTTTTTTTTTTTTTTTAGTTTTTTTAAAAATTTTATTTCTCTTTAGAGGCGAAAGGAAAGAGAGAGGGAGAGAAATATCAATGTGTGGTTGCTTCTCATGCATCCTCTGCTGGGAACTGGCCTGCAACCCAGGCATGTGCACTGACTGGGAATCCAACCTCGATCCTTTGGTTTGCAGGCCCGCGCTCAATCCACTGAGCTACACCAGCCAGGGCCCACTGGGGCCTCTTTCAAGTACCGTACCCAGGAACTAAACCCGCAACCCAAGCATGTGCCCTGACTGGGAATTGAGCTTTTGCCTTGCGGGATGATGCCCAACTAACTGAGCAACACCAGTCAGGGCTCCTTTTTGGTGGTAGATGTGAAGCTGATCTGGCAGACAAATTCCCAGCTGAGCAGAAGCCAGTCTGCAGCAGGAAGGAAAAGTGCAGATGATGCAGGAAGAAGGTGGCATCTGAATGAAGTCAGTTGTCCCTGAGGACAGCTGCACCTGCCTTTTTTGCAGTTTGGTTACGTGAGCCAATAAAGCCACCTATTGGGACACCTATGCTGTGGTCAAAGGTAGGGCACTGCACAATCCTAATTACCCAGTTGCTATTGAGGGAGGATTGTCTTAGAGATGGTCTTCTCTAAGGGCACCCTGGCAGATGCCCTTCTCTAAGGGGGCAGATGGTCTTCAAGCCTGTGCACCCTGCCTGCTGTGCACAGACTCGATTTGCTCTGTGCTTCCCCACTTGTATGAAACCCAGGGAGACATCTTTGGAGTGTGAATGCTCTATGGCTTGTCTTTTATCCACACGCCCATGCGGAAGGTGCAGGCCTCTTTTGTGGGTCCCTTCAGAGTGATACAGGCCATCGCCACGTATCAGCAAGTGTGTTGCTTACTCCAACATTCACTTTCTTCTTCCTTTGTAGAGGTAGAATCTTGATTTTATTCAAGGCATCAATTCATCTATCGAAAAGTCATTTCTCACCTTCTCTTGAAGCCAGGTGTACCAAGTAACCAAGTTCTGGCCAATGAAATGCAAATAGAGTCTTGTATGGTACTTAAAAAGTACCTTAAAAAGAAGGAAAAAGCCTTATTCCCTCCCTTTTCACTTTTATTCTGCCTGGAATGTGGACCGCTAATAGCTTTCTTGAACCCTGAGACAATAAACCAATGATAGCTCCTTGGTCATTCAGGATCTGAGTTCCTTCTATCTTGCTTCTTTGTCCTTATCAGCTCATTGTCTAATGGTCCAAGTTGGCTGTTAGAAATCTACGCATCATTTCTCATTAGGTTCAGTTGCATGTAATAGACTAAGTCCAAAAACCAGTAGCAAAACAAGATAGAAGTTTATTTCTCTCAAAAATTTTCTCTCCTTAAGAAAGAAATAAAGTTCTGTATTGTTTATGCTACTGTTATTTTGGGCTGTTAACCTTAAAGAAATAGACAACCATATATTTCTCCAGCAAAATGGGTTTATTTGGGAAGAACAAAGAATTGCAGTATGTGACAAGCAGGTCTCATGGCAAACCATACCAAAGTCCAGAGAAGCTGCTCTTCGTGGACTTGGGAGGAGCTATTGTAAAAGGAAGAGTCTATTGGAGGACACTGAAAGTTCAGAGTATAGTGACTTTTCATTGGCTAGGTGGCTCGGTTGGTTGGAGCTTTGTCCCCATGTGCCAGGGTTGCAGGTTCGATCCCCAGTCAGGGCACATACAAGAATCAACAAGTGAATACATGGGTGAGTGGAGGAACAGGTTGATGTTTTTCTCTCTCCCTTTCTCTAAAAAAAAAAAAAAGAAAGAAAGAAAGAAAGAAAAAGAATGAGTAAAATAAACAAATCATGGCGCAGACAGAGGGGAAGTTTGGGAACAAATTCTACATAGGCCTCTGTCCAGGGTGTCCAGAGATGAGGATGAATGCTGTTATCCTTGGGGTGCCTGTCATTTGTCTGGGTTCACATGGCAGAGCAGGGCACACTGACTATTGGCAGGGCCAATGACAGTTCCAAGGAATGTGTTAATCATCTTGGCAGGACCCTGTAAGCCTCCAGAAAAGTGTGAGAAACAGGCAGAGCCATGAATCTTGGCCTCACCCATCAGGGCAAACAAGAAGCTACGGGTAGCCACACCTGCACCTGCCTTTCTCCAGGGCTCAATCTGGGTGACGGAGTTCCTGGGTCACAGACTGGTGTTCATGCAGGTTCTAGGCATTGATTTTCTGGTCTGGGTGGGGTTACCTGGCTCTGGACTTCTTCAGGTAGTATTTGGGGTCCCTATGTACTCTGGCTCCCCGGGAAAACATCGATTGACATGGCAGTTCTTTCTCTGTGGCAAAGGAGAGGTTGCAACTGAAATTCAGAAGTAATAATACTTAATTCACCTGCCATGACGCACCCTTAAGAGACCCAAGAGGATTCAGGCTTCGGTAATTCAATGATATGTCACGGAATATTAGGTTCCTCCAGGTTGGCCGTCAGGCCTGAGAGGTGGCCTTACGGAAGGTGCTTTTTCCTTTTTCTTTCTTTCTTTCTATTCTACCAGTGCCGAAATACAAGGTTTTAGGGCCTAAGTACTACCAGATTCTGAGACAAAGTAGCACCATTCCAAGACTGGAGGTATCTATTTCCCATTCATTCATTCAGTCACATACTAATATTAGTATGAATTAATGAATATGTATTTTATGCTTTGGGTTATAATCCAATGCCACTTAGTTTTTTTGCTGAAATTGTTCCAGCTTTGCCCTTGGCTGGTAGCTTATTTCGTTGGAGCATCATCCTGTACACCAAAAGGTTGTGGGTTTGATCCCCAGTCAGGGCACATAACAAGCGTACCTAGGTTACAGGTTTGATCCCTGGTCAGGGCGCTTACAGAAGGCAACTGATCAATGTTTCTCTCTCACATTGACATTCCTCTCTCTCTGAAAGCAGTGACTATATCATTAGGTGAAGATTAAAAACCAAGAACTGTTACAGCATTGGCCACTAGAAGCTCCTTCAGTTGCCACCTCTGTTGCTCTGACATACTGCCATCATGGTGGTGGTTTTGTTTTGTTAGAACTCCCTTACTTTCTAGCATTATAAGATGCTCCAGATTCATCGTGCCCCAGCCCTAGAATCAGTCATTCCTCCAAGCCCTGATTCCTTTACTGGAGAATAATATTAGAAACCGAGCTCTGGCCACGCACTGTGTGTACTCAACTATATTTTCATCCTCTACTATTTCCTGACTCAAGGTAAAGTGTGCCGTACTTTTGTTTCCATTTTGGTTTCCTAATTTCTTTATACACTTTAATACTCATTCTCTCTTTTGCTTTCTCTCTATTTAAAGCTGTTTACAAGAGCTTTGTCCGTGAAATGTCACCACTAGATTACTCAATCACATTTACTGTTTCAAGTCTAGACTGGAGCTCCTACAGCCATTTCTTTCCTTCTGAACATAAGGGTGTCACTATTTTGTAAAATAAAACTATGGCATTTGCCTTGAATTTGTAACCCTCTAGAAATTAGAATTCTATAAAACCATTGTTAGGGTAGGGAAGGGGGAGTCACCTGGACACCTAAGGAGCTGCAGTGAGCTGTGACCCTAACCAGAAAAAGCTTGAACTTTGTGAAGATATATCCATCCATTTTGGGCTTAGTAAATAGCCTGGATCAAAAGGGAAAGGGGATATAGTATTTATGGTTTTTTTTTTCTTCGAACTCGTCGATTTTTCTTTTTTTTTTTTTTTTATATTTTGGGAAGTATGGACTTTTTTTTTAAGATTTTATTTATTTATTTTTAGAGAGGGGAAGGGAGGGAGAAGGAGAGAGAAATATCAATGTGTGGTTGCCTCTCATGTGGTCCCCACTGGGGACCTGGCCCGCAACCCAGGCATGTGCCCTGACTGGGAATCGAACCTGTGATGCTTTGGTTCACAGCCCGCGCTCAATCCATTGAGCTACGCCAGCCAGGGCAGTATTTATGGTTTTTAAAAAATTTGTTTCTGATGCTGCCACTCTAAAACCCAAGTATGGCCTCAAATACCTCCCCTTTCAGTTTTTTCTTTTCCCTTAAGATTTTATTTACTTTTAGAGAAAAGGAAAGGGAAAGAAAAAGAGAGGGAGAGAAACATTGAAGTGCGAGACAAACAACGATCAATTGCCTCTCGCACGCCCCCATCTGGGGACCTGCTCTGCACCTCAGGCATGTTGTGCCCTGACTGGGAATGGAACCTGAAACCTTTAGGTCTGCAGGCTGGCAACCTAATCAACTGACCATGCCAGCCGGGGGCTCAGTTTTATTTTTATTTATTTATTTTTTAAAATATTTTATTTAGCCCTGGCTGGTGTAGCTTAGTGGATTAAGCTCGGGCCTGTGAACCAAGAGATCACGGTTCGATTCCCAGTCAGGGCACATGCCTGGGTTGCAGACCAGTTCCCAGTAGGGAATGCACAGGAAGCAACCATACATTGATATTTCTCTCCCTCTCTCCTTCCCTTTCCCTCTAAAGATAAATAAATAAAATCTTTAAAAAAAATAAAATAAAATATTTTATTTATTTATTTTTAGACAGAGGGGAAAGGAGAAAGAGAGGGAGAGAAACATCAATGTGTGGTTACCTCTCACATGCTCCCAACTGGAGACCTGGCCTGCAAGCCAGGATCACGCCCTGACTGGGAATTGAACCAGCAACTCTTTGGTTCTCAGGCCAGTGCTCAATCCACTGAGCCCCACCAGCCAGGGCTCAGGGTTTTAAAAAATTATTTATTTATTTATTTTTTAGCGAGAGGGTAAGGGAGGGAGAAAGAGAGGGAGAGAAACATCAGTGTGCCAGAGAAACACTGATTGGTTGCCTCCAGTACCTGCCTTGACCAGGGACCGAACCCACAACCTAGGCATGTGCCCCAACTGGGAATCACACCTGAGGCCTTTCACTTTGCACGATGACACCAAACCAACTGAGCAGCACTGGTCAGGGCTCCTCCCAGTTTAACAAACACAAACTGAGCTTCTATGTAAAACGCTTTTAAAATAAACACACACACATACAAGTGAAATAGGTAAAAGTATAGATTTTTTTTACACACATCATAGAAAAGGTGAGCTAACGGAGTACAGCTTACTTGCTTTAAGAAAACCATGCTTTGCCCAGTTATCAGTATTGCAGACATGGGATTATTCATGTTCTCACTTCTGTCTCCCAACCTGAGGTGGAGGAGGGGGGCCGGCGTTGCTGGGTCTGATGGGAGTCTGAGATCCTTCTAGGGCCTTCGTGGACACAAGCCCCCATTTGCCCCTCAAATTAGCCTGGGATGTGCAGCCACCTTCGTGGTTCTCTGGGCCTTTCAGGTTCTCCCCAGTTCCCACCTCACTGACTCCATCACTCATCTTCTGGGCTTCAAGCCAGGGGTGTCTAATTTTCCGAAAGTCCCTCCTGGTGTTCCTCTTTCTTTGCCCTGGAAGTTCTACCCTTTTCCGTGTCCTATCTGACTATCTAAAGAATTTTTCTGAAGGTCTTGAAAAGCCTGGTTGTACTCTTCCTTGGAGCTGGGCCTCTTACTACTTTAGGTGTCCTGTCACCATTGAGTGCCGGATGGCCTCTGGAGGCCGCTGCCTCCTTAACTCGGAGTCCATCCCTTTTCCTGGGTGCGGCCACTGCTCTCTCCTTCTCATGCCTCCTAGTGGCCCTCTCAGGAAGGTTCTTTTTGTTAGCCCCTGACATGTTCAGTTCTAAGGGTATTTGTTAAACCCAGAAGACTGACCTACTCAAGCTTAATGACGGCAGGATCCTTTCCCTGTCAAATTCTGAATAGGGACCAGTTATTCCCTGTAGTTCTCATTTTATCCCCTACCATCCCTTTGACACCAATTGGTTTTTGCAGTATAAATCACTGTAGTTTAATATCCGCCCCCCCCCCAAAATACCTTAAACAAGGTGTTTGCTAAGGCAGAGATGAAATGGGACCCTCACTGAAGGAGTAACAAATGCCAACCTCTCCTATGTGCCTATTCGATTCTTTGGAAAGTTAGAAGGAAGGGCAGAGTAAATATTCATCAAGGGGATCCCATGGTAACGGAATCAAATGAATTGCATGATTACTTGTGTATCTCACATTTTCACAGTGTGAGAAAATTGATTGTTTAGTGGCACCATTAAAACTGGAGTATCCTTAAGGGTTCTATAAGTAAGAGGAAGTCTCGACAATGTTAAATTTGCATAGAATACAAATGTCGTTTTTGAGGTGGTTACTATTGTGAAATCACAGTAACTATAAATTGAAAATCTTGACTAGTGCTGACTCAGTGGAGTTTATATTCACAATGTCTCCCTTTCCGTGAGGGTCTGTTACTACTGAGATAGACCACTGGCCCAGGAGTCATCGGCTGTCCGCTAATGCCTCCACACGAAGTTGAATACACACCGAATCTAAAGAAAAGAATGCCAACTCACTCGGCATCCTTAAAGAAAACGTGGTAAGGCTCTTTTCTTCTTTCTCTGGAGATTTACATTGACATTTGCTCTAATTATTCTTGCAGTTTCATCCATCACAGTAGAAGCTAGTGAAAGGATAAACAGCTTCTCAGCATCCTTTGCTACAAAGAGTTTTATTTGCAATAACTTTCCTCTGGAAAGGCAAAAATCCCACCTGGAAGACCTAAAGTACTAGCAAATGAGAAGCAGAGGGCAAGATTCCTTGCAGGCATAGGAAGGTCCTATCTGGGGACAGGATCTGATGTTTCTGGGCCACATGGCCACATGGCCACATGGAGGTACAGTGAGCACTAATTTCACCATTTTTTTGCTGAGCCACTGGCTCTGTTCTCTGACCCAGGCCTGAGACAGACATCTACCAACCTAACTGCATCTGCTTCAAACCTCCTTTTTTAATTTAATTCTCACCTGAGGATATAGGGAGGGCGGGGTGGGGGGGTGGGGAGAGAGAGAGAGAGAGAGATCAGTTGGTTGGTTGCCTCTCGTATGTGGCCTGACCTGCATTTGAACCCACAGCCTAGGTATATGCCCAGATGAGGAATCGGACCTGAAACCTTTTGGTGTGGGGGACAATGCTCCAACCACCTGAGCTCCCCAGCCGGGGCTTACAACCTCCTTTAAGAACTGCAAATCTAGGGATGGGTGGGTGGGCTGGAATGGGAATAAAAGACAGAAACTGTACTGAATAATCTAAAATAAAAAAATTAAAAAAAAAAGAACTGCAAATCTTCCTACTGTTGTACCTCTTGACTTTCTACTAGAAGCATTTTCCCCCCCAAACCTGTAAGAACACGTTCTCAGGAAAAACTGAGGCAAATGCCTGGGGTTTTTGCCATAGATGGTTAATGGGATTGCACACACCAGAATTGGATTATTTTATCTTCAGTTAAGAACTGGAGAAAAATGGTCTGTATTTTAAATCCTGTACCTTGGAGAAAAATGCAATTGCTGTTGAAGAGTATATCAATTATTAAGTGCGAGCCAGTGCTATTTTGGTTGTATCTACAACGAGAAGATCATTTCCAGGAATACATACACTCCATTTCAGTCAACCCCAGCCCCAGTTTTTCCTCAGGCAGAAATAACAGCACTGGCCATGGGGGGAAGGGTGGGGCTGGGATCGTGGGGCAGGGAAATAGATTGTTATTGGGACAGAAGGGCAAGAACAGCAGGTGTTTTTGAAAACTGACTTCTAAAGTAGTTAATTTTGGTTCATTAACGTTAAGTCAGCTGTCCTCTTTGCAAAATGGATAGAACCGGAGTGGGGAATTTTCATTGATTTAGGAACTGTCTTTTTTTTTTTCTCCTGAGTAGACTATTCTCTCAGGATGTTTGAGTAGGTGATAAGGAGCGGAGTGGGGAATCCTTCTCTCTCTCCTTGGCTTTCCCACTTTCTTCCTGTCTAGGCTCAAGGTCTGCTTTGCTGGAGAGCTGCTCTTCTTGATCCTGAGCACCCAGTCAGGTAGCTGGGTCTCTGAGATGTCACTCTACCACCAGGCCAACAGCCTTTTACATTTCTTTCCGTATTTTGTATGGTTCCTGAGCCAAGATGCCTAGAACCTCCTGGATCCACACCGAATCCTTTCTGAATAGGTTGAATTTCCCCCTTTTTTTAAAAAAAAATATTTTTAGACAGAGGGAAATGGTGGGAGAAAGATAGGGAGAGAAACATCAGTGTGTGGTTGCCTCTCACGTGCCCCCTACTGGGGACCTGGCCCATAACCCAGGCATGTGCCCTGATGGGGAATTGAACCAGGGACCCTTTGGTTCGCAGGCCAGCGCTCAATCCACTGAGCCACACCAGCCAGGGCCCCTATTTGTTTTAATAGACTGATTTGAGAGAGAGAGAGATCGATTTGTTGTTCCACTTATTTATGCATTGATTGGTACCCTGACTGGGGATCAAACATGCAACCTCGGCATATCTCGATGATGCTCTTACCAACTACCCGGCTAGCGCACCTTTCTGGACTGTTTTATTTCTTTTTTGGAAACAATATTGAAGTGTTTGAATTAATGGTGGACAGTTCTTTCCTTGCAGTCCCTGGTTTCTACATTGTCTCCTTCCTCCAGGGACAGGTAGGAGAGGATGATGGGACTCAGATACCACTTGAGCTGATTCCAACAACTTTTATAACTAAAGCACATGCTAGATAGGGAATACAGGGATACTCACTGATCCAGGGGAGGGGACCACTATATGAGTAGGGCTTCTGTAGTGCTTTTAAATGCCAGGGGGCATGCACTGAAGGTACAAAAGGAAAGCAGTGCCAACGTCTCCTCTGCCAGTATGTCAACCATTTAACAAAACTAAAGTGGGTTTTCAGAAGAGCCTGGATTTCCCAAGCTGGTTAATTCTGGCCTCACTTTACATATATGCTGATACTGTCCGTCCCACACTGAAGACAACTTTAAAAACAAAATTTATCTAGCCCTGGCTGGTATGGTCAGTGGATTAAGTGCCGGCCTGTGAACCAAAGTGTCATCGGTTCGATTCCCAGTCTAGGGCACATGCCTGGGCTGTGGGCCAGGTCCCCAGTGTGCCTCGTGCGAGAGGCAACCACACATTGATGTTTCTCTCCTTCTCTTTCTCCCTCCCTTCCCCTCTCTCTAAAAATAAATAAATAAAATCTTTAAAACATTTTTTTATTCATTTGTGTTTTACAGAGAGGGGAAGGGAGGGAGAAAGACAAGGAGCAACATTGCCTCTATTGCGCATTCCTAACCGGGAACCTGGCCTGCCACACAGACATGTACCCTGACCTGACGGGAACTGAACTGGCAACCTTTCGGTTCAGGGGACAACGCCCAACCCACTGAGCTACACCAGTTAGGGTGGGAACTTTATTTTAATCAACAGTAATAGCCATTCAGTCCTTTAACAAATAGTTACTGAGCTTCAGCAAGGAGCCTGGCACTATTTCAGGAGCTGAGGACACTGCTGTGAACTAGACCCAGGGTCCCTGCTCTCAAAGGAAATGAGCAGAATCTGGTGGGGATACAGATGATAAACAAGGAACAGATGGATGAACAAGCTGATTTTTTTTTTACAGTGATAAGGAAATTAAAAAAATAGGCTGATATGCTAGAATGAATGGTTGGAGAAGGCCTCTCTGAGGAAGAGACATCTGAAGTAGGACTTGACCTGCAAGGAGTGAGCCATATAACGCTCCGGGTCAGAGTGTTCCAGGCAGAGGGAGCAGCAGGGGCACGGCCCTGCATGTCACTGGGCAGAGGAGGCAGGACACAGCAAGGATGGGCTGGAGGAAAAAGAGAGAAGGGGAAGTTGGTAGATGTGTGCTGAAATTGTATTTTATTTTTTAAACTCTTTCTTCAAAATTGAAAACATAATTCTCACATGTGATTTTTAAAAAAAGGACAAAAGGTTTACAATAACCAATAACAAGTAGGTCTTATAGCTACTCCAGCCTTCCCAATCCCTCCATGAAGAAACCACCACCCATAACTTTCAGAAAACTTACCACATATCTGTATTTACATATCTTTACTATACAGAAGGAATCAGCTCAAGACCTAGGCTTTGTTGTTTAGCAGTTTGGCTTAGAAACGGTTCTACATGAGCTTATATGAACAACAGCATTAAGCTCAAGGATATGCTGCTATTTAAAACAGCTAGTCTCCTAATTATGGACATTTAGGTTGTTCGTAGACTTTTGCTATTGAAAGCAATGCAGTGGGATCCTTAAATGTATGTCTTTGCAAAATATATGACTCTATCCGTAGGGCAAATAACTGGTATTAAAATTGCTAGAGCACTAGGTGAGTGCACATGAAATTTTAATATCCACAGTCAAACGTGTGCTGACCTTTTTCACACTCTGGAGAAACTCTGGAGGGACTCTTCGTTATAAATATGGTAAAAGGGTGCATTTTGGTCTAGTCTGGAGGAATAGCTGTCAACATTCAAAGACAGGCTTAAATGAAGCCCGAGGTTTGAAATTTTTACTTTTACTCTTTTATTATGGACAGTTTAACATAGATAAAAAATAAATAAAAAGGAGGAGAGATTAATGAGAGTAATGTAATCACCCCCATCACCTAGCTTCAACAATTACCAACTCATGGCCAATTTTGTGTCATCTATGTTCCCATCCACTTGCCCCTCCCTGCCTTTGATTATTTTGAAACAAGTATCAGACATTATATGATCTCAAATATTTTAGGATAACGAAGTGACTTTTTGAAGATTAGTTATCTTGTAGGAAGACCCACTCAAGATTTGCCAGATTCTCTCCTCTGGTTTTACCGAACGTGTTCCTCTCTCCTCAGAGGGGGTTTGATGTTCAAATGGGCCTAGTTTGAAGGGGACTGAAGCTTCTTTGTTCTGTGTACAATGTTCCTTGTAGCTTCTTCAGTAAATGTCTCTATTCTTTATATTACATGGCTGGACTTTCTGGACAGTCCTATCTGTCTGTCTATCTATCTGCGTGTGTGTGTACACATACATATATGTATATATATATTTTAAAGATTTTATTTATCTATTTTTTAGAGAGAGGGGAAAGGAAGGAAAAAGAGAGGGAGAGAAACGTCAATGGTTGCCTCTTGCACGCCCCCCACTGGGGACCAGGCCCACAACCAAGGCACATGCTTTGACTGGGAATCAAATTGGCAACCTCTGGTTTGCAGGCCCGCGCTCAATCCACTGAGCCACATTGGCCAGGGCTATGTATATATATCTATATATTTTTTTTTGAGGGAGAGAAACCTCAATTTTTGTTCCACTTACAGATTCATTGGTGGATTCTAGCATGTGCTCTGACCAGAGAGATTGAACCTGCAACCCTGGTGCATGGAGATGACACTCCAACTGAGCTATCCAGCTAGGGCTCCAGCTAATATGTTTTATGTCAATCTAATTCTTAGGCTCAGTTGAGCACTCCAAGGGAGAGGTAAAAACTTGCCTCCCCTATAATAACTACACAGTAACCCTCCAACGCTGGAACTGTAGGGAAGGTAGTGTTCCTTTTGCTTGAGTAAGAGCATAAAGTTTCCTGGAGCAGACAAGGTGAGATATTGGGGTGGGATGGGGTGACAAGACCCTTTGGTGACTTCTCACTTCTAAGAATGGGGTCGACGTGGTGCAATTGTTATGAGGGCAGTTTATTGAAAGTTACAAGTTTACCTTCTACAGGGATAATCACGGGTGATGTCTGTAGTCTTTCATTTACATAAAAATAGAGATGTGCACAGGATGTGTTTCCATGAAAAAAGCTGACTTTTTAAAGCACCCACTGGTTCTGCAGATACCGAGAAATAAACTGGTGTAAACACTTGGAAACATGAATTAGCAGTAGACTCGGGGCTTTCTACACTGGAGTTGATAAGCAAGTTTCAAGGACTGGCAGCACCCACAGGGCACATACACCACTTGATAAAGCCTCTGGGCAGGGTGGGCGGAGTCTCTGAACACAGCTAGTTGTGCAACGTAAACTGATGGAGGAATCTGTGTTCAATCCGAAAAGTCGGCAGTTAAGGGTCACAATGTTCCACTGCCTTTTTGACATTTCAGGTTACTTATTTGTGATTGGTCACATTTTTAGATGGATCGACTCACTTGTCCAATTTGTATTTATTTAGAACCCAGGAATGAGAGTGAGCATGGCCTCTCTGGACTTGTGTAAACATACATAAACCGAGATTTTTCCAGTGTCGAGCCCTGAGCTTTAGCCCGCTCTTCACATCAACTCATTTAATCCCAGCACCACCCCTATGATGTAGCTATCAACATCTCTGTTACATGGAGGAGAAAATGGAGGCCCAAGGACATTAAGGAACTCGATCCAGGTCACTTAGCAAATAACTTGTACAGCCAGAATTTTAATCTAGGGAGGGCCCTAATAACCAGTTTAGACTTTATTGTGCAGACAATAATACTGTAATATTGTAATTCTGTAGATCTATAGACCTTTTTGGTTCTCAAACTGGGAAATGACTCTATTGAAATGAGCAGAAGGAAGAGCCGTCTGGTGGCATAATACAGGATTCACAGGCGGAGGAGAGAACTGGACTGCAGAGAGACCAGATAGAAGGTTGTGGTAGCAATGCAGGCCTGGAGATGGAGTTCCTAGAGTTTGGAACTAGAAAACCTGGTTCCCGCCTGTCTCTACCATGATGCTCCTGACTGGGGAACCTCGGGTAAATTACAGCCACATCTGGAAGCCTCCTTACTCCTCCCTAAATAATGGGTTGATAAATCAAGACAACGAAATCTCTTGGTTCTTTCCAATTCTAAAATTCTGCCTGACGTCTTTAAATTTTAATGCATCCTAAAGATTTATATATGAAGGCCTTAAGTATCACCCACAATCCAGAAAAGAATTTAGATGTCATAATTCTTAATGTAGTATTCTTTTGAAAGTACAAAAGAGTAGAACTGTTTTTAAGAATGCTTTCTAAACCAGACAAGCCAACTGTTTCTGCATCTTACTGTTTCTTTGTTTAAGAAAATGATCTGGGTATTGTTGTTGTAGCAGTCATTGAGGAATCAAACAGGAATATGACTCTTGAAACAAATGAAATGATTTAAACCCATCTCTAAGAAATGTTATGAAAATATACCTAGGAGGCACAAATTGTATTAACATCATATTAATTTGTTTTCTGAGCTCAAATTTAATTTAAAATGTGACGTTTCTTTAAATGGTTCAATCAACAGACTTTAAAGGATTTTAGATGGTGAACACAGGAAATAAATACAGTAATGTTGGAGCAAGTAATCAACAAAACAGTTCTGTGTTCTGTGGCTTCTGATGCTTCTAGAAAGTATTTTTAACAACTCTCTGAGGAATTGGCTCTTGCTGGTGTGAAGCCAGGCTCTTCTCTCGGCTCACATCTGCCAACTTTTCTCCATCCTCATGTCCTATAACAAATCCATTTCCAAGCTCTGCTGAGCCCCTGGTTTCCGGGTTTCCTTTCTCATCTACAAAGACTTGGGGGTGCGATTCTCATTCCGGCGTTGCAGAAATGGACTTCTCAGAATAATCCAAAAGGCAAAGGAATCTTCCCGAAATAAAGCTTTCATCAAGCCATTTCTATTATTAAAATTGTTCGGGATCCCTTTGCTTATAGGATAAAATCTAAATTCTGCAATTGAGATCCCCATTCTTTCAGCCAAGTGAATGCATTCGCTTTCTTTAGACTTTAATCCTTCACATCTGAGGTTCTTCTCCTTGTAAATCTCCTTTTCCTTTCAGGCAGCTCAAGGCCATCACCTCCTTCACTCTACCTTGAGACGCATTTCCTTCAGGATGTTTTCCTGGTTTAGTGGCTACTTAGCAAATAAACTCCTGCTTTTAAGCTTTTAATCACATTAAGTCCTTTTAAGATAACTATACAAATCTAGGGGTAAACAACTTCCACGTTACATTTTTTAAGAAACCACTCACCAATAAACTAGGGGGGAAAGGGGGAAGAAAAAGGAAAGAAACCACCCAGTGAAAACGTAATCATAGATACATAGAACAGACTGACAGCTGTCAGAAGTGGGGTAGGTTGGAGGGCTGGATGAAAAAGGTGAAGGGATTAAGAAAAAAAAAATAAAGACACAGAAAACAGTATGGTGATTGCTAGAGGGAAAGTGGGGGTGGGGGTGGGCAAATGGGGGATAAATGGTGCCCGAAAGAGACTTGACTTTGGGTGGTGAGCACGCGATGCAGTGTTTAGATGATGTTACTGAGTTGTACTCTTGAAACCTGTATGGTTTTATTAACCTATCTCACCCACATAAACTCAATTAAAACTATAAGAAAATTAAAAAAACATCCAGTGATTTTCTTTTCTTTTAACATTGTGATAGAGAACACTCCAATTTTTTAGCTGTCTGGATTTTTCTCCAGGAAACCATACGAGACCTAGGACAAAACGACTCTTTTTGGTGACCTCTAGTGGGCACGAGACAATCCTACAAAATCACGAAAAGTAAAGTAAAAACCCTTCCCAGTAACCGGCTGGGTTACTCTCAGGTCAGATGACCACATCCCACCCATCTCCACCCTTATTTTTTCTTCCAGTATTTGTTTTGGATTTAACATAGTTTTACGTTACGACTCACCTGCTTCACCTCTGTGCGGGCTGGGCTGCTGGTGTCAGATAGGTGAATTGCTAGTAGCAGTTTAAAATGTTAACTGCCAAGTGGAACCCACTGCCTGGGCATTGACCAGAGCAGAGCGCAGGGCAGTTCCCTCTGCGGAGTCCTAAGGGGCTCTTAAAGCTCCGAGGACCGTTACTGCAGCCAGCTTGGGGGCGCACGGCTGTAATCATGACTTTAAGAAAAGGAGGATGCAGACGAAGGCAACGAGCAATTCTTGCTAGTGGCAAGGCGATTCTCCCCAGACTTCCACCCCGCTCTAGGGGAAGAGTCAGGGTAGAGTCCAGGCGCACTACCCGTAGGCTCCCTCTTAGGACAGGTGTCCCAGAAAGCGGGAGCTGGGGCCGCTCTCCTCCGCGGGAGGTTGGCACTGAGGTTGGGTGCTGGGGTGTGTGGCCGCCTTCGGAGCACGCGGTACGTTATATCCGCGCCGGGAGAGGAAGAGCAAAGTCGGCACGAAAAGCAGTTGCTGGGGTGCCTTCTCTGAGAAATCCTTTGGGCGGTCTCAGAAACCGAGCTGGGTTCTGAATAGTTTCTGGAAAAAGCTCTCCAAACGCCCTCTGTCCCCGCCCCTCAAATCCTGCACCCCAGTCCTCAATCCTCCCTACCACATTGTCGCCTCCCTTTGGGGCTGTTAAAAGCGTCGGTGGGGCTGCCCAAGTCACCCCGATGGCCCGGGGCGGGACGCAGGAGCAGGCTCCCCCGCCGCACCCCGGCATCCCGGGGTTCCCCGCTTCAAACCTCTCCGCCCCGCGGACCCCTCTCGGCCACTGCGGGAGCGGAGGGGGAGGACAGCATCAGGAGGCGGGGAACCCAAGGTCCAGGGCGGGGCGCCGGGGAATCCCAGCTAGAGCGAGCCCGAGAGGTGCGGGCGGGAAGAGGAGGGAGGCGCGCGTTGGGAGGTGAGCCGAGCTGAGCCGGGAGGCGAGGAGGCCCCGCCCCCGCCTCTCGGAGCCGGCTCCTTGCAGCCTCCGAAACCGCTCACTTTGCTTCTTGCCTCTGGACGGCCGCGGGGCGGTTGCTACATCCGCGGCCGGAGGGAAAGCTGGGGACCAGGAGCCATCCCGCACCAGCTTCCTCTCTTGGCGCCCGCGCCCCTCAGAGGGAACAGCGCCCTGCTTTGAAGAGGACACCCCGGCCTTGGAGGGGGCACCCCGCGGGCGCAAGGGGCGGCGGCGCTGACAGCTTCAGTCTCCGCCAGTGGGGTGCAGAGCTGGAGCCGGAGGGGACCCTCTGGACACCTGCAGGTACCGCCTCGCGGAGGGAGTGTCTCTGGGAGCGACACTGGGCTGCCGAGGAGGCTAGAGCCTAGAGATCCCCGGGCCAGAGAAGGGCAGAATCGGAGCTCCGAGGCAGAGTGGGCCAGACAGCCCGCGGGCCCCGACGGTGCGCTCCGGGATCGGCCAACATCGGGCAGATCCTGCACGGCTAAGGGGCCGCGGCGCATTCGGGCCTCGGGGCCTCAGGGCCTCGGGGCGGTCAACCATGACCTTCGGGCGCAGCGGGGCGGCCTCGGTGGTGCTGAATGTGGGCGGCGCCCGGTACTCCCTGTCCCGGGAGCTGCTGAAGGACTTCCCGCTTCGCCGGGTGAGCCGGCTTCACGGCTGCCGCTCGGAGCGAGATGTGCTCGAGGTGTGCGACGACTACGACCGCGAGCGCAACGAGTACTTCTTCGACCGGCACTCGGAGGCCTTCGGCTTCATCCTGCTCTATGTGCGCGGCCACGGCAAGCTGCGCTTCGCGCCGCGGATGTGCGAGCTCTCCTTCTACAACGAGATGATATACTGGGGCCTGGAGGGCGCACACCTCGAGTACTGCTGCCAGCGCCGCCTCGATGACCGCATGTCCGACACCTACACCTTCTACTCCGCAGACGAGCCGGGCCGTGACGAGGCGCGACCCGGAGGTGCGGAGGCAGCTCCTACCAAGCGTTGGTTGGAGCGCATGCGGCGCACCTTCGAGGAGCCCACGTCGTCGCTGGCCGCGCAGATACTGGCCAGTGTGTCGGTGGTGTTTGTGATCGTGTCCATGGTGGTGTTGTGCGCTAGCACACTGCCCGACTGGCGCGCCGCAGCAGCCGACAACCGCAGCCTGGATGACCGGAGCAGGTACTCCGCCATCCCTGGGAGGGAACCCTCCGGGTAGGACGCACTGCTTCTTTGCCCGTCGCGTCCGTCCTGTCACGTCCGTTCGTCCAGTCCGTCGGTTCCGTCTCTGTCCTGTATGCCTCTGGGCGGCTGAGTCAGTCTGGGTTTGGGGCCCAGCGAAGCCCCAGGCGCGGCCAGCAAGGGACGGTTGGTGCTCACTCCCCACCCCTATTTCGCGGGCACTAGTGGGCTCTGGTCCACACACAAAACACCCCTCTTGTGGACCAATCGCCGAGCATGGGGAAGGGCAGATAATAGTTTACTTCTGAGCAGTTAGCAGCTGGTTAATTAGATTTTTCTAAACTTTTATTGGTAGTATGCAACAATTTAAAATTGAGCTAAGAGCAGTTTGAATTATCTACCAATTTTTGGTGGTTTTGAAAAGACAGTCTTGCTATTGTGAATGTGGTGTACTAGACACTGCCTACACAGTCTATACACTCTATAATACGTGCTGTAATGGAATTGTTATATAGGGCATTAACTTAACGTTAGACTCTAGATAATAGGTTTCTGTGCTCTCTTCTCTCCTTCCCTACAAAGTATGGAGTTAGCAAAGCACCTGCCCACCGTTTAGTACCAAAGATTCACACTGTACCATTCAGAGAGATCTTTAGTGTGGGGAGGGAATACCTTGGTAGAAGAGAAAAATCTAAACTGCCTTAAATCTAGGGACAGTATTTGAGTAGTTAATTTTTTTTTCACTTTAGGATGAAAAGAAAATATTTAAATATTTCCTTAGATCATTTTTACCTCGGTAAAATTGGACTTTCAAGGGAGACAGCCTGTTTGGGCACAAATACAAAATTGCATATTTTGTTTTACCTTTGATACTGTTTTAAGATTCCTCTTCATTCATTTTTTAATTTAACTTGCTCCAGGTAATCTTTTCCTGATAAGCATGCACATGTTTCAAGGCGTTATCTGCCTTGATATTACAGTGGGTTTCTCCACGTGATATTCTTCCTTTGGAGAGTAAAGATTTTTTTATAAATCTGAGAAGTAAATAAAATTGCCTAGTACTATGGAGTCCACTACTGACTGATAGGACATCTTGGCATGAGATCCAAGATATGTGCTTCGGAAGAAAACTCATTAAGAAACTAATTTTGTTTAATGTATTAGGTTTTGAGTTTTCAAATTACCACTAAAAATTACTTATTTGGTACTGTAACAGTACAGTGAAATTAATTTATATACCTAAATACATAAGTGCCCTTGATTCTCTTAGAGGATCATAGGAAAATGATTGGCCTTGAAATGATTCACTAGTAATTGTAGAATTCTAAGGTTAGTGAAGGTTGAGGCTACATTAGCAAAGGAAGTGGAAGAATTGAGCTATTAGTACAAATATTTAGGGAGTTGGCTAAATCAGTATATAAGCAAAAACAGTCAAATAAGCTGAATAAAATTTGGGGGGGTGGGTGGTTGGGAGAGGAGGGGAGGGCAGTCTGGAGATCATTAATGTAAAGCACTTGGAAAGAAATGGGAAACAAGAATAATAATTTTAGGGAGAGGGGGAGAGAGAGAGAAACCAAAAAGGGGAGAGACAGATGGAAAAGAGGAAGACTGCAAAAGAAGTGAAGGAAGAAGATAAGAGTAATGCTTAATTTGTGTATGTGTGTTTTATGTATGTATATAATTATTCAAGTCAGAACTGTTTCCTAGATACGCAGATATTTCAGGCAAAAGCGTCCTTTCCTTGGCTTAATGGCCCAGTTTTAGGCTTCACTCTGATGGCATGTGAAATCAATATCTGTTATCCCAAACAGATAAACTGAAGGATGACTGAATGACTGTGGAGTCTGCATGCTACAGAGGAAGCCCCTGCAGGCCTCCTCCACCACACAGGGCCCCTCAGCTGGCACTTCCGTATAATCTCTCAACCCCTGCTTGCTTATGGTTGCTGAGATTAGTCTTTCTGAAACATCATTTTCATCGTTGATTATACTTGGCACCTGCCAAGTAAAGTCAAAACTTCTCTCTTGGCCTTCAAGGCTCTTGATGCCAGAGTTTGCCTTTCTTAACTTAGCCTTTTGTAATTTGCAAGCATCTTTTGAGTATCTGCTGTATTCAAGGCACTATTGGTGTTCCAAATATTGTAACTGTTTTTTTTTTTTTGTGAAGAAAAGGTGTCAACTTGGTGATGCAGAAATCAGATGTATAGCTGATCAACAATTTGAGTTGAGCGTTCTGAGAAGGCCTTGAAGGAGTAGGAGGATGGAAACAAGCCATCTTTGGAAGGTTGCAGAGGTTGTACACTGGCACGGGGTATTATTGATATAAACTATAGTGTTCACAACTTGTACAACCACGTGTGCCCCACCTGGAGAATTTTTCCAGGTAAAAGAAATGGCATGGGCATAGGCTTGAAATCTGGATATTATGTTGAGTGGGTATGAGTCCAGTAATGGCGTGAGAGATGGATGGAGAGAAAATGTTAGAAGGCCTGGAAAGAAGGGCCTTTGCAAGCTGTAATTGGCCATCAGTGGGTTTGGGGTGAGTGGGTTATAAAGTGGGGTGAGTGACATATAAAGTAATGTCATTCATGGGTTGTGCACTGAAGACTGGAGATGGGAGAGATTGGAAACAGGAGGATGAGTTTAGAGGTCTCTCCATAAGGAGGGAATGAGAGCTTGGATTGCTCGAGGTAGTGAGAATGGAGAAGAAATGACAACTCTGGAAGATATGAGGAAGAATCAAAATTAATCCAGGGCATTGGAAGCATACAGGCTCGGAAACTGATAAATAGACCTCCAGGCCCTAGGAGCACTCCCGCCACCTGCAGGCTCCATTTGTCCAGACTGGCCACACCCTCAGACTGCTTTCCCTTGCCTACGAAACAGATCGTAAGTCCAGCCCAACTCAGATTCTGTTCTCTTTTGAAGGCTTTTCTGATTGCACTAGTAAATGTGAGTTTCCTCTTGAATTTCTTGAGGGATTGCTTACTTGTGCTACTTATTTGGCATCTATAATATCCTTCCTAGCGTGGTCATTATTTTTTCATATAAACATGTCCTGGCTTCTGAACTAGATGAGTTGAGGAGCCTGATAAGGCAGCTAAATTCTCTTATACTATTTATTATGATAGCATCTTCTAGAAAAAAGTGATTATTCCTGCACAATAAATATCTACGGTATATTTTACATTTCAGAATATAACCTTCCAGGAATATATCTTCTCTGCGGAGGTTGAAGAGCTGTGTGGGTAAGGCTGTGGTCTGCAGGTGGCAGAACTCTCAGTTGAGGAGGACAGGCTCCTGTGCTAGAACGAGGAGAATGTCTGTTGACTCAGGGAATAATTGTTTATGAAGAACGAACTTACTGTGCAAAAGGAATAAGGATAAGAGTATGACTTCTTTTTGTTGACCTGAAATTTTGGAATGATACCCAATCTGAAGTTTGGAAGAAATCTAGAGAGGTTTCTAAATCAATAATTTGAAAACTTTCGTGTATGGATATGATCTTTCAAATTGATTTTAGATGGTTAATAACCATATAAATGATAGTTTCAAGTCCAAAAAGCTACAGAAGCAAGCCTTTCTCCATTACCCAACCATTCAGTTCTTTTTCTTAGATGTAAGCAATGTTACAGTATTTTCTGTCATTTCAAAGACATTTTATATATTTACAAAGCATATCATATATGTTTTCAAAAACAAAAAAACCAGTGTGATAACACTGTCCTGAAACTTGATTTATTAACTTACCAACATGTCATGGAGATTGTTCCACATGAGTCTGTAAAGAACTTCTTGATTCTTTTACGCAGCTGCATAATATTCCCTTGTAGGGAGTAACTTCTAGGCATTTATATTGTTTCTTGTCTGCAGGATATGATTTAATGAATATCCTTGTGCACATGAATTATTTTGCTTTTATTAAAGTATATCCATAGGCTAAATTCCTGAAAATTAAGTCATAGGGCATGGGTACTTTTAATTTTTATAGATAATTCCAAATTACTCTCCAAAAAGATTATATCAGTTTACACTCCCTCTAGCAATGTATGAGAGAGCATGTTTCTTCATAATCTACAAAGTGTTCATTGTACTTTATATCTTTATCATGCTGAAAGGTGAAAAATATCTATTAGCTTCAATTTGTTTTTTATTTTGAATAAAAATTATTAATCTTAACATATTTTGGAGTTCTTTATCTTACTTTTTGGTGAGCTATTTTACCTTTTGCTCATTTTTGTCAATGACTTATAGTGTGAAGGGTTTTTTTTTAAGATTTTATTTATTTGTTTTGAGACAGAGGGGAAGGGAGGGAGAAACAAGAGGGAGAGAAACACTGTGTGGTTGCTTCTCATATGCCCCCTACTGGGGACCTGGCCTGAAACCCAGGCATGTGCCCTGATTGGGCATCAAACCAGTGACCCTTTGGTTCACAGGCCAGTGTTCAATACACTGAACAGCCAGGGCAGTTTGAAGATTTTTTTTTTAATTTTTTTTTATTTTTATAGAGAAGGGAAGGAAAGGCGAGAGGGAGAGAAACATCAGTGTGTGGTTGTGTCTCTCACATACCCCCTACTGGGGACCAGGCCCACAACCTGGGCATGTGCCCTGCCTGAGAATCAAACCAGCAACCCTTTGGTTTGCAGGCCCGCGCTCAATCCACTGAGCTACACCAGCCAGGGCAGATTTTTAAAAAAATATTAAGAAATTAGCCTTTTGTTTATGAATTACAAATATTTTGTTCTCTAATTTAGGGCTCCACTAAAAGAAACCTATATTTGCCTCAGACATAGTAGCTATACCTTTAATATCTATTGTGAAAAAGTACATGATTAAGGAATAATTGTGAATTCTAACCATTTGTCAACTAGTGTTTGCCTCCTGTCAGTCACCATGCCAGGCACTGGGGATACAGAGGTACAGAAGACAGGGTCTCACGGAGCTGGTGGACTAGTGGGGGTAGTGAGAGGGCGGACAAACAGCAAAGTCAGCAAATAAATCGGAATTTCAGATATTAAGAGAAACACAGAGTCTAGAATGCAGCAAGGGTGCTTCTTTGTATAGGATATGAGGAGGTGATGTGAATTGAGACCTGAATGATGAGAAAGACCCGGCCTTGGAGAGGGAGGGAAGGGTGTTCTGGACAGAGGGAACAGCGAATGCACAGACGGTGGGACAGTGGCCTCCGCTTGTCTACAGAGCAGAAAAGGAAGGCCCCCGTGGGCTAGCATTTAGTCCAAGGGCAGGAGAGCATCAGGCAGGGACTGCGTGCCCTGGGAAGAAGGTTGGACATTATTCCAAGTGTGACGGCTAAGCCCTTGAAAGATTTTAAAGCAGAAGGAAGATATGACCTGCTGTGTTTTAAAAACACCAGTGACTGCTGGGTAGAGAATGGACTGAGAGGGCAACAGCAGAGGCCGCAAGACCTAGCACTTGAGAGAATGTGGAACTTGCTCTAGGAGAGTAGCTGTCAAGATGGTGAGAAGTGATTGGGCTTGGGCAAAAATGTGGATTTTTCTAATGATGACTCATCTGCCAGTGCTAGGACGGTGTGAGGTATCATTTATTGAGTGAAGCAGTGTTAGGACCCACAGACGTTGGGGGTTCCTTTTGCTTAACTGCCTTGGCCCACATCTAGTGAGCTGTGGCAATCCACTTCTTCTCTATACAGGGCCTGCTTCCCATTTGGGGTCTTGTGTGGAGAAGGTTCTGGAGGCAGGATATCCTGAGGGTGAGTGGGAGAGGGATTATGTACCCTTTTCTTTTTTGTGCAACCCAAAGCCATCTTAGTGAGAGGACCATCCCTTTTTTTTTTTTATCTTTTTAAAGGTTTTATTTATTTTTAGAGAGGGGAAGGGAGGGAGAAAGAGAGGGAGAGAAACATCATTGTGTGGTTGCCTGGGGACCTGACCCTGCAACCCAGGCATGTGCCCTGACTGGGAATCAAACCGGTGACTCTTTGGTTCGCAGCCCATGCTCAATCCACTGAGCTACACCAGCCAGGACAGACCATCCCTTCTGTTAAAGATCTCTGGTGAAGACATTCACAGCTTCCCTTAATGAACAATCCTAGTAACTAATCTTAGAATGAAGATGTTCTTAACGCTACATCTGATTGACAAGACAAACTAAAGATTTTTCAGGCAGTGTGCCTTCTAGTAACATTTGAGTATCATTTCAATACTGCCGAGGAGATTAATAGTCTTTGGGTATTTGAACATACAGTCTTTTAAAATTACTAAGCATTGCTGCATGTTTCATAAAAAAAATGCCCTTTGCTAGTCAGAACTTTGAGAAAGGGTGAGATGTAGAGTAGTTGTCCTTGTCACTTTTGGTCTCTTCAGTCAGTCTCAGCAGTAGCATTCTCATTTGAGTTTTAAATTTCTGTAGCATGCAGGTCTTGCTGTAATTTTAATCTGTTTTTTTTTAAGAAATTATTTCTAACAGTTATTTCATGTGGGACTTTTGATCTTTAATTTGTATTGCTTTGTGTTGTGGTGGTGAGATTTTGAGATGTAAAGATGTGAGAATTTCTTACCGTGTTATTTTAAGTCCAAGTTTAAAAAATGAAACCATCACAGTGAAACACCAGGTGATGGAAATTTAAAAACCAATTGTATTATTTCTATTGCCTTGTAGGCCAGTATTATATAAATCCAGTTGGTTGTTAAGTACTTTAAACATAAAAGGCGGTGTTTGAATCTGAAGATGGAAGTCTCGGTGATTTTACTTTGTAGATAAGGCGGATATTTTCAGAAGCCAGTAATTAATAGATCTCTGATAGTATTGAACATAACCCAGACTTCGGTTAACTTCCGTTCTTTCACAGTGGACTGTTTCTTTTAATATGCGTATAGGTTTTTCTGTGTGCTGCCAGTTTTAGAGTTCGGTGGAGACTTTCTTTTGTCAGTAGCTTTTTTTTAATCAAGGTGCTTTCTTTTTCCTTTTTGGTAAACAAGTCATCGTTAATATTTTTCTCTTTATTTTTTTAAAGTGAAAATTTTGCTCACTGGAAAAAGGTATGGTTCCAAGGGTTATGACATGAAGAGTAAATATGCCCCTTTCTCCTCAATCCCATCCCAGTTTCGAGTATTCTTCCAGAAATACTCCGTAAAAATGTACAGGCACTTTCACACATACATGCATATAAAATTATATATGCACATTGTATAGATTTTAAAGAGTTTATAACTTGGTCTTTCTATAATCTTGTTTAGCATTTTGCTTTTTGAGCTTAACATCTTGGAACTGTTTCCATATCAGTTAGCATAAATCTTCCTGATTCTTTAAAAATCTGTATGATATTCCTTCGTAGGGATGGCTCACAGTCCATTCAACAAGCGTCCAGTCGATAACAGTATTGGCTCTGACAGTTAATATTTAATACATACTTCACATATGCTAGTCACTTGTTCAGTTTTTATGTGTATTTTGTCATCTAAGTCTCATAACAATCCTATCAAGTAGGACTGTTATTGTTCCCATTTTTTAACTGAGTTTAGGTGGGTTAAGTGGTATGTTCAAACTGGCGTAGTGAGTAAGTGGTGACCCGGTATTTGACACCCACATCCCTGCTCCACTCTGCTATGGAATGGTTAGTTTGACTCTAGTTTTTCAAAATGTAAACAGTGATGCAGGGCACAACTTTTTCCATAGATCCTTACAAATTGATGCACACGTCTGCATGTATGTTCAAGAAATGCCAAAGGGGAAAAACGGCTGGGCTAACAGGATGAAAGGAGTCCAGCACCACGCATCATTAATAACAGCCGTTATAGTAATGCAGTTAATAATGGGTAGAATACTCATATTACTAATATTTTAATAGCAAACATTTGGAAATAACCTTTTAGAAAATATAACGGCTTTTTTGAGATATAATTCATATACCGTGGAACTGACCTTTTAAAGCGCATATTCAGTGGTTTCTGTATATTGTCAGAGTCATACATACAACCATCACCATCCGTACCTTTTTAAGCATTATGGTTTGGTGGTGTGTTTGAAGGAGTATGAAATGTTCATAAAGCTGGAGCCCTTGAATGGCTAGGAAAGGGACTTGGGCATTTTGACCGGGCAGATAAATCAGGCAAAGCAACAGGCAAAACATTCGTGCTTGAATTAATTCATT
Organism: Trachops cirrhosus; assembly: GCA_028533065.1. NCBI lineage: Eukaryota > Metazoa > Chordata > Mammalia > Chiroptera > Phyllostomidae > Trachops > Trachops cirrhosus. The sequence continues at coordinate 124,256,097 of CM052543.1, forward strand.
TGTGAAATTCATTTGTGAACTTGTTGGAGCGTTTGGAATGGTTATGTATATTTAATGATTTTCTTAGCTTGAGAATAGCAAGGACTCCTCAACTCTTGCCTTACTGGAAAAGGGAAGTATGTAATTGAGGCAAAAAAGATATCAAAAGGAAAAGGCTATGGTAGAAAGAACCCAGAAATCGAAGTTAGGAGACCACCCTAGCCAGTTAATTCACTGCCCTACTCTGAGCTTGTTAAGTGGGGTCATCACACAGATGGTCAAATGAGAGAAGGAAGACTGAGCCCTCAACAGGAAGCTGAACTTCCTTAGGTCTTTATCTTTCCCTGCTTAGACACCTTCTCATGGTCTATCTTTTCTTCTTTTTAAAGATTTTTATTTATTTTCCTGAAAAAAATTTTTTTTTCCCAGAGAGAAGGGAGGGGAGGGAGAGAGAGAGGGAGAGAAACAATGATTGGCTGCTTCTCTCAAGTCCCCCACTGGGGACCTGGCCTGCAAGCCAGGCATGTGCTCTCACTGGGAATTGAACCAGCGTCCTTTCACTTTGCAGGCTGGTGTGCAATCCACTGAGCCACACCAGCCAGGGCTGTCTTTTTCTTGAGGTTGCATGTCAGTGTGTCTTAGGTTCCTTTTAGTGTGGAAATTCTTTTGAGAACAGAAATTCTTTGCTTCACAACACACAATTCAATACCTTGTAGATGGGTAGGCACTCGGTGTATATTTTTTTATTGAATTATATGTGTGAAAGACCCATGCAAATACAGCAGCATTTTCTTTTCTGATAGGCGACAACTTATAAGTTATTTTCAACCTATGAGCAGGTTATATTTTAAGAAATCAATTGCAAATTGTTTTCGTGGCTCCCCAGCCACTTACTCATTAATTTAGACAAACGTTTATTGAGCAACTACTAAGTATCCGAGACTATTTTAGGTGCTGGGGACATGGCAGTGAACAAACAGAGCCCCTGCCCTCAAGAACCATGTATTCTAAACAGACGGAGATAAGTTCTATGAAGAAACAAAGCAGAATACGGGGCTTACAGAGTAAGTATAAACCATGGTCAGGAAAGGCCTCTTTGAGAAGGTGATGGATGTCTGAATAAGGACCCGGAGGGATGCATTGAGTGCGACCCCCTGAGATGGGTGTGCCGTTGATCTGTCGGAAGAAGAGCAAGGAAACAGTGGTAGGGAATTGGGAGCAAAGGTGGGAAAACAGATCTTGCATAGCCTTAGAGATGCACCAAGTAAAAGGAATTAGTTTGGGTAGTCTTTTTTAAAAGAGAAAATGATCAAGACTTTGACTTTGTGTATGAATGTGGGTTTTAAGCTGAAGACATACTTTTTAAAGATTTTATTTATTTATTTTTAGAGAGAGGGGAAGGGAGGAGGAGAAACATTGATGGTTTCAGCGTGAAAGGTCTCTGACAGGGAACCTGGCCCTCAACCCAGGCATGTGCCCTCACCGGGAATCGAACCAGTGACCTTTTGGTTTGCAGGCCAGCACTCAGGTCACTGAGCCACAGCAGCCAGGGCTGACTTGACTTAATTTAAAAAGATCACTCTGGCCCAGTGCGGAGGCAAGGGTGGAACCAATGAGGACATTAGGACCACCATTTCGTCCTGACACTCCAAGGGGTGCCTTGAGTCCTGGGTCCAGGCAGCTAATGGGCCTGCCATGTTGGCTCAGGTTGTGGTGGCATCTTTTTTTTTTGTTTTTTGGATAAAGATACCGTTGTAATTAACCAACTTTGCCCCTGACGTCATTGTTTTATTTTTACCCCGACACCGTTCTATGCCAGGGGTCTGGACTGGCCCCCACTCCCCATTGCAGGACTGGTGGCGGTCTGGAGGAGGGGTGGGGACACTGTGGCTGCAGACCTTTCATGCCCACTGCCAGTTTCTGTACAGTCCTTAGCTAAGAATGTAAAAACCATTTTTAAATGGTGACAAAAAACCCCAAAAGAATACTGTTTTATGACTTGTGAGAATTACCTGACATTCAAATTTTAGTGTCCATAAACAGAGTTTTATTGGAGCATCACCATGCTAATTCATTTACATACCGTCTGTGGCAGCTTTGCCGCTACGTCGGCAGAGTTGATAGTTGCCGCAGAGACGGAACAGTTTCTGTCCGGCCTTTTACAAGGCCCGGGCCTTCCCGGCTGCGCTCCCTCAGACGCTTTCCTTTCCAAGCCTGAGTTTTCTCATTTGTAAAATAAGGATAGCTGATAGTACCTATGTTTTGAGAATTGAGGACCCAGGATTTGATTGCTGATTCTTGTCTTCTAACCAGCCTGATGCCGAACTCTGCCCTTGGCTCTCAGCAAAGCCTACCCTGACTCAGATTGTTCTCTTTTCCCAAGAACTTTCCCTAATCAAAGCGTACTGTTCAGTCGTAGGAGTTCTGGTGAGTAGGAGCTTTTATTAGTGTTTATGGTTGGGGTGGGAAATCAGGTACTTATAGGTTAGGGATTTTCTTCTACAGATTACAGATTTAGATTTGCCAGTTTACTCTGAATTGGTAAGTGTGGGAGGTGGGTAGGAAGGGATAGGTGATCAAAACTGGGATTCACAAGATAGGTCCTATTAAATCGAGGACTGTGTTTTTGTAACATTAAAAGTTTATGATTGTATAGGAAATAAAATGGGAAATACACTTCAAAAAAGGGAGTGAGTCATATTTTTTAATATGTGGAATAACTCCGTTGCCTTAAGGCATAACCACGACAGCCCTCACCCTCCTCTAGGAGCCTCCTATGCACGAGGAGGAAGAACCAGAGTCATTGATGACGGGCAGGTGAGTTGGCGCGGCTGTACGAGGGAGCCCAGGGCTGGGAGCAGAGCCTGGCAGCCTTGAGTGTCATGGAAGGGCTTCTGGTGCGGCCTCATTCAAGTCTACACCACATTCCCTGAGTGCCAAGCACAAGAACACAGTGGAAGTGTCAGTGGCACCAAACTGGGTTAGGAGGTGTATTCTCCACCACCACATACAGTTAAATTTTTTTCTGCATTAGTTTGGTCGAGGTGAGAAGTGGGAGAGAAAGGAGGAGAGAGAGAGAGAGAGAAACATCACTCCGCTGTTCTTATTTATGCATCCACTGGTTGACTCTTACACGTGCTCTGACTGGGGATCGAATCTGCAACCTTGGTACATCAGGATGAACCTCCAACCAACTGAGCTAGCTTCCAGGTCACCATATATAGTTTAAAAAAAAAGTTTTACCCAAGAATGCCCTTGACAAAGCAATTAAAATTATTATTATTATTAAAGATTTTATTCATCTATTTCCAGAGAGAGGGTGAAGGAGAGAGAAAGAGGAAGAGAGAGAGAAACATCAGTGTGTGAGAGATACATCAATCGGTTGCCTCTCTCACGCCTCTGACTGGGGACCTGGCCTACAACCCAGGCATGTGCCCTGACTGGGAATCGAACCAGTGACCCCTCAGTTGTCAGGCCAGCACTTGATCCACAGAGCCACACCAGCCAGGGCAGCAATTAAAATTATTAATTATATTACACCCTGACTTTGAAGTATGTACTTTAAAGTCTTCTATGTGATGAAATGGGGAGTCGAGGAAAGCTCTCCTGCTGCAGACTGACAGACTGTGGCTGTCTCGAGGGGAAGCGCTGTTGCGGCTGGACGAGCCGCATGCAGAACTAGCACGGAACACCATTTTTCTTTCAAAGAGTGACTGGCAGGCTGTGGTTCTTTAGACCTGAGTGGATAGCAGACACTTCGTTGTAAATGAACTGGATGAGTCTGCCCCTTCTAGGAAAACAACGGACAGTAATTGTTGCCAGTGATAAAATCAGAGATTCCAAGTAAAAAACAGGATTCAGAAAACTCGAATCTGCCATTGCATGCTTGTCAGCTTCCCAATACTTAATCATTTTTCTGATGTGGTTGGTGGTGATGTTAACCAGTGTAATCTGTGAAATATCGTAGAATGAATGTGTTAACATTGGAAGGCCCAGGTCATTCAGTAACCGGTACATCCTAAGTGACTAATACCGGATGTGTGCAAACTGCGAGGGCAAGAGATCCACCCTGAGTGCCGCAGACTCCAGTGGATTTTAACGTAACCAAATACGGAAGTTCCGTGATAGGATGTCAGTTTCCACATTGCTCCTGACCTTTAAGAAATTACCACTCTATGAGTTTTGGTGTGATATCAAAAAAGCATATCCACATTTATCATAAAAGCCTATTAAAGTGCTCTTCCCTTTCCCAACTATCTGTGTTTGTATACTTTAAAATAACATAGCAGAACATACCAAATGTGGAAACAGAATAATTCAGCTACCCTATATGAAGCCAGGCATTAATGAGATTTGCAGAAAGGTAAAAGACTCACTTTGCTCACTTTTTGTGGGGAAAGCATGCTTATTTTCATAAAAATATTCCACATATATGTAAATATATGTTTTTTTAAATGGAATACATATTTTTTAAAAAATTCCTAGTTTTAACATTTAACATGGTAAATATCAATAGAGATAACATACATTAAACATAAGCTCTTTGGGGGTCTCAGTAATTTTCAAGTGTAAAGGGATCCTGAGACCCAAAAGTTGAAGAACCACGATTTGAAAGGCACCCGTTGCCAAGTCCTTCATTCTGTCCGCTTCTGTAAAACCAGTCTGCATGAAGACGTGCCTGTGGTGAAGGCATTGGTCTTCACAGTTCTTCCGTTTCATGAGGCATTCCTCCTACCATCCTGAGTCTTATTAAATAATGTGCATTGTCTAACATTGTAAAAATTACAGATGCTAATGAAAGACACCACTCAAAGTATTTTTATTTTAATAATCTTGCCTTTGCCATTCCCAGAGAGAGTCATGTGATAGCAAAACAAAGAGGACACTGGTAAGAAATACCAAGAGAATTAGGAAGATCCGTGAGACAGTATCCAGCAGGACCTTACTTCATCCAGGCAGCAGGCTCACGACAATGCTCGATCATCTTTTCCTTGTCTTCAAGTTTGCTCTTCCTCTTTCCCCCATCCCTCCCTCTTTCCCTCTCTGTGGTACAGTTCAAAAGTGAGAAGGTCATCATAGAGAAATGCACTATTTACACAGCATTTGAAGTGGAAAAAATAAATTAGTCTCTTCCTTAGGAAAGTACATCTGATTTGAATGATTGGTTTAATAGTGAGGATTGACTTTGCACATTTAATTACGTGGTGGGCATTTTCCACAGTCTGAATAAGCTAGGTGCAGTTCCAACGTTTTGATGAAAATATATTGAAAGCACGTGATCAGATGTAAACATTTAATAAAAAATGTTGTGTTGACAAATGTACTGAAATATTTTATTTTATTTTATTTTATTTATTTATTTTTTTTAATATATTTTATTGATTATGCTATTACAGTTGTCCTATTATCCCCCCTTCATTCCCCTCCACCCTGAACACCCTCTCCC
>CM052543.1:124262021-124280412 GCA_028533065.1 Trachops cirrhosus
AAATCTTTGGTTGTCTGACTTCCATAAACTTCAATTTTCTATCAGTTCTGGTTGTTATTTTGTTTCTATATCTTTGTTGTCCCTATCTTGGTTGTGCGAGGAGGCACAGTGCGTCTACCTATGCCTCCATCTTGGCCGGAAGTCTCTGAAATATTTTAATATCCCAACCCTTTCTGATATTATCAGGTTTAGAACTTGTGCCCCAAAGTGGAAAAGGAACTGGTGTATTTAGCAGTCACTGGCTGCGTCTTGGTCTAAGTGGTTTCTGTTTTCTTTGTTTCTTTTTTTTATGCAGTACCTCCTAGGAAGTGAGAAAGTGAATGACTCTAATTATGGGCAGCAGATCTGATTGCAGGTTAGGGGACTGGCGGTGTTTGCTTTTAACAAATGTGAAGAATCTAATTGATTTCACAGCAGATAAATCATTGAAAATAATTCCACCTCAACTTTTAATTTTATAAATATCACACCTATAGGAAAGTTGCAAGAAAAATACGACGAACAGCCTTATATCTTCCACTCAGATTCCCCTACTGTGAAGATTTTGCCTCATTTTGTCTATCATCTATCATAATATAACAGTATTTATTCTTGATTTGATCTATTTGTCTGTCTACAATTATTCTCTGCTGAAACTTTTGAGAGTCGGATGCAAACATCTTGACACTTGATCCCGAAATACTGCAGCACTTCCCTTCTGGAAATCCGGATGTTCTCCTGTCCAGCAACAGAGGGATCACACTCAGGGTATCACTTAGCATCGATGCTTTTGAGACCCTAGGCCAGTCGTTTTGTAGATGCCCCTAAAATTTGAACTTGTCTGATGGTTTCATCGTAATTATTTTCAAGTCAAATCTTTTCTATAGAAATACTATATAGGTGTAAAAAGAATTTTTGATAATCAAAATGTGATATTTTCGCATATACTTGGAAGGAGGTAAAGGAAATTGAATAACATTCCTATAATACAAGTCCTTCCATTTTCCTCTACTTGTTTAAGTAAAGATTCTCAGCTCTTTTATCTATAAAAACAAAAATAGGAATACAATGTTCAGATGATGTGTTATTGAATTGTACACTTGAAACCTATATAATTTTATTAACCAATGTTACCCCAGTAAATTCAATAAAAAAGAAAAAGAATAGGAATAGAAATGAAGCCGAATCTATGTCGTTCTACCAATGACATGAGAAATATTCATTTATTAATTTGATTATAAAATATTCACCTGCTGCAAAGACATGAACTAATTGGAAAGAAAAAAACCCTGAAGATGCAGTTCAAATAAAATCTTACTTTTTGTTTAATTAGTTATATACTGAATTTTGCAATAACTCAATGAAAAATAACAGATTATAGCAAGTTAAGTTACAGGTAAGTAGGTAATTAAGAAAATTAAAGATGTAAGCATAATTTTTGATACTGCAGAGACGTATGCTAGGATATTTAAAGTTTTTCAAGCATATATTACATGTACTTGAAAGTATATTACAGTAGAGCAAAATTATATTGAAGAAATGGAATGGAAATGCAAGTTTTATTAGAAAATTATAAAAATGCATAATTAGGTTAAAGAAGAGTTTGTTAGTGTAATTAAAATTAAAAAATACATGTATCAATTTTTGAGAGGAAGGGGAGAGAGACAGAGGGAGAAACATGATCAGTTGCCCCTTGTATGCCCCTAGACCAGGGGTCAAACCTACAACCTCGGCAGGTGCCCTATCTAGGAATCAACCGCCAGCCACCCGGTGCACTGGCCGACGCTCCAGCCTTGCCACGCTGGCCAGGGCTGTTGGTGCATTTTTAAAATGAGAGTTTGTGGGTTGTATGAAAACACTAAAGTATTTGGATTCATTAGATACTTTAAAAAAGTGATGTAACGGTGTGGCTTATTTTAAATATTTACAACATGGCAGAATTTTCATGCTTTGTAGCTGTTTTAACTTTAAAATTGTCAAGTGTCAAAATAAAAATGTCTAAGGATGATACATAGTTTTCCTAAATTCTTTCATGGGTCACATGAGCCAAAAGTATTGGGACCGCTGTGTTCAAGTGGGCTAGAGGCAGGGAAGAGCTGCCGGGATTGTTTTGGGAGACTACATTGCTATAGGGGGCACCCAGAAAACCCAGAATTATCTTCTGGTGGGTGGGCCCTTTGTAGTTCAGGAGAGATGAGTGTTTTCGGAACCCATCTGTATCAGTGTACCAGCTGGTGGTTTTGAAGACTCTCACCACCTTTGCCTAATACATGGTAGGTGATTTACGAGTGCACCTGCCCACACTGTGCTGAATGTTCGGCAGTTTTTAAATGTTTTAAAAGACTTTATTTATTTACTTTTAGAGAGGAGAAGGGAGGGAGAAAGAGGGAGAGAAACATCAATGTGTGGTTTCCTCTCTGTGCGCCCCGCCCCCCCGCCCCCACGACCTGGCCAGCAACCCAGGCATGTGCCCTACTGGGAATCGAACTGGTAACTCAATCCACTGAGCCACACCAGCCAGGACTGAATGTCCAGCAGTTTTTGACCCTCGTGCCCCACCCTTCCTATTTGTCCAATCTCACCCCAAGCAACTTTTTTTTGTTTTCCCAGATGAAAAAGTCCTCAAAGGGAAACATTTTGCTGATGTGGACGAGATGAAACAAAAAACTGGCAGAAGCACTAAAAGCATCAAAATCTATGAGTTCAAAAACTGTTTTGAGCTGTGGAAAAAATGTCTCGATAGGTGTATTGCATCAAATGGAGAGTGCTTTAGAGGTGACTGAAATTTAAACATGTAAGAATAAATACACAATTTAAAAAAAAATAAATTGGGGCTTTTTGGGCCTCGTGTTGTCATGAAGTGTCAGGAAGTCAGGGAGAGGGCACCCGCTGGGGCAGCAGCTCCCCAAGTGACACAGTGAGTGACTGTACCTTTACAAGAAGGGGTCAGGATGCATTTCAGCGAGCATGTAAACCCTGAGTAGCAATACTGAAATGCCTGGGAGACAGCATCAAATTTTTGGCTTTGATAAAATGCCAATTAATAGAACACTTCGTGACAGGGTTTTATCCACCCATTTATTTACTAATAATGTGTGTTGATTTATGATCACCAAGAATATGGTTGTGTGATGTGATATAATACGTTTTGAGGAAAAAGAAACATTTTCATTGGTGACACTTTAAAGGCAGCCCTTCGGAGCAGTGTGACTGGTCTGCATGTCATCTTGTGAGGACCTGCACGTATGTGCACGTTTCCTCGTGTGTGCGCCATGGGGGTGGGTGAAATAAGGATTACAGGGCTCCCCACTGCATGCCCGATGACGCGTGAGTTGTCTTGTTTAGACAGAGCACTCTGAGGTCACTGGCATGTCAGGTTACAGGTGAAGGCAATATAGAAGTCAGGTGATGGACTGTGGGCCGCAGCACATGAGAGCGAGTTGGAAATCACCCACATCCAGAGCGGGTGTTCTTGGCTGAAACTCCATTGCTTTCTGTGTGGCAGCAACTTCGCCTTTGGGCGTGCGGATGATGTGTGGGGGGCTTTGACTCACATCCCGAGAACTAAATTAAGGACCACATTGGATTTAATTGATAGTTATTTTTACACGTGCCATTTAAGAACAAGTGAAGGAAAGAGCAGAATTTTCAGTCTCTATAAAGATAAAAATAAAGTTTTGCCAGGTAACAGTATAATATACATGGGGCTTTTAAAATAAATTGTCCCTATTTTTCAATTAATCTGTATAATTTAATTAAATGGTGTTTTAAGGCATTACAGCAAATGCCCTGAAGATTTTTCAATATGAGAGACTATTAAAAATAAAGCAGAAGTTAAACATTAAAAAAGTAGAATTCCTGATGCCAGTCAAAATGTGTTTTCCTTGATGACAGCTACCAAAAAGTTAAGCAGCAGAACAAAACAATCTGTGAAATCAAAGAAACACACATTTTCTTTTATTTCCTTTTCTTTTCTTAACAAAGGTAAGAAGAGGAAATTATGCATCATACCATTACAGAGTCCTCCAGGCACGTGAGAAATACAGATTATAGCACAATGAACGCCTGTGTTCCTACAACCCAGCATAAGTGAGATTAAAAAAAACCAGTTGAGTCCCCAGGGTGCCGCTTTCCTGCTGAAATCTCTTCTTTTCCCACAGAAATAGCCACTTTCCTGACTTGGAAGTTATTTCCACACACTTAAAAGTACTTTTTATGTGTGCTTGCATATGTGTCTGCACGTAAAATATAGGATTGTTTTGTGGACTTAAAACCATTGTTTTGTGAAGAGGTATCGTCAGTGGGATCTGCGCCTTGCCGTTTTAGCTCAACTTTATCTTGTTTAGGTTCTCACATGTTGATATTTGTTGGGGATACCACCCCTTCATTTCAACTATAATGTAGTAAGTATTGATTCACTTGTTCTGCTGTCCGTGGAAATTTTGCCGTTGCAGTGGTGCTGCAATAAATGGCTTTGTTCACGTCCCAGTGCACATAGAGGAGAATCCGTTTAATGCATCTCCTAGGACGGGAGGTGCCGTATTGAAAGGTCTCTCCCGGATGTCGCTAACGGCTCTGCAGAGTAGTTGTGCTGATTTCTTCTTTTGTCAGTAGGGAATAAGAGTCTGTTGCTCAGTCCTCATCATTTCTACACCTTGTCAGACTTTAAAACTTTTGCTAATCTGGCTGGTGTGAAGTATCTTGTTTTTTTGTTTAAAAAGTCCATTTTACTGAGATATAATTTACATGAAATGAAATGCGCTCATTTTTAAATACCTTATTTTGCCGTGTATAGCATGCTCCTGTGTATAATGCACACTCATGTTTTTGACCTAAACTTTCAGGAAAAAAATCTTTTCTTTTAATTTTTTAATTCAATTTTTTAAAAAGATTTTATTGACTTATTTTTAGAGTGAGGGGAAGGGAGGGAGAAAGAGAGGGAGAGAAACATCAATGTGTGGTTGCCGCTTGCATGACCCCCAGTGGGAACTTGGCCCGCAACCCAGGCATGTACCCTGACTGGGAATCGAACCAGACACCCTCTGGTTCAGCAGGCTGGCACTCAGTCCGCTGAGCCACACTAGCCAGGGCTTTGACAGATAAATGTTTTGTGACTATTTTCCTCTAGTCTTTGGCTTACCTCTTCATTTTCACTGTACCGAAGTTTTTTTTTCCAATTTTTATTGTTTTTACTATTTATTGACATTTAAGTAATTTATAATTTCTTACTATTATAATTAATGGAATCAAAGGACATGAACATTTTTTATAATTTTTTTAAATTTTAATTGTTGTTCAAGTATGGTTTTCTGTCTTTTATTACCATCCCAGCCCACCCCCCACTGTACTGAAGTTTTAAAAACCTTGTGGAATTTTAAAATTTTGATAAAGTCTAATTTATCAGTATTTTCTTTCACGATGACTGCTTTTGTGTCCTGCATAAGAAAGTTTGCCAACTGCCCAGTAACAAAGATGATTCCTGTGTTTTCTTCTGAAATCTTTACGGTTTTAGCTTTTACCTTTAGGACTGTTTTCCATGTCATTAATTTTAGTGTGTGGTATGAAGGATGGTAGTGCATTATTTTTAATTTTTAAGAAATCAACACAAGAAATACATCATTTTCTCACAAATATTTAATGAGACTGATAAAGCAGCTGCACTCACTAATAAAATGTATTACACCATTCATTTATTCAAACAACATTTGTTGAACTAAGTGTCATAACTAGGCCAATACAGTGACTTAAAAGAGAAACACACACACGCAGAGCCCAGTTTCCCCCTGCCTGGGGAGACACAGCACACGTACAGCTGGGACGCAGTGTGATCTGCACTCGGCTAGAGATACAGGCTGGCTGGCTGGGGGACACAGGAGAAGCCCTGCCATGCTAGGAGCCTGGAGAGCCTTGAGGCTTTCCAAGGGTGGTGATGCTTCAGCTCAGACTTGAAGGTCTGGTTGCTATTAGCCAAGAAAGAGGGATAGATGTGCAAAGGCCAGAGGCCTGAGAAAGTCTTACACTGGAGCAGAGGGTCCAAAGCAGGAGTGGCGTGAGCGTGATCTGGAGCCTTGGATGACCTGATCATGAACTCAGCTTTTATCTGATGATAGTTGGGAGTCAGTAACTCCAGATGGGCAGCTGAGAATTGCCAGGGAGCTGAGATTTGTCGCTTTTAGTGCTGTGAATGTTTTATACAACACTTAGTTTGTTGTTTGAAAAGACTTACAAGTGGATATTTTAAACTGTCCCTATAAGTAATTAATTTTTTTATTTTTACATGTGTGTTGGAAACTTTGTATGTGAAGAAGTATCATTTATGTTCTGAGGTTTGCATGTGAGTACCTGTTACACAGTAATTAAGCAAAAATAACTAAGTTGAGCTCTGGACATATTATTTACCTGTGATTAGAAAATATCAAATAGCCCTGGTGTGTGTGGCTCAGTGGATTGAGCACCTGTCTGAGAACCAAAGGGTTGCCAGTTCAATTCCCAGTCAGGGCACATATCTGGGTCGTAGGCCAGGTCCCCAGTAGGGGGCATGTGAGAAGCAACTACACATTCATATTTCTCTCCCTCTTTTTCTCCTTCCCTTCCCCTCTGTCTAAAAATAAATAAATAAAATCTTTTTTAAAATAGCAAATAATGATATTAGCATGAATTACCTCACTTGAGAAATACCATTCTTTGAAATTCATTTTCTGAGTGGCTCTTTAGGTAAAAACTATTTTAACATCAAAATAATTCAATGCTATTAAGAAGAAAGAATAGATACCAGTTTTTAAAGATGATCTTGTCTGAAAAAGGAAGATAGTCTCTTGATATTCCATCTAGTTTCATAATTCTTTTACTAATGAATTGCCAATTAAGTAAAAAGGGAGCAGAACCCATCTGGTAGTTGTAGGGAATGGGAACGGATTAACTCTCATGAAGAGACTGATTTTCTTACAGCATTACTTAGATGAGTTTGTGTCCCCCTGGGGTAGTGGTGAAGGTGCTGGCAGAGGTCACTGTACCTGCAGGGGGAAGGGGGGCCCACATGGACTGGAGACCGCAGGTGGCCTGGAAAGGTGGGTGCTGATGTTTGCTCTCATCCCTGGGGAGTGTTTTGGAAGTAACAATCAGAGCCATAGATTTCGGGACTCTACACTTGTGTGACCACCTAGGACGTGGTAGTCTTCTAAAAACACATTCCTTAGCATCAGGTGAAGAGAAACTACCCTGATGGCCCTGACTTTGAGAGTCTCAGGTGAGTCATATGCAGAACCACGGTGGTTTCTGCACAGTCGGCCCAGAGCCAACGTCCTCAACTGCAGGGTAACACACATGAACACTGAAGCCGATGCTGATGAAATTCTTTACGTACTTGTGCTTCCAAAAGACGCTGTTAAGAAAAGAGAGTGGTTCAGAGTGGCCATCTCTTGTAATAAGATTTTTCTGGGTGGTTTTCTTTTCTTCACTTGCCTTTAAATAAATAAAGGGACAGTCTTAGGGGCTCTGTCTGGTTTCCTCTGACTCTCGCGTCTCTCCAGGAGGCTCCCGGCAGTGATGAATGTCTGCTGAGTGGTGGGCGTCAGCTCACATGCTTGTACCCATGACTCTCTGCCCTTGCCAGCCAGCCAGGGGCAGGGCCTTGCTGAAGGCTTCTGGCATCTGTGCCGCATCATCTCATTTCATTTCTTTCCCATCATCCCCCAGTCGTCCCATTACCTCCTGCCTGATGGCTGTTCCCACAGCACACTTGGCCTCTTCCCCGCCCGCTGGCCTGGCAATATGCCTGGTGCATAGTAACCTCTTCAGAAATGCTTATTGAATGAATGAAGCCACCTCTAGCCAAATCTTTAATGGGTTCCCTTTGCCTTTAAAGCTGTGACTTGACTTTCAAAATCCATCAGCTTTGCCACAAGGCTTCAGTGTACACACCCAACCATGATTCCTGCATTCACCCTCTCTTCCCGCTGCACACCTCACTTTGCAGCCAAGCCAGGCCCCACATTCTCTGAGCACGGTGGTGCTTTTCTGCCTGTGTGCCTTTTTCCCACAGTCACTGCTTGGTGTGTGGCCTTTATGTTTGTCTTTGAATATTTTAGTGGTCCCCTAAGCAGACCATCTGTCTTCAGTCTCTCCCCCAGCAGACACGGTCACGCTGCCCACCCACCCAACGTCACAGCCAGGCCACGGACTTAGCCTGGAGCGTGTTTGTAAAATAGGGATAATGCAATAGCGACAGCCAACTTGTGGGCCCTGAAGAGTAATAATAACATATATAAAAGTTATCCTTTTATATAAAAGAAAAGAATATCCTTTTTAAAAGATTTTATTTATTTCTAGAGAGAGGGGAAGGGAAGGAGAAAGAGAGGGAGAGAAACATCAGTGTGTGGTTGCCTCTCACGTGGCCCCCACTGGGGACCTGGCCCGCAACCCAGGCGTGTGCCCTGACTGGGAATCGAACCAACGACCTTTTGGTTATATAAGTTATTTTTAAAATCATATAGTTAATACTTGTGAAAGAATCATAGATGCTTTTGGTTAAAAAAAAAGTGGATTCCTACCTTTACAACCCTCTACCTGCTAATCTTCTTTCTCCGTTAATAACCACTGTTAATAGCCTGGCTTCTTTTCTGGGTCATATTTACCTATATATGTGACATGGTATATTGAAAACATCAGCCTCATCGCAGTTATTTCAATAAATGGTACCCACGATTATTGCCATCAGATTAACTTTGGGCTTGAATTTACCTTTCCATATTTATTATCTGTATTACCTGCTACCTCCCTTAGGTTACTTCTTCTTTTTTTAAACTTTTTGAATGTAATTGCTTTCACTACATCAAATTTACCCAGCACTTTCCTGACTTTGCTTGTGCTGGTCTTTCCAGAACACAGGGGGAGGCAAAAGGAAGTTTACGGTTTTGAGTACCTGAGACACAGGGTTTGCTCTTCGATTATTATTTACTAATTATCGTATTATTTTCCATACGAACAACTCTAACCCTACTTTTGCCCCTCCCTGTAATTAAATTGCCACTTTATCAAAGAAGCCTCCCATCAGCCCCCAGATGAAGGGAAGCTGTCCTTCTTCTGAACTCAATGTACGTTGATTACAGCATTTATCACTGTCTTCGTTTTATATTTGAGTTTATACGGATAAGGTTGTTGTCAGGAGGGGATGTCTTACCTTTCACTAAGTTGTCAACTTTTGTTGTTGTTTTTTAAATAATTTTATTTATTTATTTATTTTAGAGGGAGGGGAAGGGAGGGAAAAAGAGAGGGAGAGAAACATCAACATGTGGCTGCCTCTCACGTGGCTCCCACTAGGGACCTGGACTGCAACCCAGGCATATGCCCTGACTGGGAATTGAACCAGCGACCCTTTGGTTCGCAGCCCACACTCAATCCACTGAGCTACACCAGCCGGGGCTTTTGTTGTTGTTTTAAAGTTTTTGTTTTGAAATAACTTGATACTTACAAGAAGTTGCAAAAATAGTACACAGAATTCTGGCATACCCTGCATCCAGCTTGGCCAGTAATAACATCTCAGTAACTATAGTTAAATTCTGTCTCTAATTCATCTTTCTAGGCCTCCTGGTGACTCTGAGGAGCCTGGTATACAGTAGGCAGTCATAAGCTTTATTGTTTGGTGAATGAATGTGTGCTCCATGAGCTTGGAATCCCATTCAAGTTGATGGGGATATTCATCCCATCCTTACCCCAGGACTGGCTGGAACTGGCCTGTCTCAACAGACCTGGCACGCCTCCTTTGTGAACCCTTGGTTGACCCACCAGGCAGGAAGGATGAGAGAGGGTTCTGGAACACAGACCTACATCTGAGATTCATTTCTAAATAACACTTGAGGAGGGAAGTGGCTGTGGGCGTGGAATTGGCTGTAGGCTGATGGGGCTGCATACTTGCTGGTTTGTGATAGTACCATTCTGTTCTCTTTTGTATGATGAATGGTCTCAGTTCTCCATCTCAAAGAGTTAAAAACTGCCACACTGACAAAGCATCATCATCATTTCTTTCTTAGAGTTTAGAATTCATCTCTGCTAAGTCACACTCAGTAGATATATACATACTATATATACTACAGGCATACCTCATTCTGTTGCACTTTGCTTCATTGTGCTTCAAAAGATGTTGGCTTTTTTTTTTTTTTTTTTTTACAAACTGAAGGCAAGACCCTCTACCAGCAAAATAATTACAACTGGCTTTATTGTGGTACTTGCTTTGTTAGGGTGGTCTGGGACCAGACCTGCAATATCTTTCAGGTATGCCTGTACCTCAGGTTCTACCAAAATGCACTTCATGTTTTGGGGTTGAAAATAGAATTGATTATGCCAGAAAGAGGCCGAGAAGGTAAGGATTATTTGGAGTAATTGTCTGGGAGTCTTCACAGAAACACACTCTGAGATATTCGTCCCATGGATGGAGATTGATGGACAATGAGTAGCCCCCTGCCGTAGCAGAGCGAGCGCTGGGGTCCTTGGATACACGGTCGAGAACTTGGCTGTTTCTTTGCAGAGGGTTGTTGATTCCTGTTCATCTGTTAAGAAAGGACACGGATCTGGTGCCTGTGTTGGCCGAAACAGAGGTCAGAGGAATGACCGAGGAGACACAGTGGTGCAGGGAGGAGGCGCAGAGCCCGGTGTATTCAGGCACGGGAGAGAGCCGCCCATCCCTGCCTGCCGCGGGGAAGGCAGAAAAGGCCAGGACAGCCGGAGGCGGGGGTTGTAGGGAGGAGCAGTCCTGCAGAACACTTTGCTGTACTCTGGTATTTTCCATGTAATTTCTGAAAAATGTCAGTTTTGATCCATGAATGGGTTAAGAACTGACAGGTTGAAAAATGCTGCTGTTTGACACGTATCATTTAATATTAACACTGAACATTGTCATAAAATTATTAGTCTTTCTAAGGTTCCTTAGAACTTCAAAACCCCGTAGATCCAAGATTCATTACATGTGCCGCTGTCGTGTTTTAGCTGTGTGACCTTGGAAAAGGTGTTTCACTTCCCAGCCTCAGGTTTGTCATCTGTAAAATGGAGATAGCAGGGGATATGCCCACTTTTTGGAGTTCTCGGAAAGGATTAAATGAGATGATGTCTGTGAAGTGCCCAGCACAGTGCCCAACTGAAAGGCCTCAATAAGTGGTAAATATTTTTGCCAGCCTTGTGTCCATGATCTTCCATAAGTTGGGGCCTCTAAGGAATCAGAATAGGCTTCCAAAAAATATGTTCCCTAGTTACCTCCTTTAGTTCTTTTTTTCTATTTGTTTTTTGTGGCAGTCACCTTTGGGAGTACCCAACTGTTGGCTCTGGGGCTCAGGAAACAGCGCTTGGTTCTCCAGCAGTCGTCGGTGGTGGCATTGGCAGGAGTGCCGTCGGAAACACGGGGGATTTTGGCAGGCTTAGTGGTGTTTGCTGTTGGAGACTGCCTTGGCAGAGTCCTCGGTGAGAGGGATGCCTGGGCTTCCCACTGATTCATCCCTTCAGTGTGGAATTCTGGCTAACCTGCCTCTGACTTGGGGGGTGGGCAGGGAGAGCCCAGGGGGCTTCGTCATAGAGGCGTTTACCCCTTTGAAATTCTCGCACTGAGGGATCATTCTGCACCTTGTGGGTTTCCTCCTTTTTAAGCTGAACAACTTTGGCTGCTGGTAGAAATAATTAAACAGAAAATGTTCTGGTATTTCTGGCACAATTAAAATTTTTACTCTTCTTAATTTAATAGAATCTTAGGATTTTATTGCCAGGAGAGCCCTTAGGAGATCGATGCAAGTCTGCCATGTGAGAGGCCAGGGTCCTCCCTCAGAGCGGGAGCAGGTGCAACGCTCTTGCTCACGTCCCTTATCCCTTCACGGTAGCTGTTAGCTGGTGAACTGGTGACATTTTAACCGTAGTCACTGCAAGAAAACCATTACTGTTACTACTTTGTGAGGATCTTACTGTGTTTACCAGTTTATTACCTAGGATTGCAACCCATTTAGAAATCTCAGTGGCTTAACCTGGCAACGATTTATTTGTTGCTCACACATCAGGTCCAATCAGAGTCGGGTTCTTCTCTGCACAGACGCTCGGGGACTTGAGCTCATAGGGGCCCCGCTGTCTTGTAGCCATTTTGGAGGGCACAGGCCTTCCACGTTGCCATGGCAGGGAGGAGAGTCAGCACTCATTCTGTGGTCCTGCCCCAAAGAGACAGAATCATTTGGCAAACAGCTCATCTGTCAGACCTGGTCATATGACCCTGCCTAACTGCAAAGGGGCTGGAAGTGTGGGGGACATATGGAATATTTGATGAGCATTACCAGGGAGAAGTGTTATATGGTAATATATATATAATTTTATATATTATATAATTTTATTTATATAAAATTTATGTAAATTCTATAATATATTTATATATTTAATGTATTTATTATATAATTATAATTATATTATGGTTTTATATATTTAACATATATAATATATATAAAACAAATGCAGCTTCTTCTCTCGATCTGCCAAGTTTCATTACTCCCAGTTTTCTAAGCCACCAGGTTCACAGAGGCTGTCATGGAAGCAGCTTTTCCTGATACTCTGGTGGGGACAGGGAAGCACGGCCAACTGCAGAGTAATGAGGTCCATGAGCAGAGGGACAGATAATGCAGCTAATGTGACTTCAGCTGCTGACTTTGTGTGGTAAGCTTTTGCCCCCGAAGATACCAGACCCTAATCCCTGGAACCTGTGGATGTTGTCATACACAGCAAAAGGGGCGGTCCAGATGTGGTTAAATTAAGGCTGTTGAGATGGTGGGATTATCCTGATTATCCCACCAGGCTCTAAATGCTGTCACGTGCATCTCCATGAGAAGCACGCAGGGGGAGATCTGACACTGTGACAGAAGAGGAGGAGACAGTGGGGCCCTGGAGACAGATTACAATGACTGGCTGCCAGCCAGGGAATGCCCACAGCCCCCAGAGGCTGGAAGAGGCAAGGAGTTGATTCTCTCCTAGAGCCTCCGACGGGAGTGTGGCATCCTAAGGCTCGGTATTGGCCCAGGGATGCTGATTGCACTTCTGGCCTCTAGAACTAGGGGGAAATACTTTTCTGTTATTTAATGCCATCAAATTTGTGGTAATTTTTAACAGCAGCCACAGGACAGTAATTTACTTGGGTTTCCAGGGTCTTGGTGGTCAGTGGCTGTCGCTTTTACAGACAGCGCCCTGAGGGTTTGGTGACTGGCATGAAGACTGGGAAACTGGGTGACTGGGGAATGGACTGAGAGGGAGAATTTTCTTTGTATCCTCTGTTTTCACATTTTAAATTTTAATTTTTTTAATTTTTATTTTTTAAAAGATTTTATTTATTTATTTTTTAGAGAGGGGAAGGGAGGGAGAAGGAGAGAGAGAAACATCAATGTGTGGTTGCCTCTCATGTGGTCCCCACTGGGGACCTGGCCTGCAACCCAGGCATGTGCCCTGACTAGAAATTGAACCTGTGATGCTTTGGTTCGCAGCCCGCGCTCAATCCACTGAGCTACGACAGCCAGGGCACATTTTAAATTTTTTAAAAAATATATTTGTTTATTTTAGAGAGGGGAAGAGAAGGAGAAAGGTGGAGAGAAACATCAGTGTGTGGTTGCCTCATGTGCTCCCCCTACTGGGGACCTGGCCTGTGACCCAGGCATGTGCCCTGGCTGGGAATCGAACCAGTGATCCTTTGGTTTGCAGGCTGCACACAATCTACTGAGCTACACCAATCAAGGCTGTTTTCACCTTTTAAATTTGAACATGCTACATATTCAAATAAGAAATAAAATTGATCTTTAAAGCCCCGTGAATGTCACGGTAGGGGGAACATGGTTAATTTTACGTGTTCATTTCCCGGAGTAACTTCCAGTGCTCCTTGTGTTCTATGATGTGCACTTTGAGGAATTCTTTACAAAATGTTGCCCCACAGGCCTTACCATCTCCCCTACTCCAATTTCTTCTCTTTCTATTGTTCTTCTGCTGTTTGGGCCTAGGTCAGTAATGGGAAAGAATTATGTGGAAAAACATGAATGATGGTGTAATAATTATAACTTACTTTAAATCTAAAGATGTCATTTAATTAAAATTTACCTCAGAATTATCTCTTATTCTGGATCAAGGCTTCCTGACTAGTGTGCCGAGATCTCATTTTCCCAGCCTCCGGACTGTGGGCAAGGGCCAGAGTGGCCAGAGCCTCCAGGCAGGTGGCTTCCACTTTAAGAATATAACCCCTTGGTGCCGGTACGTTATGTAAATAGCACCCTCAGTTTCAGTGCGTGCGCGTGATGTGGAAAGGTTGGTCAATACTTCTCTAGCTAACACGTGCCTTTTAAAAAATGTATGTTGCATAAGAATTGCTATGGAAAGCAAACGGGGTCTTTGGGGAAATTCATTCTGGTGACTGTTTTGCTTCAGTGCAAGAGTCCTCAGCCTTGTTTGCACTGTGACAGCCCCAGGGGTGGCGCCGCCCCACTGGCGAGGGCACGGTGAGCCTGCCAGGCCGGGAGAGCTGGCACGGCCTCGCGTCTCCCACCCCAAGCCTATGGGCAGAGGTGGCAGAGTACCATTTTGAGAAATGATCTTGCATTCACTCTAATTTACCAAGAAATACATCATTGAAAACGTGCGTACGTCTGCAGTACAGGAACAAAGTCCTCTGACCAATGTCGTAACTGACATCATGGCTGAGAATCAGTGCCCTCACAGGGTATGTAACATGTCATATTGAGGTTGGCTGAGTTATAAGTTCATTTCAATTTCACGAAATAAGAAATAGGTTTTGAGTATTAGGGACAAGCAAAACAAAAAAAATCAGTGGTTTTACATGCAGTATATAAATAAGAACTTTCTCAAGTTTAACTTTCATTGGAGCTGTAATATTTGTTGTTCTGTTGCGTCCTGGTGGGTCTGATGATGTTGGTAATGCTGTCTGTCCTTTATGTTTTCTGGAATAAGTAACTGAATTAATATGTTAGTATAGTACTGTCTGAAAAACTCTAAGAGCTATTAAAATGCTTAAAAATAAAATGATCGGTTCTTCTTTTGTTCTCTTGACAGGATAATTGAAGCCATCTGCATAGGTTGGTTCACTGCAGAGTGCATCGTGAGGTTCATCGTCTCCAAAAACAAGTGTGAGTTCGTCAAGAGACCCCTGAACATCATTGACTTGCTGGCAATCACGCCGTATTACATCTCCGTGTTAATGACAGTATTTACGGGCGAGAACTCCCAACTCCAGAGGGCTGGAGTCACCTTGAGGGTGCTTAGAATGATGCGGATTTTTTGGGTGATTAAGCTTGCCCGTCACTTCATTGGTCTTCAGACACTTGGTTTGACTCTCAAACGATGTTACCGAGAGATGGTTATGTTACTTGTCTTCATTTGTGTTGCCATGGCAATCTTTAGTGCACTTTCTCAGCTTCTTGAACATGGGTTGGACCTGGAAGCATCCAACAAGGACTTTGCCAGCATCCCTGCTGCCTGCTGGTGGGTGATTATCTCTATGACTACAGTTGGCTATGGAGATATGTATCCTATCACAATGCCTGGAAGAATTCTTGGAGGAGTTTGTGTTGTCAGTGGAATTGTTCTGTTGGCATTACCTATCACTTTCATCTACCACAGCTTCGTGCAGTGTTACCATGAGCTCAAGTTTAGATCAGCTAGATACAGTAGGAGCATCTCCACTGAGTTCCTAAATTAATGCGTTGCAAATCAAGTCTTGCATACACTTTGTTTGGTAGAAAGAGTTGATGCTCCTTCACATTTATGTGTTTCTTGCCTGGCAGGCACTGCAGCGTGGCACTGGTATCGTCTCGGTAGGGTAAAAACTATCCTTCCCAGCCGAAGGGATAAAACAGTTTACTTATTACGGAGTAAATAGGATTGAGACTGCAAAGGAGAAGTAATGATCTCTACAGTTAATTTTAGGATCTTGTTTTATTTAGGCTTGTCTCCTTCTTGCCTTGAACAATTACACTTTTTTGTTTTAAAGTATATTATTTGAACATTTTAAAATGGAAAGCTACTATTTTCCAAATGTTTTTCCATCTTATGAATTCAGAAGAAGCTTGGAAGTTCTGGTGTTTTTTGTTGGAGAGTAACATTTTCATTTCTAAATGTTTTATAATCTCTCATATCAATGTCAGAAGTATCTTGGAAACATATGTCATGTGCGGGAACTGTTTAACAAATACTTTAAAAATTTGGCTGAATTTAAACTGTATAATGCAGCTAGATACAAGCAAGAATAGTATTTGGAAAACTTTTCCAGCACATTTCTCAATTCTCAGATTTATTTTTGTTGCTATTATTCATTTAATCGTGCAGCTTCATGAAGCTTGAGTATGTCCTCGCTTTTTCAATTTGGATTTTTAAAATCTCTTTACTGAAATGACTCTTTTTTAGTGTTTTGGAATGAAGAGAACTTGTATTAATATTTAATTGGAGTTATTTTATTTGAATTCATTGCTGTCACTAGGCGGTAATTGACCTTATATTCTGATGTCCAAACAACAAGATTTTTGCATAAAAATGATAATAGAAGAAGTTTGATATTACAGCCCATATTTTTCTTCTGTTCTTTTTTTCAACTGAACAACTTGGGTTAAGCCTTACCAGGTGAAAAAATATCTATGTACACCAAAGTCATACTTAGATGTTGTCACTGGGTTATCATAAACACAGAAATGAAATATTTTCTTACTCTCGGTTGCTGTGTAGGTTAGCCATTGTAAGCCAGCTAAAAGCAACGAATATGTAACTATTTGATGTGATCTTCGCCATTGTGAATTATGGCTACACCAAAACTTCTTGCAACAATATTGAATAAGACGCCACATTAATGTAGCTAGATTTTTAGGACTAGATGTAAAACTGATGACTGTTTAGTGCTAAATTTTAGCAAGGTGAATTAAGACTTTTGCCTTGTTAACCAGCTGCCATAAAGAAGTCAGTGTATAGACACAAAAAATTAAAGTCACAGATTAATGAATAATTTAATATTGTACACTGTAATCTAGTGGCAGCGAGCAGAGAGAGGATGGCACTTGGATATATTTATCAGAGAAGGGGTTACCAGAATTGTTCTTTAAAGGAATGTTAGCCATCATCGAGTTCAGACCTGAACTGGTACAGGCAGAGAACCAGGGAAGAGAGGGTACGATGGTGAAGGAGCCAGGGCTGACACCTGGATCTCTGAAAATGGAGTCCAGCAGGTTGTTCTTCACAGACCTCTGGGTTTTGGGAAGCCACACTTCTTCGCCATTGCCATTGCTGAGGTGGTAATAACAAAACTTTTCCTTTTCCCCAATTTCCAGATTTATGTGATATTTTGGCCATTAAGAGTCTCACCCCATCTTTCTTACTATTGCACAGTGTGGTATGGATACAGTATGGTACCCATTACGTACTCAAAATAAATTATATTATTTATTGAACATTTATTGTATTTTAATATATTTGAAATAAATAGCATGGATTTATTTTTTTCTTACCTATTTGGATTAAGGCTTTGTGATTTATGCAAATAATATGTAGATGACA
The DNA here is from genome assembly GCA_028533065.1 of Trachops cirrhosus. NCBI lineage: Eukaryota > Metazoa > Chordata > Mammalia > Chiroptera > Phyllostomidae > Trachops > Trachops cirrhosus. The sequence continues at coordinate 124,279,548 of CM052543.1, forward strand.
GCATCCCGATATTACTAATTAAGATACAATATCCATCCATTTTGCTGATACAGGGAACTCTTCATGGGAATACTATGTTTTTTTGTTTTGTTTTTTACATTTACATTTATTTTTTTTAATATGTTATTTATTTATTTTAGAGAGGGGAAGGGAGAGAGAAAGAGAGGGAGAGAAACATCAATGTGTGGTTGCCTCTCATGCACCCCCAACTGAGGACCTGGCCAGCAACCCAGGCTTGTGCCCTGACTGGGGATTGAACCAACGACCCTCTGGTTCGCAGGCTGGCACTCAGTCCACTGAGCCACACCAACCAGGGCAGGAATACTGTGTCTTTTCTTTCCCAAGTAAATTATAAATACCCTTGAGGACTGGGATGCCCTTTTTTGCACACACCTTTTATATTCCCACAGTGTCTATGGCAGATTTGGGCAGAAACTATTCACTGATTTTGGGGGAGAAACTTCTGTGTGCAGAGGCAGGAGACGCAAATCCCTATACGTGTACCTGTATAGCCACATGGGTGAATGAATACACATGCGGACTGTGAGGCTGCCCTCAAGTAGCAAGTAAGAATTCTCTTGTTGGAGACACCAGACTTTTCATAAAGGAGCATGTTGGATAAATTCTAAAGGCAGCTCAGCTACCTGTTAGTTACTAAGAATGAACAGAGCTTTAGCACCGAAACCCTGGGAAGTCCTTTAGCCTAAGGCGGCTGGGGACGGTTGGTGTCCCAGTGTCCTTTTGGGACCCAGGAACTTTGTTCTCACCCTCCTGGTTCTGTGCTCTCTGGACATGCTTCTTGTTTGTTTGTGACATCAGAAGGCATGAGTGATTTTTTTTTTAAAAAAACACTTTCTTTGGGGCC
>CM052543.1:124280512-124318380 GCA_028533065.1 Trachops cirrhosus
TTTTTTTTTAAGATTTTATTTATTTATCTTCAGAGGGGAAGGGAAGGAGAGAGGGAGAGAAATATCAATGTATGGTTGCTTCCTGTGCATTCCCTGCTGGGAACTGGCCTGCAACCCAGGCATGTGCCCTGACTGGGAATCGAACCGTGATCTCTTGGTTCACAGGCCCGCGCTTAATCCACTAAGCTACACCAGCCAGCGCTGGGGCCTCTTTTTATAGGTCAAATAAAAAGCAAGTATTTCTTTTAGCTATGCTAGATGTCAGGAAGGAGGGCTTGGGACCAATGTATAGGGAACTCAGGTTTTCTATCAAGTTTTTAAATTGCAAAACTTCAGTTATGCACCTACTCACATATACGCAAGTAAGTGCAGTTCATAGTTATCACAGCAGTATTTAGAAGGTGCAGGTTGAGAAATGTCATAGCTGAATAGGAGGTAACATGGGTTGAAGCTTTAATGGAATGTTCTGGAGAAGTGCTGTTTTGGTCAGGGAAGCTTGCACACACTTCCCTGTTTGTTCAGCATGCTTCCGTATGGTGTTTTGCTTCCTGCATTTTCAGACCCATCTGCAGTCAGAGGACCTCGTATCAGTTCTGCCTTGAAAGTAAATTAATGATTTATTGCTCTGTGCTGTGGAGCCTTCCCAAGGCGGGTGCAGTGTCATCTGCAAGCATGGTTACATGGTCCCGTCCTGTGATTAACATTGTTTCCTTTTAGCAATTCCCCACTCGTGGCCTAAACATTTAGACATTCCCAATTTTTTAAAAAAAATTTATTTACTTATTTTTTAGAGAGAAGGGAAGGGAGAGAGAAAGAGAGGGAGAGAAATATCATGATGTGGTTGCCTCTCATGTGCCCCTCCACCGGGGGCCTGGCCCGCTACCCAGGCATGTACCCTGACTGGGGATTGAACCAACGACCCTCTGGTTCACAGGCTGGCACTCAGTCCACTGAGCCACACCAGCCAGGGCATAATAAGCACTTGAAGTTTTGATCATCAGTGTAGGTGCAATTGCCAGTTTACTATTTAGGCGATTGAATTCAACAGTATGCATTATTCTATAATTTAAACAAATTAATTTTAAGTAACTTTGGTGAGAAGCCTTTGATTTATATTAAAAAGTACTAATACTGTACCAAGTACAGGGAAAGCATTAATGACATTTAGTGGATGAAAGCCGGGGTGAATAAGTATTATTTGGGTTTCACCTACTAGGACTAAGAAATACTATGTCATTTATATCTGAGGTGTTGCTCTTTATTTATGAAACATTGTATTAAAACTAAAATTTAAACTAATAATTTTGTATTAGGTAGGTTTTCCCCCCTGAGATTTCAGTTATTTCAATCGTTTTGAAATAATTGTATGACTCTGCCCACAACACAGTAGAGGACCTCTGTAGGGTGTAATGTTGTTGTGGTTTTTTTAAGGAAGTATAAGTAATGACAGGTATTTTTTTCTGTATTAATATACAAGGATTTGTTGAACTTACACATTGCTTTTTACTGGATGTTAACAAGCTTGATCTTGCAGCTTTGGTGGAGTTCCATGGCCTCTGCAGTACAGGGGGCAGGGGAATTCTACTTCCCGAGTGGAGAGCAGTGTCTGAGTTCTAAATCTGGAACTTTGAGCTGGAGAGATGTGTGTGTGTGTGTGTGTGTGTGTGTGTGTGTGTGTGTGTCCATAGCTACGTGTCTATTTGTCTTCTTTCTTCAGCCATGGCTGCTCTTTCATTGGAAACACTTGGAAGTAAAATGCAAAATTATGAAATCGCTGTAAGGCTTTGCTTCCAGGTCCATGTGACAATGGTTTATTTTTTGTTCTTAGGACAGAATTGAAAAGTTTAGATTTTTTTACTTTGAGATAAACTGCCTAATTTTGTAAATGTATCTATTCAGAAAATTTTACCATTTGCAGTTTTTTTTTAAATAATACAAATGATATCTTGCTTATAGCAATTTAAGGGAAGTTACCTTTTATTACCTTCCAGTCAACTCAGTTTAAAAAGATCAGGTAGAAATTGAGCATATGTATGTTTGTGTCTTTTTCTTAACATTTTAAAATTTATGATTTTTTTTGGTGTTGCAGTGCAAGGCAGAGATAAGAACACTCGCAAGATACTTAGGTGCATCCCACTTTTTGTAGTAAATAGGTTTCCAATCATTTGGGTGAAAAGAAAAAGATATGAAACATAGTATTTCATATACAGGAACTCAGTTAGAATTCTTTCACCCGTGAATCATCCTTCTGTTCTGTTACTATCTCCTGAAGTGTGTGTTTTTCTGTTTGATTTTTCAAGTACATAAGCATGAGGTCTCTAGGAAAGGGCATACATACCTGCATGAGGATCAGAATCAGATCCAATTATTGAAAATCTGCTGTGTATGACATCAGATTATAACATTTCACTTCATAATGAAGAGTTCTATCAACTATTAATAATAAAAGGCATGGTTGTCTGGTCCCCACAAAAGTTTTCTAAGGGGTGGCTGGGGATGGGAGGTGGATATCTTTGTTTTATTGCCTGTGTTAAATCTTTGCTACTTTTCCCTCCCTCACCTGAGTGACCCACACCCTACTCTGGAAGACCACACAAGTGAGATTAAGCATGTGATCACCAGGCCAAAAGGCCAGTGGCTAGGGAAGGGAGCGGGAAATAGTGGTTTTGTTGATAAGCTTTAGGCTATTTTGGAAGACTAGTTAGGGAAGTTAAAAAAGTGGAACTAAATAAATATAGAGGTAGTCCTAGCAGTGAGTTTCTTTTTAAAAATTGAGATAAAATGAACATATCATAAAATATCATTTCTAAGCGTGCAGTTCTGTGGTTTTTGGTGCATTCACAGAGCGGAGCCACCATCGCCACCTCTAACTCCAGAATGTTTTCATGTACCCCGAACTCATTAGCAGTCACTCCCCACCCGCCTCAGCCATCACCCTCGTAACCACTAATCTACTTTCCGTCTCTGCATTTGCCTGTAGACATTGCACATAAATGGAACCCCAAGGTCTTTTGTGTCTGACTTGCTTCACCTAGCATGTTTCCAGGTTCATCCAGTTGTCGCTTGTGTCGGTCCCTCATTTGTCTTATTGCTGAATAATATTCTATGGTGTGGATATGCCACATTTTGTTTATTTCTCTGGTGTTGGACATTCGGGTTATTTCCCTTTCTTGGATGTTATGAACAATGCTGCTATGAACATTCATGTACAGGTTTTTGTGTGAACATGTTTTACATCCTCTTGTGTGTGTAACTAGGAATGGAACTACTGGGTCACAGGGTAACAATAAGTTTAATTTTTAAGGAAGTGCCATATCATTTTCCAAAGTAGCCGAACCACTTAATGTTCCCACTAGCAGTAGGTGAGGGTTTCAGTTTCTCTGTGCCCCCCCAGTGCTCATTCCCTTTTGGGGGCGTATAATAGCCATCTTAGTGGGTGTGCAGGTATCTCATTGTGATTTTGATTTGCATTACCCTCATGACTAATGATACTGAACATATTTTTCATGTGCTTATTTATTTATTTATTTACTTATTATTTGTATATCCTTTTGGGAAAAATATCTATTCAAATCCTTTGCCCATTTAAAAAAATGGGTTATTTGTCTTTTCATTGTTGAATTGTAAAAGTGCTTTTTATATTCTGGAGGCTAGACCCTTAGCAGATACATGGTTTGCAAATATTTTTCTCTCAGTTCAAAGGTTTTTTCACTTTTTTAATGATACTAATTGTAGCACACAGCTTTTAATTTTTTTATGTAGTCCAATATATTTTTTCTCTGTGGTTTTTTTTGGTGTTGTACCTAAGAAACTCAAGATTAAGTCCTATGTTTCCATATAAAACTGTTACAGTATTTGCTCTTACTTTCAGGTCTGTGATAGGGTGTGAGGTAGGGGTCCAACGTCATTCTTTTGGAGGTGCTAATCCAGTTGTCCCGACACCAGTTGCTGAAAAGATGGTTCTTTTTAACCATTGAACAGAATTGTCAAATCAAATGGCCATCAGTGTGTGGGCTTATTTGCGGACTCTCAGTCCTTTCCCGTTGATCTGTGTGTCTGTGCTCATGCCAGAGCCACACGGAAGACTGTGCTTTGCAGTCAGTTTGGGAAGCAGAAAATGTGAGTTCCTCTTATTTTGTAAGATTGTTTTCGCTATTCCGGGTCCTTTGCACTTATATGTGAATTTTAGAACAGGCTTATCCATTTTGAGGGAAAAAAAACACTTGGAATTTTTACAGGGACAGCTTTGAATGTTGATAGGAATTGGAAATCAATTAAGAAAGGATCACCAGGTTAACAATATTAAGCCTTCCAATCCACGGGCACAGTTTGTGCTTTAATTTACTTAAGTCCTCATTAATTTCTTCCAGTGTTTTATAGTTTCCAGTGTACAAGCCTTTCACTTCTTTGGTTTAGTTAATTCTTAAGTATGTTTTTGATGCTATTGTAAGTGGAATTGCTTTTTCACTTAATTTTTCTGTGAATTTTTACAGTTTTCTCTATAGAAGGTCATGTCATCCACAAAGAGAGATGGTTTTACTTATTCCTTCCTTTTTTTATTTATCTTGCCTCATTAATGACCCTGGCTAGAACTTCTAGTACAATGTCAACTCTAAGTGGTGAGAGTGGACATCCTTGTCTCATTACTGATCTTAGGGGTAAAACTTCCAGTCCTCACCATTAAGTATGATGCTGGCTGTGGGTTTTTCATGGATGCCCTTGATCAGGTTGCGGAATTTTTCTCGTGTTCCGAGTTTGTTGGGTGTTTTCGTCCTGAAAGGATGCTGGATTCTAATGGTAAGGTTTCGGTGATAGGTTTCAGTGAAGAGGTGGACAGATTTTGTTGTGTGTTGAGTTGTTGCACTGTGTCAGGAGGTAAATTTCGTTGAAGAGAATTTCCAGAGCTGTACAAGATACTAATTAGTTTGAAGCCATAGAGGTGCTCGAGGATGGTTTTCGCAGTTCGTCAGTCGATACACATTTAATGGATTCTAAGACTATTAAACTGATCCTCTTCATTAACCCAAGTTAATTCGAGTTTGTGTTCACTTGTCTAAAGATACAGAGACACACAGACACGAAAGAGATCATTTGTTTCTGTGTGTTCATTTAATTCCTCTCTATTACCTGACCTTGTGCGGCTCCGTACTCAGATACCCCAGGAGTACGGGGAGGGTCCCGGGAGGCGTGGGGAGAGGCAGGCTCTGTCTCCCCAACAGCCAGTGCTGGAGCCCTTACAGTTCTCCTCCCCGCCTGCCTTGGGGATACCTTGGTAGGAAAACTGGAGAGACAGAGGGCCTGTCTGAATTACTGGAATTGGGCTTCCTAGTGTTTTAAAGTTGCATCTTTCCAGAAAGTGCAAGTATCACTGGATTTCTGGGGGAAGAAGCCATTCATCTCAAAAACAAAGACTTGAAGTAGTATTGCTGTAGGAAAAAAAAATTTTTTTAAATCCTTTGTGTGCACACAGTAGGAGCATTTACCTAATTCCTGCCTCTGCTGTGCCGTACCCTGTGGGGGTGCACAGAGATGACCATCAGCTGGTCTCACCCTGGCAGATGCCCTTTGAAAAACTCCTTTTGTTCTGTGTAAAACATCCATTCTTTGGTTTAGCCTGAGGTTTTTTTGCATGAATACTAAGCCCAGATCTTTTAATGTAATCCCTCACCATGAAAATAATCATGCTGAAATTCCTCCAGGAAACTATGTCAGTAAAATAATTGGAGAAAAATTCAAAGTTATCTGTAAACAGTGCTTCCCCAAATGGCTTGGGTGATCACCTGCAAGACTGAGTTTTCCAGTCTAACTTTTAATGGTAGGGCCCCACCGGCATTTTTTTCTTGAGTAATATTATTAATGTAGTACTTGACTAAATACTTACAGTTCTCTAATTTTGTACATATGCCCCAAAGGCCTTGGCTAATGGCTACATTTTAAATACATCGCATGGACATGCTGGGGGAATGTTAATTATCTTCAAAAGAAATGTTAATAATCTTCAAGCCTAATGGGGTTATGATCCAAAACTTGGGTATGCTACATTTGGAATGTTACATTTATACTACAGATATTTAGGAAAAGTTTCAAAGAGAGGTATAGTTTGTTATAGATACAAAATAAATGTATTCAGTGTACTCATAGCAACTATTCTTAGAAATAGGAGTCCCAATTACTAGTCATTGAAATGCTTGAATAATGGTTACAATTCCTAAAGTTTAGAGTAATGAAAATTATGGCAACTTTTTCATTAAAAGTAATGTGCTAGGGTTTTATAATTCTTTTATTTTTGCTTACTACTTTCATTAAACATCCTGAAAATAAACCTGACCCTAGTTGGTTATCCTAAAGAACAAAACTTGCTGAGAAAAAAAATGTGTAACTAGCAGTAACTCAGAAGTATATCATTGTTCCTGCATTTATAGGTTCAGTCGTTAGAGGGAACGGTAGGTCCCCAGAGGCGATGGGCGTTTGTTGTAAAGACACAGCCGCAGCTGCCTGCTTGAGTCTGCGGATCCCGGTCTCTCTTGCTGCCTCTCAGGTTTGCAGTCCCTGCCAGCAACGCGGCGTCTCTGCACCTCCTCCAGGGTCTTCTCCTGCTGCTGTGCCCTGGCTGATTCTTTCTCCTTTCCCTATTCAAATTCCAGAGTAGCATTGGCTTAGCCTTAGCATCTCCGGGGTTGGGGGACAGTTTTCCGAGCCAATCCTCCTGGCCTAGGGGAAGAGATCTCTCTGAGGTGGGGAGATGGCTGTGGGCAGGACCGTCTCCTTTAGAAGGAAATCTTGGAACTGCTGTAGGTTGCCTGCAGAGATATTGCACAGAACCGCACCGTGGGCGCCTACATTCGTGGCGGGCATTTTGCTGATTAGACATGATGAGCAGGCAGAAGCAAGTGCTCCGTGATGGGCTTTGTCTGGTGTACTCCAAGTAGAAAACTGATTTCACCCAGAGCTCACTTCGCTGTTGCGATCAGTCACAGTTACAACATGAGTGACTCATTGTGTGGGCAGCAGCTGTGGCTGATTTGTGGCTCTCTCCAGGAGTGCGGGTATTAGAAGTCAGTGGTGTGTTTGGTTAGTTACTAAATAAGCAGATTTCTAGATCCCTTGAAATGAAGGAGGACTTAGGTATTTACATTGAATTGGTTCGTTTTCCCTACCTCCACTGTTAACCAATATTAGGACATTTCTGTAAAGGAGCAAGTATCTGAGTTTGGTGACTGAACACTGGAAGGTGCTCCGTGCCTGTTCTGTAGGAGTCAGGCGGAAGTCCCACAGCCCGTGACCATGTGACGCCTGACATCATGCTGAAAGTGGAATTTGGATGCGGGATCTGTCTGGTTACTCTGTGTGCAGTTGTCTGAATGGAAACTTCCATTCATCCATCTGCAATTTAAATTCCTTCTTATCATGTACAGTCAGGAATGAGGTTACCAAAATGTTTGCTCTTGAATTTTCCAGATTTTGCATAGCATTTGTCTCTGTCATTCTAATTTACTCCGTTACATAGTCTAAGTTTTTGAATGCCATTTTGTTTCCCTTATTTTGATTTAAGATGGAAATTTAATGAGCAATTTCTGATTAACTTCTGCTCAGAACAATATTTTTCAGCGTACTTGATTAAATTATTAGGTGAACATAATGGGATTTTTTTTCTCCCCACGTCACTGGGAGTTTGGCAGAGGAAATGAGTGTGGTAATTGCCAAACTTAAAAAAAATCTACCTTGTCATTAGTTTACTTTTGTATTTAGGTATAATGCATACTGTGTTAAGGAAAATGTTTTAACCTGAGTATAATTAGTAATCAGATTTTTTCACCGAATGTCATTGCATCAAACTATTCAGTAACTAGAAATACATGTTGACTGTAAGTTTCTGGACTGGAGCAGAAGTCTGGGGTTTATTTGTTCCGCTTTATGTGGGGTCAGTCATTTTTCACCGTTAAGGCCCCGAGCTGATGCTGGCTCACACATGGGCGCACACAATGGCGGTGACTTAGATTAGTGTTCGCTTTCATTTTATGTAGCCATTGCCTGGACATCCCCAAAGATAAACTGTTAAACTATTTCTAACTTGAAAGTAAAGAATAGATCTACTTTTGTAAAGGTCATAGAATGTAGATTTAAAAAAATATATATATATATCATGTTATGGATTTAATTACATTTAAATTATTTAGGTAGAGGTAAATATATATCCGTTTCACACTAAAAAAGTTCCTTACACATTCAACCATCTTTATAATGCCATAGGCCAGTTTTATGGTGAAATGTGATAGGAAAAGTTTTTATTGGATGTATTTTAAAATTTGCTTATTCCCTGTTTACTTTTGTTCAATAAACTCATCACCTCATTATCTCTCATGAGACTAATTCCTCTTTCTTTAGTTCAGAATAGCTTGAATTCTGGTGCACATTTTGCTGTTTTCAGGAACCAAGTTGACGTAGCCTTAGAGCAAAGGTTAGCCTTATGTGGAGAGCCTTATTGCAAAGATTTTAAGAGTATTTAATTTCTAGCACTTTTTAAAAAAGAATTCAGACTCTCATGTATTTCTGGACATATAAGAACTTTGAGAAGAGTTCCGTACTTAGGGGTAAAATATTTTAGGTACATTGAGAATGTCTTAGGACTTTCTGACATATGTGTTTATGTTAACATAAACCTCAGTTTTTTGGCTGGATTTTGTACTGTCATATGATCAAGTTCACCAGTGGATAAATTGCTGTGTATGTGTATGATAAAGATACTTGCCTTAAAAAGAGCATTTCTGTTTTGCGAAGAGTCTGCTGTCAAATTGTCTATCCAGTTACTCATCTTTCTATGTACCTGGTGAATGCAGGCCTCCGAAAGTCCATGGAGGTAAGAAAGAAGATGAGTGTTTTTATTGTTAATAATCTGAACCTGGATTAAAAAGTATTTACAACGTGTAAAGATTTTATGGAACAAATCATATGTGTGTGGTATGGCATTTACTGCTAAAGAGAGCAAAAGTGATGGGACAGAAGAAATGTGTATTGCTTTCAACCATTATTTTACTGACCCGGTTCTCAGTGGGAGTAGTGACTCAATTGGACACATGATCGGTTCTACTCTACTTCCACTACATACACGGAACTCCTGCTGATTGCCACCATTAGTCACCACCGCATATATCATGGGGGTGCAGAGGTACTGTGTCAACCAACAGGGAAGGTAATCAGAACAGTGAAGGTTGTATTGTAGTTTGGGATTAAGGTAACAATTTCATTGTTTGGTAGCTCTTCTAGGAATGATGGTTTAAGTGGACATAGCTTTTATCTTCTAATAAAAAGGTTCTTAAAATTAATTTATGTGGCCTGGATTCACTTTCTGCTTTAATATGGGATGAGTCAAGTGTGTGATCATAGGAATTGTAGCTTTCCTCTTTCAGCTGCGTGACTGACCTTTAACAGTGCCTGTAAATAAATGTGTGTCACTTATTTAGCCAATAGGTGGTTGGAGTTTTTTAGCATCTTTAGTCCTTAAAGGAAATATTTTATAAGAAACTAACTTTGTTATGATATAAATATGTTGTATGTACATCTGGAAAAATCTGTACAGCCTGAACATTTGAATAGTTAATAAATTTTGACTTCGAGAACCACCTACAGCTGATAATAAGTACCTGTACTATCTGTTGACTTCATTAACTAGTGTAGCTCATTCTTCATGGACTTATTTTTCCTTTGTTCTGCCTAAACCTCACTTTGCAATAAACCGATGGTGGCTGAAGCACAACAGGTGTCTCCTGGCTGGACCGTGCCTCTGCTGGTCGCGTGGCTCTGACTCAGTCCTTTCATCTTCCCCTAACATGCTTTCACATTCCCTTTCTCCGTCTTAATACTCCTCTTCTCTGTCGTAAGAACATAAATCATCTCCGTGAGGTAAGTTGCCGGGCGATGAACATGGGTACCTATAGGCACGTAACACGTGTTGAGTCAAAAACCTTGGAAATTGTATCTTCTAAGTGCTGCGAAATGTTCTCAGTGACGCACATGCCTGCCTGACCCTTCCGTTTCTCCTGCTGAAAAGGCCGCGTGGCCCTCCATCCTTCCCTTCAGCTCTCACGGTCCTTCACACCCCTGACTTCCCGCAGGCAGCGAGTTCAGATTTGACTTTCTTTTACTCCAGTGGTCTTTGAATTTGGATGGCATTTCCTCCTCACCACCGGGAACCCCTGACAGTGGGGCACCATCCCCACGTGGGGGCCAGCGGGGCCTCGGGCAGGGATGTCCTGGGGGCAGAGGCCCTGCCTGTCCTGATGGTCTCAGGAGAGCCTGACGATGGGCTTCGTTGTGGACAGCACCCGTCCAGGAGCGGAAGCCAGACTTCTGAGGGTGGAGGGGTAGGGACCTCCTTGGACAGCTGTTGAGCCAGGGTCCAACACTTCACTGGGGGGTCTGCGCTGACTGAGGTGGAAGACAGTCTGCTTGTGTGCTCAGGTGAGGTTTCCTTTGACTTAATTGCTATTCAAGTTACTGCTTCAAGAGCTGGGCATAAACTTTTCTAAAAACAGTGGGGATCACAGGAAATGTGTGTTAATTGCATTTATGATAGGAATCCATTTGTCAGGTAACACTTACGCGCTATTAATCAGAGCGATTTCTAAGCCACAGGCTTTGCTTCTCAACAGAGGTTTTTTTTTGTTTGTTTTAAAGTAATCAGGTTTTTGTTCTTTTAAGGAAAAATAATAGCAGATGTCAGACTAACTATTATATGGTTGGATTGTTTTTCACAAATTTAAAAGAATTACAGGCCAGTGTGTATGATTGAAAATTTTGAGACCCAAGAAGATAATTAATGTTTTGGTTTAAAAAAGGGGGGTGGAATTTTCACAGGACCTCCCTCCCATCTTTCATTGACGTCTCAGATTGGCAAAATGAGAGATCCGCCACGCAAGCTCCGTCTCCATTCTTCATACCTCTCAGGCAGGCTCTGTGCATGTCCCTCTTCGCTGGTTAGGCTGTGAACACAGTGAGGTTCTGACTAGTGTTTGGCCAAGAATGCGTTTTGGCACTCAGCTACGAGAGCAATGCAACCTTTTCAAGGCCAAGGAATTTTTGTGTGTGTGGGTGGTCGGTCCTCTGTCTGCTGAGAGTGGTGAAGTAAGTGTTTCTACTTTGCTAAGTTCTGAATAATTTGTGGAGCTTGAGGTGAGGGGTTTCTAGGAGCCAGAGAGGTCTGGGGAGAGAGGAACTCAACTTTACTTTAGGCAGTGAGTTCTTTTATTAGAGCTCTGTAGGGACATTGGACCCTTCTTAAAAATGAACTGATTTTTAAAAATGGATAAAAATAGTAGAATCCACACGCTGGAGAATATAGAAAACAGGAAGGAAAAAAATAAGCACATACGTCCCTATCAGTGTAACAAGTTGGTCTCACCACTTGGCTTTCTTCTCTTGCCTCATTTCTCTCTGTGCTGGGCTCTGGACCCACATTTAGAAGACACACTCCTTGGTCCTTAAAGAGCTCCTGGTGGGGAAAGAGACCAGGAATGAAACATTAACGAGGTCTAGGGGTAAGGAAAAGGTTGGGAAATGGCTGCTCTGGATCCCAGAGGATGGTCACCTCGTTTAGCTCAGGAGTCAAGGCAGGCTTCCTGGAGGAGTGGTTCTTACTTTCAGTTTAGGGAGGCAGACAAGGATTTGTGACAGAGTTCAGTGTATACCAAAGCAAGGGAACACGGCTTGTTCTGGCAGTTGCACTTGGTCAGGCAAGTCCACAGAGAAGAGTGAGTGGTGCTATTTGGTGGTCAGAGGCCGGATTAGGAGAGGCCCCCTGTGTCGGCCAGGGAATTGGGCTTTATGCTGCGGGCAGAGAGCCCCTGCAGGACCTCAGTCAGGGGCATGACCTCCAGGGATTTGTCCTTTAGGACGATCACTCTTTCAGCTGCATTAAAGGTGGAGAGAAAGCTGGGAACAGTGGGACCATTTAAAAAACTCTTCTGGTTGTCATCCTGGGAGGAGGAAGTGGTGAGAGAGGATCCAGTAGCAAAGACAAGAGACACAGGGACAGAGAGAGCAGCTTTTGGTGGGGAAGAGTTAATAGTTTCATGGAAGACATTACGTTTGAGGAGCCTGGGCAGTGTCCAGATGGAAATAGCCAGCAGGCTAGTGGCTCTGCCTTGAGCCCCAGGGAGGGGACCATCTAGAGTTATCCCGGTGGTCAGGATTTGAGAATCCTTGGCACATAGGTGGGAAGAGAAGCTAGTTTGGAATAGGATATGAAAAACTCCTCTGAAAGAATGCTGAGGACAGAGATGAAGTAAATTGAGTTTGGTTTCAGGGGATTACCAAACCAGGGGAGAGGAGAAAAGGAGGTTGAGGGACCCAGCAGGGAGATGGGGACGTTAACTCCCTCCCAACGCTCCGGTGAGTGGAAAGACTGAAACGTGTCATTAGGGGACTTTGGAGAAAGCCGCTCTGGTGGCTGACGTCACCAATGCAGGTTATGTAGGCTCCTTCCTAAACACGGTTATAAATGTGACGGACATACAGAATTTCTTCTGTAAACTTTCTCCTGTTATTGTCGAATCTCTACAGCCATTATTTTTAACATCTCCTTAGGGATGTACCAGAACTTATTTCCTTAGGATAAGATTGCCAGAAATGGAATTACTGGACCAAAGAGTCTTCCTTTGATGGCTTTTGAAATCCACTGTCACGCTGATTCTCCCTGGGGTGTACTGCTTTGCAGTGTCATCAGCAATGAGCTGATGGTGTCACCACACCCTCGTCAGCTTTGGATTTTCCCTCATTAAGTTATTTTCCTAATGCAACCGATGAGCAGTGGCTTCTCCCTGTGTCAGCTGCAATAACACCTTGGTTACCAATAGCTACATCTCACGGTCACTTTTAGTCCCTAGCCAGCCAGATCAAAAACCACATATTGGAGGACTGGAGATTCTAAAACAAAAACCGAACTTTTCAAACCGTGCTGACCGGCGCAGTGGGGCTGGCCACTCCTGCTTGAGTGCTTAATGTTGGTTGTCTGGTTTCTGAACTGAGAAAATCAGTTGATGTTTTCTAAGGTTCTTTCCATTTCTAAGATTCTGGGCCATTTAGCTTTGTTCTCCCTTTGCCTCTTTCAGTGCCTAAGAGTGTGAGGTCTACCTCTGGCCCCAGATGGACACCAGGAAGTTAGCTAACTTTGGGTATTACCAGAAAACATTCTGCCTTGGAGTGTGAAGATATTACCAATAGAAGAATAAAGATGCGAAGTCTTATGTTCATTAAAAAAATTAGAGACAATCAGAAAGAAGAAAATAAAAATCTGTATTGCTGTTACTATCCTTGTGCCCTGCTCCCCAGCTATCCCCCCGTACTCTTCAGGTCTCAGTGTAAATGTCCTTTTCCCAGAGGGCCCTGTTGACCCTGGCAGTAGAGGAGGTTCACTAGACGTGCTGTCATCCCACTGGGGCTTCTCTGTCATAATCGCTTCTGACCTATATCCACTTCGTTAGAGCAGTGACCTTACATGGATCGTTAATTCCTGTGTCACCAATATACAGCACATGAGGCCTGCCCGTGTTTCGTGCTCAGTATCTGTTCAGAGTGCGGACACTCAGATAATCCCTTTTAAAAAATATTGTGGCTTTTTTTAAACAGAATCTTCATGAGTTTATTTGAGCCAAGACTGACGACACGTACCAGGGAACAAGATCGTAAATGCTCCCTGTGGCATGCTTGCTTTTATTGTCTTTTCTGTTTATATATCAATATACCAAGATGACTCTTCCTTCCAAAAGTGAGATCAGCTTATACTACTGTGTTGTTGTTTGGTTTTCACTCCCATTGAGTCATTTTCTAAAAAAGATTTTATTTATTTAGAGAGGAAGGGAGGGAGAAAGTGAGGGAGAGAACATTGATGTGCGAGAGGAGCATCGATCGGTTGCCTCTCGCACGCTCCCCAAGGGGGGACCTGGCCTGCAACCTAAGCACATGTCCTGGCTGGGAACCAGACTGGTGACCCGTTGCTTCATGGGCTGATGCCCAACCAACTGGGCCACACCAGCCAGGGCGCATTGAGCCATGTTTGCATGGTAGCCTGTAGTTTTGTGATGATACGCTCTCATTCAGAAAACAGTCCCCTTTGTTTCTAACCACATACTTGAATAATGGCTGGTCTGGGTTAGAGATGCAAGCTGGGACTTAGAGGATTTAAATAATTGGTCATTCAGTTAAAAAAAAGTCAGGTTTTCTAAACTGATCAGAGTTGGAGAGGTCAAGACTGACTTGCTGCCGTGGATAATGGCCCCATGGGAACCCAAATCAAATGACAAGGAGGAAGAAGGACCATGAGGACCTGCCTTCCCAGTGCCCTTTCACACACAGGACATTGCTTGGTCTTTGCTGTGATCCTGGGAGGTGGGCGTGGTTAACCCCGGTACAGATACAGAAGCTGACTCTGGGTAGTTAGATAATTTGTCCAAATACTCACAAGCTCTTTGAGGCTCCAAACTAGGTCTTCTAACGCTGAATCTTCATGTCATACACACCGCCTCAGAGTCGTGTGGGAAGAATCTCTGCGTTTGATGACCTGCAGCCCTGGCCCTCCTGAGTCCTGCTGGCCTGCAGCCTGTTCTGGGATGGAGCCCCGAAGCGCACGACTCGTCTGCTCAGCGCTGCTGTCGGTTCGTTGTGAGCACTTGCTGACTGTGCTGCAGCTGTGCCCAGCAAGCCCAGAGCAGGAAATAAAGTAGTGGTCCTTTTAATCACGGGGCTGAAAGTTCAAGTTGTGTTGAGTGAAAGAGGACGGTAGCTGAGTGTTAAGGCCAGGCTTTTCAACTCCGATTTAGCAAACCTTTGATCCAGAGTTTCCATTTCCTGGAGTCTAACCTTTTCCAAGGGTATTAAGAAGCACCATTTGAACTTTATTCTAATCACCTGGGAACTTCCCCTGGGCCTGCCAGGAGCAATGTTATGTCGTCTGCACAGCTAAAATCACAGTCACATTTTCAGGTAAAAATCAAGGGCAGTTACCCAAGGGTAGCATTTTACTACAAATGATGAAGCTGAAACTGAGTGTGTTCTTAATCACATTTAGACTCAGGGAATGTGGCACTGTAATAGCTTACAGTTTGCTCCGAAAGAACTGTTTTACTAATAATCATTAATCATTATGAGCCATAAAACCTTATACAGAAGAATAGGATTAAAGGAGAAAAAAAGGGATACTCTTATGTGCAAGAATCTTCATCGAGTTGCGTACAGCTTTCTGCACTGTGATTTTAATTTTCAATAAATGCTCTTCATTTTTAGAGATTCCACGGCTGGCTGATTAGGGTAGCCACCCTAAGCTTTTACTAATAATTTTTAAAAATACATTTGCAGCTATTTTTTAGATCTGGTGTTCATCCCTCTTCTTATCAAAAGGAAGCATTTATTTTTTAAATGCTTTATTTGTTTAAAAATTATATAGGAATTGTAACAAATTTAAATGATACAGGAATATATAAAATGAAGGGTAAATGTTTTCTCAGTTTCAAATTCAACCCAGTAGGCACCCGCTGGCAGTGGTTTGCTGTGTAATACTGAAGACCTTTTCTATAACAGAGTGCATTTGGCTACTATTTGATCAAGAAAACATGGCGATAATAGCCAGAATTGTGGTGGGAACAACTCAAATGTCCATCAATACATGGCTGAGTAAACAAAGTGTGGTACATACACAGTGGAATGTTACTCAGCTTTAAAAAGGCTGATACACGCTACAACATACATGAACCCTGAAAACATTGCACTAAGTGAAATAAGTCAGACACAAAAGGACAAATAGTGTCTGATTCCGCTTACATAAGGTACCAATTTGTCAAATTTGTAGGGACAGAGTAGAATAATGGTTACCAGGGGCTGGAGGGGGGAAGAGGAAAAAATGGGTAATTATTGTTAAATGGGTGTAGAGTTTCTGTTTGGAATGATGAGAAAGTTCTAGAAATGGATAGTTGCCCACCACTTTGTACTTAAAGCCACTGAATTGTACACTTAAAAAGATTAAAATGGTAAATTACATATTTTTTTACCATGTTACAAAGGAAAGCACAATATGTAACTTTAGCATCTACTCTGAACACTTAGAAATGACATAAAAATATGGTTAAAACTTTAAATGTAGTTATCCCTGACAGCTAGCAATATGTATGTCACCTTGAACTAAGTTATGCAGTGACAACCAACAACCCCCGCATCTTAATTTCTTAAAATCACTGAAGTTTATTTCTCGCTCACATTATGTGTCTCTCACAGGTTTGCTTTGATTCTGTGCAACGTCCTCTTCATTTTGGGGTCCATGATGAAGGAGCTGCTTTTACCTGGGATGTTGCTATTCTTGTCAAAGGAAAAAATTTGGTGAAAACATGCAGACTTTGAAAGTTTCTACTGGAAAATGTCACACTTCATTTATACTGGCATTTTATTGACAAAACTAGATACATGACCTCACCTGACATTGTTGGGGTGAGCAAACATAATCCTCCTGTGGGGAGAGGAAGTGAACATTTGGGAGCAATATTACATCACTGTAGGGCTGTGACCAGGCGTGGGACGCTGCTCTGGGCCGTGGGAGGCGGGGAAAAGGCTTCCACGTGTGAGGCCGCACTGCGTTGGTGCGGAGCCTGGAGTCACTGCCCGAATGGGCCAGAGCCCTGAGTCCGCTCAGATTCCTGCACCTGTGTGGGCTGGATTGTATCACCAAGTTCACCACTTGACAGGAAGGGGCACAAGCAGGATGAAACTCCCCAGATACGCTCTCAAAGATAAATTACAAAGCCCTATGGAAGGGAATCAACAAATCTAAAAACGTGGAGAATTTGTACTAGGAAATAGAAACCACAGGCCAATCCAAAAGACTTTAAAATAAAAAGTACATTTAAAAGGCTTAGATATAATAGAGGGACTAGTGTCCAGGAAGTGAGATGAGAGGCTACGACAGAAGGACAGCCAGCTGTGGAAAAGGTAGTCATTGGAATGAAAAACTGGTCTGGACACGTTTAAAGAGAGAATTAGTAAATTGGAAGACAGAACTGAGGAAACCTCGTAGAGTGTGGAACAGAAGGCAATGGCTGATGACAGGGATGATAGATTGAGATGCTTCAGCTGATGTGAACTAAGAGTTTCAGATGGAGGGACTATGAAGAGTGAAGAAGAGGCAATATTTGAAAGCAAAACAGGTAAGAATTTTCCAAGGTTCAAGGACACAAGTTGTCAGGTTGAAAATGCTATTGCATCCTTACATTATAAAAAATATAAAGAAGAGTAAAAAAGAAAAAAAGAAATTACACTTAAAACATTGCAGTTAAACTATAAACTACTAGGAATAAAGAGAACCACCTTAAAAGCTACCAGAGAGAAAATACAGATTATCTAGAATGATAATCAGAACAAAAATATGCTTATTAGTACAAATAGTTGCCAAAAAAATGAAATAACACTTTCAAAGTACTGAAGGAAAATAATTTAGACATAGAATTTTATACCCAGCTAACCTATCAGTAATGTGTAAAATAGAGATATTTCAAGACACACAAAGACTAAGAGAACTTACTACCAAGACTGAAAATTTATATACCCTCACTAGAAGGACAGCTAAAAACTACTTCAGCAGGATTAAAAATGAATCCAAAGGAAAGAGCATGATCTCACAAAGAAAAGAGAAAGAAAGAAATTGGCAAACCATGTTGGCAAATATTGAATGTAATAATTACTATTTTGCAAGAACTTTTTTTTGTATGCATATGTATGTGTGTGTTTAAAATCAAGCTGGTTGCCTTGACTGGTGTGGCTCAGTGGGTAGGGCACCATCCCACAGACCAAAAGGTCACATGTTCAATTCCAGGTTGGGGTACATGCCTAGGTTGTGGGCCAAGTGCCTGGTTGGGGTCATGTGGGAGGCAACTGATGGATGTTTCTCTCACACATCAATGTGTCTTCCACTCTGTTTCTCCCTCCCCCTCTCTTTAAAAATAAATAAATAAAATCTAAAAAAAAATAAATCTGGTAATACTTCACTGGAATAAAAATAGAATGTACAACTTCTTGATCACTAGAATAAGAAAATAGAATACATTTTTATCAGTTTAGTAGAAGGCAAGAGAAAGAAAAGAAAAAGTATAGTCCCAAAACACGAATTTGAAAGAACATAAGCACCCCTATGTTCATTGCAACATTAGTTACCATCTCCAAGATGTGGAAACAACCCAAGTGTCCATCTGGAGATAAGTGGATAAAACAACTATGGGACATTTACACATTGGAATACTACTTGGCTGTAAAAAAGAAGAAAGTTTTACTTTTGCAAGAGTGTAGATGGACCTGGAGAACATTATGCTAAGTGCAATTAGCCAGTCAGAGAAAGACAAATACCATATGGTTTCACTCATATGTGCAATCTAATGAACAAACTGAACTAACAAGCAAAATAGAGACAGACTCATAGAGAGCAGGATGACAGCTATGAAGTGGGGAGGCGGGGTAGAGGGATTGAGCACAAAAGAAAAAGGACTTGCGGACATGGACAACAGTGTAGTGATTGTGGCAGAGAAGGGGGATATAAGGGATTACATGGTGATAGAAAAAAATACCATAAAATCATGTAAAAAAGAAAAGAAAAAAGTATATAACAAATAGAGAAAGCAAGATGGCAACTATACATCCAAATAAATTAGTAATCACAATATCAAGAGGTTAGATTCTCTTAAGAGCAGAGACTCTTACTGGATTTTTAAAAATCCAGCTACATACTGTTTATAATAAATACTCCTTTAAAACATTACATGGAAAAGTTCAAAATAAAGGAATGCAAAAAGAACCCAGATGCCACTAGTGGGGGGAAAACTAGGTGGCTGAGGTCGAGGATGGAAGACAGCCCTGTATACTCTTAAGTTTTCAACCACATAAATGTTTTGCTTCCTTAAAAAAACCTTCAATTACTAGCCTGAAGAAACTCAGCATAATGATATAATATGACATTGCCCGGGTGGGCGTGGCTCAGTTGGTCGAAGCCTTGTCCTGTAAACCAGAAGGCCGCAGGTTTGATTCCCGGCTGGAGCACGCGTGCACAGGTTGCAGTTTGGGGCTTCTGCTCAGGTGCGTTCAGGAGGGAACCGATTGTTGTTTCTCTCTTGCTCTCTCTCCATCTCCCTTCCTCTCTCTCTTAAAAAAATATATGTATATAAATTCCATGTAACAATATAATAATGATAGACCCAGTATCATTTGTGCATATTCCTTTCAGGAATATGCACAAAAGTTATTTTATACTACTGACAGAAACAATATACCAAGAAATAATAGTAACCATGTACTTTATACCCCACAAAAGAGCATTTAAAATATATGAAGCAAAGCTAGTCGAATGTGACAAGTTTGTGATCATAATGGGAGATGTTAACACAGCTGTCTGAGGAACTGACAGGTCTCTGTGTTTACAAACACAAACAGAAGCCATCATGACAGGAGACCCTATTATTCAATAGTCACACAAAAGATAAAATACAGAATGAGTCAGGGTTCCGTTCAGGAAACCAAAGTCACTGCTGAGTATTTTAAGCACAAAGGAATACAAGGAATTGGGTGCTTCCCAAATCATTGCCATTGTAAGTAATCACTTTTAATTTTTAAATATTGCTTGTACCAGCTCCTGCAGATAGTATATGTTGCATGAGCATTACATAAAATTTTAAAAGATGTATGCGTTTGAGGACTGTCATGAGGTTAATAATTTCCAAGTTAAGTCATCAGAGCCATAATTCAGAGGACAGGAAGCTGTGGCTGCCACCACCACCACAATCCCCTCATGTCCACATGGGGGTGACTAGATACTAAAATGTCAAGTCCAGGGGCTGAAAACACTGTGTCAGGCCGACCTCACCTGCTGACCACCCCGGCAGCAGCAGGGTCTCCCCCTGTTTCCACCCTCCTGCCTTTGCATGCACGCACGCGATTGAGTCAAAGCCCCGTCACATCCAGAACTCTTGCTCTCACAGTGGGACTAGTGTCTGGCTAGTGTCATTTTATTTTATTTTTTGCCTTTCAGCCCCTTTAATTCAGAGGGGGAACAGCGAAGTAGATGAGAATGTACATCAAGTGCCAACTGACCCATATCAAGCACAAAAGCACAAATATCTAAGATTTGCCTTATTAAGAAATATATAATATCTTTATGGAGAAAACTTTAAAATATTGCTGCGGAACATCATAGGAGACCTGAACGAATGAAAAACATTCCATGTTCTTGGATCAGAAGACTCAGCATCAAAAGGAGGTCAAGTCTCTTAATTTATAAAAGTAATGCAGAAGCAATAAAAATGCTCTTATTTAGGACCAGAAGTGCTGATGCTGTGCTTCACACAGAAAAATGAACAAGTAAGAACAGTATGGAAAGCTGAGAAGCAGATCAGTGAATGGAAGCCAGCCCTCCAGACTGCAAAACACACAACGGACTCTCCAAAATGAAAACAATAGGGGACTGATGGGTGACTGGACACAAAGCAATGAAACAGAATAAAAAATAAAAAAGATTAAAATACATAAGAAAATATTTATGTATGTTCAAAGGACTGTCACAAATCAGTGGGAAAAAAAGATGATTCAGTCAATTGGATTGAGAACAATCAGGGAGCCATCCGGAAAAAAGCTGAATCCCTACCACAAAGCATGCACCACAAAGCATACACCACAAAGCATGCACCACAAAAGCTTCAAGGTGGTTAAGGATTAAAGATAAATGTACAACACAAAAACATAAAAGTACTAGAAGGAAACATACGAGAATTCCTCTGTAACTAGAGAGTGAAGAAGGCCTTTCAGAATTTGACCGCAAAGTTCTGCACAATGCAGAGAGAGAGCGAGGCCACCATAAGCAAATCAAAGTCAAAAGACAAATGAGAAACTAAGATAAAACACAGGGTGACAACAAACCTCTGTAAATCACACTAACAAAGTATCAACCACTGAGGTATGCAGATAAAGCAGTGTGCTTATTCGGAAACAGGAAAGATTGAAATTGTTATTTAGTGTTCACCTTAAGGCTAGGGAATGAAAAGGCAGAATGCAGAACGGACGAGAAGATAAAGATAAAAGCACAAATTGAAATAGAATACAAAAAAATCAATAAAACCAAAAGCAGGGTTATTGAAAAGATAAAATAGGCACATGTCTAGCAAACCAATTGAGAAAGGAGAGGAGTCAGAGATAAACATTAGGATAACGGAGCACACATAAATGCATGGATAGTAGAGACTTTTAAAAGTCATGACACATGTCAGATGTAGGTGATTAGCACTCAGCAGTTCTTTTCACCTTCCTCAGGTGTGTCTTCCTGACTGCCGAGGCTGGAGAGCTGAAAACTGAGTTTCAGCCAGTTTCTAGATGACAGTTAGGTTTTGCTGTAGCAGCTCTTGAGCGAGGTTTGGAGAAGGAAAGCAGAGGCCATAATCTGGGAGCCTTATTTCATTTTACTTTATTTTTAATTTTTTTCGATTATAGCCTACATTCAATATGACTTTGCATTAGTTTCAGGTGCACAGCGTAATGGTTAGACAATCATATGCTTTACAAAGTGTTCCCCCTGATATTTCCAGCACCCACCTGGCACCACGCATAGTTATTACCCGTTATTGACTGTGTTCCCTGTGCTGCACTTTACATCCCCATGAACTAGCAATTTGTACTTCTCAATCCCTTTACCTTTTTCACCCAGATTGACTTATTTATTTATTTATTTATTTATTTATTTATTTATTTATTGCTGCCAAACAAGGTTGCGGAGACTTCCCAGCTCAGGACACAGCTTTGAGAGTGTCCTGAGTGTGGCCATGGCCGAAGCTGAAGTCAGCCAGTCACAGCTTAAGGGTTGGGAGTCAGTTTTAGTCTTGGCTTCTTTTTAAAAAAATATTTTTAGATGGGAAGGGAGGGAGACAGAGAGGGAGAGAAACATCAGTGTGTGGTTGCCTCTTGTGCACCGTCCACTGGGGACCTGGCCCGCAGCCCAGTCATGTGCCCTGACTGGGAATCGAACCAACAAGCCTTTGTTTCGCAGATTGGCAGTCAATCCACTGAGCCACACCAGCTAGGGGTAGTCTTGGCTTCTTGAGTCTGGGTTGCTGCCAGTGTTGTGTGCCCTTGAATTCCATTTTCCCTAAGGCAGCATCTGACCCCCACCTTCCTGATGATAGCACAGTTGGCTATTCCCCTGGTGGGTCAGTTCTAGGCTCTTCTGGGAGACATTTCTGAGCCCCACCCAGAGCATTTCCTCCAGAGCACTGTTAATTTTGTAAGCATGCAGTTTCCTGTTTTAAATTAGCGGTTCCTAGTTCCTTTCGTTGAGCACGACAGATGAAAAGAGAACTATCAATACTATGCCAAGAAATTTGAAAACTAGTAAATGAATAATTTCCTAAAAATATATAAATTACTGAAGTGGACCCTAGAAACAATGAAAACTTGAACAGATGATAATAATAAACTGAGTAGGGCGTCAAAACTGCTGGCTCCCCTCTCAAGTCATACCAAGGCTACTAGGTCTAAGCAGTTTCATGGGCCAGATTTCCAAGAAAAAGATAACCCTTGTGTCATGCAAATTGTTCTAGAGAGAAGAAAAATAGGGCAAGTTGCTTCAGCTCATTTTGTGAAGAGAGTCCAATCTGGGTAAGGAGAGGATAAGAAACAAAAGTTAATATCCACTCTCAAGAACAGAGATGCAGGAATTCTGAGTCTTGGATTTAAACACTCATCATGGCCACACAAGGTTTATTTTAGGATAATATTAGAAAAGATATTAAGTAAATTAATAAAAATTTATGAAAATTAGCAGAATTCTTTGGGGCCAAATTTAAATGCAATGTTACCTAAGACATTGCATTTTCTGCCTGCAATGCAGTGCTTATAAATGGCACTTTATTTTTCTGTGCACAGATTCCTTTGTCAGGTGGCAGGAATGCCCAGTTATTCTCGAACAGCTCAGCTTTAAGGCTGCCATTGAATGTGCTACAAATTTGGGTTCTTCGGTGTTTTCTCGTGTGGAGGCATGCGAGATCTCTGCCCAGGTCGGCTTAGTCAACCTCTTCAGTGGTGGGCCCAGCGGAGCCGCCGCAGGACCGGGCCTCCACCCACGGGGAAGCCTCGCCGCATTCCTCCCCGCAGGCCTCGTGCTTGCACGCCTTTCGGCTTGGTGTTGACGGGGCTGCAGGCTTTCTCCAGCTCTTTCTGCAGATGTTCAAATTCTTCCTTCTCTGCAGTCTGGTTTTTATCAAGCCAGTTGATAATTTCATTACACTTGTCAAGAATCTTCTGTTTGGCTTCACAGTTGATCTTGCCTTGAAGTGTTTCATCTTCAACAGTTCCTTTCATGTTGAATATATAGGATTAAATGAGTTCTTGGAAGACACGTTGTCCCGCTGCTTCTCATCTTCAGCTTTGTACTTTTCAACTTCCTGAACCATACGCGCAGCGTCTTCCGTATGGAGACACCATATGATTTAAATAGATTCAGAAAAGGCAGTTAGCAAATTTTAACACCCATTCGTGATAACATTTCTTGGCAAACTAGGAATCAAAGGGGCCTTCTTAACTTGATAAAAAGCTATCTACCAAAAGCTGACAGCAAACGTCGTTCCCAGTGGTTAAATTTTAGAACCGTTTTCACCGAAGTCGGGACAAGGACACCTGCAATCATTACTAGTATAGAGATAGCACTGTGCTCGTGGCCCTGGCCACACAGTATTACCAGAAAACCCCCACACCAGGAAAATAGTAGAACTAATACAGCTATTTGCAAGGTGGCTGCATTTAAGCTCAACATAAAAGAAGCAATAACGTTTCTTTGCATGAGAAACAACCAATTAGAATGTGTGTGAAAAAAAGAGATACCATTACCATTAGGAAGATAAATAAGATACTTAGACATGAATTGCAAACTCCTATTAAAAAACTATATAAAGGTATTTAAAGGACATATAATGATGTTGAATAAATCATGTTTATGAGAAGGAAGACTCAAGTAATCTTAAAATAGCTATTCTGTCTAAATCGATCTATACATTCAATGTGACCCTGACAAAAATTCCCAATAGATTTTTGTGGCCCTTTGACAGATATTTCTTAAATTCATATAGATTAATGGTTATGACAATCCAAACTCAATTCTGATAAAAAAGAATACCAGAAGTCAAGACAATATATGTCTAGTGTAGTTTCAATGGTGGATGTGGATGTGGGAATAAGCAAACAGATGAGTGGAACAGAACGGACAGCCCATAACGAAAGAGCTCAAGTAATATGGAATCTCAATATGAGACAGGTGTGGTCTCACTAATGAGTGCTAAAGCGTGGGTGTTTAATGAACAGTAGTAGGAAAATTGGTTTTCTGTAAAAAGTTAAAAAAAATCCCTATTCTGCCTGGCTGGTGTGGCTCAGTGGATTGAGTGCCAGTCTGCAAACCAAAGGGTCGCCAGTTCAGTTCCCTGTCAGGGCACATGTCTGGGTTGCAGGCCGGGTCCCCAGTAGGGGGCGCAGGAGAGGCAACCACATTTTCCCTCCCTTCCCCTCTCTAAAAATAAATAAATAAAATATTTGTTAAAATCCCTATTCCATACCATACGTGAAAAGTAAATTCCAGATGAATTAAAGATCTGAGCATGAAAACAAAACTTTAAAACTATTAAAAGGGTTTCTTTAAAAAATACAGAAGAGAGAAACAATAAAGACAAAGACAATACAGTTAACATCAAAATGTAAAACTTGTAAAAAAGTTCATGCCCAGACAGAGTTCCCAGAAGTGGGGCAGCCTCTGTCTCTCCTCTTTGGGTGAGTGCTGCGCACGGCACCGCGTGCCACAGATCCCATCCCTGTTTCTCCGAGGAGCTCTGGGATCCTGGTCCAAGCAGGACTCCGCAGGTCTGTCTTGTTGGCCTTGAATCCCCAGAATAAGCCCCCTCTTCTGCCCCAGGACACGGGGGAACATTTCCCCCTCCACTTCCCATCTTTGTGGGCACGTCTGCAGCCTGTTGGTGTCTTGGGAGTTGCCTCGCTTGCAGAGCAGAAGGAACAAACCTTCTACTGTTGTAGATTGTATTGTTCCAAGGCCATTTCAGGGTTAATGACCAGATTACCTGTGTCGAAAATACTCAGTGCTTTACATTGCAATAGGGTTTCCTTCAGAAACAGCTGCTACATTTCTCAGCCTTTTTTTCTTTGTTCTTTGTCCCTGAAAGATTGACTTCTGCTGGAATATTGTTTATCTATTTTGGAAGGTTATAATAAGTATCAAAGCCATTCTTTTATAAAAAAAAGTTTTAAAAATTAATTTTAGGGAGAAAGAGAGAGAGAGAAACATTCGTGTGTTGTTCCACACATTGACACATTCACTGGCTGATTCTTGTGTCTGCCCTGTCTGGGGATCAAACCTACAGCTTTGGCGTGTAAGGCCGATGCCCTAACCAGCTGAGCTACCCAGCCAGGGCTCAGAGCTATTCTGAGTCTTCCCTATAATGTTGTGTGTCTCAAACACTCGTGGTGGGACTTAAGATTTGTCTTGTGTGACAGAACCAAATCCCAGTTCCCAGGTTTTTCCTGCGGGGGCTGTCAGCTCACCCCTGGCCAGAGGTGGGGATAGATCCTCAGAAGTCTGGGCTTTGCAAAACGAAGGCCTCCAGGACGCCAGAAGAACAGAGGCAGCCATGGTGAAGAACAATGATCTCAGAGTCCAAGTCCAAGTGTTATTATCTTGCCTTGATTTTAAAGACAAAACCTGCCTGTTAGAATTGTCATGAGAATTAAATGATGAGATATGCACGTGAGCGAACTGCAGACACCAAAAGGGCCACGCACATGCAGCGTTTTCTAACACATAGCACAGTTGGCCATGTCTTCTTAAAAATAGATTCTCTTTTTTCCATTGCTAAGTCAGTTCAGATTCATGAAAGAGAGTTTTGGAAATACAGGCAAGCAGAAAGAGGAGAACACCCAGCCCCACCGTCCGGAGTAGCAGCAGAACTCTGGGATGGGGACCCCCTCTGCTTGCTATGCTGTGCACAGCCTCAGGCCCGTCTCTCCCGCCGTTGTAAACGTAAGCAACAGAAGGTGCCGTCTGCCACCTTTGTACCTGAGCTCACAGGGCTTTCTCATATTACTTCACTCTCGTAGATCTATTTTTTCTTTTCAGTGGAATGTGTTGATTATGTAAACCGTGATTCCAAGTGGAAACTATGTATTAGGCGTGTACACATGAGCGGCAATCCCTCCCCACTCCCACTCTGTTCCCTCCTTCCCCCGTGGGCAGCCATTTACATTTGCCTCTGAATTGTCTTTCCAGTGCTTATATAATATATGTTAGCGCTTTCCCCTCCCTCCCACACGAAAAGGAGCATACTGTATACACTGTACCTTGCTTTTTTTTCATTAAACAGTATATCACGGTGACCATCCCACATCAGCAATTACAGGTTTCCCTCATTGTTTTTTATGAGGAAGAACAATGCCCGCCCAGTACTCTATTGTATTTTAGTTTATTCAACCAGTTCCCTAAATAATGGACGTTAGGTCCCTTTAAATTTTATGCTATCACAAATAATGCCCCAGTGAATGGCCTTGTGTAAATGTAATTTTGAATGGCTACAGAATGTGCCTACCTCATCTGTCCTTCAGTTTTCAAAGCAGTTACCTGAAACCCCATCCTGTACCCTCCGGCTCTGAATTCTCTCTGCCACGTTCCTAATCCGACTTCGGTGACACCAATCCCAGTCTCGCCTGCCCTGAATTTGGGATTCGGGCATGGGTTCTCCAGGACTAGAATCTTGACTTTCCCAGGGGTCTCCAGTTGGTAATTCCTCAGCTCTCACTACCCACTGTGGCCCCGGGTAGAAATGCCTGCAGGAACCCACCCATGCCCACCCCCGTCTCCCACCCAGCTTCTTTCCAGAGGAATTTGAAGATGTTACACCACAGTTCATTTTGTCATTCCTGGATTGTTTTTTGCTTGGTTTGGTTTACTTTTTTATTATGAAAATTTCAAACACACAAGAAAGAGAAGGAGTAAAATTGAAAACCCAGTATCTTCCATCACCTCAATTAAAGATTGTGAACATTTTACCATATTGTATTCGTCTATTTTTATTTTTCCTGAGCCATTTTCAAGAAAATTATAGACATCATGATGCTTCACATCTACATACTTCACATCTAAATACTTCTGCATACAATTAAAAAAATAAGCCCTGGTCAGGTACTCACTTGGTTAGAGCGCTGTCCCGATACACCAATCGGGTTCAATCCCTGGTCAGGGCACAGCCAAGAAGCAACCAATGAGTGCATCAGTGAGTTTAACAACAAACCGATCTTCCTCTCTCTCTCCCTTCCTCTCTCTCTCAAATCAATAGATAAAAAATAAAAAAAGAACATTCTCCTACGTAAACACCATTATCACTCTATCCATAATAAAAAAAAGTAAATGAATTCCCTCGTTCCTAATACCCCATATCCAAATATCCCTGGTTATTCTAAAAATATCTCTTATAACTTAGTTTTTAAACCAGGGTCCAATCAGGTACCACAGACTGCATTTGGTTATGACTCTTTTTATTTATAGCAAGCACCCCTCACACCTTTTTAAAATTTTCGTCAAATTGTCATGTTGAAGGGACCTGGCCAGTTGTCTTGTGACGTGTCCCACATCCTGGACTTGTCTGATTATTTTCTCACAGCGTCATTGACCTTTTTTTTTTAGGTTTTGTTCACCCAACATGGTCTCTCTTCGTTTGCTGTAATCTCTTCCCCATGAGAGGTTTTTCTCCAACGACCCCTGCTGGTCGTTTACCTTACTGTGGGCCCCGCCCTTGCTGGCTGGGTCCTGTCCTTGGGTGTCCCCGATGTCAGTAAGTCTAATTCCTGAAAAAGGTGCATCTGATTTTCTGCCCAGAGTGTATGCACCTGGGAGCCAGTGGGGAAAAGAGTTTGGAACTTTCAACATTCAACGTATAAACGACCTTCGATCCTCTGTGTTCCAGCTGAAAACGTGCTCTTGTTTCTCAGAGCAGAGACCCTCTCTTCTCCCCGGAGAGTAAGCCTCTAGTCTTCTGCTAGGGATCTGGGGGGCGAACTGCTTCTCCTCCTCCTCCTCCTGCACTCCACTTCTCCCCTCTCCCCCTCCACCCCCTCCCTCTCCCTCTTCCTCGTCCTTCTCCTCCTTCTCCTCTTCCTTCTTTTCAGATTGATTTTAGACTGAGAGAGGAAGGGAGAGAGAGAGAAACATCAATTTATTGTTTCACTTATTTATGTATTTATTGGTTGCTTCTGATATGTGCCCTGACTGGAAATTGAACCTGCATCTTTGGTGTATCAGGACGACACTCTAACCAACTGAGCTACCTGGCCAGGGCCTAACTGCTTCTTAAACAGCCTTTCCACCAATCGGCCTGCTTTTGGCTCCACCTTCACTGTTATTACCCACAGTACCTGTTCTGCCAATTCCTGACCATTTGGGGTGCACTGTGAAACGGATCCTGTTTGTTTTTCTGCCTGCCAGCTTATAATTTGCCTTTCTTGGAACTGTCTAAATCACTCACCATTTGTCCATCTACTTTACAGCTTCCAAAATATTGTTGCAGTTATGTTTTTCCCCAGCCTCTTGGTCCTTGCGGGTTTGTATTCTCTACAAGTTCCTTTACTGATACCTTAGAGGAGTGTGAGGAGGGAGCAGGAGTAATACATGTATTTATGCACCAGTTTTATCCATTCTTTGATTTAAAAGGATACTCTGACTGGTCTGATGAGCAATGTGGGAGAGAAGGACTTGCCCCAGTCATGGCAGGGTCCCAGGACATTCTGATACAGGTGAGGGCGATGCCAAGGGGCAGCTGAATTGCCCGGCATCACACTGAAGAGAATTTTGAACTTCTGGAGAGAAGTGAGTGGTCTGAGACCAGTGAGAAAGTGGATGACGTGAGACAGGTGCAGGCGTGACCAAGGTCTAGAGAGAGACAGGAACTAACGCAATGCCAGTAAGTTAGTGCCTTAAAGAGAATGGGAACTAATGAAAACTTTCCCATGGGAGGGGCTGGCTGTGGAGCTTTGGAAAAAACAGGCTTAATATCCAACTTTAAGTTGTTTGTTGTGCTGTGGTGTTGCAGCAGAGACTATTATCCCTATGGTTACTCTTCCCTTTCTTTTTCATAGTATTTAGTTGGGCACATTATCATCTGGAATAATGAGCATATTTCCCAGCTTCCCTTGAAGCTATTCATGGTCATATCACCCAGTTCTAATTAATAAGTTATAATCAGAAGTGTGACCGAGTTCAAGCCAATAAATGTAAGCTGAAGTTTTAGGTTAGAATCCTAGGCAGGCTAATTAAAGGGGAGCTCACTCAGCTGAGATAACCTCTTTTGCCTATCTGCCCCCCCTTCCTCTTCCACACTGCAATTTGGATGCAATCCTTGGAGTTCCTGCAGTCATCTTGTGTTATGAGGTCATCTTTAGTAGAAAGATAAGAGTCTGGGTCTAATAATACCTTAAAGCTGCCATACCAGGTCTGGACTACTTACCTCTGGATTTTTTTAAAAGTATATTTTATTGATCATGCTATTACAGTTACCCCAGTTTTTTCTCCCCTTTATTCCCCTCCATCCTGCACATCCCCTTCCACCAGCATCCCTACCTCCTCTTAGTTTATGGCCATGGGTCATACATATAAGTTCTTTGGCTTTTCCATTCCCTATACTATTCTTAACCTCCCCTGCCTATTTCATACCTATTTATGCTTCTTATTCCCTGTACCTTTTCCCCCATTCTCCCCGCTCCCCCTCCCCACTGATAACCTTCCATGTGATCTCTATTTCTGTGAATCTGTCCCTGTTCTAGTTGTTTGCTTAGTGTGTTTTTGTTCTTTAGGTTCAGTTGTTGATAGTTGTGAGTTTGTTGTCATTTTACTATTCATAGTTTTGATCACCTTCTTTTTCTTAGGTAAGTCCCTTTAACATTTCATAAAATAAGGTCTTGGTGATGATGAACTCCTTTATTAACCTGACCTTATCTGAGAAGCACCTTATCTGCCCTTCCTCTTTAAATGATAGCTTTGCTGGATGGAGTAATCTTGGGGATGTAGGTCCTTACCTTTCATGACTTTGAATACTTCTTTCCAGCCTCTTCTTGCCTGTAAGGTTTCTTTTGAGAAATCAGTTGATAATCTTATGGGAACTCCTTTGTAGATAATTGTCTCCTTCCTCTTGCTGCTTTTAAGATTGTCTTCTTCTCTTTAATCTTGGGTAATTTAATTATGATGTGCCTTGTTGTATTCTTCTTTGGTTCCAACTTCTTTGGGACTCTCTGGGCTTACTGGATTTCCTAGAAGTCTATTTCCTTTGCCAGATTGGGGATGTTCTCCTTCATTATTTTTTCAACAAAGTTTTCAATTTCTTGCTCTTCTTCTTCTTCTTCTGGCACCCCTATGATTAAGATGTTGGAACGTTTAAAGTTGTCCTGGAGGTTCCTAAGCCTCTCCTCATTTTTTTGAATTCTTGTTTCTTCATTCTGTTCCAGTTGAATATTTCTTCCTTCTGCTCCAAATTGTTGATTTGAGTCCTGGTTTCCTTCCTTTCACTTTGGTTCCCTGTATATTTTCCTTTGTTTCACTTTGCAAAGCCTTCACTTCTTCCTCTATTTTGTGACCCTACTCAGCCATTCCTGTGAGCATCCTGATTACCAGTGTTTTGAACTCTGTATCTGATAGGTTGGCTATCTCCTCATCGTTTTGTTCTTTTTTCTGGAGTTTTCATCTGTTCTTTCATTTGGACCATATTTCTTTGTCTGGGTGTGCCTGTTACATAGTAACAGGCGGAGCCTTAGGTGTTCACCAGGGCTGGGCAATTCACGTAGCTACGTTGTGACGCTGTATGTGGGGGAGGGGTCCAGAGGGAACAGTGCCACTTACTTGGCTCTTGGCTGGCTTTCAGTCATTTCCCCCACTACCCACAAGCAAATTGGGCCCTTCTGGTGCTGATTCCCGGGTGGGTGGGTTTGTGTATGTTCTAGAACCCTGTGGGTCTCTCCAACGAACTCTCCTGTGAGGCTGGGAGTTTCTCACACTGCCGCCTCAACCCCCACAGGTTTTTACAGCCATAGGTTTTGAGGCTTTAGTTTCTCACGCTGGAACCCTGGGTTGTGTGGTCTGTCTCACTTCCCAGTTGTTCCTCCCGGCTTATCCACATGTGAATTTCGGACCATATGGTCTGTCAGCCACTGTCTTGCCTGGCCCGGTCTGCCTCTTGCCGCACATCCTCTCCTCCCGGGCTGCCTGTCTCCACCCCTCCTACTAGTCCGGATGAATGCTTCTTCTTTAACTCTTTAGTTGTCGGATTTCCATACAGTTTGATTTTCTGGAAGTTCTGGTTATTCATTGTTTTTAAATTTGTTGTTGCCCTTTTTTTTGGTTGTGTAGGAAGCAAAGCTTCCTCTACTTATGCCTCCATGTTGGCCAGAAGTTCATGAACTTTTTTTTATGTAAAAGAGAAATAAAATTTTTTAGGTTCTCCCACCCCTGTGTTATAATAATCACTTATCATATGCCAAGTAGTGTTCAAAGTGCATGGCTTATATACTAACTAATTTTTGCACTGCTAACCCTTTGAGGTAAGTACTATTATTTTCTGTTTTACAGAGGAGCAGTGAGGCACAGAGAGATTAACTAACTCGTGTAGAGTCACATAGCTAGTGAAGGCTCGTAAACTAGGCAGTCTGGGCTTGTCACACTGCGCTGTACTGCATGCACGTGGCCAAACCCACACCTCACAGATCCAGTTGTGCCACACGACCTCGGAACCTGCCCCCAGCACAGTCACGTGTTGTTGGTGAATCTCAGAATTTCTGGTGAATGACGTACACAACACAAGGCAGTAAGCCTACTCCCACCCACCTCCTCAACGTCCCTTGACACTGGCTGGTGTGAAGGAAGGAGATCACGGAGTTTCAGGCTGTGACCAGTGGTGGTGTGAGCAAAGGCTCAAGGAGAAGTAGAGACTGCAGGAAGGAACCAGGTGGCGTGGAAAGCCAGGGAGATGTGGGCTGCGGCATGGACCAGGAGCAGACTTCCCTAAATATGTGAGAGGAAGGTAGCAGAGAGAGATGCTTGCGTTCATGCCCACGAAGCATTTCCAACATTTAACATCGTTTCCTTGGGACTGATTCCCAGGCGTGGGCTTTGGTACATCTTGACTTCATTTGAATCAAATCGATGAAAGAATTCTGTAGCCAATTTTAGATGCTCTACTCATTCTAAATAAAGTGATCCCCACAGATTCTGCTATATTATCCCTGGTAGGTAAAATTAGGGGCCAAATTTACTAGTTAAAGTGTTTGGCTTCATAAAGCCATCTTTATTGATTGACTTAACCAAAGGCGAGAGACATAAAGTGTTAAAAAGAGACTTTCGCTCCTTTGATTAGTGAGGAGGCCCAGGGGTACAGCTTTCTGAGGAAGCTGTAGTTAGAAATGAGCTGGCCCTGTTGCCGCCTTGTCTCTCTGAAACTTCCAATACTCGGGCGGAAGTCCCAGTCCTGGGTCACCAAGCTGACTGTAAGCAGGCCAACCTTAAGGACACCTTTGCAAGCTAAAAGGTGTTTGGGGCTGAGTTTGAGCTCAGCCTTGTTAAGCTGTGAGTTGTGGGGACTGAACCAATGACTCATTTGCTTTGGGTCCTTCGGCAGCTCTCAGGGGCTTATCTCCGGTCACAGAGGAGAGCAGAGCTGGGCAGGCTCCGTGTGGGGATGCCACGAGGAGGGTACAGGATTAATAACACCATCTTAGCCATCGTCTTCTGCTCTGGTTTGTTCCCTCTTCTTCCTCTTTTTTAAAAAAATCCTCACCAAGGATATGGGTTTTTTAATTGATGTTTTTTAAGGCAGAGAGAGAAATATCACTGTGACAGATATTGATCAGTTGCCTCCCATACAAACTCTGACCGGGGATCAAACTCACAACCTCGGTATGTGCCCTGAGCAGGGATGGAACCCACAACATTTTTGGTGCACAAGACGATGCTCCAACCAACCGAGCAACCTGGCCAGGGCTCCCCATTCATTCTTAATAAAAAACAAATATGGCGAAGCAAATGAGCCCTGCCTGCATTTGGAATGCAAATTTGGCCTGCAGAGCCACATCTGGTATAGCTGCCCTGAGGGAAAACAATTGTAGCAGCTGTCACCAGAAGAGTATTTCTAGAAGATTCCCCAGGAGAACCATGAGCCCTGCCTACAACACTTCTCTGAATGAGGGGGATGGCGACAGCCCAGGGAAAACCCAAAGCCCAACTGGACTTATCAGAGAAACAAAAAGGTGTCCTCAAGGAGAAAACGAGAGAAAAGGAAAATGGAAGTGAATCAGTTGCGGTTTCAGACAGATTTGGAGCTTAGAAGATAACTAGGCATACAAATGCTAGCCCAAGACTTGTTGTAATAACTCATTAAATACTTAAGTTTTTGAATCATCTACGAGAAACCGGCCGTCCTAAGGAAAGAATGAAGATTCCCAAACAGGCAGTCTGACAAAGGCCCAGAGCTGCGTCACCAGATCAGCACAGCCTTTTGCAGGGAGCGTGACAAACACCCCGCAGCCTTTTCTTCTCGGCTTTTATCTTCACCCTCCTGATCATTCTGTTATTTCTTGACTGCTCGTCCCTTCATTGACTCCTGCCCTGGGGACAGCATCACGGAGCAATTGGGGATACATCCAGGAACAGATCGCTGTTCCGCATTAAGGGAAGGACGTCGTAGAGCCGAGGAAAATGAAGCAAATCATTCACCTAGGACGGCTCAGAACAGATCATTCCCCGAGCTCTGCACCCACTATTCGTAAATGAACCCAGGGCCTTTCTATAGCAGTTTAAAAGATTTTATTCCTAATCTGTTTTTCCCCTGGAGCTTTGGAAATATGGCTCTATAATTTAATAATTACAGGAGATGAGCAAAAGAATGAACTCAATAAGATAGCGTCAGCCTGCTTTGTAACGAAGGGCCAAATTTTCCAAATATAGAGCAAAATCCAATTGCGGGTCTGCTTATGCTCCAGCATAACACTGGCACGAGAGACCCCTCGGGAACACGTGCATGACCTTTGCCACATAAAGAGCTTTCCCCTTGGCTCTTCACAAAGTTTGGGGAAATAAACCTTAACGGTCAGTTTCTCTAAATTATCCTCACCGCCCTATACAACAGTAACTTCACTGATGGAACAAGTCATACCCTGAAGCAACGAGCAATAACCACTTGTTAGCATTAGAGATGGTGAGCCCCCAAAACACCAGGGACTCTCCCGAGGGTGATAAAATACAAGATTTAAAAAGCAATGCCACACAAAACACAACATGGTACTCTGGATTGGATCTCAGAATAGTAAGAGGAGCTTGGTGGAAAAGTTGTAAAAAGTAAGTAGTCTGCAGTTTAGTTCATAATAAGGTGCCGATGTCAATTTCTTAGTTTTGACCAATGCACCCCGGTGGGGTGATATGTTAACATTCAGAGAAACCGGATGGAAGGCATGTAGACACTCTCTGTGTTTAGTACTGTCGTTGCAACTTTTCTGTAGATAATACAATTTTTCCAAACAAAAAGTTTAGTTTTTGATAAAAGACCACATGTTCATTTGCTCCATGTGGGAGTATAAATGGGTACGAATGTTCGGACACGACCCGTGAAGGGTTTTAGAAGTATGCACGCCCACCGACCTGTAATTTCACTCCCAGGAACTTGTCCTGAGGAAGTAGTCAGGGGTGCTCATCCCAGCTCTCTGTAATGGGGAATGTTGGCTGTGAACTACAAGGCCAAAATTAGGGGCTAAAGGAGCCACGATGCAGCCACACGAGGGAACCCCTGAAGTCACTAACAGCAGTGTCGGAGAAGTAAATCTGATGGTGTCCGGAGACTGGCACCACATATTGTTGAATAAAAAAGTCAGCTTGCAAAGTATTTCGCACAGTATGATCTCTTTCTTAAATCTGTGTGCTTAGAAGAAAAGGAGGAGATATAACAAAGTGTAGTGGGTGGTTTTCTCTAGTTGGGTGAGATTGCGGGTGCCATGGACTGAATTGTGTCCCCCTCAAATTCTTACACTGAAGCCCTAATTCCCAACGTGACTACTTAGAGAGAGGGTCCATAGGGAGGTAATTAAGTTCAGTGAGGCCAGAAGGATGAGATTCTAATCCTAAAGACAGCCTTACAAGCAAAGGAAAGTCCTTGTGAGCACACAGCCAGAAGACAGCCATCTGCAAGCCAAGAAGAGAGCTGTCACCAGCACCAGACCACGCTGGCACCATGATCTCAGATTTTCAGCCTCCAGAACTGTGAGAAAAAATAAATTTCTGTTGTTTAAGCCACCCGGTGTAGAGTATTTTGTTATGACAGCCTGTGCCGACTAAGACAGTGGCTATTCTAAATTTTCTTGTTTTGGCTGTCTTGCTTTTCTATAGTGCATATGAATCGCCTTATTATTTGAAGAACAATAAATGTGAAAATTTTATTCTTAGAGTTCCACTTTACTGTTGATG
The DNA here is from genome assembly GCA_028533065.1 of Trachops cirrhosus. Classification (NCBI taxonomy): domain Eukaryota; kingdom Metazoa; phylum Chordata; class Mammalia; order Chiroptera; family Phyllostomidae; genus Trachops; species Trachops cirrhosus. Next base: position 124,316,052 of record CM052543.1, read on the forward strand.
GAAAGAAGCACAACTGCGTAGTCTCCTTTGGGAAGAGTCTTTGAGAGGAGATAGTAAAACCGCCGAGGTCACGTCCCCCATGGAGTCAGCCTGCTCTCGGGCTCCTTCTGCTGAGGTCCTCAGGGGGCATGGACCCCGTCCTTCATTGCTGTCATGGTCAGTAATTTTAGTTCAGTTTGTACGGGACTTACAGTTTAAGATGCACATGTGTATCTATCAATTTAGTTGATTACCATAGGTAGTAAAAAAGGCAGATAATATAGCTCCTCATGAGTGAGGTTTGGGGAGGTATGAGACTTGCCCAAGGCCACACGCCTCGTGGTGGTGCAGCCAGGCCTCTCGACTCCAAGACCAGTGCCCGTCTTTGCCACCAGTGACCGCCTGTCCAGCTCTTTCTTTTGCAGCCATCCTGGGCCAAATCATGAATAAGATGCAGAGAGCTGTCTCAGTCCTCCAGATGCCCACCCCAGGCAAATGCTGGTCCTCATATATTTCATATTGGAAATAGAAAGATGTTACATTCTCCTGCGCCCATGCCAACCACGAGCTATCCCTGGGTCATGTGTTTCCCGGAACCTCAAAGGCTATGTAGGCTTTGATAGCCTTAAGCGGCCAGCCTTTACTGTCCCGTGCCTTCACCCTGGCTGCGAGGTGAAGCCTGGACCCTGGGCCCCACAAGGAAGATGGCATTTTCTTAGAATGGCTCTGCTGGAGCTGGAAAAAGCCAGGGTCTCTCAGTGCTGGGATCTAGCTTCCAATACATTTACATATTGGTTCAGCATTGGCAAGTATGGGCTTGGATAAACATTTTTAAACTCTCTTAGGGATTTTGCAGTTTTTGCATTAATGAATGAGAGCGGTTGCAGACACCAGTACTCTGCTAGATCACTTAATGTTCAGAGAGTTAAGTAAAAATTTAGGTGACTAAATAGAAGAATCAGGAAGAGTTTGTATCGGCATGGGGATTGCCACTTCTCGCTTTGACTATGGAACTTAAAAAAATCAGTTTACTTATAAGATAGGAAAACAGAAAGAGCATTCATTGCACTATATGTATATTCAACAGACATATCTATGCTTGAACTGTGCAGGATTGTGCCAGGCTTATAAGAGATGCAAAGCTGAACCCCAAAATAACACCTGCCCTCCAGGTGCATACAGTCGGCTGCCAGACACGGGCACACAACAGCATGGACCCACATCAGTCAGGTTTCTGATCCCAAAAGGTGGCTGGAGATGTGAGGGCAGTTATTTTCTTTCCTTTTACGTGAGTTTTTGAAAAATTGAGGTGTAATTGACATATAACATTACATTCATTTCAGGTGCTCAGAATAATGACTTGACATCAATACACATTGTGACAGCACCACCACAATAAGGCCAGTCGATATCAGTCGCCCTGGGTAGTTAGGAACAAATCGTTCCCTTGTGATGAGAACTTGTAAGATCGCTCTCAGGGCAGCTTTAAATTTGCCGCACACTTTATCAACTAGAGTCACCATGCTGTACGGTGCATCCCCGTGACTCACTTTACAGCTGGAGGTTTGTCCCTTTCGACCCCATTCACTCATTTTGCCCACCCTCCACCCCTGCCTCTGGCAAGCACCGTCTGTTCTCTGTATCTGTGAGCTCGGGTGCTTCATTTTTGTTTGTTTGTTTTTAGATTTCACATATAAGTGAGATTATATGGTGTTTGTCTTTCTCTTTCCGACTTATTTTACTAAGCATAATGCCCTCAAATTTCATCCATTTTGTCCCAAATGGCAAGGTTTCATTCTCTTTTTATGCCCGGGTAACATTTCGTTGTACGTGTAATGAAATATTAATAAACACACCCCATCTTCTTTATCCATTTGCTCATCAATGGACACTTAGGTTTGTCATATCTTGGCTATTGTAAATAATGCTGCAATGAACATGGGGTGCAGGTATCTTTTCAAGTTAGTGTTTCATTTTCTTCAGATAAATACCTAGAAATGGAATTGCTGAATTGTATGGTAGTTCAATTTTTTGATTTTTTGAAGACCCTCCATACTGTTTTCCATAGTAGCTGCACCAATTTACATTTCCACAAATAATACACAAAAGTTCCCTCTTCTCCACCTCCTTGCCAACACCTCTAATTTCTTGGCTTCTTGACGATAGTCATTATAACAGATGTGAGTTAATATCTCATTGTGGTTTTGATTTATATTTCCTTGATGACTAGTTATGTTGAGCATCTTTTTTTTCATGTACCTGTTGGCCATCTCTATGTCTTCTTTTTTTTTTAAATTTTTTATTTTAGTTTATTCAGTACAGTTTCTGTCCTTTATTCCCATTCCAGCCC
>CM052543.1:124318880-124406710 GCA_028533065.1 Trachops cirrhosus
TGTGAAGTGGTACCTCATTGTGGTTTTAATTTGCATCTCTCTGATAGCTAGTGATATTGAGCATCTTTTCATGTGTTTCTGGATCCTCTGCGTGTCCTCCTTAGAGAAATGCCTATTCAAGTCCTTTGCCCATTTTTTAATTGGGTCATCTCTATGTCTTCTTTGCAAAAATATCTATTCAGATCCAGATCCTCTGCCCATTTTTATTTTTTATTTTATTTTATTTTTTTTAATTTAATGTATTTATTTTTAGAAAGAGAGAAAGGGAAGGAGAAATAGAGGAAAAGAAACATCATGTGTGGTTGTCTCTCACGTGGCCCCCACTAGAGACCTGACCTGCAACCCAGACATGTGCCCTGACTGGGAATCGAACTGGCAACCCTTGGTTTGCAGCCTGCGCTCAATCCACTGAGCTACACCAGCCAGGGCCTCTGCCCATTTTTAAATTGGATTGTTTTTCTTTCTTTCTTCTTTTTGCTATTGAGTCATATGAGTTCTTTATTTATTCTGGATATTAACTCCTTGGCAGATGCAAGATTTGCAATTATTCTCTCCCATTCAGTAGGTTATCTTTTCATTTTGTTGATGGTGTCCTTTGCTGTGCAGAAGCTTTTTAGTTTGATGTGGTCTCATTCGTTTATTTATTTATTTAGTTTTTAGATTTTATTTATTTATTTTTTTAAAGAAGGGAAGGGAGGAAGAGAGGGAGAGAAACATCAGTGTGTGGTTGCCTCTCATGCGCCCCCTACTGGGGACCTGGCCTGCAACCCAGGCATGTGCCCTGACTGGGAACTGAACTGGCAACTTTTGGTTCACAGGCCAGCGCTCAATCCCCTGAACCACACCAGCCAGGACTGATTAGTTTATATTTGCTTTTGTTGCTTTGCTTCTTGGGTCAAATCCAAAATCATCCCCAAGACTAATGCCAAAGCACTTACTGCCTATTTTTCCTTCTAAGACTTTTATGGTTTCAGATGGGACAGAGTCTACTCCACCACCTCCAGGGTCTGTGACTTTGGGCAGCTTTCCTTTACCTCGCTTGGCCTTGGTTGTCTCATCTGCAAAATACCTAGCATGCAAATTGTCGTAAGTTTTGAATGAGACATAATGTATGTAAAATGCCCAGCACTCGTTGCACAGGCCCAGTAAACAGTGGTTAATTGTGGCTTTGGGTTTATTGGTTTCTATAGCTACCACTATGAGCTGCTGGCCAATAAAACTAACCATAAATGTGCAAACTGGTGTAGCTTGGCATGCAGGCATGTTAGTGGCTGCGAGAGGACATTTCTGGTCTTTCCCCTTGAACTCCCTTCCCACTGGGGAACTAGGAGAGGCAGAGCTGGAGCCTGTCTCCTATCTCGTCCCCAAATGGGCTGTCTCTGGTCAGTCTGCTCCGTGCTCAGCTCCAGAGGAAGAAATTCAGGCCAGAGGGGAACTGGTTTGGTGTCACACAGCGGGGCAATGTGATCAGAGTCAGGACCGAGCTAGAAGTCCAAACCCATGCCTCCACCTGCCCCACACTCTCCCATGTTGTGGAGAGAGCTAGAGGCTGGGCTGGGGGCCCCTCCCTACCTTACTCCTCAGGCTGGAAGGCAGAGGCCCTCATCAAAAAGGGAAGGGAGGGATCAGTGAGAAGAAGCCAGAATGATCTTCCCTTCCCTGTTCTGAGGCGCCCCGTGGCTGCCCAGTATAGCAGAATCAGATTCCGAGTGGCCTCCAGACCCTCCCTGAGCGACCAGACCTGCAGACGTTGCCCGTGTCTCCTAGCTCCTCTCCACACTCCCTGCTGGCTTTCCCTGAAACCTTCCTGCAAGTTGCTGACACTGGGACTTTCTGCATTCTGTTCCTGTGTCACCACTTCCCCACTGAAATCCTGTGCATCTTTCTCAGTCTGGCTGAGGGGCTTCAGCCTCCCTGAAGCTTTCCTCCATCCGTGCTGTGGCCGGGGTCCTGCCTGTTCCGCCTGTGTCTTAGTGGGTTGTCTAGCACCTGCCACTTGTCTCCGGGTCTGTATGTTGAGGAAAAGGACTGTCTTCAGTCAGCATCTCAAGCGTAGTTCTTGTGACGTTCATTTTGGCATCCTCAGGGCTTACCTCGGGGCCTTGCGTAGCCTCGGTAAAGTTAAGTATTTCTTCCCTGGCATCACATTTTTCTCTCCTCCACTGGGTGACACTTAGTAACTGGCCAAGAAATCTCTGTTGAATTGATTCGAGGAAGGAATGAGGAAAGACAAGCATCAGGGAGACATTTGTTCCCCCAATTATTTACAAGAAATAGCAGAGGCCTGAAGTTATAAATGACAACTGGCAGCCCAGCTGACGGCCCTGTGTCCCAGCGTTCTGGCAGGGCAGCTTCAGCCTCGCTCAGGACCACACTCCAGAGACCCCGACTGGCAAAGCTGACGCCCTGCAGAGTGGGGAAGGGCCGGTGGGCAGGAGGGAGGCGGGGAGACCTGGAGAAGCACCCAGCTGCTGTATTTTTGGAAGGGGAGCTTTTCAGTGTGAAGTTTATGACGCCCTTTTCTAACATTTCCTCTTATAAAGCCAGTAATAGAATCGTTAATGACGGTTTTGAGCAATTTTGAGGTTAAATGACCAGGGAGCTCATGGCTTAGGGGTGGGAGGGTTGTTTTAATAACTATTCTTTTGCAAAATGAAAGAAATCAGCCCCCAAGAACTAGGCGGTATTTAGACAACTGCACAGAAGATTTGTAGTCAAACCGGAACTGGATTCAACTCCAACACGCACGCAGTCCTAGGAAACCCGCGAGGCGGCCGTGTCCTGGCGGTCTGAGAGCCACTGCCACATATTTGTGAACTGAAAGCACTGTGGTGTACCTGGTACCCAGTCCTTTACTCAGGCCTTTGCTGTTCCTTGGGGCTGTCCCCAGAGAAGAGTCCAGGAGGGCAGTTGACCAGTCTGCGGTGGAACTCTGCATGCCGTCCTTACCCTCAGGCGTCAGGCCTACCAACACTTAGGGTGGTACTTCCATCCGTGTGGAAGCACCGGGCCATTCCCAGCCCTTTGTTGGTTCCCCTATACGACCGGCTTGGCGGCCGGGATTCTGGGTTTGTGAAACCAAGGACAGCTAACCAAGACGTGGGTTTCAGGCTCCATTTATCTGACCAATTGGCTCCGTACTGGCAGTGGAGAAGCCAAAGGAGCTTAGGTCGCAGAAACTGTCTTAGGACACAAGAGGTGACCAGAGTCACCAGAAACCAGAGAAGGGGCTTGAGGCTGGGGAGGGGACTTGGGGTGTGACTTCCAGACTTCCTTCTCTGTGGGCAGACACAGGGCAAGGATAGGCCCCCTGAAGTCAGCCTTTAAACAGCACTTCTTGATTTCCAGTCCTTCACAAAGCTCAGCACGGATGGTAGCTGCATACCTCCAGACTGTAGGAAAGAGCCATTTGTTCTAAAAATATAAAGATCCTTGTTTGAAGACTGCAGTTCATTCCACCACCCAGGGTGCGTGTCACGGAACAAAAGCAGGTGTTTGGGCTCTGTTTCAGGCCATTAGCTTAACGGCTCTGGTTCTTGGAAGCTCTGCCAAAGACAAGCGTCACCCTGTCTCACGGACATATGCATCTGGCTGAAAAACGTGTGCTATTGTTTTTTGAGTAATGGTCGTTTGAAGTAATGCGTGTGCTTTTCCCTTTCGGTTGTTGTGAATATTATCTGGGCTCCTTTGGGAAAGCGGGAAGGGTCCAAGGAGCTCAAAGAATGACAGACTTTCCTTTCTGCTCAATCAAACCAGGTAGTGTTACAATCATCTCGCACTAGAGGAGGACTGGTAGCCAGCCATCACCGCTAAGAAGATAATTAGGAGATAACGTCAGTGGCAGAGAATGTTGTCGGAGCGGAGTGGTCTCCCGCCGCTCTCCGAATGCTGAGTGTTGATGCTGGGAGGGCGAAGGGGACGAGATCCTTAGTGGAAGTAAATGTGGAGGCAGAATCCACTGTTCCTTGCCCCCAAGGAGGTGCTCATCCTACAGCAATATTCTGCCAATGGTGGCGAATCCTACCCAATGTCCACCTCGCCCCCACCTTGAAGAAATACAGGCAGAGGAGGGCATCACTGTTTATGACAATGTACAGCTAAGATAAGGAGACAGCTAATTGAATTTAATTCACTGAGGAGGCAACCAGTTTTGTGCCAAAGCTTAACTTCTGGATGGTAAATATTTTACACTTAGTGCTCATCCCCTGAAAACCGAATGCCAATTGTTTTTGCAAAGACAGATTGTGCAGTTGAAGGGCAGAATGGTGGGCAGTTCGAGGACAGCTGGCAGGGGACCCCAGCCTGGGCTCTAGATGTCTTGGTGGGTTGACCTGCTTCCCCCTCTCCCGGGGCCTGCTGCATGCGGGACACACGTGTGACAGGGACCAGGGGTCAGCGAAGCTGGCTTAGTGATGATGGGGCTCAAGGGCTAAATTTAGATTTGCCAAAGTAAACAAAAACTCAACCCTCCTTTTCCACTGTATGTGACAGGCTGGTAGAATGTTCTGGAATGTGTGTGTGTGTGATGCTTATTTCTGGAAACACTTAAGGTTTTAGATAGCGTGCAATGCCATCGTGTATTTCTGGACTTAGTCACCAGCCGTCAGCAGTCAGCTTCGGCTGTGACCCCAGTGTTTCCCTTGGGTGGGGATTGTTTCTCCCTCTCTCCTTTTCTCTCTCTTTCCTCCCCACCCTTATGTGTTCCATTTCAGAGCACACCAGCCAACAATCCAAGCATCACACACTTCATTTCTCCTGGGAAAATTAATTCACATGTAATCACTGATTGAATATACTTAGCACAGTGCCTGGCCCCAGGTAGACACTGAACAAGAATTTCTGGAATGAACAAGTAAAAAAAAAGTTCTCCATATTCTTTTTCTTCAGGAAACTAGACAGGAGAGGTGACTCCAATGCCTTTGGGTTGCAGAGCTTCTGGTTTGATCCATGAAACCTTTACCCACCCAAACTGGGGTGTCTCAGGAAGAGCTGTCACTTCTGCGTTTGCACCTGGGAACGGGAACTGCTGGCAGCTCTCTTGTCCTCGAGGACCCCAAGGCGTGGCGTTCACTGCCACAGAGCCTGGCAGTTCACTTGAGTTCTCCACACTCAGAAGAGCCCCGTCACTTATGACGGCTAGTTTGACAGCCTTTTTATTCATGGCCTGCAATCAAGAACCAAGGCGTGAACACAGAGACTCAAGCAGGCAAGTCCCAGTGGGGGGTGTTCATCGTCTGAAAACAGTCAGATTTTTAAAAATTAATTATAACAAGAAAATAAAAGGAAAAAAAGAGTTCATCCTAACAGAATGAACTCCATGAATTTATAATCACTGAGATTTATTTTCTTTTGAGGGGAGACGACTAATTATCAGAGAAGAACTCTGACGAACTGTGATGGGAACCGAAAACTGTGAGGATCACAGCAAGTGGGGGGCAGGGGTCAAAAAGGGGAACTCTAGTCGATGAAAGTCATGCCAGTGGACTTTTTTTGGTACAAATATCAGACTAGGTGAATCAAGGTGGCAGCTGCCTTGGAGGCTGAAAACCAGTCACTCTCGAGGGGCCTGATGACAGAGTAGGCCCTTAAAGGATGGAGAATATTTATTTTCTATAATTATCTATATTTTTTACAAAAGGGAAATATTTATCTCTTTTGTAAAACTTTAGAATATTGCAAAGTAAGAAAGCTGCAGGTACACAGCCATATAACCCTGCCTTATGACATGGTCATAACCGTGTCAATCAGGCAGCGCCAGCACCGCCAAATCCCTTTGCGGCCCTGGCTCCGGTAGCCTGGAACAGGTCTCGTATGCACAGCCCAAACCAGGGGCAGTGAAGGGCCCTGCAGCTCCATCTGTGTGAGTCAATTGAGGGCACCTGGGAGGGTAAGCCGGAGGTGCCCATGCACACACCCTTAGCTGGCTTCCTCCCTTCCAGTCTCATCGCTCCACTCCCTCTTTGTGCTTCCTGGATCGTCTCCCAGGTGAAATGCTCGCCCCCAAATCCTTACCTCTGGGTGTGCTTGGGAGGCCTTACTGCACTCATAACCTCCTCCTGGATTTAACTTGTCTGTACCTGGGACCCAGAGAGGGGCGAGGGTGTGGGGGACTCCCGCCCTTCCGCCTCATTCTTTTCTCTCCTACCCAGGCCTCTCTGATCACTGTGCTCCATTTGCTGCTCAGCTCTGTGGTCCGGAGCCCAATTCTCTTCTGAACGGGTCACGTTCCCACCCAGCACAGCTCTTCTTGTTTATTTCCATAATGCAAATTCATTTTAGAAGCACACCCTGATTTACAATTCAATATGTATTCAGTCATCATTTGCTCAAGCTCATATGCCAATCATCATTGTGTCAAGCACAGGGCAGACTGTCTCTAGCCTCTAAGCAAGGGAGGAGGGAGACAGAGGTAGACATCTGTGGCATCGTTACGACATAGTATATGCCAAGTGCTATTATTACACACTCTGAGGAAGAGAGTCGGTGTTGGAGCTTGGAACTCAGAACTCCTTTTGCAATAGAAACAACCTGATGTATGATGGTTGTTAGGCAGGTCGAATACCAGGTCGAATACGGTCTCCCCACCCACAGTTGTCCGTGTCCTAATCCCAGAACCTGTGAATATGTTACTTCACTTGATAAGAGACAGTAGATGTGATTAAATTACATCTTGAGGTGTCTTGAGATTTTGAGGTGGGACGTTTATCCTGGATTACCCAAGTGGGCCCAAGATAATCCCAAGAGTCCTTATCAAAGGGAGGCAGAGCATTGGCGCAGAGAGAGAGGTGTAAAGATGCTGCTATGCTGCCAGCTTTAGAGAAAGGGGCCACGAACCAGAGAATGAAGGCACCCCGGGAATCTGGAAAAGGAACCAGCCCTGCCAATAATACCTGGACTGTAGTCCAGCGCAACTGACTTTGGGCTTCTGACCCCCAGAACGATGAAAAAGTAAATGTATATTGTTTTAAGACACAATTTTGGTAATTTGCTATAGCAGTAATAGGAAACTAATACCGCAGGTCAATTAAAAATAAAAACTTGTTACCAGATAAAATACAGGACACTCATTTAAATTTCAGATAAACAATTAAAAATTTTTTACATTATGTATACTATACCACACATGGGTACTCACACACACACACACACACACACACACACACACACACAGGTTTGTAAAGAAGTACTCTTCTAGTAATAAAAGAATCATTTTTGCATCTTCAGTATGTGCTAGGTGCTTAAGGAAGCCATTCATAGGCATTGTTTCATTTTCTTCCCTCACAACCCTGAGGTACAGAGCTGGAAACTGGGGCACAAAGAGGTTAAGTGATTTGCTCGAAGTCTTCAGCAAAGAAGGTACAGTCAGGACAGGAGCCCACAGTGGCCGGCTTCAGAGCCCAATCTTTAGCCCTCACGCTGTCCCTCTTTCTCGTAAAAGACAAACCATTGGTTGAGCAGGACACAATTCGGTAAGGGGCTAAAAAAAGCTTCTGAGAGCACCGAGGTGTCTTGCATCGGTGAGACTGGATCAATCCCGTGCCTTCCGATCAGTTCTGCGTTCCCAGTCCCTCCACAGGGAATTTGGGGGCAGAGATGACGGTGGTTCCCTGTGCTTTTCACAGCACGCTGTATCACTACTGCTGCCGTCACGACCCCCCTCCCTTCTCATAGAACCCACTGCCTTTTTGACATGAAAAATGTACTATAATGAGTCTACTGGCTAATTAATTAAAAGGGAAAAATCCCAATCTTCGAATATGAAATGATTAATTACATAAGCATTAACGCCCCTGCAGACTCAGAACGGCACGTCTTCAATTTAAAACTTTTCCAGCACATTATTTTCTGCCAACGTGTGTGTTTTCTGCTCATACGAGGCTGATTTCTCATACACCTCAGTCCATTTCACAGCAAATGGCCCCAAATGGTGTTTATCCTGCTCATTAGGAGCCTATATCAATTAAGCAGGCCTGGCTGAGCTGCCTGTCCAGACCTGGCCTCTCCATGCTCTTCCCACCGGAGAGCTGGCTGGGACATCCCTCCCTGCTCCCCACCACTTAGGGGCCCTGGTGCTTTTCACAGGACCAGGGCAAGGCTCTAACATCAGAGGGTGTTGCTGTGTGGTGTTTGTACTTCATGGATTTTTAAAAGCTTATTGTCTGGCCCAGACACAGGGCTCCAAACTGCTGGCTTCCTGGATCTTTCAGTAGTTTCTTTTTAACCAGAGGCGCCTCACCCCACTCTTCCTCTCCTGCTTCCCTGCCTGTGCCCTGCTTGAGACTCTCTTTGTTCTGACTCACTCATGTCCCCTCTTCTTGACCTTTGCCCCGGCCTGCTCCACAGGGGCTGCTGGGGCCTTGCCCATGGGGAGGTGGTAAGGAGTCCCAAGTACTGCCTTTTCCCTGGTGCCAGCTGTCTGTGGGCAGAGGCCACTCCATCCTCAGGGCATTTGCCCAGGCCTGGGGGTGTCACTCAAATGTGGGACAGGACCTGGTTACTGAACCCCAATCAGCAGCACGTGCAAGTTTCTCAGTGGAGTCCGTTGTCACGTCACAAGCAGAAATGGTGAAAAGCAGTGAGCTGTCGGATGGCGTGGCTGTCTAACTCAGGGTGAGAGACCTGACCTGCCATTAGCAAGAGAAGAACTTCATGCTTTGGGCTGTGAAAATCAGCACAATGTTCGAAGCCTCCAGAGGCGAAGCTCTGCATGGCTGGAAGATGGATATGAGTGGTGGGCACATACCAAGAACAACACTGCCATTTTTCAGGAGCATAAAGTGGTACTTGTCCCACTGAAATTATGCAGAAGAGAAGCTATTATGGTTCAGAATTTGGACAGGCATTAAAGCACTTTCAGTACAAATTGAATTTTTTTTTTTTACTCCTGTGGTCTGAAACGATTAGCAAATGAGTTGGGTTTCCTTCTCTCAGGACTTAGACAAACATAGAAGTTGTCCTTAAGTCTCCTTTCTCTTTCCCACTATGGTTCCCTTAAGCCTGGGCTATGCAAAACCAAAGCCACGAGCTGTATGTGGCTATCCAAATCAAAAAATTAGAATGACGTAAAATTACAAATTAAGGCCTTCAGTTGTGACAGCAACATTTCCAGTGCTCAGTCACCGCATGTGGCCAGCACGGACATAGAACATTATCATCACCGCAGAAAGGTCTATTGAACTGCTACCCACCTTTATTATCTCAGTTAGTTTGTGCATTTTGGGGTCATATTTATTGATCAGCATTTTTGTATCCTTTAATTTAAATAACGAGTCAATTGAACACTGTAGTTTTTCCCCTAAATTGCCTCCTCCCCAAACCCTACCACACAGAGACCCCACCACCCCAATTCCCCACCCCCGCAGCTACATGGTGATGTGTTGTTTCTTCTTACGTGGCTCCTCTTAGAAACGACAGGTTCCCCACGGTTTCCTAAATCAGAGGTCTCCAAGCCCAGGAGAGGGTATAAATGCCCAATGGCAGCAGACCAGTGTCTGGCTGTCTCGCAGGCAACTGCCTCCCGGTGTCAGGGCCACTGCTGCTGCCTGCCTTCCGACAGGGGCCACTGAAGATACTTCTCAGCCTGACTCCACCCATATTCCCTGTCCCCCGCCCCCCTTATGGGTGGGGTCGTGTCTAAGTGGCTAAAACTTGGTCCAAGCAGCCTGCTCAGGTCATAAGGGTGAAGCTCCATTTGCACCCATGAGCTGCTAAATGGCTGTCAGCTTCCAGTGGCCAACTCAGGTTACACAGGGCATCATCATGGAAATGTAATGGACAGTGACTCCTTTGCTGCAATATTTGCAATCGATATAAAGATAAGTTTAGCCTTTTTTTTTTTTTTGCTTTGTTTTTCATTCTGGTGCACAAAATCCTCATGGAGAGTAGTTACTTTTGCATCGTTTAACTTAGAATCCTACCGGGCTGCTGGCCTTGAAGCTCACAAGGATAAATGGCACTTTTACAACCCACCGGAAATTAAGTGCTAGTTGACTGACGGCATTACAGCTCTCTTGGAAAAGTCTGTGGCTGCTGCTCTCAGTTCTCTAATTTGATCTGCTGCCGGAGTGGGTTAGGCTGGGGAGGAACCGCCCCCAGCGCTCCCAGAGCTTGAAGGAGGTGGGACTGCTGGCGTGGTTAGCGTTCCTGTAGTTAAGACCTTGTCCTGGACACGGAATATCGGCTGGACGTGCTTTCAGTCAAAAGACAAAGTACCTCTGTGGAGCCTCCCGGGGAGGGAAGGATTTGGTGGCTCATGGCTCTTCACGGGGCCTCCCATGACTTTCTAGGACTGGCCGTGTTCTTGCGTCACCCCTACCCCTGCTACCCCATCCAGTTCCAGGCTGGGAGGCTTCCCTGTACCTGTTAATATTGTGGGTAAAATCTGCAACACCCTCCTCGGGATGAAAGCACTCTGGAAATGCGGTCTCATTAGCCTACTGAAAAGCAGCAATATTCTCTTGTTTCAGAAAGAGTCTGCAAGTAGAGCAGACAGAGGAGAAATTATTATGGAACTAAGTTATTAGATCCGTTCCATGGAACATTTTTTAAAAACCAAGCTCATTTTCCTGAGAGAAAATTTAATGCAATCGCTCCCTCCGTCTTCTAAAGCACCTGGTGTCACCATTCTCTTCCCTCTAGCAGCAAGCCAGCTGCCCGAAACAAAGGGACACCACGGTGAGGAGCCACAGAGAATGTGCCTGGGGGCAAGTGCCAGACAGGACAATGCCCAGAAGCCAACAACAAGGGGAGAAAAAACAATAAAGGAAGATGAAGCCGGATGGTAAACGTAACATCAGAGCTCACCAAACACGTGCACCCCTCCCAGGGTGGACAGAGTGGTGGGGGCAGCCCGCAGGTCTGTCTAGGCACAGGCAGGCACTGCGGGGGTCCTGGAAGCCCGGAGCACTAACTGGGTTCTTCCTGCCAGGAGGAGTCTGAGAGCCGTGGTTCGTTGGGTGTTGGCTTTGTGCCACGGCTGGGGAGGGGTGTATCAGAGAAAAGGATTCACAGGATTCGGCAAAAGCCTACTATCCTGTTGGCCTAGTTGCCGCAACTGTTAGTAATAATAGTAATGGTTATAGTTTAATGAGTGCTTACTATGTTCTAGGCACTCAGTCCTCACGAAGTGGATATTATGCCCATTTTATGGATAAAGAGACTGAGGCACAGTGAAGTTAAGTGAAGAATCCAGTGACAGTAGCATAAACCACTAATTAAATCCTGCTGATAATTAGCACCACAGAACTTTCTTTAATTTTTTAAAAAATTTCAATTATAGTTGATATTCAATATTATATCAGTTGCAGGTGTATAGCACAGTGGTTAAACATTTATGTGACTTTACCAAGTGATCCCCTGGAGAAGCCGAATACCCACCCGGCCCTACACATCAGTGTTACAATATGATTGACGGTATTTCCTATCTGCACTTTACGTCCCCGGCGCCACAGAACTTTCAATTCACTGGGTGAACAAGGTCCCCACTGCCCAGTGACGGAAAAGGAAAGTGATTTTTATGATTTGGGAGCTCTAGTTAGGAGCTGTTTAAACAATATAGAATATTCCTGTGTGATTCCTCTTACTGAATCAGTTATTTTGGTTAAGTAAATGGAATTCGTTTAGAAAGACACTTAATGCAACCTGTTCTTTAAATTTGTGGACATTTTTGTAAAGCTCTCTGTTTCTTTTTATTGAGTGTGGGAGAGCTGGGGACAGGAAGGAAGGTGGGGTGTTAAACGGCAAACACAGAAAAGATCCTTCTTAAAAAAAGAAAACACATCTAGAAATGATTGCTTCATAAACCAAACATGAGTGCACACAGCAATTTCATGTTCTCGTTCCACCCACTGGGTTGTTCTTAATGATTCAAGAACAGAACTGCCTGGGCAGATTCACAGGCGCCGCGCCCCTGACATCTGTGCCGAAACAAGGCTACATGTGTTTTGCAGAGCGCTTGCTTTTTGCTCAGGGGAGGGAACACTAACACCCTGATTCGATGTTTACCTTTACCACGACTTAAGTGAAAATGGAGGCAGCCCTTCTCCAGGATGCATCCATGGGCTGTGAGGACATAAGAGCGGGCACCAGGAAAGAGGGCAGGGACGTCTGGAAGTTTGGGGGCTGAAGGACGGGTGAGGATCACACAATTCAACGCCAACAATAGTGTCTTCTTCCAGCTGTCCCCACCGTTACAAAGCTGGGCTTCAATGTAAGCCTCATACTGGAAACCTCTGGGTTGTTTGGACTGGTGCGCTGACAATCCCTCTCCTGGGTGAGAGCCAGCGTGGGGCAGGGGCTCCGCTGCGGGTTGCCAGGCCCGGAGCCAATGCCACTGGACTTGGGCTTTCTGAGTTTCTCACCTGTGCCTTGGGGAATGTTATACTCTCTCTGGTCCCCTTTCTTTTAAGGGTGTATGTGTGTGGAATTTGCCTTCCATTAGACACTTCCCCATATTTATAACTTCCTCCTACTCCTTTTTCTGTGGCCTTGCTTCCCAGACTATAATGGTGATTATCACAGGCCTGTTCAATTTTTGGAAGAGGACCCAGGCTGATCTTGCCATCCCTCCTTCCCAAGTCAGTCATTCTGTAATCACCTTCCAGGCTGAGCCCAGGTACTTAATGAACATCCAGGCTGGTACCTTTGCTACCCAGTAATACACTGATAACCCCATGATTTAGAGCCTTCGTTTCACTTCTGAGATGCTGAGTGGGGAAGTAACTTTCCAAAGGTAACTGAGTTTGTCAGCAGAAAGAGCTGGGATTCAAATTCAGGCTGGGCTGGGTTTACAGACTATGTATCTGTCTCCCTCTTCAGAAGGTGGTCTGGAATTAGGGCTACGACTTTGGGTTTCTGGGTAGCAGAGCTAAGGAAATGTCACACCTCTTACTGCTTAAGAATCTGAGGCAGAAGGGGAGGCTAGTAAAATTATGGATTTGGCATTTGAAAATGATGTCATTTTTTATTTTAATGCAGATGCTGAAAGGTTGGCTATTGTTTTAGTGGGACACTCAATTCCTGTCTTTGGTCTTTGAGCTTTCAAGATAGATTCCACGTCCTTGGGGGCTGTTTTCATACTGGGTCCCACCTGACAGCGCTCACCTCAACTAATATTTACTACTCTTGCAGAAAGGAGACAGGGAGAAGGAAGAGCAGAAGGGACATAGGTGAGAAGATGGAAAGGTTTTTAGGTTACAATTTTTATTATAATCTGCTGCATGACACGAACACAGAATTGAATAAACTTACAATTCTAATGCTTTTTATCATGCTAAATTAATTTTGGGTTTCTATTAGTGAGTATAGATCTAGTTTTTAATTAAATTTATTGGGGTGACATTGGTTAATAAGATTATATAATTTCCAAGCATACATTTGTTTTGTACACGATCTTTATATTGCACTGTGTGCCCACCACCCAAAGTCAAGTCATCCTTCGTCACCATGTATTTGACTCCTTTACTATTTTCCTGAATATTATTTCCCATGTAGACATTTATATATTTACATATTTTCTTTTACCTTCTTTAATCCTTGCAATCACCATGTTAAGATGACATTTTTATTCTGTGGCCAAAAGAGGTTAAGAAAGCAGCCCACAGCCACAGACCTCGTCTCGTGCAGACCTGGGACCTGGACATGCTGACTTTCCGTGGCTGTGGGGCGCCCCATGTTCTGATACTGGATAGTGTCAGATTTCTTCAAAGACAAAAAGTTCTGCTGCCTCAAAAGAAAATGATCCAGCAACATTCACCTTCTTGAGACCCAGGTGTACGGTTGCTTCTTAATCTTTTCCATTTGACTACCGAGTTTCAAAGAACTCGTGTAAATAACTGCCCAGGATGGTCGTTCATCTCTCACAGTAGTGTGTAGAGATGATGTTCCTTCCCTGTTTGTTCGTTAGTTCATTCATTCACATGCCCACTGACTCATTCATTCCCTTGTTTCTTCAACAGCCTGGTGAAGAACAGCTGTAGTGTTAACTCCAATGGGCAGAAGGGCCCTCACGTGACTCTTCTTGTGGCTTAACCCTCGGAAACTATCACTCAACGGTCTCCTTACATCTGCACAGGGGGTGATTAAAAATATTCTAAATTAACTGGTAATTTGTGTTGTATGTATGTGGAAACATTTTTTAAATTCTAATTTTTATGCCTTTCGGGAATTTTATATTAGTTGTTTGTGTGTATATAGGCTTACAAAAGTCATGCATGCACATCGCAAAATATTCTAATAGTTTCAGGCATGTATGATTCAAAAAGTGGGACTCTCCAGTAATGAGGCACCACCCTTTGACCCCAGACTGGAGAAGGCCACTGCTAATCCTTTCAGTCTGTATTGTATATACTATATTTTTATAGATAATGTCAATGTAAAATTGCATGACTCTTGTTCTGGATCTCAAATTTTTTAAAGCATAATTAAGTGTATTTGAAATGATTTAAAATAAATTATGACTCATACCTCAGCCTTTCTTAACCAGTGGAATGAAATGTGATGTGTCAAAATTGAGTTAAATCCATAATCTCTGTGGATGTGCTTTTGACTTGCACAAAACGAAAAGCAGGCAGGCAAAAGTGAGGCAGCTTCACACACCATATTGACATTCAACAATGAGAAGGTCAGAGCAGAGAGTTGATGTCAATATGTTCATCGCGTACTGCAATAAAGCTGTCCCGGAGACTGCAGTCCCAGCTGCCACTCCCCCTCTTGTGAGTGAGACACGCACCATTCAGACCCTCAACTCCTTTGCTATAAAAATACCGTGCTTTAACAAAGGTTTAATTATTTTTCAATAATATTGATATACTCTAGATTGCAGGTTTCAAAGACAAACTTAGAATTTCCACACCAGATAGGGCTTTATTTGACAAAAAGAGTAAGAGATGACAGCTGAGATTTCTAATTCTGCCACATGAAAATTTCTGAGTAATTGCACGACAGGTGTCATTGTTCTCAGAATCACAAATGCGTGTAGCTCTCCATTTTGTTTTCCAGTATTTTATTGGGGATGCTTTTCTTGGGGACATTACTAGCTGTTTTAAATGTTGAGGGAAATGTTTTCCCTCTACCTTCTTTTTTTGCCAAAAAGAGGGTAGATACAAGCCATGATAAAAAAAGATCACACTGCACTATAACGTGACAGTATTATAATCTCTTTTTCATCAGGCAATCTCCCTTAGAATGGGCAAAATCCACATGCATAAACATGCTTCCCCAGGTTAGAAAGGGTCTTCAGTTTGCAGATTTGGCAGCAAAGAGAGTGTACAAGGGGGAAAGCAGGGCTTCCTGGAGTTGTATTTCCTGGAGAGGCCTGTCCCATGGTAAATCAGCACAGAACAAATGCTCATCACTCATATTACTGCTCCCCACAGGTGACCCCGAAGCCAGGCGATATGTGAGACCTTCTGAAGACAGGAAAGGACCGGAGGAAGTGGCAGAACCCACCACGAAGACCTCAACTGCTGCAGGGCCTCCCAGCTTTAACTCTGCCGGCCATACCAAAAGTCAGTCTTTTAAAAAAGTCAGTTCTGAGAAAATTGGAGAATTAAAAAAATTAAAAACTATTTCACAAGGAGGCAGTTCCCAGCTACATTCAGTACAACCCAGTTTAAAATTTATATTGGTCTTCCATCCCCTAGCACTTTCACAGAGTGGCCCGCCAGAGGCCATTAGCACACAGCCCTCCCAAACGGAGCGGCAGCAGCATGCAGATTCACCCGAGCCAGGCTGGCATTTGCACTCACACAAATCGCTTGGCGATTGACAAGCTTCTCTGCCCTGTGAATTATGGTCGCTTCCCCTCAGAATAGAATCAAGGGTCCAATCTGAAGGGATCATGATATAAAGGCAGATCATGCTTTGGTGCTGGGTGGGATATGCAAATGAGAATGAGAAAAGGGTGCTTTAGTGCTGTCAGAGTGTGCTGGGTTTTATTTGGGAAATGAAACAAAATCTTCCTCTGATCAGCCACTCCATGTGACATCCCAACCCACACTCTGCTACTGACATTTTATCTCCCACTGAACAGCCCGGCTGTTGTAACATTTTCAGGATTCTTAATTTATGTCTTGCAGGATCTAAAATCAGATGGCAGAAACTTTAAGAAAATAACCAGCGCTGACAGACACTTTTGTACCTCAAGAAGCTGGTACACCTCAGTGCTGTGAAGAGTTGGGTAATATTCTCTACTTTCTTCTTTCAAAATATGTCTAGGAGATGGTGGGATGGAGATAGGGAGCTGTCCTAAGTCATTTAATTTCTCTTTTCAATCTAAACTCTATGAGAGACCTTTCCTTCCACTCAGTAATTGCTAGCAAGCTCATTCCTCTTTCTTGGTATGAGTGACTCTGACATTCAATCAATCTATCTATCAATCAATCAATTAAAATGAGAGTAACCAAGAAAAGTGAACTAAGATTCTTATAGATAACCAAGAACTATGAAAAAGTAAAATGACTCGAAGTTAAGATCTGCAACATAACATTTGTGTAAGCTTTAAAACCTGCTGAACTGTTGGTTCTCAGAACACTTGCGGGGGATGATATTATGATAACAACTGCTCCTTACACAAGAGGCAAGTGAGGCTCAGAGAATGGACAGGACTAGCTGTAAATCACTCAGCCTCGAAAAAATGGTGACTCAAACCCAAACTGCCATTTTCTTTCCATTATATCATAATTCTGCTTTGTAAAAGCAGTGACTTTGGATTGGCTGATCATACGAAGAAGATGAAACTTTTGCTTTGCAAAGCATTGGCGTTGCTGAACACTCGGGACCCTTGGGCTTACACCTGCCGAAGCTGGGGTACTGGTGTACACCTTAGCCCTGGAGTACTTGGCCTTCATGCCTCTTTCCTCAGAATGGATTTATACCTATTTATCTACAATGTAGTGCCTGAGAGTACAGGCTCAAGTCAGATGACCAGCTCTGCCACTAACTAATAGCTGCTCTGGGCAAGACACTTTCCTGTACTCATTTTCCTGTACTGTAAGATGGAGATGGCAATAGCACCTACCTCGTAGGATTGTTGTAAGGATTAAATGAGTTTGCTTATGGAAAATATTATATAGAGGTACCACCCATCAAGTTTGCCACACGCTTTATAAGTGCACTATAAATGAACCCATAATAGGCTTATGAAAAACTCTGGCTAGATCATAAAGCTAAGAAAAGTCTTGTTCTACTCCTGTAGGTAGAAAACTAGTATACTCCTTTTATACAGTACCTTGCACATACTGGAGGCTCAAAAAAGGTGTTAAAATTGAACAAAAGTCAATTCTACCAGAACGGAAAGTTGTAGTCCTGCATCATTCAAGCTCAAGGCCCAGATCTGTCAAGTATCTCTAGTCCACTTCCCTCCACTCTCCACCTCATTTATTCAAAGGGCAGAGGTCAAAAGAAGGATGAGTAACCAGTTCACATTAAACTCAATTAAGAGTAAAAACTAGTTCTCAAAAACTGCAACATTTACATCTTGGTGCCTGAAACTTAGGTCACTATGCATCTTTTCTACATAAAGCCCAGGAAGCTATCTTTATATTACTGGGGCGAAACCCTTAACAGCCCTCTGTACAAAACAGCTCCCAGCAGGTGCTTCCAGATTTTATTTGCTCCCCACTCCGAGGATGCCGGAGAAGCCTGGCTGACGGGTATGTACTCCTGGGCAGGCGGCGGGTAGGGGAGGGAAGAAATGAGACTACAAGCAAGTTAAAATCGTAAAGGAAGAGAAGTATTCGACCCGACACACCAGGTGGAGGCGGAAAGCTCGAGGTACTGGCTTTACCCTTCTAAGGGAGAGCTGTCATCCCGCCTAGGCCCCGCCCCTCCCGTCCTAGGCACTGCCCAGAGTCCTCCCTACTCCACCCTGGTAGGTCCCTCAGCCTCCTGTTTGGGCCGCGGAGCGCTTGCGCACTTCTTAGGTCGTCTTGGCACTTGCCCGAATCCAAATGTGGGGAAAGAGGCAACTCGTATTTTCTACAGAACTCGCTATAGCGACTTTCCTCTGTCTCCTACAGATGATTTTTCCTTTCTTGGAACTGAGAACCCGGATTCTTCTATGTAGTTTAAAACTACATATTTTAAGTTGGGCGATCTTCGGATAGCCCGTCTTTTGGCTCAGGGTCCTTTAGATTGAGCCTTGGGGCCACCTCAGGGAAGGCAGGGTCCTTCCTTGGGGCGGTCGCGCAGGCAGCGGCTGCGAGTAGCCGGACACGGGACGCAATGTACTACAAGTTTAGTGGCTTCACGCAGAAATTGGTGGGAGCAGGGGCTTCCGATGCCTATAACCCTCAGGTACGGGTTTCACCGCGCCGGCTGAGACTGGAGAAATGGTGGCCTGAGCCTCTGCGCCAGGCAGTCAGGGCGCCGGAGCCGCGCGAGGCTTTTGCTAACGGTTTGGGTTAGTTCGCCCCGAACCTCCCGGCGCCTCTTCGCACCCACTTGGCGGCGGCCAAGGAGGTTCTTAGTACTGTAGTTGCTCCCCCGGTGGAGCTAGCTTGGCCGGAAGTTGGACCTGGCACGCAGCAGGGGTCAAGGTGACCCTCGGACTCGTTGCTTGTGGCGTGTTCGTGGGGTCGGCGGGACCCAGAATGTGTCCCGACCAAGTCCGAAGTTCAGCCCTGTCCTTTTAAGGGAGGTCCTGCTTTCACTTTTATTAGTGTCCCATTGTCACCCCCTGCCGCAGTCCAAAAGGCAGCCACATGCAAGCACGAGATTGGAGAGCTGGAATGACCCCACTGGGGAATTCGTAGGGCCAGGAGAGGCTGTACGGTCGGAATCGGGAGACTTAACGGGTTCTTTGAAGTGTTTGAGTGAGTCTGGGTAGGTACATGCAAGGAGCTTGCACTTTCCCAGCTTTAAAATGGTTGGCAGACGCCTGTTATCTGAGTGGCCTGAAGTGTTCTGATTTCACTCAGATTTTGCCAATTAGAGTTTCAGTCTCCAGCTTGTGTTGTAGAGATGAGGGACTTTAGTTAGCCCCATAGTTCTAATTAGCACCTAAATTCTGGCCTCGCTGCTTTACTTTATGACCTTGAACAAGTTACTTAGGTTATTGTGAGGTCAGTTTCATCTAGGGCAGCTGGAGTGCAGGTTACACGAGGTGTGTGTCAAGAGACTAGCAGTCTTTGGCAGGTGCTTGGTCCTGGCTGAATGGTAGCTGTTCTCCAGAAGCTGAGCCTCAGCTACCACCGTATTCCTTTCTCATCCTCGTAGAGTGGTGTGGGAAGGGTTGATAAGATAGTTGGAAAAATGGACTGGAATAGTAAGGGACCCAGGTAGGGTCTAAAGGATGCTCCGTTGTTGACCTTTTTTCTGTGGGACACTGCAACTTGTCTCAAAAAGAGGATGTTTAGGAGTGATTTCAATCTAAGGTTAGATGTGCTATTAACTAGTATAGGGAGGGCAAACAGAAGGGCAGGGTTTTTTGAGGGGGGCGTGGGGTTGAGGAGAAAGGGTCTAAGTTTATAAATGTTGATCTTGTGATATGCCTGGTAGTAGCTGGATTTGTGAATATGGAGTTTAATGGATCTGGGTATCTTCAGCGCACAGGTGGTGATAGAATCTGCGGGTGTTGGATAGTATATAGGGAAGAAAGGTGGGAATATAGTTAGAGTACAGACACATGAAAGGAGGGTGGAGTAGGGAAATTTATTAAAAGAACAATCCAGGATTCGAAGGGAAATAAATGTGGTGTCACGGAAACCAAATTGGTAACTAGGTCTAAAGAAGGGATTGTTTGCAGTGATTCCTTTTACAGATAATAGCTATTTCTATCATATCTGCTTCTACTGTAAAGAAAGCATTTTTCAGTGTACGGATCGTAAGTTATAGTTCGATGAGTTTTAACACACATCACCCTTAAGAAGTTTCCCTCTTTTGCCCTGCCAGTCCCTGTCTACCTCCCTATTTTTTTACTGTAAATAGTTTTGCCTATTTTTGAATTTCGTATAGATGGAACCACAAAGCATTCTTTTGTGTAAGGCTTCTTTTTCTCAATATTTTTGAGGTTCATTCATGTTACATGTATTAGTAATCAGTTTCTTTTATTGCTGTACCTACACATTATACGAATATATCACAGCTGATCTATTGTACGGGTGTTGTAGATGTTCTTTCAGTAGAGTTTCAGCAGCACTTAGGTCTTGTTACCTACTGAGGAAAAAGTGAAGTTTTAGACTAGAACACACATACTGAAATTGAACTGGCAGTCAGAGCAGAGATCACCCTGAGACGTGTTTGGTACAGCTAGGGCTTTCAGGTTTCTAGCACCTCTTGAATTGTGTTGCTCTTGAGAATCTGAACTTTTTAGTTATGGATTTCTTGTGTTGAAAGAAAGAATAAGAAGCAGCCTAAAGTATGAGTCGTAGATTTTGGAGTGACTGTGATTTTGGAGTGACTGTGGCTGGCATCACCCAAACCAGGTGTTCTGACTTTGCTAATTTGAAGTGTTTCAGTTTTTTCCTTTCTTGGAAATATTAGCACACTGGAAGATGTAGACATTTGTAACTTTCAGTATTATGCAAAGTGCACTGAATAACAACATACATGGACTAACCTTATGTGGAAAAGCTAGTTCTCTAACAGTAGTGTACATAGAGATTTATAAATCAACTCCATGGCAAGTAATTTTGGGGGGTGTTTTTCCAGTGGTTGATTGAAAAGCATTTACCTTACCTTTACATGTGGTGCCATTAAATTGAGGCTAATAAACATGTGAAGAGGTGATCAAATCATTAAGCATTAGGAAAATGTAAGTCAAAACCCAATGAGATACTAGTTTACACCTGCTAAAAATATAATGCAGAAAGTTGTGGTAGGGTCTTGACCAGAGGTTGCAAGAAGGACATGTTTCTTGCCCTTAGTTTCATGAAAGGTTTATGGAGCTATTCTTTGAAAACATGAATCTAACTGGGAGAGACCAGTGCCCGGAACGTCTGTTAGACCCATAAAATCGTTCAGGGTCTTCTGAGTAGGAATGCAGAGTCAGCTCTGGGAGATGAGGACTTACTGACTGCGGAGGGAGATTTTAGGGATGAAGAAAGAGGAATTCAAGATGACTGGGAGGTGGGAGGATGATGGTGCTTTCCGCAGAAAAAAAGCTCCTGAGCGGGCTTGGGAGAAACTGGGTGAAGCCGGGGCAGGCCGAGTGTGAGATGTCGGGGGAACATGGAGGCCGTGCTGTCTGTCTGGCTCGAGGTTAGACGTGAAGGACTGCAGCCCTAAATCACAGTGCAGCAATTCACAGGTTTCTGTCATTTAAAAATGAGTAATTTTTTTAGTAAGTTTTATTTCTCCACCTTTCTTCCTCCTCCCCAGACCTAAAAAGTAGGGGAAAAGGAAAACTTTGGGTCAGTCAACTTTGGTGGGGAAAAAATCATGTTTACTTTGCTCTTAAAAAATTTGGAGCAACTAAAATAGGGGCGAACTCAGCTGCCAAAGGTGGTTACAGGTGAATGGCTCTTTGTCAACAGCCAGGAGAGTCCATCGGTACTAATAAGCAAAACCTGTGTTTCCTTTTAGCCCGTAGACCACTTATTTTAAGAACAATGTTCAGTTGTTTTCTCATCAGCCATCCAGTGCTGATTTACATGATTTAGTTCTGAAGTATTTGTCTACACTGCGGTGAAACTGCAGACTTCCTTAGCTTATTTATACAGTCAACAAACATTTACTAAATGTACCCTCTGTGTGAGTTGCTTTTCTAAGTCTTGGGAAATAAGAGCAGTGAAGAAAACAGCGAAACCCTGCCCGCATGGGACTTTCATTGCGGTAGGGGAGGCACAGCAAACAAAGTAGAAAGTAGTATGTTGATGGTGATACGTAGTGTGGAGAAAAATAAAGCAGAAAGGGGGGATAGATTGTTAGCAAGTTAAGGGGGAGGACATACAGTTTTAAAAAGGGTGGTTAGGGGAAGTTCTCACTGAGAAGGTGACAGGTGGACAAAGACTTGAATGTGAGGGTGAAACCACATGCATATCTGGAGAAGAGCTTGCTAAGCAGAGGGAGCATGCCTAGTGCTTGGGAGATTTAGTCCAGTGGGCTGGGGCAGAGGAAGGGATGGTGTAAGGGGGGAGGGGTTTTGAGGGGTGCATCTCAGCCCTGCAAGCCATTGTAAGAACTTAGAGTTTTGCTCAATGAGATGGGAAGCCTTTGAAAGGGTTTGAGCTGAGTAGTGACATCTTATGTTTTAACACAATCACTGCTTCCTGCATTTAGAGTAAGTAGACTGTAGGGCAGCAATGTGGGAAGTAGGGTGACCAGTTGTAGAAATCCAGGGCTTTGTACCAGAGTGTGGATTGGTGGAGATGGGTGAGAACTGGTCAGATTCTGAATATATTTTGAAGGTAGAGCCAAAGGGATTTGCAGATGTGTGAGCGAGAGGTATTGAGAGTAATTCCAAGGTTTTTGGCGTGAGTACCTGGAAGGATGGCATTGTCATTTATTGAGATGGGGAGGCTCTTAATTTTGCTGGGTTGGAGCAGGCGTAGCCCTGGATTTTGCTCTAGGTTCCTTCCTGTAAATCACGGGTGGCAAACACGAGGCTCGAGGGCTGAATCCAGCCTTGCACCTTGTTTTATCTGGCGGCAGCTCAGAGCTCCTTGCCCCTAGTTAAGGAGTAGTTACATTCATACAGTCCTAAAATTACATTCCGTCCTTTGAAAGCAACCATGAGGCTGATGTGGCCCCCGGTGAAAATGAGTTTGACACCCCTGCTATAAATACAGCTTCCTGGTCAAGTCCACTCTGGAGAACCCTAGTGCTAGTTCTGTCCAGCTGCCTTGGAACTTGGGAAAAATCACCTGCTTGTAAATTGTTAGATATAAGCCCTGGCCCGGTAGCTCAAGTTGGTTAGAGCATCGTCCTGATACACCAGGGTTTAGGTGTATGTGCCCCAAGTGGGGCGCACACCAATGAATCAACCAATGAATGCATAAGCAAGTGGGACAATTGATGTTTCTCTCCCTCTCTTAAAAGAATAAAATAAATAATAAAAATAAAAAGTTAAAAAAACTGTTAGATTTAATGATGGGTAGGTGAAGTACCTTCCCATCACAGTCACTCCTTTTAGCTGTATCTTGGCAGACAGCTGAGTTATTGATACTGTGGTGTAACAAAAATGTGTGGGTTTGAATCCCATCTTCCTTATGGAGTCTCTGAACTTTCTTTTAATCATCTGTAACGTGGGCTGATAATACCTCCTTTACAGGGTTGATGTGAAGAGTAAATTTAGTTATGAAGATTGTATAAGAACCTGAAAAAATTGCTTATTAGATAGAAATGAAAGAAAGCAGAATGTAGGACTTTACATTAAGGCTATAAAGATATTGAAATTTGCCTGTGAAAAAAGATTGGAGAATATACAGTTTATAATAACTGATGGGATGAGATCATGGGATGATAGGTAACTTTAAAATTCTATATCCTAAGCTTTTACAGTATTATAAATGGAAATATGAAATTATTTAAAATGTTAAGGTGGTTGATACTGCTGTTTTGAGATGATATTGTTCAAAACCGTTGCTGTAGTTTTGAATCACTCGGTGGGTGAACACACACAACGCAGGTATAATGGCTGTCTAAAAATGCTTTCACGTTAGTCCTGTCAAAACATGAATTTAATTTCAAACCATTTTTGGAGATGTTTGGTAGGGTTTTAAAATTTTTCATTCAAGGGGAAATGATTATTAGGAGAAAATACAAATTGCTTGCAGAATAAGGGAGTGTGTAAAGATCTCCAGTTCAAAGAGAGGCCCTTTTAAGCCGTGTTATCTCAGTGCCTGGGGTCCCCTCCTCCCATCTCAGACTCCTGCGACTCTGTTTGCAGGTGTTGTATACCAACTGTAGGCTCACACCTTACTGACCAGACTTTCTCTTTAAATGCATTGTTGTTTTTAGGCAATAGTTGAGGGGCAGTGACCCAGAGTAGATGGTGAGATAGTTAAAAGCCAAGGCTCTGGACTTTAAAGAGGCTTGAGTTTTGACCTTTGGCTCTTTTTGCCGTGCGATCTCAGGTGTGTTACCCTCTCCGTTCCAGTTTTCTCCTCGGTAAAAAGGGAATTGCAACATCTCCTTAGGGTTGCTGTCGGGATTCAATGAGATAATTGTGTGAAATCCTTAAATTAACATGATTCTGGACACATAACAAGGGCTCAGATATTAGCTGCTGTTACTCCATAATAATATCCATAATAGCAGAGATTGCGTCTGTCTGATTCATTGTGTGCTTTCAATGTGGAGTAAGTGCTCAGTAATATGTGTGAGTGAGTGAATGCAGAACAGAATAAAGGCCGTGATTCAGCCCTGTTTACGGGACTGTGTCTGAAGAAGTAGACGCCAAGTTTGCTTGAATGCCTTCTCGTTGCCCCGTTGGTCCTAATGCCTGCCTGGTAGGGGTAACATCGAGGTTTTTAGTATTTGAGTTTTAGAAAAGGCTTGGTCAATTACAGGTAAATTTGGATTCCTTTGAAGAGATCAGGAACGAGAGGGCCGACTACTGTATTTATTAATTTGGGCTGGTTTGGAAAGACCAGTCTTCTGCCACTACAGGCTCTTCCAGATTGGGTTATTTCTTCACTGTGTGTCTGGAAAGAATCCGAAGTCCTCTCTGGGGTCAGAGGCTCCATGTTAGTCCCTCAGATCACCAAGAGAAGAAAAGGGACAGTCAGCTCTCTTGTAATCAAACCAAAGTTCATACAGATTAAAATATTTTACTGGTTTGATAAGAAGAGAGACACAGTTTATTTCTAGCTCAGACTGGGCCTTAGTTTGCTCCTCTCTCCCTGTCAGCTCCCCCTCCTCGTCCTCAACTGCAAGGAGTTCTTGATAGGGTTGCTCTGGGAAAGTGGACTAGAGTGCTCTGTTGAAAGCTTACGGACTTTAAACCTTAAACTTAAAAAATTAAAGGCCTTGTAATGCGGAGTGGGAGAGACTTTCCTTCCCTCATGTGGTCGAACAGGACTGCCTCCACCATTCCAGACAGCCTGCTCCTTGGAAGCCTTGTTCAGATGGCCAGACATACTTTCAACTGGACATTACCCTTTTTTCCTGCAGGGATTAAAGCCTTTGGTTTCCACAGAAGCACCTCCTATCATATTTGCCGCACCAACTAAACTGACCTCCGATCACGCTGCGTATGACTATGCTGGGAAAAACAAAGTTCCAGAGCTGCAGAAGTTTTTCCAGGTGAGAGAAGATACTCTAGAACAGAGACGCCTGTGAAATAAATAGGTTTAAAAAAACCCTTTGAAACCGAGTCTTAATCTAGTTTACTATGTACCTTCTGTCTTTTGGCTTTAATAGAATTCTCTTGATTTTAGTTTGAGCCATAAACTAGTAGACACCTCTGTAGGTAGAAGCTGTGAGAGAGAGGGCGGTTAACCTCCTCATCAGTATGCGAGGGGCAGCTCCTCACATTGCACATATCAGCTGGAGGAAGCAGCAGCACATGTAACGTGTGTTAACATCGTGAATAATCCAATATGTATTTGGCTTTGTGACACATACAGTGACTTTTGGCATCGGATTTTCTCCTAGTTTTTTGCCTCTTTGACATTAGCATCCACTGAGCTGTTGCTAGAAGTGGAAGAGGCTCTCTTGGGTTTGCTGATCAGCAGAGAGAAGCCAAAACTGGATTTAAAAATATTGTTAATATTAATCTACATACAGTTAATTGAGAGGTCAGTGACCCAGCTGTGTCTCGGGTGCCCTGGGAGACGCAGTGCCTGTTCCTGTTGTTGTTGGAAGGTAGCTTTTCCGGATTCAGGACCGGCCTGGGGACTTTTGATCAGTTTATCCCTTATTAGCTGGGAGGTCAGTCTCGAGTGGGCATCTGGGGTCTGGAGTTGCTGTGGGGAGGGATTTTGGAGACTGTGCCAAATAATGGACTAAGCATTCTGTGGAGTCCCATTGTTAAATAGGGGTTTAACAACTTAATAGAAAGAAGGCCCCTGAATATAAAAATGGGT
This sequence comes from Trachops cirrhosus, assembly GCA_028533065.1. Taxonomy (NCBI): domain Eukaryota; kingdom Metazoa; phylum Chordata; class Mammalia; order Chiroptera; family Phyllostomidae; genus Trachops; species Trachops cirrhosus. The sequence continues at coordinate 124,344,848 of CM052543.1, forward strand.
TAGAACCTGTTAGCTGACCTGGTCTGCTCAGATGTCATCCACCAGTGGTCAGGAATTCACACTAAATGTAGAGCATTTCTTGTGCCTGTAGTTCTTCAGTTAGCTGCTGGTTACCTTTACATTAAAAGAGATTCACCAGTGCTTCTGTCCTAGTTAAACAATGTAAATTCCTTAGAAATCTGGAATCTGTTGTATGCATGTTACTGAGCCTATGTTTTAGAGAGTGACTTTGGACTTACAAGCTTTAGTTACATTTATAAGAAAATACACTAGTATTTTAATTAGCAGTTTAGTGGATTAGGGCTTTTTCTACTGTAATACGTTGATAGATTAGTTACAAAGTAGAAACATTAGTTCTTTATTAGCCTAAATTATAATCCTTTTCTTATCCACCATATCCTCGATAATTCTTTCCTTCAAGAAATCCGACGGTGTGCCCATCCACCTGAAACGGGGCCTGCCTGACCAAATGCTCTACCGGACCACCATGGCGCTGACGGTGGGAGGGACCATCTACTGCCTCATCGCCCTCTACATGGCTTCACAGCCCAGGAACAAATGAGTCAGGCTGCAGAGGACTGGTTTTTGGCATAAACCCTTTGAATTTTTATTGTTTCTGTAAAAAAATTTTTTTTTTACTTGAATGGCCTTAACATTTTGCAAGAAAAAAATAGAATAGACAGTAATAAGACAGTATTTGGTTTGTGTATGAAATGCACATGGCCTGTGAGAGCTCATTCAGCAGTTAAAACTGTAGTTCAAAGAAATGCTGCTGCTCTCTGAGTCTGCGCCCTCGGGTTCCCCGGAGGCTCCGGGCAGAGGCTGCGCGCAGGCTCACTGCGGCAGCCTGTGCCGAGGTCCTAGGGGACTCACGGCGGCCTCGCTGAGCATGAGGTGCAGGAGCCTTTCTGGTTTGGATGTGTCTGAGGAAGGAAGACGAAAGCCAAGGCCGGGTGCAGGAAACAAGGGGCTTGAGTTTGTGGTTACCTTGGGGATTTTCCCATCTTGCAGTAAAACGTTCACAGAAATTATTTGCAGCATGCTTCTATTCATTCATTGGGCAGTTTGTTTCAAAGGGTTACTTGCCTCATCTCAGATCTTTAGTAAATTTTATGTGTCATTATTATGTATTTATTCCACCATGGGAACAGAACACCTGTTTAGTGTGCATTGTAGACCGATGTCTGTTTTATTAATGAAGCTGTGACACAGAGTCTCCTTTACCTTTTAAAAATGTTATGACTTTTAAATTATGATTTATTTTGATTGTGGAATAAATACATGAATGAAAAATTTCAAGTTTGGAGATTTTTTTAAATGATCTTTCAAAATAATTTCAGAATACTAGAAGCATTTTAAGCCTGAGCCTAATTTCTTTCTTTTTAATTTGCTATCACATAATCTTTACAAAGTGGTTCCTCAAAGTCAAGTGACAGGAGGCTAATGGCATATTGATGTAATATTAGCATATGGTTCCTTATAGGAAACCTGCCTGCTCCTTAGTGAAATGTGCCTGCAGCACACAGTTCATTTAGTCGTTAATTTCTTGTGCTGTCACAATTGGTAGACTCATACCCTGTATTAATGCTGGAAAACGGTGGGATTTTATTATATACGAAGTGGTGGTCTGTATCTTGCCATAGCAAAGAAGGGTGATTTCTTAACTGAGGATAAAAATCGTGTTTGAAAGCAATAGTATTCTTATAGGCTAGGAAGCCATTATTTATTTGTACAAGCCTAAACTTTATTCTTTGGTATTTCCCCCCAAGCTTTTAGTTTGAAAAATGTCAGACTCCAGAAGCATTGTAAGAACAGTACAAAACGCACCTGTGCATCCTCTCCTTAGATCTCCAGTTATCTATCAGTATGTTTCCACCTTTGCTCTTTCCTGCTTTCTCCCAAACACGGGCACACGGTGTGTGTACACGTACACATTTGGTTTTTGCTGAATCATTTAAGATCAAGCTGTAGAGTTATGATTCAGCCATAAGTACTTCAGTCAGCATCTCCTAAGGATAAGGACATAATGTGGTTGTTACACTTAGTTTAACACTGAAAACTTTACTAATATTTAATATATAGTCTGCGCTTAATTCTCCCCAGGTATCCTGATAATCTGTTGTTTGAAGTTTTGTTTTTTAAAATAACAGCTTTATAGTGATATAATTCACATGGCACATAATTCACCCATTTAAAGTGTACAATTCAGTAGTTTTTACTATATTCAAGAGTGATTCCACCATTACCACAAAACATTTTTTGTTTCTTTTTAAAAATCTTTCTTGTGTTTTTCTTACATTACCATTTAGTCCCCTTATACTTTCCTCCCCCAGCAATCACCACACTGCCCATGAGTCCGTTTTCATTTTTGCTTGATGCCTCCACCCTCTAACACCACAAATCAGTTTTAAAACATTTTTATTGCCGTAAGAGGAAACCCTATGCCCCATTAGCAGTCACTCCCCTTCCCTACCCTACTTCCTAGCCCTAGGCAACCACTAATTTCTGTCTCTACAGGTTTGTTTTTTTCTGGGTATTGCATATAAAATAATCACAATATGCAGTATTAATCCATGTTGTGTATATCAGTACTTCATTCCTTTTTATAGGTGACTAATATTTCATTATATGGATATACCACTTTTTAAAAAAAGATTTATTTTTAGAAGGGATAGGGGAGAGAGAGAGGGAGAGAAACATCAATGTGTGGTTGCCTCTTTTGCGCCCCCTACTGGGGACCTGGCCCAAAACCCAGGCATGTGCCTTGACTGGGAATCGAACCTGCGACCATTGGTTCACAGTCCATTGCTCAATCCACTGAGCCACAGCAGCCAGGACAGATATACCACATTTTGTTTATCTGTTTATCAGTTGATGGACATTGGGTCATTTCCACTTTTTGGTTATCATGAATAATGCTTAGGACATTGGTATACGAGTTTTTGTATGAACATATGTTTTTATTTCTCTTGGGTATATATATACCTAGGAGTGGAAATCCTGGGTCATGTGGTACCTACATATTTAACTTTTGAGGAACTTGCAGACTGTAAATCAGATTCGCCATTCTTAGCAGCAGTTGGTTTTGGTTTTGTTTTGGGTTCAGGATCCACTCGAGGATCACACGGTGCATTTACACATGACATCCCGTAGTCTCCTATCGTCCAGAACGGCCCCCAGTGTCTCTCCTGACACTGACCTGTTTGAAGGGTTTAGGCCAGTGTCGCACAGGCTGGCCTTCAACGTGGATTTGTCTCTTCTCCTTAGGATTGGATTCCAGTTAGACATTTTTTTCAGGAATTCTTCGTGTATTGTGTGGTATCCTTATTGTTTACCAGGTGGTGCTTGGTACCAGTTTGTCCCGTTATTGGTGATTTGAATTAGATAATTAAGATGTTGTCTGTCAGATTTCTCCCTTGGGAAGACATCTTTTCCCCTTTGTAATTAGTGAGTACTCTGTGGGGTGAGGTCTGAGGCTGGGAATATCCTGTCTCCAATAGTTTTGCACCCAGTGTTAGTGTTCACTGGTGATTTCTTTTTTAATCATTTATTTCTAGGGTGACTGTAAAGTGATTCTCTCTTCTATAATTTCTTCTACAATGTGGACATTTTTATGTGAAGATGAGTACTCCCCTTGTAAGAAGTTACAGTGTAATTTTCTCATTCAGTGAATAACCGTCTCTCATTCATTCTGACGCCCCAGTCCAGCCCGCAGTTGGTGTCTGGGGCCTGTCCACACGGCCCTGTCGGTCCCTGAGCATTTCTTCACTTTCCGACACTCAAGGCGCTTCGTGCCGGCCTTGTGGTTTCCCCATCCCGGTTTCCTCCGTTTGCTTCGAGGTGTGTACTGTTCGTGTGCGGAGGTGCATTTCCTTCCCTGCCGGTTTCACTTTTGCCTGAGTGGTGCCGTCCGTGCTCGCTGCTCACAGTGCGGAGGGCGTGCTCCGCCTCATTGCTCTGCCCCGGGTTCGTTTTATGAACCTGCCGTGGTTTATTTAACTAATCTTCTGGTGATTATTTAGTCGTACATTTTTTGCTTTTACAAACACTGCTTTAATGTGTAATCTTACGTCATCTTTTATATTATCGAGTGTATTTGTAGGACAATGTCTAGAAGTGAGACCTACAGGGCAGAGAGACCACACCCCCCACTTTGATGGCCGCTCCTCCCGAGAGGGACCGTCCTGCCGCGCGTCTGCCCTGCCGCGAGGAGGCTGCCCGTCCCCCCCTCTTTGCCAGCCTGGTAAGTGTTAACGTGTCTTTGGTTTAAGTTGCCTTTTCATTGTAACTAGTGATACTGGATATCTTTCTTTTATTTAAAATTTGTTCTTAATTTTTAACATTTTATTTTTATTAATTTTTTATTTTTAAATTAAGTTTGATTTATTTTGGTTGGGGGGGGCCTGTCCACGTACCCTGCCCACTCGTGTGCAGGTCCTTTTCGGTGATGCCGTTGGGGTCACAGGTCCCTCGGGCTGACTTCCTCAGGCGCCGTCTCCCGCCACCTCCTGTCTGAGCCCCCACTCTGCCCACTGCAGTCCCCGAAACCCATTGCAACCCGCCTCTGCAGAAAGGGGCGTTTTCAGAACCCAAGTGCGGTCGGGCCTCACAAGGACTACCTTTGGGACCGAGGTGGTTGCCCTTTTTGTCACTCTCTTGGCTGTGTAGCTGTTTAATTCTCTGTTTCTGCGGACCAGCTTTTTCTGTTCTCCTCGCATATGGTAGGAAATGGTTGTGCAGCCCCTGGAAGTCAGCCCCAAATTTTAGGGGAGAGAATATCATTGGCCCCACTTCTGGGTCAGGTGTTCCCCAGGCTGTGGGGCATGCGGAGAAAGAGCTCCGAGGGGTCTGTTCCTGGATCCGACCGGGTGGCTCTGAGCTGCTCACTGTGTTCTCAGAGTGTTATTCCGTCTGAGCACTTAATGTGAACTCTTGCCAGGCTGGTTAGTTTACACAGAGGGGCGCCATCCTCCTTGTTAGTGCCGTCTGGATGAGGGGCTGTGAACAGGGTCGTTTTAGTCTTTACAGCTGCACAACCGTGGTCCAGGCTCACCTACCCGGGGGGCAGGAAGATCCCGTGGGGCACCAGCCAACTCAGTGGTTCAAAGGCAATCGTGTGTTAGCTCCTTGGCTTCCATCACACTTCTGCAGGCCAGCGACCTGAGAACACACCTGGCTCAGGGGTGCCCTCGAACCCTTTTCCACTCGAAGGAAGGGAGGAAAGCGCCCACCCGTTCTAGTCAGACCATGGACTACTGCCCTGGAGCGTGAAACCGCCTCTGGGCGGGGGCGGGGGGGGGGGGCCCATCGGGGCAGTTCCAGGGACTGGTGATGTTGCGACTGTGACTCCAGCGATTGGGTAACAAATCAAGTCTCTTTGCAAGTTACAAGTTTTCTGAGTCTTTGCTTTTAACCAAATCGAAGGAGGGAACAATTGAGTTGTTGGTCATTAAAAATAATTGTGGTAATAGATCACTATATTATTTTTAGTGTATAAGTCAAGGAGTTCAAAGAATTCAGAAATACTGCTATTACGAAACTTCCATCCCCATGTTTATTCATGAGAACAATGTTTCTCAGTGCTTAATACCTATAGAAATTTTAAAAAGGGACAGAATTGGTGCTGAAACTGCTTAACCGCTACCAAGATTCATCCATGGAAACGTGAGCCAGCTCCCTCCCCTCTCACTGGGATGCATTTTGAATAAAATTTTGCTCATATTTAATAATCATCAATATTTGTATTCTGTTTCAATCAAATACATACTAATTGTAATGCAGTTCAGAATAAAATATTTTTTAACACTTAGAGCTTTATGGTCACAGAAAATTTAACCAAATTTATAAATATTACAGAGAATTTTAAGTGATCAGTAAGAGACTTTCAAGACTAAAAATATGTGACATTAGGGTACAGTTTGGGGAGTAAAATTCTAGTTGGAGGAGGGAAAGGGAAATACAAGTTCAAGAAGAAATTTCTGGCCGTAGTAGACATTTGTGTTTTTAACTAGATGCAGTTATGTGTCTAATTGCAATGGGGTTTGCATTCCAAACTATTAAGTCACATTTATGAGTGACTTAATAGTTTACGCAATTACTTACAATCAGAAACTGTACTCTTTGCAACTATTAACACACAGTGAAAGATTTTAGATGTTGAACTTACATATGCAAAAGGGTACACATAGATTTTCAAAATCCTTGAGGGTACACAAGAGCAAGAAAGGTCTCAGGTGGCTGCTTTACAGCTCCTTCAAAGAAGGGCCCACTTGCCCCGCCTTTGCTCTCTCTGTCAGCCAGGTGCCCTTCCAGGTTCTCACTGGCTTTCCTTTTCCTTCCAGCCCCTCGCCCAGAGGGCTCTGGTGTGAAGCCGTCAGTGTCAGGGTGAAGGTGGGAGTGACTTCGGTAACCCTGGCTGACTTTCTTTGATTTATGGACTTTTTCTCCCGTTTATGAGTGTGGCTCTGGGCAGGCTGCCCGGCTTTCTGGCTCATTGATCTTCAGTAGCTACAGGATACACCAGGGGCAGTAGTGACTGATGGCTTAGAGATTCTGGTACTCTCTGGTCCCAGTGACTTAGTGCATTTGACTGCGAATATCCAGGGTTGGGTCACTCTAATCTATAACCAAGGACTGCCCACGTCCACTTCGCTGACAGGTGGGGTCCTGTCCTTAGTGCGCCTCTCGTCAGGTTCGTTGGTTGTCATCCTTGGTTGTCTCGGCCTTCCTCTGACCCATGGTCATCAAGGAGTTCCACTAGTCCTCTGCCTCGCTCAGGTGTTTAATTAGTGTGCAAAAAACACGTACTGTCAGGGGCCAGGGATCCGAAGATGAATCAGATACCTTTGCCTTTGTAAGTAAGCTCTCTTATTTCAAAATTAAGTATTTTTTCCAAATTTGAAATGTATTTTTAAGTCTTTTTTAGGGTGTTTCTCCTCTCTTTGGGTCAGTAAACTATCGGCTGTGAAACTTCCTTGCTGTGGAAGAATTCCATGATTAACCCTTACCTGTGCCGACCGGAAAGCTCCTTGGGACCGGTGGGTTTGATTACTTCAGGACAGGCCGCCCCGGGGGCCACAGGTCAGGGAGCCTGGCTGCGGCTTCTCTTCGGGGAAGCAGGTAGCACCTTGGTTGTAGCAGGTCAGCCCTCATGGTTGTGAGGGTAGCATCGCTGGCCTTGCTCTCTCTGCACAAACAGAGAAACTGGGGCGGCCCGGCCCAGCCACCCCCAAGGTAGTATTGGAGCGCATGGGTCATCGGCAGTCTCCTCGGCCATCAGCAGCTGTCACTTGCAGAAGCCTGAATCAGGAGGCCTGACCCTGGTGTAGCTCCAGGTGCACAGGGCGCCGTGCTGCTGCAGGGTGGCTGGGGACGGGCGGATTGAGGCCAGGTGCTGCTTGTTGCTCAGCAGGCTGTGCAAGGCACTAATGGAGCTGGTCAAGCAGAGTGGCTGGGAATAGCATTCTTTAGATGATGCTTTCTTCCTTGAGTGCTACACAGCCCTCTTGGGACATCACGCCTTCTTGCGCCCCGACCTTGTCTGTGACAACACAGAACTTTGTCATTGTCACGTGGCTGTTCTCAGGCCAAAGTACAGGTCCTTCACACTGCCCAATGTGTACTCCCCAGAGAGGACTCGGCCAGCTCCATGCAGTGCATTCTGATGGAGGCTGGCGACGCTGCCCCAGGCTGTGAGAAGGGGTGGGTTAACCTCCTAGTCAGCAGGGAAAAAGATTCAGAAAGAAGCAGAAACTCATTACAAAAGGGCGTTGGCAGGTCTACCAAGTACAGCTAACGAAATCAGGGACCTTGGTTTTCAAAGGCAGCAAAGGAGTGAGGCAGGGGTGCCCCCTGGGCTTGGGTGAAGTGCTGGAAGTCAGCTCAGGAAATAGGGGTGCTTCCTGAGGGCACCTAGCCAGGCAGGAGTGATGCCTAGCCAGGGCTCTCCACACTTTTCTGTCCCTCCTCCAGGAGAGGGGGAGAGGTGGGAAGAAGCAGGTAGGCGAGAGTAGAGGGGAGGCTCTTGGGGAGGCGTCTGCTGGCCCCAAGGCCCATTTGAGGGGGAAAAGCCAAGAAAGGAGGCAGCTTGGTTGCCCAGGGAGGCCTGGGACAGGTTACCCAAGTTCCTGGCCGCTGGAGAGGGTCAGGGAGAGCTAGAAAGTGTTCCAGAATTGGTTAGTACCTGTCGGGCTCCATGCCTGTTTTCCCTGCCCCCGCCTCACCCTGCTTAGGCCACAGAACCTCTGTGTTAGACAGCAGGTTAATTTGAAAATTGAGTTGCAGCTGGATGAGTGGATGTTAACTTCAAAGTTCAGCGGTGTTTAATTAAAGCCATCTAGAGACTAAACCTGCTCTCAGGAAATTATTCTGACCGAATAATTAAAGAGAATGAAGGTTAGATTTGTGTTTCTGGCTAAGCCTGTATTGCATTCTGCATCTCCAAAACATGAATTCCATTAACCTTTCGTGAACCAACATTAAATTGCTTTCAGTTAGGTGTCATTCTAATTAAAGTGGAGTCACATAGAAAAGCCTTTGTTTACACTTGGTGTCCCATTTTCTCCTGGAATTGTGTCCTCTTGAAGAATAGTCATGTGGAAGATCGGTTTATACCTGTATGTGTCTGCTCATCGCCTCCCTTAGGCTGGGCGGGAGGGATGGGGTAAGCGGTCACTGCTGGGCAGGGAAGGTGGGGGGAGGTGTAACTTGAAAAAAAGTCCTATGGCCGAGGGAGTAAAGCTAAGGAACAGCTAAGGTCGCCCAGCCAGCCCAGGCCCACTAGGGCTGGTCTGGGGGAGCTGAGGTGAGGTGTGGTCCTCCAGAAGGGCCTTGTGGGTCAGGAGGCGGTGTGCTGCCCTTTGTGCTATCCTGACCTAGCTGTGCCTGAGCCGTGTGCCTTCGGGGTGGGAGGCCTACCTTCTGCCGAGTGGTGGATCAGAGCCCTCATCTGGGCCTGTCGGCTGCCTCAGTCTCCTGAAAGAGCGCTCCTGGGTTTCTGTGTAGCACCCGGGTGGCGGGGTGGGGATGAAGCTCTGTGTCCCTGCTCTAGGACTCACTATACCTCATCAGCCAGCATATTTCTCTTTATTTTCCGGAGTGATTATGGATGTGATGTGTTGTAACCGAGAAAGAATCTCCAAGCCAATGCATGTTTCCTTCAGGTGGACGGTTCTGGAACCCCGAAGTGGGGAGAGGAGGTGGGCTTGCTTCAGCTCCAGGTCTGGATGGAGGTCAGCAGAGCCGACTGCGCCCGTACTTGTGCCTCGGGAATGCGGGTGTGTGGTGGGGACATGCGCCAGTCCTTGCAGAGTCCGTGCTCTGCTCCGAGTCCGGAAGAACCTCACTGTGGTTTGGGATCCTGGCCAGATGCCACTAAAAACAGAGGGCAGACCAACCCCTTGTAAAGACAGTCCTGCCTCAAGCTTTGTCCCCAAGAGCAGCTTGGACCTGGGCTTTCCCAGTGCTGACCCCAACCCGCCACTTCTGATCTGGGTCTTGAAGTTCCTAATGGCTCTTACCTTTCCCTAGGATTCCTAGGCCTAGGGAATTCCAGCCTAGGATTCCCTAGTGCCCGGGCCATCTCTGGCTGCCCACAAGTTTCCCTTTCTTCCCTTATGAACTACCAGGTGCCCTGTGGTCCTCTCCCCAGGGCTTTTCTGTGATCAGATCTGGGGTTACCTGAGGAGAGGCGCCGTCTCCTTATCAGACTGGGGACTTTGCCCCATCTTTGACTTCGGTAACCCTTAGGGCGCACACCATCCACCACGTAATCTCTGTGCCAGGGTCTGTGCTGAGCAGTAGAGACCAGCCCCCCACGCTCACTAGGGTGTGTCTCCAGGCTGCTGAATGAGCGGCATCGCAGGGATGCTGACATCCAGTGAGAGCATGGAGGGCGAAGACCCTCGGGTCCAGGGCCTGCCTGAGAAATCGCCCAGCAGTGCAAATAGCCACACGTGTGGTTTTCTGAGCGCTCTCCCACATGAATCCCCATGTTTAACTCTGCTAATGTTTAATAAAAAAAATGTAATTAACTACTATAATTTAAAAGAACTTCCTTCTATTTTAATGTGAGGGTTTCCCATAGAAACCACTTCAGCTTTGGTGGCTGTGAATGGCAACTTTATTAGTGCAGCCATCTGCAAGCTTTCCTAACAATCTGTCGCACTGCTCATCGCTTCCAGTGCAAACAGTGTTTATTGTGATGGGGGCTCAGCCCTTCCTGCTCCCTGATGCAGGGACAGCTAATCTCTGTCTCAAGCTGCTTCAAAGCTGGGCCTTCACAGAGCAGGGGGTGCTGAGCCCATGAGCTCACCAGGTGGTCTCCCATGTGGGTGAGATTCCCTTGGTGAGCAAGGCCTTTATTCTTTTCTTTAAGACTGAGACCAGGGAGAGGGGCCTGGGGACAGCAGAGGTAGTACCTAAGCCCACGATGCTGTCTTTTCCATCACAGCCCATAGTTTACATCAGATTCCTCACTTGCCCCCCAAGGAAGGCTGGCCCCTTATCAGGGAGGAAAGGGCTTGGGTCTCATGGGTGCTCCAGGGTCCTGTGAGGGCCTGAGTCCTAATGCATTCTTCCAAAAGAGAGGACTCTTGGCTCAGCTCAGAATTAATTCATCTCCCAAATGGAAATGTCAAAGCCTGCCAAACAGTAGGCCACGCAAAAATAGATTTTGCCAATGAAGCCCAGGGGCCTGTCAGTCTCATGGGAGAGAAAGCCTGATCACCTGACCTCAGTTCTGTAGCAGTTTCACAAGGGCCCTGCTAAAGAGCGGAATTCTTTTTCTTGCCATTTTATGAATTCTGAATAAGGGAAGATGATTCACCCAAGCACATGAGGGAAGGCAGCTGCGGGGTTGGCTTCTGCAAGAGTTTCCAAGAAAGGGAGTGAGTACCAGAAAAACGAGGAGGCAGAGGGCAACTGCCAAGCAAAGGAAGAGGACACCAACAGGCACCACTGCCGTGGGTGGTTATATAGTTGGTGCCTCTCAGCAGGGAGGGGCCAGCAGGCGAGTTGCCCCCAGTTGTCCTTGCCCTGCTCTCCAGGTGCTGAGCTTGCGAAGCACAGCTCTGCGCAGCAGCCGCCACGCCTGCAGCTCCTTCGTGCCCACACTAGAGCCAGGAATTGCCCCACAGGCCCCCTGGGAGCAGAGGGGTGGCTGGAAAAGCTGTGGAGAGCACCCCAGTTCACAGTCTGTAGAATCTTCTTGGACCCGCAGGTAGAGTACCCTCAAGTGCACAGGACAGAAATCATGTTGAAATTTCTTTGTTGGAGTAAGGCCTATTTTCTTTTCCACATTCTCGTCAGAAGCGTAAAGGGAAGGAAAAGGTTCTCTTTACTTTCTGAACTTTTTAATTTTGAACTTCACAGACTCACAGGAAGTTTGAAAAATAGCAGTCTGGTGAACCCCTCCCTCAGCTTCCCCCAATGGTGACATCTTCTATAATGTGTAATAGTAAGACTAGGAAATCGACGTGGACACAACACAGTAACCCACACTACAGACCTTTTTCAATTTCTGCTTTTTTTGCACACATTCCCGTATGTGCTTCTGTGCAGTTTAATCCCATGTGTATAACTCACGTACCCACCGTCCCAACCAAGAGACACAACCAAGGAACCTGTTGTGCTACCGTGTTGCGGGGATGCGCCCCACCCCCTCCTGTGCTGCCCCCTGGCAATGACTGTGCTGATCTCTCCAGTTTTGGCATTTCGAGAATGTTATGTAACGGAAATGAAGGTTGGTAAACTTTTCAAGATTGACTTTTGTATAATGCTCTTGAGCTCCATCCAAGTGTGCCTACATCAATAGTTTGCTTGTTTTTATTAAGCAGTAGTCCATTGAGCGAGTTCTACATTATTTTTAAAATATCAGAGTTTAACCCTTTTGGATGTTATCGGAGGATTTGAGCAGCGGATGGGTGGTTTCAATAGGTGACCAGTCCAAGATTCCTTAATAGGAATATTTCCTTTTCCCGCTTCATACACTTCATAGCCACGGCGAGGACTACAGTGTTGAGGGAAGTTGGAAAGGTCTTCACCACCTTTCCAGGTATGTGCCCCGAGGGCAGGGGCTGTATCTTTGCCGTGGTCGGACTCCCCGAGGCCAAATCCTGGCGGGAGGTAGGTTTGTAACAGACACCTGTTCGATGGACTTCTCTGGGTCCTCGTCCCACAGAAACTCCCTGGGGTTCGCCTGTTGCCACTTCGGACCCTGTCATGGAGACCCACGTCTGCAGAAGGAAGCGGCCTGCCGTGCCCGGGCGTCTGACCCGCAAGCTGTGTTAACTGAGAGCGAGCTCTACGGCTGGCCCAGCGAGAGAGTGTCAGCTTCTGTTCTTTGCCCCCAACCAGGTTTTCAAGTCAGTGTCAGCTAAAGTGGACGTCACCGTGCAGAGGCAGGCTCCAGTATCCTGTGACCTTTTTTTGCAGGACGCATTCTGGCTTGGTGGCTGTGTGAACGTCGACAATGAAACGGGATGACCAGGTGTGAAGGCTTTGCTTCTTAAGAAGTTAGTTTTCCTCCCCAAGGCCATCACTTTTAGCACCTCCTGCCTTCGGTCCCTGCAGGGCGGCCCAGGACAGTCGAGAGGCCGACATGAAATCGTAAGTCTACTTGAAACCTTTGTTTTGCTCCTCAGTGTTTGTCAGTGTTCATGTATTTAATGTGTGGCCCAGAGACACCAGGAGGTTGGACACCCCCACTAGTGTGATCTGGTGCAACTTAGAGGGGAGTTGGAATTGGCTTCTGGAGCCAGTTCTGAGTAATCCCGCTGGGATGCTGTCATCAGCACCAGCAATCGCCCGTGTTCTCAGCATCACGTGTTTACACTGCTGAGGGAGAGGAGATGCAGATCAAAGCCCCGTGGCCTGGCACGGGGCTGGCAGAACCTCCAGGCTTTGCCACGGGAAGTGTGGGATTTGGACTGAAGCAACGTGGAAAAAGCACTTGGCCAGTGACAGAAAGCAGTGGCCACGCTTTTTTGGTGCAATGAAAATTGCTCAAGGGTTGGAAAATAAGGAAGCAGCATCACCATGCAGATAGGTTTAAATTGAACAGTAGGGACGGTGCCTCGGCTGAGGCCAGCAAAGGCAGGAAGAGTAGGCAGTCACCCGCAGCAGGTGTCGCAGTGTGACCGTAGAGCCCCGAAGCTCTTCTGCTCTGTGCTCCATTTGTAGGCGTGTAGGCGTGACAAGGGAGACTTGTGCATGAGAAGGGTCCCTTCAACATTGTCACTGTTCATTGCCCAAAGCCATCTTTTCCAAAGCCTAACCACTTTCTGTAGTTTTTCTTTATACTGGCCTTAAATCCCTCCTACCAGAAGTTTAACCCATTTCATTCTCCCATGTTAATAAGAATCACAGTTGTCTGACAGTAAACATCTCCAGTGCCCAACCCACGGGGGCTCTGGAGGTAGGACCTGGCTTCAAATCTCCGTGCAGCTACCTGCTGGTAGTGTAACCTGGCCTTTCTGCTCCTCAGGTTCGTCTGTAAAATGCGGGTGATCGAATTTAGGATTATGGAAGGATGGGACGAATTAATACACACTTGTTATTTTGCGTTAGCTGTTATCGTTGAGTAGCTTTTAGTTATATGGATGTGCCATTTTAATCGTTGAGCACTCAGCGTTTTTGGTTTTGCTGATTTTTTCGTTTTTTGTCTTTTGAAATATAGAGGTGGTGCTATTAAGTTTTTTTTTGCCAGACTTCTGGATTGGTAAATTAAGGGGAAAAAAAAGAAAATCCAACAAAAATGTGTTCAGTAAACCACGGTCTCTTGAGGATGCTGCCCACAAGGACAAGGTGAACTGATTAGCCAAGTGTCAACTATCTGAGACCCTGCGAGCAGGCGCTGCCCCTTTACGCAGGGCTGCATATATTTTTGCGGGGGGAGGGAGATGGCTGGAGACCTTTCTATGCTCCTTGAAGACTAGTCCTGGGTATCCTAGACAAAGCAGGCTTCTCCACCAGGGCCTGGTTTCTGTGACAGTGACACAGATGTGCAGTGACCTTACCCACTCCTGGACCGAGGTTTGAGACTGACACAGGCCCTCTTCTGTTCCTGATTTCCAAAATCCCTGTGAATCTTTACTGTCATCCTTTCCCGCTTGCTCCATTTCTAAAGAATGTCTTTCTCCTAGTGTAAGTGGGAGAAGTGCGAGCTTTGAAGTTATAAAACGTGACGTCCCAGTAAGGCCCTCACCTAGGTAAATGGGCGGGGCCAGGGTGTTGGGCTGCGCGAGTGTTCCTCCAGTGGCAGGTCTTCCTGCTCCAAGTCCTACGCAGCTGCTCCTCAGATGGTCTTTCTCCTGAAATGTGTCTTCACTCCTCTTCATTTCAGTTCCAGCTTTTAAGCTGGACACCTAGTTTCTTTTAAAAGTTATATCAACACCACAGTATGTCTAAAATTTAATTCATTATTATAGTTCCCCATAAACAGGTTTTTTTGGGATCTCCTTTATATTGAAAAATGATTTATACCTAAAAAAAATTTATTCATTTTTCAGAGAGATACATCGATCAGATTTCTCTTGTACGGGCCCTGAGTGGCAATTGAAGCTGCAGCCTAGGTATGTGCCCTGACCGGGAGTCGAACCCACAACCTTCAGGTGTACAGGACGACACTCCAACTAAATGACTGAGCCACACTGGCCAAGGCTGGATCTCCTTTTTCAGTAAGGGTAAAAATCACATGGTTTAGTGGGCTTGTTCTGGTGCTCATGAGCCACTCTGTCTCAGGATTGCTGAAAGAAAAGTTCACCCCGGGACAGCCTCCAACGGGTTGCACAGTATAGGCAGACCTCGGGGATGCTGCAGCTGTGGTTCCAGACCGCTGCGATAACACAAGTCACACGAACTTTTTGGTTTCCCAGTGCATATAAAAATTATACACTTTAGTCTGTAAAGTATACAATAGCAATATGTATTAAAAAATACATACCTTAATAAAAAACCCTATTGCTAAAAATTGCTAACCATCATCTGAACCTGTTAAATGCGCTGACAGACCTGCTTGGTGTAGGGTTGCCAAATCTTCCATTTGTCTAAAAAAATATGTGTGAAGTGAGCCATGGTTGTGTATGTGAGTGGTTGTGACCATATCTTCAGTCACCAGTGGGGGTAAGGTCATAATGAATACCCTGTCATTTCCATGATTTTACAGCTGCGGAATGTATGGAATACTCTCAATCTAACTCTTCATGAAGAAAAATGTGTGGCAGCCAAGTCACGGTCGTGGTGCACACAGGATCCTTGTCGCTAAGCCAGAGGTGGAGAAGGCAGGGAACACAGTGTCCTGCTGGTTTCAAGGAGGTGACAAAGGCTAACACCAGGGAGGCGGTGGCAGCCGGCGGAGTTGGGTCAGGCAGGCAATTAGGATCACTAGGATTATCCAACATTAAACATTTGAGAAGATGTAGACATTAAATAAAATGAAGCTATTTCCCTATTAAATGGAAGCATAAATCAGAAGTAATTTCCTTTACCATTATGAGATGGAGTTTGTTACTGCTGGAATGGCTGTATCCGCAATAGCAACCATAATGTTTTCTAATAAACAGACAGTCATGGGAACTAGCAGTATACATGAAGAAAGAGTTAAGGCACATTTAGAGACACATGAAACATTTTGATTATTTTATTTTTAATCTTCAAAATTTTCTGCCATTAGACAGGAATGCATGATAGAAATGGCTCAACATCTTCACATGAAACACTTGGATTCATTTTCATTCACAAGTTTTTCTAAAAACATCTATAATTTCATAATCCCACCCACTTCCAACCATTATCACAGATTTGATTGACTGTTAAACAGTAGTTGCCAGCAACACAGCTGGAACGCTTTCTGCGCTTTAGTAGTGTCTTTTGAAACTACCACCCAAGAGTATCATGATTCTAAATCTCATTGTACACAGCAACCCTAAAGGTGACTGATGTCTCCACACAAACTCCCTGGTGATCGTGGGGAGCTTGAAGAAATGCTTTTCTGTCTCTTAGACTACTTGTTCGTCTCAGTACTGTTCTCGCAGGGATGCTTCAGTCACCACTGCGAACAGGCAAATGTATATGCCCGATACTTACTCTCTGATAACTATGTACAGAACGTACTGAAAATAGACGGGTTACTTGGAATCTGTATCTCTTCTTTTGAAGAGCTATTTTGAGGTGTTCTTTTTTTCTGAGCAGTTGTAAACAAAAGGAAAGAGATATACACAGACATGTATCTACCTACATAGTTAGAGATATACACTGAGTATTTTCAGTGTGGCGTATACCTGCTTATACAGAGATACACACAAAACAGAGTGAGTGTCCACACTCACCCCTTCACACATACCCACACCCTTACACACAGCACGGGGACACAAATGTGAGGGTCCTTGGGAGTTCACTGGAGTTTGTATGTTACCAAATGGTGATGAAATACCTGATCTGTATTACTCCTGAGAAGGTACTAGAAGGGAATGACAGTTCTGATGCACTTTGGAATGGCACAATCACGTAAACACTTGCATACTTAAGACTTCTGAACTCATCCAAAGTTTCTAAACTAATCTAACAAACAAAAAAGATATCAAAACAATGCAGCAAGTTAAAAAATAAATCAAAACAAAGTTTTTTATAATCCAAGTATAAACAAACATAGGAAATGCGTATTTTGTCAGTAAATGTTTTTAAAGTAGGAAACATGTACTTAAGAAAAAGTCATCTGACAAAACTTAAAAAAAAACAAACTACTATCCAATGCATAATAATACATGCATTGTCCAAAATAGCAGAGGATAACCACATTAGAATTGCAAAGCTTATATAGCAAGTCCACCAGAGAAAAATTACCATATATAGCAAGTCTGTTAAGTATGCGATGTATACAGATTTTAATTACTATGACTGTTATTCACACTTCTGTAAAAAAGAATTTGCAGTTTGCTGAGTATTTTATCCCTCAATGTAATTAATCTGTAGAAAAATTAACAACTAAGCCAATGAACTTCAAAGCACCAATTCTGTATTTATATTTCTTCTATTATTGAGGGAACAAATTAGGTTGAAGGCTGAGCTAAAATTAGCTTTGTAATTATTACAGTTTAGTTTTATAGGCATGCGGCTTTTTTTCCTTGAATGCCAAACATTTAAGAATGTTCAGGCCGGTAAAGGAATCCTTGGGGGACTCCATTATTTCTGAGTATCAACGGTTTAATATACATTTAAAAGCTCTCTAACAAACCACTGCTTTCTTAGTTCTAAGATAAAATAGATTTGCACACAAGAGACTGTTCCTTACTATAAGTCTTAGAAAAGGCAGCACCTATATAGTAGACTAACAAGCACACCTGGGCACCTACCGGTAGTGTAGGAAATGGCATTATTATTCAAGAAGGCAACACCACTGCCTGTGGCAATACTGGAGTTCTTCTTAACTAAAAAATTTCCTCTAGATATTTAAGGTAGGAGGATACCTCAATAAGAAAGCATTTTTTTTCCTTTTGATTTCTTTTTCTGCATCAGGAAAGAAGTAGCAGTCTAAGCCAGTAGCTGAGTAACAGTGTTTGTGATGCCTCTGGTTGTTCCTGAAGAAACCACGTTCAGATACCAAGCGGTTTGTTTTAAATCAACACAACTGCTGTTTTTGCTTCCAGTATTTACATCTTATCACTTACATACACAGTCCTTTCTGAGACGTAACTGATGTCTCAGTCTTTCCTACTATGAAGTTTGGTTAATCTTCAACGCACACCAAACTCAACCTTTAAGTTGGCTGCATTTGACTGACTGAAGATAAGACTACTGAAGAAAACAGGTCACGTGGAAACCAAAATCTCGGTCAACAGTGATTCTCCATCACTCCCCGGCCTGTTATCTGAACTCTAGCTCAAGATCACGAGCATTCAAGCCCTGATATTAGTTAGGATAGAGGTGGAGGGTCTTGCTGGTCCCCAGGAAGAGCAGCTTCACGCTGCTCCTCACTCGTCTCGTTGGGAAGCTCTTCATCAGCAGGCCCACCGAGGTCTTCGCTGCCCCCTTCACTCTGCTCCTCACTGTGGCCTTCGCTGGGCTCCACAGTGTGTTCCAGGCTGTTCTCCAGAAGCGTGGGAGAACTGCTCATTCTACCTTCTTCAGCCGTCTCATTTAAGGGCTGGGAAGGAGGCGGTGTGGGCGTGTCAGACTGCGTGACGCTTTCAATGGAAGAGATGGGGCCTTTGGTTAGAGTAGTATCCGCTACAATCTCATTTTGAGGCAAAGACAACTTTTCCACAAGTTTCCACTGAATGATGCTCATGTCTTTTCCACCAGTTGAAATCAGGTGACTGTCATTATGAGTAAAACTGACATTGGTGACATGACTGCTGTGGGCACTGTACTTGTGACTGGGAGCCTATGTGAAATAAATCAGACAGGAAAATTAAACTCATTATTTACATGCCTGCTTTCAGGTAATTCAAATCAAAGCCACAAGTCACCAATAAAATTAGCAGCAATTTCCTTTTATACCCATTTATATGGGAGAAACAAAACATAATAATTGGACATCTATACTTTAGACTATATGTTAAAAAAAAAAAAAGAGGGGCCCTGGTCGGGTAGCTTGCTTGGTTAGAGCATCATCCTGACATGCCAAGGTTGTGGGTTTGATCCCCGCTCAGAGCACATTCAAGAAGCAACCAATGAGAGCATAAGTAAGTGGAACAACAAACTGATGTTTCTCCCTCTTTCTTGAAACTCTCTCCCCCACTCTCTAAAATTAACAGAAACTTTTTAAAAAGTCCGTTCCTTCTGGATATCAGGTTGGTGCACTTAGTAATTATTCTGTTGGGATGCGAGGGAAGAAGTTACTAGGTTGGCAGGATTATAGGTAATTCAGGAAACAGTTCCCTGAGTTTTATAATGCTGATCATATGTGTAACAGAATATTTTAATATGTTTCAGACAAATTTGGAACTGCCAGAAAACAAAAGTAAACAACTGGACAATAAATAAAAATGAACAACACATCACCAGCTGCCTTGCAGAACTGTCTTCTGGACCTTACTGAGGGAAAAGAAGACAAGCAACATCTGCTTGGAGGCTCAGGGATGGCCCTGTCGTTCTCACGGGCAGTCACCAGTCACCTTACACGTTTTTGTGCCACAGACACAAAATGATCCCCAAACAAAATGCCTGGCAATGCTAATTTTTATTAAATTTTTGAGTTTACCTTTGCTTTGGAGCAGGGATACTGAAACAGATGGACTTTGCAAAAGTCATCAGCAACAGCTATCACCTTCCTGTTGTGGGATCGCACCAGTGCGTTGATATCTGTCCCATCAGATCCTTCTGGCCAGACACCTTTGACATGGGAACACAGGTGCAGATTAGCCTGACAAATGTAACTGCGATCCTACACAGGTTCACTGAACTTTAGAAGTTTATTTTCCTCTGTGTTCAAACTCTTAACTGCTAACATTTTCCCTTCCGGATTTCTTAGTGGCCTAACACTTTATTCAAATGAAGTCTTAGCCAAAGTCTAATAATAAAATTATAAATCAAAATAGTCTCAAGATGGAAAGTTTAATGAACCAAAAGTACTCACTAGTAACCACCAGGTGGTGCTAAAGTAATTTTAGTTTTAAGCCTTAACACCTGCGCAGTTAAGTGTTTCCTTTTTCAAGTTTCTAGTTAGAGGGGAAGTTTTCATATAAAGCCACAGCACTAACTCTTCAGACTGGGGACGCTGTGTAAAATTTACACACTTTTTCACTGCTCCCTTTCAGGCAGGCGCTTTAAAGAAAACCTCGTCTACCTGTTATCCCATAGAATTTTCTTGTAACTATTATTTACATCCCAAGATAAGACGTAAATAATAGCAAATTTAATTATTCTGAATCATTATGAGGCACTGGTGATTATGTTTAACATAGCACAAAACTCTATTAGACTAGATTACAACTATGGAATATGTAAGGGTTGAGATGCTGGCCTCCAGCTGTTCAATGCTATTCTAGGGAACAAATGTGTGTTTGGTAAATATGCTAAAACAAATTGAGACACTTCTCGATTGAAATGACATCTCTTAATAATACTGTATATTGCTTCATTAAAATAACTAGATAAGTTATCAGCTACTGGCCACTGCTTGTTTTACCCAGAATAATGAAATTGTTCATGGATTAGTCAGGGTTATTTTGTTTTTAATTTCTTCCTAGCCTAGGAGCCTTCTCCATCTGTATAGCAGTTGTGTTTAGGACAAGCTCCTACAGTGGGTTATTGTTCTAACGTGCACATCATAAAGAAATGTTCAGATCCATACCTGGGCTGGAGGTGCAGCCCAGCTCTTGCAGGGCAGAGGTGTATTGGTAAAGGACAGGTATTGCTTTAGGTATTGGTGCCACATGCTCTTAAAATTAGTCTACTTAGTGTAACATCTCTTTCTAATTCTTGGCAAACGGGCTTTATTATTTTAACTTTTCCATTTACCCTCTAACTTTTTCAGAATAATACCTACAGATTAGGAAAGGCTTAGAAAACTGTCACCAAAGGCAGATTTCATAGAAATGTTGAAAACATCAGAATAGGAATGATCTCCCAATTTTATCTTTCAGTAATGTCTATTAAAAATGCCTTTACACTTCAGCAAATGGTGCTGGGACAGCTGGATGGTTGCATGAAAAAGGCTAACAACAAAAACTGCTGACGAGAACGTGGAGAACCCAAACCCCCCTACACTGCTGGTAGGAATGTAAATGGTGCGCCTACTTTGGGAAACAGTCTGGCAGTTCCTCAAAAGGTTAAACAGAGTTGCCGTTTGACCTTGCGATTCCACTTCCAGGTATTCACCCAAGAGAAATGAAAACATGCTTACACGAAAACTTACCTTGTTCACAGCAGCATTATTTATAAAAGCTAAACAGTGGAAACGACTCAAGTGTCCATCAGATGCTGAATGAAAAGACAAAATGTGGTATATCTATACATCGGGATATTATTTAGCCGTAAAATGAAGTGCTGATCCATGCTACCACATGGATGAACCTTGAAAACATGCTAAATGAAAGACACCAGCCTCAGTGGGCCACATGCTACATGGTTCCATTTATATGAACTCTCCAGAACAGACCAGTCATCGGAGAAACAAAGGAGACTGTGGTGGTTGTTGGGG
This sequence comes from Trachops cirrhosus, assembly GCA_028533065.1. Taxonomy (NCBI): domain Eukaryota; kingdom Metazoa; phylum Chordata; class Mammalia; order Chiroptera; family Phyllostomidae; genus Trachops; species Trachops cirrhosus. The sequence goes on from CM052543.1 coordinate 124,365,987, forward strand.
GCGGAGGTGAGAGTGACTTCGGATGGGTGCAGGGTTTCTTGCTGGGGGGAGGAAAATGCTCTAAAATTGGTGACAGAAGCACAGCTCTGAATATACTCAAACCACTGAACCGTACGCTTGAGGTGAATTACATAGTATGTGAATGGTATGTCAATAAAGCTGTTTTTAAAACGTCTTTACAAATTTTTAAGTTTCAATTTTTACTTTGAGGAAAAAATGAAAAGGCAGTCTGCTATTATGTAAGTACCTTTTGTCTTTCATGTTTATTGGGGATCAAAAGACTGGACTGCAGAGAACAAACCTCATACTGGGGTTTAATTTCTCTGAATCTGGCATCAACAGTGATAACACTAAAGAACACATCGAGACTATTTCATTAAGGAATGGAAGCAAGGAATTATTATATATAAAAACCCACAAACAACATTTTCCCATTGGGTGTTCATGTCCTTACCAAAGACTTGAAAGCCCAGTACACAGGTGTATGTCGTCCAGTCAATGTCCTTACACTCCGATCGATTCCTGATTAGTTTGCAGCCACTTGGAATGTCCCCTTTAAATTTAGAAACAGGAAGTATAATCATAGTGCTTGTGTATAAATGTATTGATTGAACGTGCATCTTGATTCAAACTAGCCACGTTTACTTGTATTTATAATCCATACACTGAAAAACATTAAGATACATTTAAAAAGGAAAAGAAAAGTGTTTACTTTAACAGGGTATATGGAACTACCCACTGAAGTTGTTCTATTTTCTTTAAGAAGCATAAATGCCTATCCATTGCACTTTTTCCTGCCTCCAGGAAAAGCTGTTGAACACAAAACCATTCAGAGCAGTATCAATCTCCGAGTTAATTTCTTATGACTACAGGTCTACACATTTAAAAATTAACACATTTCTTTCTTGGAGAAGTGAAGCAGGTTTGAAATTCTCATGCCTTAGCTCAGAGGAACACACACTCTGTCAGGTCAGAGAGGCCGCCATGGTGCCCTGCACAAGTCAGACTCCACACAGCCTGCTTACTGGTGCCCCTGGCAGACACATCTCGGCCATGCGTGGTTGTTCGTACTTACAGTACAGGATTTCGTAGTCTCCCGAGTTAGACATTATGTACTTGTTGTCTGGGGACCAGTCAAGGTGTGTGATATAGCTGGAATGTCCCTAGGAAACAGATGGATCAACTATTAGAAAGCATTTAGAGTTTTGTATGAATAGTTTAACAGCTGGCCAACACTGCGTTCTGAGCAGCCATTCATCCTGAATCCCTCGTGTGTAAGGGGCAGTATCACAACCCTTACAACGGCAGGGCTCATGGCAGGTCTTCAGTCCTTTTCTGCTCCGCCTCGTTGGGAGTCGAAGGTGCAGGTACGTGAAGATGCCAGTGACACATGATGAGTTTGAGCAGAACTTTGGAGCTAAAGAGGTCTCATCACAGTGGAAATGGGAAGCACTTGGAACTTGGGAGTATCCTGCTGGCCTCTCCACTTAGATACCAGCAACGAGCACCTACTATCTGTTGCAGACTGCTAAGAAAGGGAGTCTTGTTTTGAACTTGTGCCTTAAAGGACACTGCGATAGATACCATACCTTCAGGCTGTATTTCAAATCACTGGTGTCCCTTTTAGAGTGACTTCATTTAAAAAAAATTACTTATTTTTAGGGAGAGGGGAAAGGAGGAAGAAAGAGGGAACGAAACATCAACATGTAGTTGCCTCTCACACCTGCTACTTGGGACCTGGCCAGCAATCCAGGCATGTGCCCTGACTGGGAATCGAACCAGCGACCCTTTGGTTCGTAGGCCAGCACTTAATCCACTGAGCCACACCAGCCAGGGCATGGAGTGACTTCATTTTTGGGAATGAAATATTGGTTCCAAGTTGTTCACAGAGTACAATTATTCTGGGCTGCTTCTTGAGTAGCCAATGTACACCCCAGAGGCTGAGGAACACGACACACATACAAGGTCTGTCCAGAAGGTATCCAGCCATGTAATATGAAGAGACATTTATTGAAGAAGATACAAGAAACACCGTACATAGGACAATGATGACTCAGTCCCCTTCAAAGTAGGCACCTTGGGACCTCACGCAGTTCTCCCAATCACCAACAGCTGCCCCACTGTATTTTCCTCAATCTCGTCAATGGTCTGAGATTTTTTTCCCTTTCAAAGGTGATTTTAGTTTTGGGAAAAGCCAGAAATCGCAGGGTGCCAAATCTGGGTTGTAGGGGGACCGAGTCACCTGGGTGACTTGGTGTTTTACAAAACAAACAAACTGCCCAAGACATGATGCATAAGTGGGCGCATTGTTGTGATGAAGCTGCCTGCCAATCACCAGCTGCCCATTGCTTTGGCCTTCTGAATCATCTGAATAGTTTCTGTGGAGGAACGCTCAAGTTTAACACAAAATTTGGTGCAGATTTGTTGCTCTACTCGCTCAGTCATTTTGAATGTGATGACCACACAGTACACGTGCTCACTCAATGATGCCTACCACCCCCACTGAGTAGTACAGTGAAGTCGTCACTGTTCATGCATATGCATTCCAGTCCACGCTCCTTGGCTGCCAGGTCACATCAATGTTGTGCAAACCATTCTCATTATATGAACAAAGGCTGGACTTTTTTTGGACAGACCTTGTACAACAATCATATGGAGGTTTTCTAGGAAAACTCCTATCTCCAAAGAATATTCTAGAAGAGTCACTCAACATTGTACTCCAGAACAGCTGGATCCAATACAATCAACCTGACTCCTTATTCCAACCTTTCGCCGAACATGAAACCATAAATTTACTTAAAACATGAGATATTGTTGTGATTACATGTCACAGTGTACTTAATATGTGGCCCAAGATAACTTCTTCTTCCAGTGTGGTGCAGAGGTGCCAAAAGGCTGGACACTTGCCTTAAAACATTCCTTAAACAGGAAGACAGTGGTCTTTTTGTGCTTAGGTTTACTAATACTATGGGAATTAAACAACTCCTAAATGCTGTATTTTGTTGGTGTCACATCTAAGCCGTTGATGATTTCCATTTCAAATAAATCACACAGATTTTACTGGTTTACCAAAATTGACAGAGACTCAAAATCACTTTTTATGTCCTATAATCTATGGTAAAACATTTAATTTCTAACATACTTCTTGAATTACTAGCTTTCTGTGCACGTGATTTTCTTTTTTAAGTTAATTAATTCAAAATATCTTAGGTGTAGTTTTTAATGGTTTATACAAAGTATTCCAATTATCCTATTACCCTTCTGAAGTCTTACAACCAACCCCTCTGGAGCCACAACCTCCCCCACAGTGCTGTAAGGCGCACACACACATTTACACATTTACATGACTTTACATCAGATGAGTCTGAGAATTGAAGCCTTCTGAAGTGACTGGAAATTAGGTGGTGTGCTGGGAAACAGGTTGGCAATCACTTGGCTAGGCACACAGACCTACCAACTTAGTAGGAAATCAGTTTCCAGGCCAGAAAGACACACGTGGTCACTGGATATTTTCTAAATTCGGAAGGACAGGGTTCACACAAATCCTTTTCATAGTTCACATGAACGTGATGCCTGGCCCTGGTGTACAGGGAAGCCATGCTTCTAAGATAAAGAAAACTTCTGCTACGTGAGTGAAGGATTTAACCAGATTAGTCATGGCAAGTATAGTTAGTCATCTAAAAAGCATCCATCCTAATGTAGAAGTATATAAAATTAACTGACATATTTGCGAAAGCCTTTAATAGCATTAGTTAGAAGATCAAAAGCACTGTATGTATACATAATATTCATGTAACATCTGTTTTGGACACAACATATTTAGAAGGCAAATCAATATAAAGTATTCTCAAAAGACTCTTGAGCCCTGGCTGGTGTGGCTTAGTGGATTGAGTGCTAGCCTGCAAACCAAAAGGTCACTGGTTCGATTCCCAGTCAGGGCACATGCCTGGGTTGGAGGCCAGGTCCCCAGTAGAGGGTGTGCAAGAAGCAACCACACATGGATGTTTTCCTCTCTTTCCCCACCCTTCCCCTCTCTCTAAAAATAAATAGTATCTGAAAAAAAAAAGTCTTGAGTAGGAAAAGCAGTGAAGTCCTTGGGGAACTTGTCAGTTTATATTGTAAAGTGAAGTATTTTGCCCCCCTGGTATGGAATCCAGTATCTAAGCAAAAAAAAAAAGAAATGCAACTGTTGGGGGTCTATAGTGCTACCTCTCCAGACACCACCTCAGAGTGTCCTTGCCCCACCCAACTCATAGGCCATGGAAGGTACATGCACAGCTTGAGGGAACATAGCCTCAGACATTACCCCAAGGCCAGAGACACAGTGGCAGCAAAACCTAGCACACCTCCTTAAAAAGAAACAGGAAAAGTATTCTAAGCTGGCACCTTCATTACTGCCATCAAGTAGGTGGACGGTGTAACTATAACAGTCACAAGTGATGAAGCCCCAAAAATACTACTTTGGAAAACTCAGAAATATTTTAACTAAATCTGTCAACTGCATGGAGGATCATCTATGTCAATGGTTGCAACCCTGGCTGTTTATTAAAAATACCTGAGGAGTTTTTTAAAAAGTATGAAAGCCCAGCGTTAGGGGTCTATTTTCTTCAGGAGGCATCCAGGTGTCCCCTCACCCTCTCCACCAGTGTCGCCCAGTGGGAGTTTCTGCCGAGATGAAAATGGTGTGTGCGCGCAGTCGAGTGCAGCAGCAACTGGCCATCTGTTGCCTCTGGGTGCTCAAAGCAAGGCTAGTCCTCCAGGAAACTGGACTGTATTTAATTTCATAATCACAAGTTGTGGTTAGTAGCTGTGATTCTAGATAACACAAGTAGAAAACAGTTCATTCTTTCTCTACTGATTTCAAATACCTCTTTTATTACCTAGTAAATTTCCACATATGCAGAGCTCTGGATTTTCCTTTCTATTCCATTGGTTTGCCTGCCTAATCCCAGCCAACTGTGAGAGTTTTGTGGTATGCAGAAAATTTTAGATAAACTTCAGGACCGTTTTATCAAGCTCATAAAAATTTTGAAAACCTAAGAGCAAGTGCATCAAATTTAGAGAATAATTTGCTGAGAACAGGTACTTCTATTGTCTTTTCATCGAGAAACATGTCACATCTCTGTATTTTTTAGTTCTTAGTTCTTCTTTCAGCCATGTTTCACTTAAGCTTCCTGTGCTTTTTCTTGCTATGTTTATTTGCATGTTGTTCTTGCAAATATGACTTTTTCCCCACTGCAGTTTTTATGTGCTTTTGCTGGTCTGAGAGAAAGCTGATCTTTAGAGTGTAGACTGCTGTTGTCTATTTTAATCCACATTCCGCCCTTAGTTAAGTGCCCAGCTAAGACTATTTCCTAAACTCTTTTGCAGCTAGGGGTGGCAGAAGTCACTGGGTGGGGCTTCCAGGAAAACTTGTGAGAAGTTAGCAGGAGTGGCGCCTTGCCCCCCTTGCTCCGTTCCTTTCTTCCCGGAACTGGAACGTGATGACTAGAGTCCCAGCAGCATCTTAAGGCTAATGGAGTAGAAAGAAGGAAGGATGCCGAGTCCCTGATTACTCTTTTTAAATGAGAATATATCCCTCTTTTAAGTCACTGAACTGTTATAGTAATAGTGAATCCTACTGCTGTCTTGAAATACTGCATCAGTTTTACGGATTACTTTTTAGGAGATTTCTAGGTAGACAGTTAAAGTCTTTTTACTATTCTTTTCTTTTTGATATATATTTTCAATTACCAAAATTTTACTGGCACTTCTTGCCTATCCTGACTTTGTAATGCTTTTGATTTTCAGTACATTGCTGCAACTCCGAAACACTGTATCTCCTAGGCTAAGATCTTTTGAGTACCAGTGTTAAAAGGTACACAGGCATTTGAGTCAAACAGAAAGCCATTATGTTACACTGAGGTGCACAATAAAATAACCTCAGTTCTGCACACAGACTAGAACCTTTAGGTCAATCTGAATAATTGAACTCTTTCAAGGAAAACATACAACTGTCCATAATTAGAAAATAATTTTGAACTTTCATAGACTTAAGTTAAATTCACATTAGCAACACCCCTAGGTACAATCCAGGGTTCATCTAGTTACTGAGAATAATACTAGTCCCACTCCTATTAACATGTAACGTTTATTGAGTACTTTCTATGTAGAGAGCATTAAGTTTAAGCACCTGACATACACTATCAACTCTAAATCTCACAGCAACCTTGACTGAGGATTCCCACTTTAAGGGGGGTAAAGAAATTTAGGAGGCAGAGAGAGATTAAGTAACTGCTGAAATCACACAAAGAATTGGTGGAGCCAGAGTTCAAACCCAGGTCAGATGATTCTGGACCAAATTAAACACAGCATTTAAATCATGCTTATCTTCTACTCATTCTGTAACACTGAAGATGAGCAGAAAGCTATTTAAAAGTAGAATAAAAAAAAGGAGTTTGTAAGTACATCAAGGACCTTTTCAGTACATTCTCAAAACAGTACAGGAAAGGAGGAGGTTAAGAATTTTACAACACGAAAAATGCACGCAACTCAGAAACCTTTGAGAAAACAAACCAACAGTCTTTAAACTCTTTTTAGCTATAAAATCCTTCTGTCATATTAAATTTCACCTGAGAAGTCCAATATGTAAAGCAAATAAAATCAGATCCATGTCAGCGCCACCCCCAGCCCCGACCCCAAATCCTAGGGCTTTGTAGGAGATGAAAAGAGCTTCTGAATTCAAAGCCTTAAAATGTTTTCTGTAGCAGCAGCTACAAAATCAAAGTGCTTACACAGTGAATATGATACAAACATGAACCAACAAATCCTGTAATTTAGGCAAACCACTTTTACAAATATTTACTGAACGCTAAGATGGAAGCTCTTGTAGGAAGTAAAAAATAAAAAAGGTCCTTCTAAATCATATGATCTAAAAAGAGGAACAAACTGCCACAGATGAGGCCAAGGAGGTCTGGAGTGTGTGCTGGAGGGAGATGTGGAGAACCCAGAGGCAGCGGGACAGCGTGCCCGAGGGACACACGCGGGAGCGCGAGGGCGCAGACAGGCCACAGGAGGGGACGTGAAAGGCTGCTGCGGACGAGCAGCACGTAGGGATCACTCCATTCACTTCTCTTCCCCTCATTTCCTCAGCCGGCCCCAAGAAGTCAGGATCATGAAGGGCAACTTTTTTCTTGGAAGATCACTGGGCCTCCTTCAAAGAGGTGGGCCAGGACCGGTCCTGTACAGGAAACACACCTGAGGTGCTTGTGAGAAGGTATCATTTGCCACATAACAGCACAGTCTCAGCAGAAAAACCATGTTCACTCACTCTTCTTCACATACATCTTTGAGGCAGGGACATGTGAGCACCATCTGTAAGCAGCGAATACTGAGCTGTGCTCTATTGTCTTATTTGGACTGCTTTTTTAGATAACGAGATTCACACTTTTCTGTGGAATTTGTGATTGCCATAGTGCTATTTAAAGATTAGGTCTTTGTTAAAATGTGGCTACTGGAACTTCTCTTAAGAGTACCAAGTACAAATATGGTTTTCTGTTTTATTTCCAATATTTTGGGATGACCACAGTAGCTGCAGAACCGTATTTAGAACTTTACAAGATGTCCCTCTAATAATTAAACTGCAACCAAACAGCTGGAGCTTGTCCCCCTTCACGGCACCACTTTCTGTGGAAACGTCGGGTGGAAAGATGGCAGGCACCCAAGCACACGAAGGGGGCGCTCGCGCTTGTGGAAGGCAGCTGGCCAATCAGTGGTGTGCTTGAGGAGGGTGTCACAGGGCCCAGAACGCGGCTCTAGTTAGCAGAGTACCTGCCATTTGGGAAGTACTAGCATATCTCCAGAACTGAATCTAATGCTCGCTTTAAAGTGATAACCTAGTCAATCTGAAATGGGCACAAATTAGAGAAAATACTTGTTAAATCTCTGAATTTAGACAAGTATCTATACATATTATTTTAGTGGCAGGCAGGTGACACAGGACATTGCAGGGTGTCAGGGTGGGCAGGAACGGGGACATTGGGATTAAAAGTGAGTTGCCCTTTCATTCCATTCTGACTCATTCCATTTTCAAAATGTGTCAGTCTAAGGGGTTCTGATGGCAATTGCTTAGGAAACCAGCCTATAATCGGTCAGAGACAGACAAGTATTAAACTCCCGTCAAAGGAGAAAGCTTTCTACGGCACACGGGACTGCGATGTTCTGCGGTCAGGTAATCTCAGTTTTCAGAGAGAGGCCAAAGTTTTAAAGCAGCTGAGGGACAGATACATCAATGTAAACATTTAACTCTCTTTTTAACAAATTAAATTTCCAACAGTTTCACAACTTAATTAATTTTACTTCATTACTTACAGTGCACTTTCCATATCTGCTATATTTTCTTCCATTTTCCGAGACTACGTAGAGGTAAATAAAGTTGTCATGAGATCCTACAGCCAGGAAGGTGCCATCTAGAATGAAGAAGGAGAAAGTGTTGACTAGAGAAATACACTGATAGATTTATTTACTGTTATTTTACCATCAGTTTAACTGTCATGTGATGAATTAATCATTCCATCACTAAGCACACTTGGAAAACGAATAGTCACTAATCCAGTACAGCGTCCCTTCTTGGAGACGTTCCCAGGCTTTGGACTCCACACATTCCAGCCTCACGTCCTTCTAGTTGGCTACAGTCTGGCCCCAGGGAAGTGATCCTGCTTTGATGGGTCTAGGTCACACTGCTCTTACTGTGAGCTCAGTGCACAACTGCTCGTTTCAGCTGAGCCCACCTCTCCAAATGCAGGGTCGTTTTCTTGGAAGGGACCTCGTTCTCTTCTCCGTGGTCTCCTCTCCTGTACTTGTCATGTAGCAGATGGTCAGTAAAGTCCAACTGATCCTTGGGTTTTAGTTGCTATATCTGCAGTAGTTACCTGTTACTACAGTGCTGAAAATAAGCCAATCCAAACCAGAAAACCTTTGCTGCTTCAAGTCTTGCCACTTATAGACTGCAGCAAATACTTTTCCTTCCTTTTTCAACTCAGAGAATAGTATTCAGTGCTTCCTTTAAAACAACTTAGAAGCAACCAAAAGGATCCCTTGGGACCCACACTGATCCAACAACTACTGGAATATATTTTTGAACATAGGTGAATGTCACTATAATTCCAAGGGGAGAATGGTATGAATCAAAACCCTAATAAGGGGACAAGGAAATAGAATACTACAGAAACTTAACATTTTGAATGAAGTATAAAGAATTATTCAAACAAAGCTAAACAAATGCATCAAATCCTTATGAATTGCTGAGCATTTTACCTAATCAACAAAATAATCACTACTATGTAACTGGTAACAATGCAACCCAATTTTAAAGAACTTGAAGGGCCTGTAAAATTTGTGTAATTTCAATATTACTATAATTTCTTTTATATGTTCTATATACAAAGAAAAGGTTGCTAAACAGATGTAACATTCAGCCTAGTACCTATTCATATTCTAAGTGTGTATAGTTCAAAAAAAAAAAGAGGGGGAGTTTGTGCACTGTTGTCTGCTTTCAACTGCACATACGGCTGTTTGCTATAAATTTAGGTTTGCTTGGTGATTTACAATGTTGTTTAACTTTAGAAGATCTTTTGCAGTTTCCTGCAGCAGAATTTAATCTGTGTTAGGGGTAACATACTTAAGGCTTAACAGCTCTAGAGATCAGAGGAAAAAGACTACGACTTTACTGGAAGTGGAAATGCGCAGTTGCAGAGAAACGCTGTGAGTGCCAGGGTGGGGGCAAGTCTACGCACCTACTGAGTAGCGCATCACAGAGAGCTGTTCGTTCCCGTCTGTGTGGATAGAGACAAGATCTCTGGTTTCTGCATCCAGAACAAACCACCTGTTGAGAAGTAAAAATCAAAAAATGTTCAGATATTAGCACTTATGGGGAAAAATGGCTGATCTTTTCTTTTTAATTTTTAAAAATTAATAAATTTTATTAATGCCCCTAAGTATGACATGTTTCCCGCTTCTAATGAAGGATGAATTCATTTTGCAAAATGCTGCTAGATACAATATAAATATCCCTATATGGGCCAGGCATGTTCTTCATTTCTATTTAGGTATTCACTACAGGGTGTCTTTGCTTAGGCACTGTTTAAATAGAGTAAGATGGCAGGATCAGTGTTCTTGAAGATTATACTAGAGTTGGGAAAATGGAGATGAGCCTATTAAAACAAAATAACCTTGCAGAGGTCGTAGTCAAAAAAATTACAGCATAGGTCGCATGTATCTGAGAGATATATTTATTACTAGTATGTGCTGAAATGCAAAAAAAAAATAAAAACACTGCAAATCTGCATTTATTATATTTATATAATACATGGCTTTTAACTTGTTACAATCTAGAAATTATTAAAAACAAAGAAATATCAAAACATAAAGGATAAATATTTTCATTTTCATATAATGGAAACATGGATATCACTAAAAAATACAACCAAAAAAATGTTTTTACTTGGCTCTGCAAAGCGTCGGTAACAGCCATCACACACGATACTGCTGTGCCAAGGTGCACACTCTTTTCATGGCACTGGCAGTTATTTTGGTAGCGACTCATTTGGGATGACAGCACCTAACGCCTTTTTCTTTTTCTGCTTCTTGAGGGAACCATATCTATGGCTTAAACATTATGGCTTGACATTAGTCACACACAAATGTGCAGCTAGTCATGATCTTGAACCTATGTACCTGATATTATGTATCAATATTTAAGTACCAATCTTAGTAATGGTGACTATGTACAGGGTAGAACAAAAGTAGGTTTACATTTGTTCGTATGGAAAATACAAGAATTAATAAATAATAATACGAGAATAAATTCTGTGTTTTGCATATAAATGTAAACCTACTTTTGCCCCACCCTGTATAGTAGAGGAACTCTTGTTAGGAAAATGAATGGTTGCAGACACAGAAAAACCTTTAGGGAGGATCAGATATAGGATGTGGGTTGAGCTGAACTCAGAGGGGAAGAAATACAGCAGTTCAGGCAGGAGGAGTGAAAGCTGCATAGCTATGGAGGTGGGAGGGAGCATGCAGTTAAGTGCAGAGAGAAAAGCAGAGGGCCATTCATTTGTAACCAGCAGGGGGCACTCTGCCTCTCTAATATTTCCAACATTTGCACATGGAAACTAAATTTGAGACAATTTTTCATTCACACTTACAGGAGAAGTCAAAGTATAAAAGCCTCTTGAGAGGTAAACTGATGACTTAAATCCAACTACATAATACGTGACTCTCATCAGACCTGTTTCTGAGAACACTTGAAGGAATGAATGGTGTTTCAGAACAGCACGGTGAGATGGGGGTATAAAGAAAAGACGGGGACTAAAGACTGCGTGAGAGAGAGGAGGCAGGTTACAGGCAGTATGCCAAGCTGGTTGTAGGAGTGCAGATCGGGGAACTGCCTGGCTTAGATCAGGCACTAAAAAATATCTGTAAAATGAATAAATGAACTAAATATAAAAAAAGCCTTGAACATGACAAAACCCAAGTTTTAGCAAGAATTACTTGGTGGTAGTGCAGTGTGCTGGAAGAAAACGGTTAGGGTGGAGAAAATGGAACAAGACTAGAAAAATAAAATCACTACCTTAATCTCACAAGACAGGATGGGACAAGAGCAGCAAGTTTGTCTTTCATTATTCACATGGGGAAATTCCACCAGTAAAATAAAAACCCTGCAAATCTGCATTTATTATGCCAGTATCAGAAATCCTAATGACAGCTCTTTTTAATTTTGAAGCTAATTAAATAACTAATATCTGGAAAGGGACAATTTCTTTTGCAGATTAAACGAAATACTGTTCAGGAGAGGAAAGTGCTTTAATTTTGTTTTTAAACATGTTTAGTGATGTTATTTCATATGTCAGTATATTCAAGGTAGGAGATGAAAGACTAAAAGATCTCAATTGTTTACCTATCAATGAAATCCCTCTCTAAATACATTTGTGAATGAATTTTAGTAACTTGTGAGCTGTAAATTGAAACCTCTACGTAGCTAACCTAATTCATAAATTCTGTTTTCTATCCAGGTAACAGAAATAGCTTCTATTTGTGAATACTTGACTTAAAAGCAGGAAACTGGCACTTCAAAGCCTATGCTGTGTGTTCCTTGAACATTTCCATTTCAAAAGGTATGTAAGAAACACACTTTATTGCAACTGGACAGTAGCTATAGATCACAGATTTTTTCTGAGAACGTATTTTGATAATCAACTTTTATAGCTACCAGTGTGATGCTCCTCTAAGCCATGCAATGCCAAAGCTGAGGTCAAGTGAACTGCTCTTTCAGATTAAGGGAACAAAATATTCTGACTCAGATTAAACAGATGCACCTGAGAACAATGAGAGAAATACTCTCATCACATCAAATGTGGCAAGAATATGTGGGCCATCAATTTGTAGGTGGAGAGGAGTAGATAAAAAGTACAAAAGGGCTGGAGTGTATATAAATGACAACAATTTCACTATTCTGGCTGGAGTGATGAGGGAAAGATTTTTAAAATCTTTAATGGGTTTTAAAAGCCAGTGTTTTTGGATTCTACTGCTGGGGTATCAAGAATACTTCAGAAATGTTTTTGTCCTGAATTCAGTTTCCTGAATTTGCTCAGTTCATTCCTCTTGCTTGATGCGAGCTCTTTGCTCTTCACTGCCTCTTCCAGATGCAAGAGCACCGTCAAGGCAGGACTGGTCAAGGCAGGACTGGTCCCCGCTCCTGTGCGCAGTGTTCTCTGACAACTCAGGCTCACGGGAATTTCTCCATGGGTCTCTCAGCACTGGTGCCTGTTTATTCAATCAAGTAATACTGAACTACTAATGCACCCTTATCTTTTTATGTACACACATAATCTACTTGGGGCAGGGACCGTGTCTCCTTTTATACTCACTGCACCTGGATCAGTGCTTTACAAGTTGCAGGAGCTCAACAAGTATCTAAAGAGGGACTCAGATCCGGAGTTGCAACAAGGCAGAACTGAGAGAAATTCATGCCAAAAGAGTTTAAAGACACTGTACACCCTGGGAAATGAGCTCAGGAATACCCATGGGCCAAGTTAAGAAGCTTCAAATTACAGAAGGAAAAAGCTATTCACTTTTTCTGGATCGTGCACAATTGGATGTGTGTTGCTTTCTTTATACTTAAAATTTTTTTCTTTGCCCTAAACGTCACTTTTTTCCCCCCAGGCTTCAGGTTAGTGATAATAATCTGAATGGCTAAACTGAGGAAATTTCAGTTTTAAACATAATAGCCAGGTATTCACAGACCAGTGTAAAAAATGAAAATAAATGAGAAAGTTCCCCAAGAATCAACAGAATCTAACCAGATGTGAAAACAAACACAGGATCTATGTATACAATGAACTCCAGTAACTACATGTCCTCCAGATGCTAAATAATCCCGATCTCCACACCTAACAGGACCACATCAGCCAGCACTTTTTATTTAGCTGTCACTCTCACTGATAAGATGTCTTCTACTCACAACTCCTGATTCAACACTGCTTTAAGGCACTTAAATTAAGTGACTTCATTTTAAGCTTGTTAATAATGACTTGACAGCTACACAAATGTTAGAAAGTAATTCCAGTGAGTTTAAAGCAGATCAGTTTTTCCTTAAAATCGAGGACTCTGTACATATGGTATATAATATATATACACACACATCTAATCAAGTGGTGTATCTTTTTTTTTAAGACTTTATTTATTTTTAGAGACAGGGGAAGGGAGGGAGAGAGGGACAGAAACATAAGTGTGTGGTTGCCTCTTGCACACCACCCACAGGGGCCCTCACTCGCAACCCAGGCATGTGTCCTCACTGGGAATCGAACCAGTGACCCTTTGCTTCGCAGTCTGGCACTCAATCCACTGAGCCACACCAGCCAGCGCCAACTGGTGTGTCTTAATGATTCAAATCCCCCTAGCCCTTACACTCTATTCAATGTATAACTCCTTCATATATATGGTAAATGCTTTAAAAATGTCGGCCAGTGATTTAACCTTCAAAGATAAACATTTCTTACAACATTTCTAAGTATGCGAAAACCACCCTAAGCACATCTCAAAGAGTACTGGTGGAACAGTGGAAAGAGACAAGCTTTGGATCCATACAGAACCTGAGTTCAAATCCAAACTCAGTTACAAGTGACTGAAACTTTGTGGGTCTTGGTTTCCTGTCTGTGCAATGAAGAAACAAATAAATATTCTGTTGTCCTCTTTGTAAAGATTTAAAGTGATATATAAAAAATTCAGTACAAGGTCTGTCATCAGATACTAGATAAGTGGTTAAGTTATTCTTACTTTTATTATTTCACTGAGTTTAGCATTTGGGATATCTGTTTAGCTGCTCAAAAAACAGATCTGAAGTGAACTCCTTCATGGGTTTTCTGAAAACTAGTTCAATACAATAGAGCTCAGGCTGTTTCTCACATGCTCGACTAATTTCTTTTGAGTATAATAGAAAATAATTTCCTACAAAGTGACCTTGCACATACCTATTTAGTCCAAGTCTAAGTAATAATCTAGTATAAACATGTAATTGGAGAAATCTGAGAGAGTAGAGCCATCTGTATTTGCTAGCTATCACCAATTACTCCCCAAGCAGCCTAATTCTATAAATTATTTCAGAACCACTGAAATAGCATCTCTAATTACATACTACCCACATTTCAAAGTTTTCTTTACTTTAATGACCTGTTCTTCCATGATTCTGAAAGAGTGCAGCACTGTTTCTAAGAAGCAATTTTAATGTTTTGATTTTCCAAAGGTGTTAATTTGTATCCAAAGCCAATGGGAAAAAATTGCTTCAAAAAAAAGAAACAAAACCTCTAATGACTAAATTTAATTAGAGTCAAATAAACTGGCTGATTTGAAATATTTGTCATACAAACAAAAATATTTGTAAGTGTGTTCACAATAGTTTCACCTCATTAAGAATCAGCATTCCACCGTTTCTATGGGTTTAAGTTTTGGAAATTGACTTCATATTTTTCCTGCCTCTTTAAAAGAGAAATTATTTGTGATGAAAGCTTATTAGCAGAGGCAATATAAATGACTAAAAAATGTACAGATCATAAATATATTACTTAATAACCTTGGAAAGGTACTATATAAGGTCTGCAAAGACAAGTAATAACAATTTCAGGAAATATACCTTCATTATCTATCCGTGTAGCTAGCATTCATAAAGACAGGATGACAAAGGTATAGCACAAACAACTTCATGTTCAATCCTTCCCTGCCATACCTCTTAACATTTTCTAATTTAGTTATAATGTTTATTTTTATTCTGCCTCCATCCCTAACATACACTATAATGTAGCTGCACAAGGGTAGAAATTTTTGTTTTGCACTGATGCAGTCTAAACACCCACAATAGTGTCTTAAGAAAGAGCTCAATAAATAATTACTGATGACTGAATGAGTAAATGTAACAGATAAGAGCAAGAAGCGTATTAGTGTGCTATTTAAAAGATTAATTCCCAGATCAGATTGACGACATTCCTACACAATGATTAAACAACCCACCACTTTAAATTACTCAACTCACATTTCCCTTAGAGACCCTACCTGCCTGAGTGCGTTCCTATGGCCACCACTGTGCCACTTGGATGAAAATCTGCACAGTGTCCTGGTTCCTAGAAGAGAGACAGACAGCTGTTGGGGAGAACACGAGAAAGTCTCCCTAGATCTATGCGAATAGTGGCAAAAACGCATTTGAAAATAATTTGTTTCATAAAATCATGGAATTCTAATGAACTTCCTTTTAGCCACCTGGATATGAGAGAAAAAAGAATCTGAGAGCAGGAAGGGATATGTTGGCAGAGTGGTGAGGGGAAAGGACAACCAGCTTGTGGCTAGGCAGTGGAATAATCACAAGGATAACAACAACAAACATTTGTACAGTTCTTCAGTCTGCAAAGAACATGTTTCTACCCTTTGGGCTACAAAAGGTCGGTATCTCAGTGGGGTAAGGAGAAAACACAGTAGGAGGCCAACTCAAAAAGAAGACAGAGTCCATTAATGAGCAGCACTTACTAAGTCCAACTGCAACACCACCAGAGGCCCAAACATTTCTGTAACAATGCTCCATAAATATGTGAAATCTACGGAATCTGATGGAAACATTGAGCTTTTGCACTAGTTTGCTTCTTCAGGGTGGGTTCATGTTATACTTTGTGACTAAACACTCTCCTGTTTACTAAACACTTTGTTTTAACCAATGCTGAGTCCTTTTTCCTTTGCTGCTCCCAACTGCTAGTCTGGAGAGTTTCCGTGGGGAGGGTACAATCACATTTTGCTTTACTCACATCCACGAGCCTGGTCCATTCCAGCCTGTGTTCCGCTGAGTTCCACATGCACACCTGTCTATCCTGCGCACATGTCAAGAGCAAATCTTTGAAGGGATGTGTGGCAAGACCCCAAAGCTCATCTGTATGACCCTGAAGATAAAATATACCTATTGTTATATGAAACAAAGAATATCACAAAAAAATTCAGTTAATAGTTAAAATCACAGTTTACCTGGACTTCTATTTGGAAGCCATCGTTAAATGTTCCCCGTAAAATAAAGTTTCGTGATGTGCCTACTAAAAATTGATCTGCCTTTCCTTCTGCTACAGCTCTGATTGTTCCATACTGATCAGGAACCTAAAAAAAAAAAATTGTAATGTCACCATACACATACTAACATGCACTAATTACTACCTGACGACTATATTTACAGCTGAAAGCAATTAGGGACAGAATTCCAAATTTGAAAGTAACATGGTAATCTTAGGCTAATAACTTGTTCAATTACATTTTATTACACAGAAGTTATAATGTATTAACAGACTTTGCTTCAGTTCATTTTAATTTATATTTTATATTTTATATGATTTTAAGCGTTCAGGGTTAGGAGGTGAGGACAAGAAATTCATGAAGAATGAGGTCTGGTTTTGTTACTTACTAGTTATATTATTTTGGGTAGGTCATTTAGCCTAACACAAATTTCTTTACATGAAATATGGGGATACTGAATACAAGACTCACCTACTCATGACTATTGTAAGGATCAAAATATAAGTGCAGTGCATGTGAGATTTCTCTGTAAACTAAAAAGCAATATATTGTAAAGTGTTATACGTCATTAATAGGACTCCTTGGGAGATCAATCTCATTTAATCCACTACATGGTATGCTCTCAGTGAATGTTATATCAATATAATAAGCCCAAAGAATGACTCTGAAATAATGCAATTCTTTCTTCTTTATGAAGTGGGATCTAAAAATACTCCTAAAAGTACAAAGAGCTGAATTCTAAGAGTATCCAAATTTGTGTTAGAAATGATAAAGGGAGGATGAACCAGATGGTATAGCTTTAGATTAGAGGGTATGAATTATCTGTGAAGAAATAGCATGAACTCAGGGGTGAAATAAAACAATTCTTATCCATCTTAGAAATAAAACTAAAAAACAGTACTGTTAGGATCCTCTTATTTAGAGATTTTGTATGAAAACATGTTATGTGTGGAAAACAGGGAGTGTAAGTTCAGAATTTAAGTCACCAAAAGAGAGGCGATAATGAACTCTGAGATCTGCCCTTGCTTTGAGAATCACTGATCTGGAATACAGTTCTTAACTGCTTTACGTCCTGAAACCTCAATTCTGTTGGCACCCTCTCACTGAGCACACAACACTGTAAGGTTTTATGGACGCACTTGGGTCCATGTCATAAAGCAGACACATAACACAGAAACTACCTATTATCATTAAGCCCACTGATGAATTATTTTCAAGTTTTAAAACTAAACTGGCCATTTCGTACACCCTGGTTATATTTTGGGGTCACCCCCAAAAATCACGTTAGGCCCTGGCCAGGAGGTCAGTTGGTTAGAGCACTGTCCCAATACACCAAGGTTGTGGGTTTGATCTGTGGTGAGGGCATGTAAAAGAAGCAACCAGTGAGAGCGTAAACAAGTGGAACAACAAATCAACTTTTTGTCCTAAATAGATAAATAATCTCAGAAATGAACAAGTCAGTTATTCTGCTCAATCTTTTTCTTTATTTTTTTCAAACCATTTTGTTTAATGTTTGGTCCCTTTTTTCTTTTATTTTTGAGGGAATTAAATGTCAAGGATGGGCACCGATTTCCCAGAAAAGTACGTTATCTTAACGTAAGACAGAAGACATTAGTTTAGAGGGCTTAACATTTTACAGTTTTCATTTCCCCATCCTTACCTCAATTTCTCTCTCAGCGTTCAGATCATGATCCCACAGAAGCACTTTTCTGTCCTTCCCTCCTCCAGTTAACAGCATCCCATTTCTCATCTGACAAAGTGTGAACACACTGCCGTCATGAGCTTTGATCTGTTTGCTGATCTGATAAACACCTAACGTGAAGAGGAAAAAACCAAAACACCAGCAATAACATTTTCATCAAACTTTAGTGGCTTTCTAGAAGGAAAATTGAGCAGAACTATACATGTTCCTTGACCTACGATGCAGCTACATCCCAACAAGCCCACTGTAAGCTGAAAATGCATTTGACATACCTAACCTACCGAACATCATAGCTTAGCCTAGTCGGTTTCTACTGAAAGGCATGTTGTTTTTGCACCACTGTAAAGCTGAAAAAACTGTCAGTCAAACCATAGTAAGCCGGGGACCATTTATATAGATCAAATAATCAAAAGTGCTTATAACTCAACAATCAAAAACCTATTTCAGCAAGTTCTGCAAGGTTGGTAGTGAAGCTTAATACAATCTTTTGCATTTATGTCAATATTTAGTTACTCTGAAAATACTTCAAAATACATTCTTACAAAAGGATAAATTAAAGTAGTAATAATTCCATAGACAACAGATAGTCAGAACTTTACAATCTCTTATAATCATCTTCTATAATAATTAGGGTAGTCTTACTTTTCTGATTTTAGAGCTGAGGACACAGAGTGGCTTAGAGCTGGTCACCATAAGTTGCTTAACCAATACCACACAGAGTTCGCTAGTGGCAAAGCTGTGAGTAGGGCTCAAGTCTCTTCACTCAATGTTCCCTTAAGTTTGCAAAAAGCTTTCATTCCCCGCTGAGGTATAGCCATATTTAACAACTAGCAACCACTGGTGACCTGCTACCTGCTCTGCCAAGGACTACCCCTTTATTTGCTATGATACAGGGGCCTGGGAAAGGCACTAGAGGCTTGGAACAGTGGCTTTTGACAGACCAGAGAAGTATTTCAGTATTTAAAGAACCGTATGAATGTGACAGCTGAATGACAGGCCAGCTTTCTTACATACTTATAATGCTGTACAAGTACCCAGGGAGGGACAAGGCACATACAGTAAAAATATTTTAAATCCACATGCAGATTAACACACACACACACACAGAAAGAATATAATCAAATCCACTTTCTTAAAGGCGAGGACAAGATTTTAGTACATAAGCCCTTTTCTTCGTTATTTATCATGCCTTGCCCAGAGAAGCTTTATCTGGCTAGTGAGATTGCTAGAGCAAGAGTAAAGCTTTTTGGACGCTAATTATCTTGCAGAATTAGTTATCAAGTTCAAAATGGGAAGGGAGAGCCTAGATCTTTTAGAATAATAAAACTGCAAGTTTAAAAACTGTTCAATGGGGGGAAATGGATGAAGGTGGTCCAAAGACACACACTCCCAGTGACAAGGTAAGTGAGCTCAGGAGTCTGATGGCCGGAGTGAACCATGCTGTGTTGTGTATGTGAAAGTTGCTGATGGCAGATCTTCACAGTCCTCATCACTGGAGAAAAATTTTAAGTCTGTGCGGTGATGGACATTAAGTAAACTTGTGGTTAAGTAATTATGTTATATACCTTAAACTTATACAATGCTGTATATCAATTGTATCTCAATAAAGCTGGGAAATGTTCATTTTCTAAAACTGTTCGTCAACTGATGAATGGATAAACAAAATGTGGCAGGATCACACCATGGAACTTTTTATTCAGCCATAAAAAGGAATGAAGTATGATACATGCTATTCACATGGATGAACCTTGAAAACGTTAAGGTTCAAGTGAAAGAAGCCCATCACAGAAGACCACATATTATATGACTTCACTGATACGAAATGTCCAAAACAGGCAAATCCAGAGACAGCAAAAGTAGACAAATGGCTGTTAGGGGCTGAGGGGAGGGAGGAATTGGCAGTGATTGCTAAGGGGCACAGTGTGCCTTCTCGGGGCGATAAAATGTCCTGAAATTAAATAGTGGTGATGGTGGCACACTCTGTGGATTGAGTAAAAACCACTGAATTGTATATTTTAAAAGGGGGAATTCATATATCTCCATAAATTTGTTATTGAGATTGTTCACTTTTAATCATCTTTTTATAATATTTGAGCTGACAATTATCTTTTAAAAATTAACTAAAATATGTAGGGTTTTGGTATCCTAAAAAAAAAAAAAGCTACAGCTGACTACAAATCACTTGGTGTGAGGGTGCTAGTGGTACAGATACTTAATAGATGGGTATGTCTGGTAGGGAGAAAAGAAAGGGCATGGCTGACTTGGAGTAAAGCTTGCCCGACTTAGCAGAATGAAAGCAGAACTCCAACATCTCGCTGTTGAGGGCGACTGCTTCAGCTCGCACCAACATTCACCACTTAGGAATACTTTAAACACTGAACAATGTAACTGTGTCCAGCAGGATGGATAGCTAGCCAGTCACCTACAATGTGTCACCAAGAGAGAGAGGGCATCTGAGATGTGAATTTTCTGAGTACTGTTGGCTTTATTTGAGTGTTTAAAGGGGAGGGGGCATATTTTCTCACACATGGTTAAATTAACAACAGTAGTCTTTTAAAATACCATGTAAAATTACAAAAAGTAGAGGTGTGGAGGTTCACAGATCTGCATCAGAAGGTAGGAAAATGAAGTTGTTTTTCCACTTTTAATTCAGTTTTCCACACTTTTAAACATTACAAAAACCTTGTTAAACACTTAAGATCTTCCTAGAATGATGGAATGTTACCAAATAGAAAATATAACTAAAGAACAAAAGCTTCATGGAGCCTGAATTTCTGACATGTCAATTCAAGCCAAATAATGTTTAAAAAAGAGGCCAAGAAAAATAATTATGCTTGAACTTAAAAACCTATCGTACCTCCAGGCACAATCATTGCCACGTCTATATAAGCATCACCGCCAACTCCCCCTTTCCTCTCATCTCTAACAGAGCGAAGCTTCCATAAAAAGCAAGTTTACCTGGGCTGCCAAATAAAGATGTTTGGAGGGCTTTCTGTGCCTGACAATAGAATCAAATGCCAAGGAGACTTTGAAATTTATGTTATATTCTTAGCAACTGAGTAAATGGGCCCATGGTGATTATTCAGAGGGTAGGTAAAATGGTGGTGTGTTACTTAGTTCCTAAAAGGAACTTAGATGTAAGAATAATGAACATTTTTATGGTGTAGGAGATACCATCAACTTCCTATCCCCCACTTAAAAATTATATATTATTTAATAAAAGAAAAATTGAACTATTTCATGTATGTAGGAAATAACAAATACCTTGTACCCTGTAAGAAATAAAATACTGAAACAACCTAAGTGTCCACTGACAGAGAAATGAATAAAGAAAATGCAGTGTGTGTGTGTGTGTGTGTGTGTGTGTGTGTGTGTATACACACATAGACCCCCACACACAATGGAATAAAAAAGAAGGAAATCCTGCCATTTTCAACAATATAAATAGTCCTCGAGGACATGATGTTAAAGTAAAATAAGAGTGAAATACAACTACTGTATGATTTCCCTTACCTGTGGAATCTAAGAGAAAACCCATAGGAACAGAACAGACTAGTGGTCGCCAGAGGCTGGGGTGGGGGGAAGGGGTGAAAGTGGTCAAAAGGCATAAACTTTTGGTTATGAAATGAGTTAAGTTCTGAGATGAAATGAATAGCATGGTGACTACAGTTAACAGCACTGCACCATGTATTTGAAGGTTACTAAGGGGACAGACATTCAAAGTTCTCATCACACACAAAAAAACTGTAACTGTGAGGTGATGGATATTAACTTATATTAATCATTTTACAGTGTGTATCAAATCATTATGTTGTATACCTTAAATACAGTGTTACAGATCAATGAAACTGGGAAAAAAGAAATAGAGTATACTAATTACTTTGAAGATTTCTGTTAATACATATTTAAGATATGAAAGCAAGAAATTATACAGGAGAGTTTACGAGGCACAGAGCACAGTTCTGCCTTGTCTCTCACACTAGAGTAAAAGGAATAGCTATGGAATTATGCTTGTGCCATGCAGAAATGTCCCTTACAGAACATGATAGCACAGTGCACTCAAATTTTAGTTGTAAGACTGCAATGGGTACACAAATGTCCTATTAGGGAATATACAAACTGGATCAATTTATTGAATTTTTGGCAAGACTTTTAAAGTGGAAACATTGAACTCCGCTGTGATCTGGGTTTACACATTTATTTCACTGTATGCACCAAATCCTTCCCAGCCATACTGAAAATGAAAACCCCAAACATATAAAGGAAGAAACAACATTCTTAGCAAGTTTGCCTATAACAGGGACAGTTTTGCAGCAGAGCACAACGCAGGCCATTTCATGCCCCCAAAACGGTTTACAAGATTAGATTTCCCATTTCCTGTGTTTGCATATGCAAATTTTCATTGCACAGATTTTTCAGACAAAAACTGAAATAAAAATCACCTCTGAACCTTTCCCTACCTCTCTCATCTTGACAACACATTAAGCTAATAAAGGGTACGTTTATAGCCAAACCATGCTCTGTATCAGAGGATAACATGTCAACAATTTAAATTTAAGTCACAGTTTTGAAATACAATGTTCTGGGCACTTCAGATTCTGAAAAGTGGGAAAGGCAGTTGATAAATACTGATGTTCTAACTTTCTTTTCTATTAAGAATCTTCACCCCACTGCCATCCTTATCATATGTGAATTTTGAACATAAAGTGAATGAAAGAGACTATGAATGCATGACCAATCATTGAGATCAAGGTCACTGGTAATACAATTTATGGATTTTTTGAAGCTTCTGAATACGTCTACTTCAACTCAAGTGTGAAACTTAGAAATTCAGGTGAATGGATATGGAAAACACCAATGATGGTATCTCCTACAAAATATACAATAAAAATCTTCACAGTCACCCTGGCTTGTGTGGTTCAGTAGACTGAATGCCGGCTGGCCTGCGAACTAAAGAGTAACTGGTTCAATTCCCAGTCAGGGCACATGCCTGGGTTGCAGGCCAGGTCCCCAGCAGGGGGCACATGAGAGGCAACCACATACTGATGTTTCTCCCCCTTTTTTTCTCCCTCTCTCCCCCTCTCTCTACAAATAAATAAATATAAATCTAAAGAAAAAAGGTTTAAAAAAGTATTTACAATCATAAGACACCTACAATGCTATATTCAAATTCCACATTTCAGTGAAAACAGTGCTTCAGTCAGTACCACTCAACTTCTACACTGACTCCCAAAAGTAAGATTAAAGTCATTTCCTTAAAGAAATGTTTAACAAATAGTTTTCAACAGGTAAGAATATATGCCTGACATTGTGTTAGTCCTGAGAAAATCCATTAGGAAAGTCAAACATGTAAATTGGGTCTTCCCTTCTGAGCAGGGGAATAAGGATTCCCTTATAAAAGTGTAGGTCACATGTGGTGATTTCCATGGTCTGATGCAGAGACTCCAGAGACACAAAGCCAAGGATTACCCTATTTATTAGCTGAGACATGAGGAACAGGAGATGGCATTGGGACAAAAGTTGGTACTTGGAGCAGTGGCTTTGACCAACTAGAGTATTTTATTATTTTTTTAAATTATACTTTATTGATTATGCAATTACAGTGGTCTCATTTTTTTCCCTTTGCCCCCCTCCACCCAGCACTCCCCACTCCCACTCAGGCCATCCTCCCACCACTGTTCATGTCCATGGGCCATGTATATAAATTCTGTAGCTACTCCATTTCCTCTACTGTACTTTATATCCCATCGCTATTCTGTGACCACCAATTTGTACTTCTTAATCCCCTCACCTCTTCACCTGTTCCTCCACACTCTCCCCCTATACAGCAACTGTCTGAGATGGCTGGTACTTGTGTTGGACTTGTAGATTCCCAAGGAAGCCAAGTTGTGAATTTAGGCTGGCTGTCTCTAGTGTCAGGCCTGGGGCCACTTAGCATGAGGTGGGGGGTGGGGGGAGTAGCTGGCTATTGCTTGTTTGATAGGATTTAGGAAGTTGTGAAGCAGAGCCAAGACTAGCCATTTACATGGAACAGTTCTGGTTAACAGTTCGGGGGGGCCTGTAAATTCGGTGGGACTACATTTTTTTTCTGTATCTCACTTCTATAATCCCTGCAGGTTTTCTGGTCATCTAACCATGGGATAGAAGATTCTTGGCCTCAGAGCTCTTCTCTCTTTCATGGTGAGCTCAATCAGTCTTAAAGATTCTTGTGGATAACTGAGAAAACCTGTATCTTTAATTCATACATGAATTTTCAATGGCTTAGTGTATATTAAACTCTTGAGAAGAATTATAAAACACTACTATTTTAAAAATCATATTTCATTCAACTTGGTTCTTTTTTCTGTTACTGCTTTCACATGATAGATTTATTCACATACCCCGAATGCCTCACATTCTAATCTATCTTTCTACTTTTGCTTGCACTGTTTCTCTAAACTGGGATCAAAGTTCCTTATCTTTTGTGATCTTGTACATTCTCATGGATTAATCTTAAATACCATTTCTTCTGTGAAGGCTTCACAGAACTCAGAAGATCAGAGTGATTTGTCTCTTAATCTATATACTATTTAATTAACATATATTTATATAATTTCTTTCTAACTATTTTGTATTAGGTTATACATGCTTAATAACTGAGTATTTTAATTTACGAAAGGTCATCATGAAGAACCTTAAAAACATGAGGCATGTTAGTGGTTCTCATATGGTTTTGCTGCAGTTCTCTTCTGGTCTGGGTTTGGAATTGCAATAGCAGGATGTGCAAATTAAAAAGGAATGATGTTAATATCAGAGTACTGTACCTTTAGGTCCTTTCCCAGGTGTGGGTTCTACAGTAGTTTTGCTCCATATAAGTAAGACTCCACCAGAGTCTCCAGTTAGAACATCTCCATTCCCCAAAAATGCTAAACACTGCACAAATTTTGGTTTTTCATATTTCTACAAAGAAACAATGAGAATTTTCAGTTTTCCCTTTGGCATGATGACTTCATGCTCACTTATCAATTACAAAATTAAAGTTTCATAATGAATTTATAACAACATTCTGATCCTTACCCCAAAAATTCCCTGTTTCCTTGTTAGTGAATTGCCACTCCAGGTCCAGAAAAAAATATGAGATTTACCACATGTTATTATGGTATTTGCATCTGTTGGATGGAATTCCACAGCCAAAACAACTTCATTTGTTGTCTGTGGAAAGAGAAATGAAGCCTCAGATCACAGGTGGCAAACACAAGGCCCACGGGCCTGATCCGGCTCTCCACCTTGTTTATACCTGGTGGCAGTGCCGAGCTCTCGCTTAACTGTTAAGGAGTAGTTACATTTATACAGCCCTAAAATTACACTCAGCCCTTTGAAGGCAACCGTGAGGCTGATGTGGCCCCTGGTGAAAATGAGCTTGACACCCCTGCCTTAGTTGAATGTATATTCTTTTCTCCATCAAGTACCAATTATAGCTACTGATAATCAAAGACAGGAACACGTTTTCTTGGAAGAAATGCTTTTTCTTCCAAGATCTATTTTCCTCAACATCTTTAACAATAAATTTTTATAATAATGATTTAAATGTAATGTGTTTATACTATTATGTCATCTCTTATGTTATTTATATATAGTAAGTGCATTAAGAAGACATTTATATAAATTAGTTTTAGGGTATTTCAGTTTCTTACACGTTTAGGGGAAGTACACTAAAACTATCAAATGCAAGCTGTGCATGTCTTAAAGACACTGACATCTGATTAAAAAAAGTCTTATCTTTCTTTGTACTATTATTATTGACCACTCATTCATTTAAGAAAAATATTACTGATTTAGAGATTTGTCCTCAGATGTAAAAATTACAGAATGGTCACTACTGATTCATATAGAAATAAAAAATAAAATACGAAGAGCTTTTACGCCATTTCCTTAAAAAACAAACAAAAAAACAACCCCTTCCAAAACAAAAATAAAAACTTCAGAAAAGTCAGGAGTTAAATTTTTTTAAAAACTAGAGTAAAAAAGGAAGAAAATAGGCATGATAGTATAAAGGAATTACAAGTAGTTTTTTCACAGAAATTGCTGAATTGAGAATGATTAAAACACTATTTCAGTATGTTCAGTAAATCATATTCAATTCTTACTAAATTGATATTTTATGGTAAAAGCACCTACTCAAACTTAACATTAAGGTGAAATCTATATGCTTGTAAAGCTGTTTACTGGTAGATGGTGTCCACCTACAGGGTAATCTTTAATGTTCTTTTAACTTAGCAAAGAACTTCATGTGTGTGCAAGCATTTCTTCATTGCAAACCAACATGGTAAACATGCTAATCTTATAAACAAAGTGAGTTAAATGTAATATCAAACATCTTCTTATACTAATAAATGACACTTGAAGAAACTAAGTTAATTAAAAACAATTCCCCATGGCTCCAATATGTCCACAAATTTTACTTTTCTACTACTAACAATTGGGCTCTACAGCCTTGTATAGACACATAATGAGACCCAAACAATTTAATCTGAATGCTTTCTCCCCTTGCAAGTTATGAAATGAAGGGGAAAAAACCTATATTACCTTTTCTTCTTACACAGTTTTCCACAATGTTTGGAATAGAACTATATGTACCCAGCAAGTCAAAGTAAAATTTAAAGATAATGTATTAATCAACAAAGCAAAATTAATCAGCTCTCTTCCAGGATGATGTTACCTTTTAAACCCAGCCTGAACAGTCCTTAGTTTTCACTTAAATAAAATCAAAACCCCTTGACAGTTGAATCTTATGACAAACTGATTAATCAAGAATTGTAAAATTAACTATAAATATTCCTAGTATACAAACATATAATGCTAGTGAACAAGATATTCAAGATACAAATTGACGTGATCTATGAAATTTTAACTTTTTATTGACGTATATTTTCTAGAAAAGTTTGCAAATCCTAAGTACATAGCTTAATAAATTTTCAGAAATTGGCATACCTCTGTATAGCATCTTAAACAAAGAAGAGAATATTACTAATATCTCAGAAACACCTCAGATCCCTTTTCCAGTCATTATGCCCTCCCCCTGCTCAAGTGACCATGTTGTAAGACCCTAGATTAGCTTTTATGTTTTATGTAAATGGAATCACACAGAACCCACAAAAATCATTGCTGGGATTTTGGCTATGTTGAACAATACAGATCAATATGTAGAAAAGTAACATCTTTATAATAAATACTGTCTTCTCTCTGTTTTTACTGTATATTTCTCCATTTATTTGGGTCATCTTTAACTTCTGCCACTAAGGTTTTGAAGTTGCCTTACTGAATTTTAAACTTACATAAATTAACAAGTTATGTAACACAATTCCCCAAATCCTTGTGACTTAAGCAAGGATAGAGCTCATCTATAGAATAGAATAAGGTCAACACACAGGGAGAAGCTAAGAGGAGAGACAGGGAATCAGTGATCCAGGCCCTGAATCAAGTGATTCCTAAGACAAAATTCCCCCTATGCCCTTTACTAGAGGGCTTTTTTCTTCCTTAAATATTAATTGATAAATTCTCTTTCGGATAGCTTTGTTTTGCAGTCACTTGCACCGGAGAGAGTTCTAATACAGACATTTGGAATAGAGTTTAGAGAACCTGCTTGCTACATGACTGGGTATGAGAAGCAAGGGACAGGGAGTCATATCTATCTTGGGCAACTAAGTAGAATGTGGTGTTAATCACTGACAAGTGAAATTGGCTGGGAGCTAAGAAAGATGATTAGCCAGAATGATAAGAGGAAGAACAAGAAATTGAAACCTTATTTGAAAAAATAACTGAGAACCTCCCCAATCTGGCAAAGGAAACAGACTTCTAGGAAGTCCAGGAGGCTCAGAGTCCCAAAGAGTTGGACCCAAGGAAGCACACACCAAGGCACAATTACATTATCCAAGATTAAAGATAAGGAGAGAACCCTAAAAGCAGCCAGAGAAAAGGAGACAGTTACCTACAAAGGAGTTCCCATAAGACTCAGCTGATTTCACAAAAGAAACCTTGCAGGCCAGAAAGGGGCTGAAGAGAAGTATTCAAAGTCATGAAATGCAAGGACCTACATCCAAGATTACTCTATCCAGCAAAGCTATCATTTAGAATAGAAGGGCAGATAAAGTGCCTCCCAGATAAGGTCAAGTTAAAGGAGTTCATCATCACCAAGCCCTTATTATATGAAATGTTAAAGGGACTTATCTAAGATAAAGATGATGATCAAAAATATGAACAGTAAAATGACAACAAACTCACAACTATCAACAACTGGACCTAAAAAAAAAAAACAAAAACAAAAAAACCCAACAGAAATAGAAACAAACTAAAGCAACTACAACAGGAACAGAATCACAGAAATGGAGATCACATGGAGGGGTTATCAGCAGGAAGGGGGAGGAGGGAGAGTAGGGGAAAAGGTACAGGGAATAAGAAGCATAAATGGTAGGTACAAAACAGACAGGGGGATGTTAAGAATAGTATAGGATATGGAGAAGCCAAAGAACTTGTATATTTGACTCATGGTCATGAACTAAGGTGGGGCGGGAGATGCTGGTGGGAGGGGGGTGCAGGGCTGAGGGGAATAAAGGGGAGGGAAAAAATGGGGCAACTGTAAAAGTATAATCAATAAAATATTTTAAAAAAAACGATTAGTAGAGATTTGGCTATGTTGATTTTGACTTGTGGGATAGGACATTCAAATAAAGATGCCTAGCAGGCAGGAAGAAATGTAGGTTTAAATCTGTGAGAGAGATGTGAGCTGCAAGTAAATGACGTGGGACACAGCAGATAGTAACTAAGGCCACGGTAGCAGTATATGATGTCAGTGGAGGACATAAGATATAACTCTGAGTAACACCAACATTTAAGGTCCTGGAAAGCAGACCAAGGAATGGCCAGTAGGGGGAAAACCACAAGACTTCATTTGGTAACCTTTATCACAAAGGATCAAAATTCACACAGTGCACTTTGCTGTAACTTTCCTATGTTTCAACGTTAAATTATTCAGAATGATGACTGAAAGATTACCTGTATCCTTATTTATATTTTTATTTTACTTTTCCTTTTTATTGGATTTGTTGGGATGGCACTGGTTAACAAAATTATATAGGTTTCAAGCACACAATTCCACCACACATCATCTGTGCACAGTTATCGTGTGCTCACCACCCCAAGACAAGTCTCCGTCCTTCACCATTTATCCCCCTGTACTCTCCTCCACCACCGTCCACAACCCCCGCCCCAGCAATCACTGCACTGTTGTCTGTGTCCATGAGTTCTTTGTATTTTTTAAAGTCTGAGGTTTCTTGATGTCTTATATTCCTCTCCAGTACAATCAAATCTATTCTATTTCTTTCAAAAGATTAACTTACACTGTTTGAAAAACATAGCCTCTTTTGGACCAACAAGCTGAAAGCTGGAAGCTTATACAGAACTGCTGAGACAGAGAGAGCAGCGCGCAACTAAAGAGGAATGTGATGTTATTTAAGAGTACAGCAAATATGTCATAGGCTTTTTTTAGTCATCCTGTCACTTTGAATCCCTTTGAAAGCCTGTCAGAGGGAGGCCATTTCTGAACCATGTGAATGCAGTTGCAATGCTAACCTTACATCCCTTTTACAAGTTATAGCCTGATCCACACAAAGAATCAACACTGTTCAACAGCTACTATAAAGTATGCTCTAATAATCTGACAAACATAATTAAGACCAAAAGCTTATCATTACACATGCTTTTCAGTTATGTCAGCCATACTCCTATGAATGAAATCTTCCTTTAGATGTTTAAAGCTTTAAACATTGAATGAAATAACACATTTTGTTTAAAAAGTAGCAGTAGTCGAGTAGTATTCGGTATTAATTTTGAGATTAGACATCCATCTACTTTGCATTTCAGTAGCAAACGCAATGTGTCTGAAATATCCCTAATATTTTATCTTAAGAATACCATAAGAATGGTGCTCTTAATATCATAAAATGATGACAAATCAGTAAATCTGATGAATTTGGCCAGTTGGTAAGCTCTTGCAAATTGAGGATATGCAATATACTTCCAAAAATCTGCAAAACAAATAATGTATTCTAAAAGATAATAATTGAAAAAAATTTTGACTTACCTTTATTTCTGCTGCTTTTGACTTTTTCTGCCAATCCCACACGGTAAGCATGTGCTCATTGGAGTCATCAATAACACACAGATGAACACCCGAGTCCTAATGAGAGCCGATTAAAGGCATTTAAACATTTTCACATAAGGCTGACTTTCTAAGAAAAAATACCACATTATTAAAACTGCCAACATTAAGGTAATCCCAAATCCTTTAAACTTACAATTCCTTGAAATACACTGAATATACTACTTACTAAGACTATATTTTCTTCAGAAATACAATAAAGATTCTTTTGAAAAATATATTTTTTAGATTTTATTTATTTATTTTTAGAGGGAAGGGAAGGGAAGGGGAGAGAAACAACAAAGTGTGGTTGCCTCTCATGTGCCCCCCTACTGGGGACCTGGCCTGCAACCCAGACATGTGCCCTGACTGGGAATTGAACAGGAGACCCTTTGGTTTGCAGGCCTGTGCTCAACCCACTGAGCTACACTATCCAGGGCTAAAAAATACTATCCTTTAAAAAATTTTTTTCCCCTACGTTGATTTCTACTTGCCATCTAATCACCTCTATTATTCAGAGGTAGCAAATAATTCATTTTGAAGATTCCTAATCTCCTCTGTATCTTATGCTTCCCCCTTGCCTTGTTGTTTTTAAAGTATATTCCCTTGAAATAGGAGTGAAAAGTACATAATTTTATAACTTTGCTCCTAAGTTTTGATAGTTTGATGGAACAAGCTAAAATTAATGGCTAAAGTTTGCCAATTTTGGGTTTCCATGATATACATTAATATGAATAAACAATAAATAAAAGCATAACCAAATTCCTTTCTATTTATTTTTCCAAAACGATTTTCACTCACATAATTTAAGCTTCCCAGTTTAAGAAAAGCAACTGTGGATGATATTTAAAAATTAGTTTTTTTCCTACTAGCATCTGCAGCATACGCCTTAGATGTCTACGGAACAAAGAAATACTGTGGCGTAAAGGAGAGGTACCAAGGAAGAAAGGCAGAGCTTCCTCTCTTCTCCAGATCTTTCTTTTACCCTGTACTGGAATGATGACCTAACCTAGGAAAAGTCAGAGTAGGAGGCAACCCAAGATAGTCTTAACTTGTAGCAATGCTATCAATGAGATGACAACAGTTCCTGCTACAGAGATTTTACAGAGAGAAAAATAAGATAGTATGAAAGCATTTCTTTTCTGTCCTTTTATCTCCTTTTCTATATGCCTTTACCCCAATTCCTGACTCATCTGGCTCTTGACATTCAGTGCCTTCACACTAGCAACGTTACTATATCCACCCAAATTTATCTTTCTGTTCTAAAAATGTCCCTTCCTCCTCCATGCCCCCCACAAAACTCCCATAATCCAGAGCACAGTTGCTGATAGGAACTGAAGAGATGATATGAATACATAAATATAGTCTAAAGTATAAATGAGACCCATTAAAATCTGGAGAAATATTTATATCTGAAATGAAAAATTATGGATCCTAAAATGGAGGTCTCCTATATACTTTGTAGTAATTACATATAATTCAAGAGTGAATACAATGTTTAAATGAGTAACGTTCTGTCTTATTTTCCCCTCAGAACAAAGCCTCAAGGATTAGGTAAGATTGCTAAGCCCTGAATTTTAAACTCATGTTGTCATCAGTTCAGAAGGAAGATAATTCATGACTTTTGTGAATAAATACAAAGGTCTGATTGTTTTCTTGCTCCAACATGACATTAAGAAAAGACAGTATTTGTGCATAATCAGCCAAGGTACCTGTCTGTGAATTTTCTAAATAAAACAGAGAGCTCCATCATTCAAACTAAACAAAAGCATATCTTACTGCTTGTTTTAATTTTACAATGGTATGCATGTATTCCTCTAATGATTTCCTGATAGTATACTAGAATTCTATTTCAGGACAGACCAAAATTAAGTATAACTAAGTGTAATATCTTGGATCCTGTCTAAACCAAAGTACTTCAGTAAGTACTGATGCTGGCTCACATCTCATGTTTCAATTCCGAGTTATCACTTTCTGTGAACATGCACACACACACACACACACACACACAAAACTGAGCTTAACTCCTTTTCAGCTTCTTTGTACCACCTGCTTACTTCTTTAAAAAGTGTTACTTACTGCTTTTGAAAAATCCAGGCATCCTACTCCACGCTCAAAAGTCCCAAGTCCAATAATCTGCAGTGTGGACAGACTAACCGAATCCCACACTCTGACATGGGGTTGAAGAGGCTGCAAAACCAAGGGGAGAAACACAAGACAGCAGGACTAATTGGTATATAGGTAGATGCCAATAAATACCACTAAAGCAAAAAACTGTTTGTTATCTTTAAAAAGTAATAGGGATGAATAAATATCTAATAAAAATACCTACTACATTTAGATATGCCCCCTAACAATCCTGAGCAAGTGTTTTCTCCTCATACCTTGAAAATAACCATATAACAACGGTGATAATGGTGGCAGCAGATGATCTGAGTAGTTTCTACATGCCACACGTCATTCTAAGTACATCACATGTATTAATTCATTTAATCTTCATAATTCTATGAGCCATGTACTATTACAATCACCATTTAACAGATGAGGAAACTGAGATACAGAGATTATAATAACTTGTCCAAAGTTATACAGCTATTAAAAGGTGGAGTCAGGATTCCAACCCAAGAAAACTTGCTCTGGATACTTTGGTTTTATAGCATTACCTTTATTTCTGGGAAAATAATACTTTTAAAAATTAGTGTTCAATAAATTGCTAAGAAAACAGTTCTTAAAACAGAATCTGGACCTGGAAGGGGTCTTATAAATCATCCAGTATAACCCCTTCAACTCTTTTTTGCTAAAGAAACTGAAGCCAGAGAATGCCATTAGTACAGTCACACACTGCTGTTCACTCACCACTGATTTTCACTGAGTCTTATGAATAAGGAATTTGTTACTTAAGCCTATTTATTTAGTGTTACTGAATAGTAACAAATTTTTAAGTGTTATCAGTGCTACTCATATATAAAATCAAGGGGTCCTTCAATTTAGGGAAATTGTAGTACTGCTGACATGCACGGATAACTTATTCTATGTAAAAAAAAAAAAAAAAAAAAAAAAAAAGGCAACCTTATCAGTCCTCCCATTTTATAGAGAAAATAGCTTCCTTAGAGAGAACACTTCTTTTTTAGAAAAAAATATTTAAGTAGTATGATTGTCTTTTGTCTTTTGGAATGTTCTTATATGCCAATATTTTTTCCTTGTTTATACTAGAAATCTTAGTAGTTACGTTTTAGAAGAATAAAAATGAGCTGCAAGGAAAAGTATCGTCAATTCTTCTAATAGCAATGTCACCAGGTACAAAAGGCATAAAACTACACACTCACCCTTCCGTCTTTATCCACTCCAGCTATCTGTCCAGTTGCAATCCTAATTTTGTCAGGGTGTACAGCAAGGCTAAAAAGCAGTATTAACAACAATTTTAAATAGAGGAAGAGCATGTGAAAGGGCAGAAATATGCCTTAGTATCTATCAACATTTTTTAAATAGTTTTTCAATCATTATAAGAACATTTCATTGTGATGTTTATTTTCTTTAGCAAAACAAATAAACATCAACTATCAAAGGCTTTCTTTTCTAAGTTTTCAGCCGAACTTCTTTCTTTGTTAAACTTAACAAATTAATCAAACACTAAATCTGAAGAAAATACTTATTCACAATTGTGACATAATAAGTTAAGTTGTTTTCTTTTACTTTTTCCCTTTTTCTTCTACTTCCCTCTGTCCACTTCCTTTCTGGTAATGGCCATGTTGTTGTCTGTGGTTATGAGGTTAGTTTTTATTTGTTTTTGCTTAATCCCTTCACCTAAACTATTTTTGTTTGTTCAGGTTCCTTTCTAGTCCTGCACCTATGTTCATATACATAATCATGTGGTCTTAGTACAATAAAGATGCAATATTACACTATAATTTCAATCTATTAAAACAAGCATTTTTTCCATTTTGCTACACAATCTTATACATATTATTAACCTAACAGCTCTTCTGTTATTTCTGCTTTTCTACAAAGGAACACAAGGGTGAAGATCTTCACATCTAGTACCTCCAACCTTCTAATTAGCTCTTAAAGCTACATTCTTATAGGTCAAACTTGGGGCAAGAAATTTTTAAGTACAAATGGAAAATAGTGCAGTATATATGCCCACATTCCTCACGATAAATATATAACTAGTAAAAATTTTAAAAAGATGTTCATATGTAGAATCTTTCTACATCTTGCAACCAAGGGGCAAGCTCAACTTGAGAATATATATTTTTTGTTTTTGATATGTATTGCTCATTGCTTTCCAGAAGAACAGTATCAATTTAAATTATCATAAGAAATAAATATGTTTTAAAAGTTTCATTATAATTTCCCCTTAAGAATTATATCTTTTAAGATGACTTGATAATCTGACTGGTATAAATGATAACTTGTTTAAATTTCTTTGATTACTAAGGAGGATAGAGTTTATTAATAATGTTTCTTTAATATTATTTCTTCTTACTAGTTTATGTCCTTTATTCAGGTCAACTACATTAAAAGTAACTAAAAATCTAATACATTAACATTTGGAATATCTTTTAAAACACATTATTGAAAATAAAGTTTCTGGAGTTCCAGTCAAGATGGTAGAATAGGTAAATGCTGTGCTCACTTCCTCCAACAGCCACATCAAAATTACAACTAAATTACTACAGAACAAGCACCCTTGAGAACCATCTGAAGACTAGCTTAATGGAACTCCCATAATTAAGGATATAAAGAAGCAGCTTTGTCAAGATTGCTTAATGACAATTATAGTTTTTAGTCAGACACACACTCAAGTAAAATTTCTGGATTAGGTAATACAACTGCACGGTTCAAATGTCAAAAGCTATAAAAGGACATACTGAGAAAAGTCTCTTTCCTACCCTGCCCCATCTTAATCAGTTTCTTTTTATTAAATCTGGAAATTTTTCACATCTGTGGAAGCCAAGATTAAGGCACCCCCGCTTTCACACATGGTCAAATATTGTGCACATTTTCCTGCTCTGTAACTTTGTAATTTGGAGTACATATTAGGGGTCTTTCTATATTAATACGAGTACATAAAGAACTTCCTCATGCTTTTTTAATAGCTGCATGGAAACCTATAGGTACATTACAACTTCACTAGTCCCCAGCTTTGTGACAGGCTGTTTGCAATTTTTCTATTGCAATAAATAATTCTATATTATTCTTCCAGTATAAAAGGCAATATTTTAATCATCTCTAAAAGTTTAACAATATCCATATAATATTCTAAGTTATTTATTAATTTTTCCTGATAAAGATATAGTTGCAAGAATAGTATGAACATAGAGAAGCCTTTAAATGTTGCAAAGTAATAAATTCAAGCAATAAATTATTGAACTTAATTAAAAAGTAGTAAAATTAACTGAGTAATTTTAAAACATGCCTAAACATTCAGTTCTCACATTTTTACAGTTTGACACCCTATGGGATACTTATGATCCTTATTCAATTATGATTTCTTTCTCCTAAAAAGAAAATCAAGTCCAAATATTTATCTGCATAGACTAAATCCTCAACAATATTTAGTAACTAATAATCACTCTCATATCTTTAAAAGTCTAGTGTGCCTCACATACACCTGATACTATAGGCTGGAAGAAAAGGATCATGAAAGACCTGAGAAGGCAGATGAGGTCCCAATCAAGAATTATAGGTGATGTGTTTTATGGCTGCTGATAATCACACCAACTATTGTGGAGGCCTGTAAGTCCTTTTTTCTTTTCAAAATATATACTACAGAATGCCCACAATACCTTAAATTATGAGCTCTCCACTAGAAATTTCCAATAAAACCAAAATTTTTACAAAACCCTAAAAACAAAAAGGGGCACGTGATTCAAAAAAGATCAATGTTAAATGATACCAACCATTTCACACAGTCTGTATGACCCAGGTAGTGTCGTTGAGTTCTCTCCTCATAATTAAATAGTACTACTACTGATGCTATGAAATAAACTATTTCCCCAGTAGGAAGAAGGTAAACATTAGCTCGACAGTCCTTTCCTCGATAACCATATCTTAAAAGAAAGAGTCAAGTTTTTTAACAAAAAAAATTTTTAAGGTGTTAAATTAACAATTTTGTCAGGAATACTTAAGGGAATCAGAAAGGTACAATGTAAAGAGGACTGGACTGGAGCTCGGAAACTCATGTCTGCCACTGTATTTAAATCTTAGTTTCCCCACTCACCAGACAAAATACCTACTGAGTTCCTGATGTGTCAGGCACAGAGCTAAACGTTAAAACCAATGTGGGGCCTGTGTCCCTGGAGCTTATACTCTGGCAAAGATGACAAAAATAAAGGCCAATTATATCATTAGAAACTGTGGAAAGAAAAATAAGAGGATGCTAAAAGAATCACACTGTAAAAGGAGGACCTAATGTAAATGGAGAGAAAACAGGGATCAAAAGAAGGGCTATCTCAGAAAGTGACATTTATGCTTGACCTAAATGATAAATCAGAGACAGCCAGGCACAGTTTGATAAGCGGAGTGTCTATTAAAAAGTTTGGTTGGGAGAGTGTCTATTTAAAAAAAATTTTTTTAAATTGATTTTAGAGAGAAAGCGAAAGGGGGAGGAAGGAGGGAGGTAGGGAGGGAGGGGAGAGAGAGACAGACACGAACACACGTGTGCGTGCACACACACACAGACACATCAATTTGTTGTTCTACTTATTCATGCATTCACTGGTTGATTCTTGCATGTGCCCTGCCTGGCAATCAAACCCACAACCTTGGCGTAACAGGACAATGCCATAATCAACTTGGCTACCTGGCTAGGGTGAGAGCTCCATTTTACAGAGTCATTTCTTTAAAAAGTCTAGCTGAGAACAGAAATTAATGCTGGAATTAAAAGCAACCTTGTTAATTTGAGCTCTTAATAATTCACATTATTTCACAGGTTACAAAATACTTAAACTGATGCTTTCCTATTTAATTCTCACAACAGACCTGTGAGGTAGGGGTTATTAACTCCTTTATAAATGAAGAAAGTCAGGTTCACTGGCAGTAACTGGCAGAGCAGAAACTCAAACCCCAGTCTTCCAATTCCAGTCCAATGACTTTTCTACTACATCACAAATATCTGCTGTGATGATCAGAGATACTGTTTGCCCTATTCAAAGACATTAATTTTGGCAATTTTAATTGCTAATAGCAAAATATATAAAATATATGATAGCATCAGAGCTGATATCTTACTTTCTCAAGTGGCTGTTATGCTTATTACATTTACTTTCCTGGGATAAAAATCATTTTGGTAGAGGTTAGGCAAACTCGTTTTTCTCACACAAAGCAATACATTTACTATCATGGTAGAAAAGGATACGCCCACTCCAGTTTGAGCTTCTCAGAAGGCAGTTCTGTTCTGATGTCATCATAGTTGTCAACATCAGAAGGAAAACACATTGTAATTGGCCGACCTCGCATAAACATTTTAACATATTCTCCTTCTGTTGAAACACAAGACAAAAATTAAATCAGAAGTCTTTTCTGAATAATACAGAAAAGTGGATTACTGTAATACAATAAAAACGATAAAAAATAGCTATTTTACAGTTCTAGTCTCATTATATATCACTGTCTTTTTATATAAAGATCTAGTCCAAAGTGCTGTAGGAAAAAAACTAATGGTCATTTCCTTAAATGAGAATAACTATTTTCATAACCAAAACAGAATTTATCTGTTTAAGTTGATACATTTCAACAAGGCCAGGAAGGTTGAGGAAGAAAAATAAAAAAGAAAATAATTTTGTCACGGAAGTTTCTCTAACAATTAAAAAGAAGAAAGAGAT
The DNA here is from genome assembly GCA_028533065.1 of Trachops cirrhosus. NCBI lineage: Eukaryota > Metazoa > Chordata > Mammalia > Chiroptera > Phyllostomidae > Trachops > Trachops cirrhosus. Next base: position 124,404,268 of record CM052543.1, read on the forward strand.
TATCAGGGCAGACAACCACACTACTTGATCAACCATCCTACCGATGTTTTAATGACTTACATACCACAAGGAGAGGAGTCAAATACCCTCGTAAGTCAGGACAGGGAGAGAAACTACCAGCCCTGCCACACATGGCTGTGAACAGGGCTGAGAGGGATGGAGGACCAATGTCCCTTACTTCACAGTTGTGCCTATAATTAGCCTTGGAGCTAAGCAATTAAATTCAATAATAATACACTAACATTTTTAAAGACAGTACTAAGAAACAATTTCTAGTTAGCAGCATAGGTTCTAAAACATCTTTTATTTACATAACGAATAGCTCTTTGTAAGATCTGCAATAGTTTAAAACTCGAAATGCCAAAAAGACAACTCTAGAATCAAATCAGTATTCATTATACACCTTTACAAATGGAACCAATACTTCACTTAACAGATGAGACTGTCTATGCTTTAAAAAAAAAGCAACCCATCCCTGGCCCCACTATTCCCACCTACGTACAGACAGGTTTAATAAATGTTGATAGTGGTTGTGAAATGGTTATAAAACAACCTAAAATGGAAGGAGAAAATAAGGGACTGAATACAAAGCACAGGAAGAGTCTAGCACTTGCCAACTTGTCTTGTGCAACACGAAAACAGCATCAGAAATACTGAAAATGTGGTCATTAACTGGAGGCTGATACAACCTGAGGACCTCTAATAATGACCTAAGCTGCTAAGGAAGAGAGGTGCATAATAATTTCAATAGTTTATATAATGCACACTATGGAAGAAGGAAAGATACATTACTTTCCTGAATGTCTGCAAGTATTTCTTCAGAGTCAGATTTAAAAATTGTGCTTATTATGGGTGAGAAGTTCAAGTTATTTTTATTATTATTACTCACAGTGTGCTCAGCCTCTAAGATCTAAGAACAGGCTAACACCTCCCACGCTATGATTTTAACACCACATGATGTATGTCTTGATTACTTCTGAATCTAAGAGTGGGCTCTCCTTCCTGATGATTTTTAGCATAGCTGAACTTTGATAACTCAATGATTACCAGCTGCAACTATTTCCCTTCTGCAATCATCTTTATCTGTATCTTCTTGTCCTTTTTTGTTTACTTTCTTACTGATGTGAATTTGTTTATAACTTTCACTCTTTTTTTTTTTTTTAGAACATAAATACTTAAAGGCAGATATCCTGTCCTTTGGAAACTCTGATCACAGAAGCATATCATAAACGTTTTCTGAATGAAAAAATAAAACCTTTAACAGATGCTTCTATCACCACTTAGAGGAGACTGCATGTCCAGCAAAGGGAATGGGTCAAGAATAATATCAAAGGGAAAAAAAGCTCTCCTTTGCTAATAGGAGAATACTGATTTTTATTTATTAGCTGTTAAGCAGCACATGCAACTAAAGTAAAAGCGAAGGAACTCCTTCCTACCTAGGGCTTGTCAACTTTTCTAATGTAAAAATGGCAACACTTGTTGTTAGGATAAAAATGCTTTCCCTGCCTGTAAACTGGCAGTATACATTTTGGAGACCAAGTATGTAATCTAGGCACTGCAAATAATTTCTGGGACTGAGAGGGGAGCAATACATGATAGTAGAAAGAACAAGAGATTTGGAAAAAGACTGACTGGGACCCTTGCTAGCTGTGTGACTTGCCATCATTTTTTTCTAATAGATAAAATACTACTATTCTCAGATTATAATTGATCAAAGAAGACATCACAGTGTAAATTATAATATGAAATCCTCGACAAATATTATTACCTTCCCTTTGAGAAGGATTTTTGACCATTCTAAACACTGTCTAGGAACTGCTTATAATGCAAGATTTAACACACCATAAGATCTCTTCATAAGCTTTAGAAGTGACTGTCCTGAAAACATTAGACAAATATGCTAAATTCCGCTGACACTATCATGTACAACACTTTAAAACAGAGGTCACAAATATCTACAGGCCTAGGCAGGAAATGCAAAATGAGAGCAGTGGGAGAAGACAGGATGACTGGGGGTGGGGGGAGGATTGGCATACCCAATGCATCATCTCAGGGAGGCAGAGCTAGTCAACTCCATGGAAGAAGTGGGCCCAGTGTTGCTAGATTTTCTCTTTTTCCAGGAGTGAGGAAATTTATATCTTATTGAGAAATTTCCCAATTTTAAAATATTTACTCTTTTGCCAGAAAAAGAAAATACCATGTGAAAACACACCTTTGGCGTGCAAAGAGCACAAAGGTCACTAGTTTGCAACCTCTTTCTAAAAGAAGACAGCCTTTTACCATGGGAATTAGGTACAATATTTTTTTTTATTTTTTTTTTTATTTTTTAAATATATTTTATTGGTTATGCTATTACAGTTGTCCTATTATCCCCCTTCATTCCCCTCCACCCTGAATACCCTCTCCCACCCACATCACCCCGCTTTACTTCAGTCCATGTGTC
>CM052543.1:124407210-124476634 GCA_028533065.1 Trachops cirrhosus
AGAAGCAAAGAACTTATGACACATGGACATGAACTAAAGGGGGGGAATGTGGGTGGGAGAGGGTGTTCAGGGTGGAGGGGAATGAAGGGGGGATAATAGGACAACTGTAATAGCATAATCAATAAAATATATTAAAAAAGGGCAGATTAGGAATGGGGGGCTGCTCTCCATTTCCCATTTGCTGCAAGAAAGAGCTTTCAAAAGTTATTAAAGAGGCCCTCAGTGCTGGCTAGTGTAAGCCCAAATATACATGAGGAAATTGAGGTCCAATGTCTCAGAGTCATAGGAAAAAAATTATCATATGAACAATGTTTCCCTTTTTTCATAATTTCTTTCACCAAATGGAATTCTGAAGTTCTCCCCAACTTACATTCATAATTTTGATCATTATAGGATTCTGATTCTTCAAACTTCTGCAGTACAGGTCACTTCAGTCCTAACTAGGTCTCCTGCTAATGCTCTTCCCACTGTACCACTTTGCTTCCCTTTCTTAAGTGAGGTGCCTCATGAAGCTTCTGTTCCTTAAAATGAATCTGTATTTTATATGTGTAATGTTAACAAATATGAAATTCTCTGCACACTATGATCAGTGACCTCCTTGCTATTCCTTAACATAGCAAGAAAGCTCATGCCTTGGGGTTCATGTACGTCCAGATTTATTTCTTTTCTCCAGAAAGCCACATATTTCACTCGCTTCCTTCAGGAAGCTTAAATATCAGTTTATCAGAAATGTCTTCCCTAACTATTCTCTATAAAAAGGTAATTTCTCTACTCTTCTCATTCTTTCCCAATAAAATTTACTTTCTGATATATTAAGTATTTACTATCTGCTCATATACAGAATAGAAGTTCCACAAAGTTCAGACTGTAACTGCCGAATCCCTGGGTGCCTATAACCGGTTCTGACTAAATAAACAATAAGAATCTGTTAAATGAATGAATGTTTAAAATGTGTATCTGATAATAAAGAAACACATCAGAACTGGAATAGCTTTCAAAATGACAAGATTATAGAGTTTTCTTTCTCCAATTTTGTAAATGATTTTATATTTTACAGTTGTAGATTATTTGAATAACTGTCTAGCTACAACAAATTACCAAAGGATTTTAGACGGTATGTATGTCAAAATGACTTGTTTGTCAACTGAAGACACTTTAGACAGGTATCTAGGTAGCTAATAAGAAATAGTCTCAATTTTCTAAGATATTATAATAACTATTCTTCCCTCTAAACATAATTGTAGTTAGGATATTATTGCATTGATGTAATAGTTAAGCAAGAATGAATCTACTCTCAGAGCAGTGAAACTCACTCTAAGAAGATCATGATTTCATGATAGCAGAGTTCCCTTTTCCTCAATTAAGCACATTTCTCTCCAGCAGGGTCTGAGTCATGCAGGTTCTCAACATGATCAGACAATTAATTATGTCCTAATTCTTTCTTTTTTAAGACTTTATTTATTTTTAGAGAGAAGGGAAGGGAGGGACAAAGAGAGGGAGAGAAACATCGACATGTGAGAGATATATTGACTGGTTGCCTCTTGCACGTCCCCAACTGGAGACCTGGCCTGCAACCCCAGCAAGTGCCCTGACCAGGAATCAAACTGGTGACCTTTTGGTTCACAGACCAACACTCAATCCACTGAGCCACCCCAGCCAGGACAATTATGTGCTAATTCTAAACAGTACAAGTTTAAGATGCTATAATGGAGAAATGATAAAAAGATTATTCAAGATTTTATCATTTAAACTCTTGTTTAAAGCCTCAAAAAAGAAAAAGTAACATGCAGTAACTTGAGGGCATTCAGGTTCTGCCCTAAAATTAGGACATGTGACACTTTATTTTACATATTTCAAAAATGTCATATACTTGATAACTATTATAAGGATGAGTTTATAAGCTGTACTCATTTTGCTTACTATAAAATTTGTCAGACTAGTATCTATTTTCCCCAATAGATAATTCTATAAAATGTTTATTGTCCCCCAAGTCAGCTCAAAAAATTTCCTAATCCATAACTTACCAATTGATTAGTTTTGTACTTGAAGCTAACCGCTACATTTAACAATAAACACTCCCACAGAACTTACTCAGTTTAACTTGACATGCTAAGTCTTTATTTCTCTTGAGATGGGAGCAGAATCCACCAAAAAAAGGGAGAAGAGTAATGAAAAAGGTTTAGGCTTCTGGGATTTGAATGTAGATAAAGATCTAAGTCAGTAAGAGCGTCTTTTAGTGGTATAACCTGTCCTTCCACCTACACTTAGCCTCAGAAATTGCCCTGTGTACATGCCATTCCACCTCCAACTGCTTTCACTCTGGATTCCCTCCTTCTGCCCAAGTGCTGATCAGCAATTTACAGCTCTTCTACTCTGCTGTGGTCACAGGACACAGACCTAAGGTCAAATTTTCCCTGCTACCACTCACCTAAATATACCAAATGTAAAAAGGCTTTTTTCCCAAATCAAAGCAGGTGATTTGGAGCACATACTTGTCATCATGCCCCCCAAAAAGAGCTAAACCAATCAATAAATCATATTTTTAAAAGACTGATTACATGGCCCTGGCTGGTGTGGCTCAGTGGATTGAGCGCTGGCCCGGGAACCAAAAGGTTCCCAGTTCAATTCCCAGTCAGGGCACATGCCTACACGGAAACATGGGTTTCCAGCCAGGTCCTCCCCTTCAGTAGGGGGCATGCGAGAGGAAACCACACATTGATGTTTCCCTCTCTTTCTCCCTTCCCCTCTGTCTAAAAATAAATAAAATCTTTTTTAAAAAGACTGTTCATAAATTACACATACTTTGGGTCAATACCTAAAGTGTAAGTAAACGTGTTGTGAAATGTGCTGTGCAAATGAAGGTCATCTATTTCACGGTCATCTTTTCATCATACTTTATACATTTGAGTGCATGATTTACAGCCATATTCAAATAACTAAATTTTATTTGGTACTATGTGCCAGGTATTGTTTAAACACTTTCTTATCTCTGAGGGTTTATTAATGTCACAATTATAGATGAGAAAACAAAAAACTTAAGAAGAAAGAAGATGAAGTTACCACAAGGTCACACAGCTAAGTAATGGTGAATCCAGTCTCTGGACTCCAAAATACATGTGTTTAAACATCTACACTATTTTGCTTGCTGCAAGGTAGATTAAGACAACTCAAGTGTAACTGTCCAAAACCAAACTCTTATTCTTTTCTATACATCTACTCCTCCCTCAAATGTTCTTTATTTTAGTAGCTGTCTCTTACCTAGTTGCTCAAACTAGCTTTCATAAATTCCCCTCTGTTCCTTATCTCTTCCACTCCACCTATTTGTAAGCCATCTAGAAGCCATTCACTTCTTCCCATAGACTCTGTCTCAGTTTCAGTCAGGCTTGAACTACCTAACAGGCTGAAGCACAAGAGTTCTCCCTGAAGATACACTCTAGTGTTAAGAGTATACAGCAGATAGAATACAACTCATTAAACTGGCAAAGGAATAGATTCAAATTCCAAAAACAAAGCTAACTGCAAGCAAACATTGATATTATTAAGTTCCAACATCTGGGACAATCCTTTTGAGTTAAAATTCTTATAACAGAATTTAACTTATATTTCTACATCTTTTCCCAGTTTTTCATTCTATCCTTCTTTCCAGACACTGGCATTAAAACCCTGCTTAGTGATGCTTCCATTAACAAAATCTTTCCCTTTTAAATACATTTATTTACCTATGTGCCCACAGAGTATTGAAAACTGTCACCAATTCAAACCACTCACTTATCATACATGAATCATAAGTTCCTTTTCCTTCCAAAGAACATAGCACAACATGAGAAAGAGGCAGGGAGCCCTTTCTCATTTACCCTATAAAGATTTTACAAAATTTAAGCTCTTTAGCAAAACTTGTAATAATAACTTTTTATAATTACAGTCTCTTCTATTTTTAAAGTACATTCACACACATATATACACATATATAATTTGATCCTTCAGCAGCCATGCGAATAAGCTTTAACTAGCAGGGTTGTCCCTATGAATGAGGCCCAACACAAAGTCATACATTTACTTAAAACATTATGAAATTTTTTTGTTTTCATTAGTGTTTGTGTATTTAACGGGTGGTCCAAAATGACTCTTCTTTCAGTGTGGCCCAGAGATGCTAAAAGGTTGGACACTCCTGCTTTATAGTTACTATTCTCAGATTAGAAAACTCTAAGAGACACAGTCATTCTGCCTAAGTCACCAGGTTATTATTTAGAGGAGCCAAAAACAAACACTAAACAAAGAGATTCTCAATTCACTGCTCTTTCCACTGAATCACTGCTTCTATTTTTTTTTTAACATCCTCACCCAGGGACATTTTTTCATCGCTTTGGGGTGGGAGGGTGGGAGGTAGAGGGAAGAGAGAGAGACGTGTGAGAGGGAAAAATCAAACCTACAACCCAGGTAAGTGCTGACTGGGAATCCAACCTGTGACTTTTTGGTCTATGTGATGATGCTCCAACCAACTGAGCCACACCAGCCAGGGAACCACTACTTCTGTTTTTAAAAAATGTTTTGATGTATAGTAATAAGAATTGTCTTTGTAAATAAAATCTCATTTTTTCCTTAAACCATTTCAACCATTACTTAGTCTATATACTTAATTATGAAAGGAGAAAGACCTAACTAAAGATGAAGAATGCCAGCGAAAATCAACTTCATTTAAAATTTCTATGTGAAAAAAAATAATCCAAAGATGATTACAAATAATTATTTCTTTTCTCACTAAAATCAAAGAAAGTAAAAATCCACAGGAATCAGGTTAAATCTCTAACAAAAATTTTAACTGTATTGTATCTGGTTAATGTAATAGCCAAAAAGTAAAGAAAATTATGATACACAGAAATGACCAACAAACAGCATGTACAAAAAAGACGACAGACTTTCCCTTAGAGAGCATACTTCAATTAAACTTGCAGTCAATCTAAGAAGAATATAAAACTGATGTATAAAACTTACCCACTTTGCAATTAAATTAAATACACATTTACAGAAAGTCTTTCCTTTTTTGGTCTGAACAAGCCAACAACAGCAAGTAGCCAGAAATTACAATTAATATAAAAAATTTAAGAGGAAATGGATTTGATAGACTCATATTTTCAGTCTGAGGTTCAAGAAATGAGCGATTATTTGCAATGAAGTTGGCAAGACAGGAAATTGAGTTAAAATTTCTCAATCTTTTTTATCTATCTACCTACCTACCTACCTACCTGTCAATCTAGCTGAGAGATGGGAGAAGGAAGGGAGAAAGAGAGGGAGAGAAACATTGATGCACCAGAGATATGTCAATCAGTTGCCTCTCACACGTGCCCAACTGGGGACCTGGCCTGCAACCCAGGCATGTGCCCTGATTGGGAATAAAATCAGCAACCTTTTTGGTTCACAGTTCAGCGCTCAATCCACTGAGCCACATCAGCCAGGGCAAAATGTATCAATTCTTTAAATGGCTTTTCTAAGTACAATTTTTATTGTTTTTAAAAAGGTAAATTACCTTTAGTATGTTATACCTTTTTGTAATGATGTATTTATTTCTACTGTAGACCCTGAACCTTCAGAGCTCACAGAAATAAGATGGATTTTTAGAAAAGTAGTTGGATTCACTAGTTTGAATTACCATACAGGTATTTCCTTTATTAAGAGGAAAGCTGGGTAGTAATAAGTAATGAAAAGCCAAATAAGAGATCTAGGAAGAAATGAACTCAGAAGGTGACCAACTGTGTATCTCATTCTTATCTTGGCTGGTTCCCCTCGCCACCCCACAGGTTGACATTTTTGCTGGTTGAGACAAAAGGAACCTATTCTACAATACAAATTGGGCATTTTCTTAAATGACTATAGTAATGTACTTCTCTTTAATTACTATGTGCTGATAAAGTACAATGAATGAAAATAGTCAACATACTTATCAATTAGCAAAAATTTAACTGATATAGAAAAGCAACATAAATATTTTTAACAGGATTTTTAATTTACCTTGGTTGACGATGACATCTTTATGCCTACAAAAGAAATTCAAAGACATTTATTTTATAATTGTATTTGGCTGACCATTATTAGAACCACCTGAATAAACTGTAAAAGCTTCAATGCCTAGGTCATACCCCAATTAAATCTCTAGACGTGAAATTCAGGCATCAGCATTTTAAAAAGCTTCTCACTGGTCTCAACCACTATTTTATAAAACAATGGATATTTCATAAAATCAACTAAACAGTGAAAGCATTAGAAACAACTTACAAAAATATTCAAATCTTATGGCATCATTAGCTTTACTATTTTAGTTGAGGAGCATTTACATGAAAATGTAGCCCTTTTTAAAGAATATTTTAAAGAAAAAAATACACTTAGGAGAAAAAAAAATTCTAACATAGGTTTTTATTTTTTAATCGAATTTATTGGGGTGCCATTGGTTAACAAAATTATATAGGTTTCAGGTGTACAAGTCTGTATCATCTGTACACGGTACTGTGTTCACACCCCAAGTTAAGTCTTCTTCCATCACCATCTATCCTGCCTATATCCTCTCATACCTCTCCCAACCCTCCCGACTCTGGTCATCACCGCGTCGTTGTCTGTCTCTATAACAGGTTTAAAAAAAAATTCAAACAAGGTACTTAGTTGGACATGCAAACATGATAAGTCACATAATTAATTTTCAGATATAACTGAGAAAGTATAATACTTACTTGTCTGTATTTTTTATAACTTTTGATATTATTTTTGAGGTTGAAACTGCCTTCAATAATTTATTACGACTATCATCTGAATTTTCCCACGAATTATGTGACTTTTCAGCCGTTGGTGGTCGTTTTATGCTGGAAGAAACATATTGATTTCTTAGAGAAAAATTCTCTAAGTAGCAATGACAGGTAATTGACAGTTTAGATAGAACACAAAAGCAGCAATTAACATTTCCTTAAAGCTAATCCAGAAAAGAGAAGGAAGGATTAGTTGAAAGGTCCTGACTGGATGAGTGAAGGAGTTAAGCAAGGCCATCACCAAGTCTATTTTATAGTTGCCACTATTATTCAGAAGATTCATTAGAACAAATATTTTAAAAAACTTACACTTTTTTGTTGTTAATTGAAAACACCCCATTTGTTTGAATCTCCAATAGCTAGCACTATTTCTCATAGTTTGTGAAACTGTGAATTTGTAGGAAAAAAAAATCTGTGCTTTTTTCATAAGGCATTATAAAGCTGCTATTTTCATTTTTATGGTCTCATATAGCCCAGAAGACAATGTCTAAATAAACTATAGGACTAAAAGTAAAACTCTGGTTTATATCTTTTAGAGGTAATTTTACCCATGACCTGAAATAAACACAATGTAACAGAAGAATGTTGTATTATCAACACTAATTTCATTTATTTATAACTGAAATGTTTTGATTTATGAATGAGCTTTTGGATGCATTGCTAACAATCCTGTAACTCATCCAGTCTTTAAGACTTCTTGCAATAGTATGTCCAAAGAGCAATTTAGAATGGCAAGCACATTTCCAAGAGATCTTAATTAGCTGAAAAAAAGATCTGGGACAAAGGAGGTACCAAGTCAAATCACAACCTTTAAGAAATTGATTATAAAAACAGGCCACCTTTAACCACACACACTTCAAAGATGCATAACATTAATAAGCTATATCCAAGAAAAACTCCACATGAGACCAGGCAGAAGAATTTGTGTGAGCAACACAGACAAAGCATTTTTAAAATGTTAAACATGCATCAAATGAAGGATTTTTTGTTTTCCCAAATTTCCATTAGTGATTTGAGGCAAAATATTAAGTTGATTAAATAAAAAACATTATAAATCTTTTAGGAATAGTTATCATTTATTTTACCAAAATTCTAGCCAGTTCTGGGAATGGTTTAATATTTTCCTAAGATTTCCAAGTATCAGTATGATAAAACACAAGGGTGTGTAAAAGTATGTTTACAGTTGTGAGTACGCAAAACAGTTTATTCTTGTATCATTATTTATTGTATTATTTTCCATATGAACACCTGTAAACCTACTTTTGCCCACTCCCATATAACTATACCTATTCATACAGCTGAAATCAGCATTTCTAAAGCAGGCAAACTTCATTAAGTTGGTCTAAATATTTGATTACAAGGCAGCTGTAGCACTGAACTCCCAGCATGCAGGTTTAGATCCCCAATTTAGGCTTACACACATTGTTAGAATGATTTTCCATTCTCCCCCTCTCATAACTTTAAAATATTAATTATTATAGACACAGAGAGAAGCCCTCAAGCAAGCCTTTAGCATAGAAAAGACCAAGTAAAATGGATTCATTTCTCTACTTAAGCAAGAACTTATCCTCCTAAAACCCAAAACTAAAACTGAGATGCAGTCACAATGAAGAGCCATGTGTTGACAGGGGCCCTTGAAAATCGAAGGTTGTAATGATGCCAAAATATGAAGAGGATAATTATATATTGCAATTTTCTATCCATGGCTATAAACTTATGCATAGTTATATAAAATTTTAAAATATTCTATAATTTTACTTTTATTAGGAAAACATGTTTGGGTCTTAGAGTAGGTTATTTCTGCCTTCCTTTCATCAAACTGTTTAAAACTTAGTTTTCCCTCAGTTTTAACTGAGAAATTTTGACCTTAAATCTTCATTTCCCAATGTGCTAAAAAATAAAGATGATAGCAACAAAAAAGGAAAAATAAAAGCTATCATCAGGCTTTCTCCTGGAACCCATGGATAGTCAGCTTTTCCTGGTGTCATAGAATTTTGGTATCATTACAACCATGCCCTATCTCTGAACTCAGGGACAGTTAAAACCTTTTGGTGGGAGCAGAATTCTTGCTTTCTTGAGTTTGTCTGGGTATTTGGAGAGGCTGTGCAGAGGGCTGGGGAGAAGGTGATGCTCGAATTTGTGGACTTTGATCATTAGAATGAGATTCCTCTTTTTTTTCTCTCTGTCCTTGTGGTTTTTCTTTCTTTTTTTCTGTACCACTGTAAAATAAAGTATAACATGGAACAACACAAATTTAAATAAAAAAAGATATATCAAATGGTGGGAAAAGTGATTATTATATAATTCGAAATCCTAAATCATATAGCTAATACAATTTACACTGGTTTCATTCAATAATGAAGATGCTTCTTTGAAAAGTCTGGAAGCTATTAAAATCTTCAGTGAAGAATTTAAGAATAATAGGGTAATATATCTATGAAGATTGTCTATTCGGATCAAAAGGACTTCTAAGGCATTTGCCATCCTAGCAGATTTGGGGGGACAACAGAAGATCTGACTTCAACTTACCCAAACGAGAGCATTAGTGACACTTTCCATTACCCCTGTACTACATACTGACACCCAAGCACACGGAAGGATCACATTTAGTAGGCTGTTCTCTAATTTCCATTTCTTCTGTACACTTCTACTCCTGCCAGTTGAGTTCTAAGCTTACCTAGAGTCCACTGTGTTTTTCCCCCTGAATCTGTTTATACCAGTTGGATTTGTTATTTTATCTGTAACTAAATACCAAGAAAACTGACAAAATATACATAAAAAAGAATTGTAATTTCTATGAACACTAAGTTAAATGCCCTGGAAAGACTTCATAAAAATGAGTTACTAAAAAACTTGCCCTTATGCTTTGTATAAGTGAGGCAATTATAAAAAAGATCGTGAAGGAAAAATCATACAGAAAGATATGGGTTATTAGTCATATTCTTCTCCTAGAGTTTTAAATGTCTTACTTTGTTTTAAAAAAATGAAACTAAAAAATATAAAAAATGATTTATGGTTACACTTTATTCAAGATCATCAATAAGGAATCTAATGAGATGCATACGTAGAAAGGGGTGCAAAGCTCATTCAAATTGATAATTATATGTGAACATATTTCATGTTAAAATATGTATAAATTCTTATGATTTTGCACTCTTGATTAACGAAGCACCTGCCATTCCCAATCACATGGGATAAGAATCCTGATATTGCACGCTTTAACGATACCACAAAACAGAGAGTCAAAAGCTTGAATTCCAGAACTGAAAAGGTAGGAAACTAACAACCCTCTACACATCTTAATCAAAGGACATTTTTTAATTTGACTATAAGGTGCATAATCTACAAGAAAGCATGTTTAAGAACATTTTGAACAAATATACATAGTATATATAATTTATTACATTATAATAGCTTAAAATATTAAAATATAATTTTGATAGTGACATTTCCTAATCTGATTCAGTTCTGTTATCTTCAGACTGGTCCTTGAATGTCTATTCCATGTTCAGTTGTTTAAAGTATGTGCTGAGAAATACAATTCTACCTCAAAAATAATCAGACTAACTTTGAAATTTATATGTGGGCTAGAAATTTCTTCTTTCTTGTTCTTTGAACTATCCTGAATGTACAGGTCACTACTCTTATGTGGGCCTGGTACATCCTAAAAGATATTTTCCTCCTGGACTATTTAAAAACAAAGTACAGTGGTACTTTGGTACTCGTTAATTCATTCTGGAACTCCTTGACAAGTGCTGAAACCTATCAGTACTGAATAATGAAGCATTTTCTCTTGAGGGGAGGTGTGGTGACTCATACAAGTTCTAGCAAGTCCCAAGCTAGTGACAAGTGATGAAACAATTTTTTTCTCATCAAAATGTGACAAGTACAGGTTTTGATGAGTTCTGAAGCTGACGAGTACCAAGGTATGTCTGTGCTACAGAACCCCTGCATCATAAAGTAACAAACTCAGTCTTAGGCTGCTAAGTCACTATCATGTGTAATACTGATCACTGCACAGTAATACTGCTGTGTAAGAAAATAGATACAAGTCGTACCCAGTAATAGTTTAGATTCAGCCTATCTTGCATCAAAAATTATATTAAAAATTTCCACTCTGCGTTTGTTTTCTTATAATTTCTCTTTTTCTTTCCTGAAAGTGGAGCAGACAGTCAATTTTGGTATGCTTTGGAGGAGAAAGTCTAGATTCTGTAATGACAATGAAGTCACTGTCATTACAGAAGGGGCTTTTAAAAGGCCTAAAGATCTTGCCATTGCTTCACAGTTCCTGGTCAACGGGAATGGTGTTAACTTCATCCCACCTCACCCCAACTCCCTCCACCTCCCACACTGCTTACAAAAGGGTACCTTTTAGCCATACTGGTGAGTAATTCAGTCACCGGCATTAGTTTATTGAGGCAATCATTTTTTATCAGTACATTTAAAATAATGTTCTATTACTTAAGGTCCTCATCATTCTTTGAAGAAAACAGCTCTAACAGTATGTAGTTGATCTTTTGTGGTCTCTCCAAACTGTACATGGAATAATTTGCTAGGAATTACACAAAAGCAATTTTATTGAAATACTAGATTAATTAATTGATGAAAAGAACATACAGAATGTAAATCTGTAACCCACAGAAACTTTCATATTGCAGTATTTCCACTGCCCTCTCTCTCGTAACACACACATACACACCACATACTACTATAATATTTTGAAGCCTTAATTTTATAGTCATGGTTAAAGAATAAAAGTTATAATAGTATTTAGCTAATGTGGATACATAGCAAAGATTCTATTTCTCCTTTAAAAAAAGACATCTCAGAGAATGACAAACTGTATGATTTCATTTTTATGTGGAACTAAAAAAACAAAACAGACAAAACAAACTCAGATACAGAGAACAATCTGATGGCTGCTAGAAGGAAGAAGGGTGAGTGCAAGGTTGGGTGAAAAAAGTACAAACTTCCAGTTGTAAAAATATGAGTCTCAGGGATGTAATATACAGTATAGGGAATATAGTCATTAATACCTTAATAAGTTTGTACAGTCACAGATGTTTATTAGACTTATCATAGTGATCATATCCTAAGGTATATAAATGCTGAATCGTTATTATCATACACCTGAAACTAATATATTGTATGTCCACTGTACTACTAAATACATAAGTTGCAGTATCAAATGTATCACTTGCTATGATTACATTAAACACAGAGATGCTCATCTCATCACAAATACTTGTTAAAAATAAATAAAACAAAACCAGGAAATGCAACTGCTTTCTTTTTTTACTAAAAACCAAAAGTTGTCTCACACAACTCCACAGGTACAATAAATGCAAACTGAGTATGGGCTACATGTCTCTATCTATATTCCGAGTTATATATTCAAAGGAATATATCCTTTGAATTCCATCTCTATTTCATATTTGTTTCAGAAGTAAACTGAGTTATCACATTCAACCATTTAAAAATGTTAGCTCTCCCCCTCCAACTCCCTCCACCTCCCACCCCACTTACAAAAGGATACCTTTTAGCAGCAGATGAAAGTGTTTCTTTTCTGGCAACTGAGACAGAGCTGGTATGACTTGGTTTTCTGTTTGCTCCACTCCCATTGGTTATACAGGACATGGAAATAGCTTCTCGAATGCCTGGTTGACCTAGAGGTGGTTAAGAAAAAAATTTTTATATCAAATATCAAAATATTTCTCAAAGACTAGAGTTTAAAAAATTAAATCATTAGTGTTTGGAACTAGTAAGCAAACTGCTCCCTCTGATATACAGTGTAACAATATTCTTGTCTCAAAATTTAATCTCATCAGAACAAACTTATAGAGAAGCTATATGCTAAGTTACTAATTGCAGCTTGATCATTCTCTAGCTTACATGGTTTGCTTTCCACACATAGCAGCTTTAAAGCACAATTTTAAGTTGAGCTTTAAATTAAACAAATCCCTCATGTCACTTATTTTCAGAAATAGTTCAGGTTCTGCTGAAATTTAATTAGAAACCCTAGAAATCATAAATGCTAAATGTTAGCATGTTATTCCATATTAATAAATCATAAGTATACAAAGTAACTTCTGCTTTTTAAATTTATATAGTAGAAGCACTGGAATAAACATTATGGGTATGTTAGAGTGGTCAGGAAGATTGGAAGTCACAAGATAAAACAGCCACATATACTCAAGGGCTAAGGCTATTTAGATTTGGAAATAAGAGAATAGTTTTGAATTTTTGGACCCAGTTTTCTCACGTGCACACAACAAAATCTAATTTTTCAACATGGTCAATCTCATATTTGTTTGTTTGCTTCTCTTCATAAAAGCACAGAGTAAAAAACTTTTATGTATAGAGCCTAAACTATCTGGCACCCTCAAGTGTTCCATACACAATGGTATAACATTGCATTTTGACATGAATAAGGAAATACGGGTACCTATATCATAATTCTATAAAGTGTTTCCTTAATATAGAGATTCCTAGACTGTACCTGAGACCAAATGACTCCAAAGAGAGGAAGGTGGAGATCTACTCTATTTATTTTTTGAAACTTCTTAGGAAATTTTTCACATATTATAAGGTTCAACACCCTTCCCCCCACTCCCGCCCAAACTGTGCTAATATCACTCACTGGTCATCGGGTCTAGTGCTAGTCTGCCAAACAGGTGACTTCTTGTTGTTTTACAGCTTTAAAAAAATATTGTGGAAAATACTCATAAAATTGACTCTTTTAACCATTTATAAAGGTACTATTCAGTGTATTTACAATGTTGTGCAACCTATCACTGTTATTCAGTCACTCAACACTTCATCACCCCAAAAAGAAACCCTGTACTCACTCATTAGGCAGTCATTACTCCCCGTTCGTTCCTTCCTTCCCTCCCTCAGCCCTTGCCAACCAGTAACCTGCATTATCTCTGTAGATTTGCCTATTCCAAATATTTCATATACATGGAGTCAAACAACACAGGATCTTTTGTATCCAGCATATTTCACTTAGCACAATGTTTTCAGGTTTCATCCATGTGGCAGCATGTAGGAGTAATTTATTCTTTTTTATGGCTGAACAACATTCCACTATATATACGAATATACCACATTTTGTTTATTCATTTATCCATCATGCACATCTGGTTGTTTGCATCTTTTGACTATTTTGAGTAGTGCTGCCATATAAACAACTGTGCACAAATTTTTGTTTAAACACTTCTTTTCAATTATTTTAGGTATGCAACTAGTAGAACTGCCATGTCACATGGTAATTTTATGTTTAACTTACTGAGGAACCAACAAACACAGTAGCTATACCATTTTATAATCCCACCAGCAATGTGTGGAAGTTTTAATTTTAACACATCCTTGCCAACACTTGCTACTTTCAGTTTTTTAAAAAATTACAGCCTTCTCAATGAGTACTTAGTGTTATCCCACTGTGTTTTTAATTAGTTTTGGATTTAGTTTATTTTTTCTTTTTTTATTTCCTTAAGGTTAATGTTAGATTACTTATTGAGATTTTTTTTTAACAGGCATTTACAACTATAAATTTTCCTCTGAGCACTGTTTTTCCTGTGTCCACAGCTGGTTTTTGAAATATAAATTTGTTTCTTTACTTTTTGTTATACACACACAAACATATTAACCACTATTAAAAAAAACACATAGAGTCAGTCATCCACTTCCCATGCTCTCTTTCAATTTCCCAAACCTCATCTCAAAAGCGATCAATCACATTCATTAGGACAGCTACTATTTAAAAAAAGAAAAAACACACTTCCGGCCAAGATGGAGGTGTAGGTAGATTATACTTTGCCTCCCCGCACAACCAAAAGAAGGATAACAACCAATTTAAAGACAAAGAATAACCAGAACTGCCAGAAAATCAAACTGCATGGAAGTCCAACAACCAAGGAGTTAAAGAAGAAACATTCATTCAGACTGACAGGAGGGGCAGAGACAGAAAGCCGGGCAGCAGGACAGTGGCTGGTGGACTGGAGAGGGCAAGGCTATGACTGACAAACCAGGTGGTGGGTCCCACTTTCACGCGCAGATAAACTGGGAGGAACAACTAGGGAGCGAGACAGATCGTGCAACCCAGAGTTCCAGCCCAGAGAAACAAAGTCTCAAAAGGTCCCCAATAGGTGGTGTGCGAGAGGCAATCACACACTGATGTTTCTCTCTCTCTCTTTCTCCTTCCCTTCCCCTCTAAAAATAAATAAATAAAATCTTTTAAAAAACTAAAAAAGAAAAAAGTAAAGAAGAAAAACAAAAACAACAATCATATACACAAGAAAAATAACAAGTGTTAGTGAGGATGTGGAGAAAGTGAATCCTTGTGTATTTGTGGTAGGAATTAAAAATGGTACAGGTGCTGTGTAAAACAGTATTGGCTGTTCCTCAAAAGATTAAACAAGGAATTTACCATATGATCTAGCAATACCACTTCTGAGTATATACCCAAAAGAAATGAAAGCAGCAAGTCAAGCAGATATCTATACATCCATGTTCACAGCAGCATTATTCACAATAGCCAAAAAGTTGAAACCACCCAAAAGTCCCCTGACCGGATAACCAAATGCAGTATATGAGGTCTGTCCAGAAGGTATCCAGCCATGTTAATATGAAAATAGAGGCATTTATTGAAGAAGATACAAGAAACATTGTATATAGGACAATGATGCCTCAGTCCCCTTCAAAGTAGGCTCCTTGGGACCTCACACAGTTCTCCCAATTGCCAACAGTTGCCCCATTGTATTTTCCTGAATGTCATCGATGGTCTGAAATCTCTTCTTTCAAAGTGTTTTTAAGTTTTGGGAAAAGCCCAGAAGTTGCAGGGCACTATATCTGGGCTGTAGGGAGGCTGAGTCACCTGGATGATTTGACGTTTCGCCAAAAAACTCTGCACAAGACATGATGCATGAGCGTGCACACTGTCATGATGAAGCTGTCAATTACCAGTTGCTCAGAGCTGCAACCTTCTGAATCACCTAAACAGTTTCCATGGAGGAATGTTCAAACAATGCAAAATTGGATGCAGACTGATTGCTCTACTCGCTCCCTCTCTCCTGGAGGTTACCATTTAATAGAGGTGCTTCTGATTTGCAACAATAAAGCCACCAAACACAGGGGAATAACGTTCTGAATACTACTTAGCTACAGTAAGCAGTTTTTAGCCATCTTGGAAGAAGAATCTGAAAAATGATTAGAAGAGGGGAAAGAAATAGCAGCTGGTGAAACAATGTTTCTTCAGAGGCAGCAGGCAGGTGGGCCTCAGCACTCCTAAAGTAGAAAGGTGGGTCAGGATGAGATGAGCATTGATTAGTTGTATCAGATAACAAGATAAATTGCATCTAATTATCCTGTCATTCAAGTTATAAATCGATTGTTTCAGATTCTCTCCGTTCTATCCCCAAATTCAGTGGTTCCTCTTCCTCTGTGTCTCCCAAGTCAGTTTCCATCTTTCAGTTCTACACTACCATGGCTCACCTTCATTCATAACCCTTGCCTTGCTCCTCCTATCCCTCTAGCAGATTTATTTTTCTGAGATATACATCTGATCATGTGTACTCCCTCAAGTTTAAGACTTTGATGAAAGTGGGAAAAACAGAAACCTAAATTGTCATAGTAAAATTGTGGGTAACTTTTTTTTAAAAACTTCTTCAATGTTGTTAAATTATCTCATTAATATTAAAAATCTATTTAAAAAATTAAGTCAAACATCCTTGGTAATTCCTGTAGAACTTAAGTTCATTATCTCACATAGTGCTCATTATCTGACCCTGACTACCCTTTACGCCTTGGTTACACCTGTTTATCTTCTTTGTTGAAGATCGGTCTTGCCTTCTTACTGCCAAGACAGACCCCCAACTATCTGGTTAAATGACTACACCACCATGTTTTCTGTTTTAGTCATTTCTAGTTTTTTACTATTATAATTAAGCTGTGATAAACTTAAGTGTTTAAGTCTTTGTGTGGATACATGCTTTCATTTATTAAAGGTAAATAACCTGGGTTGTATGAATATACTACCATGTTTTATTCATTTACCTGCTGACATTTGGGTTGTTTCCAGTTTTTTTAATATTATAAATAAAGCTGCAATAAACTAAGTGTATAAGTCTTTGTGTGGACATACGTTTTCATTCATAAAGGTAAATAACCTGGGTCATATAGTAGGTGAATGTTTAACTTTTTAAGAAACTGTCAACTTGTTTCCAAAGTGGTTATACCATTTTACATTCCCACCTGCGCTGCATGAGTTTCAGATCACTCCACATCCTTGAAAATACTTGGAATGACCAATATTTTTACTTTTCATTATCCTGGTGAGCATGTAGTGGTATCTCACTGTGTTTTTAGTTTGCATTTCCTTAGTATCTAAAGATATTAAATATTTTTTTCATGTGCTCATTTGACACCCATATATCTTTGGTGATGTCTTCAAATTCTTCTGCCTATTTTTTAAATGGGTTGTCTTCTTAATTATTAAGCTGTAAGAGTTGTTCATATATCCTAGATAAAAATTCTTTGACAAATGTTATGTTTTGCAAATATTTCCTCCTGTTCTGTAGTTTGCCAGTATATTTTCAAAACAGTTTTGAAAGAATAAGATTTTTAAAATTTGATGAAGTTTAATTAATTGACTTTTCTATTATTTGTACTTGCGTCCTATTTAAGACATCTTTGCCAAACGCAAGGTCTCTAAGATTTTCTCCTATATTTTTTAAACAAAAGTTTCATGGTTGTTTTATGGTTTTAGCCTTTATACTGAGGACTATAACCCATTCTGACTTAATTTTTGAATATAGTGTTAAGGATCAAGGTGGATTTGTTTTTTGGGCATATGACCAAAATCTTGAATTCTTTTCCTCCCTATCCTTTCTTGCACCAACATTTTTTCATTTGCCCTTCTACTTGGAAAGTTCTTCACCTGGAAGGTTCATCCTTATCTTTTAAATTTCAACTCAATATTACTTCCTCAAAGACTTCTGTGATCCCCTTTTCTAAAGTGCCTCTCCCAGTTCACTCTCTCACTACCCTCTTTACTTCTTTCACAGTCCTTATCACTATTTATAATGATTCTTAACTCTACATGGAAACCTTACTTCCTTTGTGATTCCTGTATCTATTTCACCATTCTCAGCACTGTGCATGGCACATACAAAGCACTTAATATCTAAATGGCTAAATGAATGCATCTTCACCGCTACTGCCTCAAATTTCTCTTTTGGATTATGCTCGTAAGTTTATCTCTATACTCCCTTTTTGCAGTGTTATCCTGCTCTTAAGGTATTTTCTACACTGTGCCAGTATATTTCTAAAACATGCTGTATATCTTTAAATTTAATATACCATCAACTGTAATATGCACCATTATCTTGAATACCACTAGGAAGAAGTGTTGCCTGAGAACTGTAAAACATAATCAATTGTAAGATGAATTGTAATTTCAGAGATGTTGAAAATCCAAGAAATACAGGCCTCTTAGAATTAATGGATTAGTGTAAATCTACCTGTCACTCCTCAGTTTAAAATCCTTTAATGGTTCTTCAGTATCCTCAGGATAAAAACTAAATTCCTTAGTAAGGCAGAAGAAAACCTTTCACTTTGGGTCTATCTACTAGTGAGGCTCATTTCTTGACACTCCCAAACTTACACCTATGCTTCAGTTTATTCTGAACTCCTCTACTTTTTTTAAGTACTTTTATTCTGTGCTTTTGCACCTGAATGGTCCTTCTGTCTGGCATATGCTAGTCACCCCTGCATACCTAAATTAATATGTATTCATCATCCATCTACCCATCAAATATTTACTCAGGGCCTATTATGATTGTAGCCCTGTGTTTACAAAAGAATACAAGGCAGCCACTGGCACCAAGAAGTTCAAAATCCTGCAAAACAATCACACTGGCAATGAAAACTTAGTAAGTACAGTAACTGAGTATCACGGAAGTACAAAGACGAGACATGTAATTCTGTAAGGATGATTAGGGACACAGAGCAAGAAAAAGGCTTCACAGAAAAAATGCAGAACAAAGTCTTAAAGGGTAACAGGTAATCAGGTAAAATGTAGATAAGATACTGAGATCTGATTCTAGTATGTATAAAGGAACAGAAAGAATGTAACAGTAAAGTGGGGTGTGTATGTGTGTGGCACCAGTGGCACACAAAAAACTCTTTATGTAGTGAGAAAGTAGCATAAGAGAGGGTAGAGTCCAAATGGAAGAGGTAAACGGGAGTTAGAGGATAGAGACTTTATCTTTTGAGGACAGATTTTACTAAAGGGTTTTAAGCTGAAAAAAGGACTTAGGTCAATTTACATTTTATAGAAAAACACTCTAGCAGGGGTGTCCATCCTTTTGGCATCTCTGGGCCACAATGGAAGAATAGTTGTCTTGGGCCACACATTAAATACACAAACACTAACAAAAACTGATAAGCAAAAAAAAGTTTTTAAGTAACTATATGATTTTGTGTTGGGCCGTATTCATAGCCATCCTGGATCACATGTGGCCCGTGGGCTGAGGGGTGGACACCCCTGCTGTAGAGGCTAAATGAAGGGCAGATTTCAGGGCAACGGTCTAAGCATGAGATAATGGGAACCTGAAACGAGAGCCAAGTAGCATGAATGGAAAGGAGGAAGTAGTTTTAAGAAATGCTAAGGGTTAAATGAGGGTGAAGTCAGTTTGGGGACATTTTAAATTTACGAATTTTGAGAAGGATAAGAAGAACACTGTAGAACGTTAATTCTGAAGTGCTGAATATAGACAACAATTTGGAAATCAGCACCAGTAAGTAGTTGTTAAGACCATGAAGGCAGATGAGTGCTGAAGTCACCTCCTGCAATAAACCTTCAACTTCAGTTGGAGTTAGGTATTTTTCCTAGGTGCTCCCACAACACCCTAAATTTACCTTTTTAATACCAATTATCAGATAATATCGTATCTGACTTACTGTTTTCTTACTTTTTCTGAAGTCCTTCGGGGGCAAATACAGTGTCTTTTATTTCTTTAATCTCCAGCACCTAAAACAGTGCCTCGCACACTGAAAAGATGGAGAAAACAGACAACTAACTGTCCATACAGTAAATGGTGTGGAGTAACATTAGTTATCAAGCACCTGCTATGTGCAAGGCATTCTCCTATGTACTTTATAACTGTTACATCCTTTAACCTTTACCGTAACCCTAAAAGGGATGTCCTATTATAATGCTGATGAAGAAACTAAAGCCTAGAGAGATTATTAATATGCTCAAGTTTATATTGTAGCAGGCAGTGAAATCAAGATTTGAGTCCAGGAAGAAGAAACTGTAGCTAAGGAGAAAGGAGTAATTCTGCCTAGGAGAGAGTAACATTTTGAGCCGTACTAGGATAACAGATAGTAATTTATTAGAGGGAGTACAGAACAAGTAAATATCTAAGCAGATACTACTACTTAATCATCAAGGTCCCCAGGTACTTATATAAATAGCAAGAAAAGACCAGAAGATTTTCATGGCCGACTTCAATCCTACAGCTTAATTTGAGATAACTCTCAGTACTGAGAATCCTTGGTATTTGAATTAAAGAGTGACTGATCACCTCAGGCAGCGAAAATAAGCAGAGGCAGAACAAAAAGGAACTGTGAGTGAATGCCTGTCTTTCAACTGAGAAGTCTAAAGTGTGTACTTTGAAACTTAGAATATTAGATTACTAAAAGGAACATAAAAATGATTATTACAATTATAAAAATTAATGACTGGAATACATTGTTAGCCATATATATGTGAGTGTGTGTATACACACACACACATCATGTGTATATATGCATCCTTCTCCCCCAGTGCTTGGGCATTATAAAGGTTGAGCCACAACCCTCTCAAAGATTAGCATGCAAGTCTAGAAGTAATAGTGACCTCTAGTACCCAAAGACACAGTGGTAATTCTATTTCTGATATAGAAATATCCAGAACCAGGAATATACCAATTTAGTTTTAATCACAGTGGAAACCATCATAATCCCAGGGCTGGAAGCCAATAATAATTTTTATACTTTATCATGACACGAATGGTTTATATTCCTTGATGACATTCCTAAGCAGATGACTTTTCTGACACCTTAGCCTGACAGTTCATTAATACTAATGAATTTCACTGTACTCTAAGACTTACACAGTAAAGTTATCATTAGGAACTGCTGCATATTCAAAATCTCAAAATCTAAAATACTTGCAACCTCATCCACAATATCTTCTTATTCTTGCATCTATCCCAATCCCTCCTTCTAAAGCAGTAATTTTTAAAAATACAACTTCCTGTTTCAATAACTTTCTTCTTCCCACATTCAACTTAACAAGTATTTATTGAGTCATTCCAAGGCTGGCTGTGTTAGTAAGAAACTGTCCCTGCCTTCAAAATAGTTTATAACCTAGCAGAAATAACAAATATACCAAAAGAGACAGACAAAAAAATTTAAAACAATTCCAGTAAGAAACAGAAAATGAAAAGATCATTTTTAGGAAATAATTTGAGGCCTTAACGATGGAAAAATTTTGATTAGGAGAAAGGTAAATATGGTCTATGGAGAAAGAACTCTAGTTGATACTCAACATCTTTATCTCAGATTCCCTATCATATGCCCCACAGCTCCAACCGCACGCAGACCTCCTCCACTTGACATATTTTCAAGCTCCCTGCCACCTTGTTTCAATCTTATTCTTTGAGATGACTGAGGACTACATATACTCCATCAAATTTTACCTTTTCCCTTTGGAATTTTATCTGTACACTTCTCCTTTACTCTTAACTCCAACGAAGGTGTACTTTAGTCCTGGTCACTTCTGGTCACTAATTTCTTGTATGTATATTTTGAATAGAAAAGACCAAAGAAGGATTTGACTCTCATAGAGAAGCGGAATTCTATAAATGGCAACTGCTGCCTGGGCTGAGGTAATACCCACCCAAACACTTCTATATACAAAGAGCAGCTTAGAAGTCTTTGATCTGTTGTCAAAATAAGAAGACACTCTCCCATCCTCTACCACAATTATGAGTCATTTTAGCCCAAGGGCCCCACAAAGGAAATTCACAGCTTCCAACCAGATTAATGTATTTACTCATCAACAACACTTACAGAAAACCCATGACAATCCCTGTCTTCTCCTAAATGTTAGTTATTTGGAGTAAGAGCCAAATGATACAGATCTGTGCTGATAACACACCATCCCAGATTCTACATAATTAGGAATGTTTCTTTTGGAGAACTGATATCCTCTTTAGTCCAATTTTGCCTCTGGGTTCTCTCATTTCTCAAGTGGCAGTTACAATGCCTGATACTTTTGGTTTGCCAGCAGTTTCCTGGTTTAAAATGACTGATTCCCACCCTCAGATAAATTTGATTCCTTTGCTTTTATACCATTGTGTACTAATAGCTTACCTTCACATAATGCCACTGGGCTGTATTCTCAAATTACATTCATTTGGTCACCTCAAAAGGTCTTAATAGGTTTCCCAGGCACCAGCTGTGACATAATTTGTCTTCCCAGCAGTTAAAACTGCCAAAGTGTTCCCTGGCCTTCCATTTGCTGCAAACTACAGGTAATTTTTTTTTTCTGTTGGCAGGAATTCAGTTGCAACTGGTGCATACATTATTAACACATGCCGTCAAAAGGAAAGAATTCTCCAACAGAAGGTATATGAGAAATTTAAATGACTGGCACCTTAAAAACTACTGGGAAAACTTTCTACCTGTTAAATACTCAAGAAAAAAAATGAAGCTAAGCTTTTAATAGTCCTCTCCTTATCTGCAGTTTTGCTTTCCAAGATTGTAGTAACCTGCAGTCAACCATGATCCAAAAATATTAAATGGGAAATTTCAGAAATAAACAACTTTGAAGTTTTAAATTGCACACGGCTCTGAGCACCTCACTTCATCTCATCATGTAAGCATTGTACCATCTCACATCATCACAAGAAGGGTGAGCACAGTACAGTAAGATACTCTGGGAGAGAAAAAGACTGCATTCACATATCTTTTAATACAGTATACTGTTATAACTGTTTTTATTTTATTAGTCATTGTTGTTAATCCCTTACTGTGACTAATGTTTACATTAAACTTTATCATAGGTACATATGTATATATGTACAGGAAAAAACAATAAATACATAGGGTTCTACTGGCAGTTTCAGGCACCCACTGTGGGTCCTGGAACATATCCCCTGTGCATCAGGGAGGACTGCTGTACTGCTGGCACACCGGAGAGGATACTAAAAGAACTAAAAATATTAAAAGAACCAGTTAGAGGTGTTTCTGATTGTGAAATTTCCTGAATTGCAATACTACTATGAAGTGACATAGTAGAATGTCTGTAAGCTATTAACATTTCGTTTTAGCCACACCTGAAGCCAATTTACGTCCCTCATAGCACTACCAATAGCAAAACTATACAATAGTTGCCCTGGCTGGCATAGCTCAGTGGATTGAGCGTGGGCTGCGAACCAAAGCATCGCAGGTTCGATTCCCAGTCAGGGCACATGCCTGGGTTGCAGGCCAGGTCCCCAGTGGGGACCACATGAGAGGCAACCACACATTAATGTTTCTCTCTCTCTCCTTCTCCCTCCCTTCCCCTCTCTAAAAATAAATTAAAAAAACAAAACAAAACTATACAATAGTTGCCTTCATTAATAAGGAAGTTGACATACTTTTAACCACAGCTTCTGAAAAGGATTCCATCCTATTTATCCAGGAGTTTAGTCCTACCTCTAGTGAAAATCCTCCAGAAAATGTAACTATCTTAAGAAGATGCTGCATTTAATGATTATTGTCCTATCAGCAGTTTATGTAAAAGTGAGTACTATAAATTCTAATTTTATAAGGGCCTTAAAAATTGATGTACGATAAAATTTTCCACACTATCAGAAATGACTTCACTTAATTGAAGGAAAAAAATACAAAATCCTACAAAATAATTTCCCTAGTTTTAAAAAAAAAATATTTTATGAAAACTTCATAATAGTCATATCATCAATATATTAATCCTGTTTAACTCAAAATTGATAGTTGACCTCTATTAGACTATATACAAATACCAATAATGAAGAAGCACTTAATATGTTTTCCAATTATTTTCTTTAAATTTTATTTATTTACTTCTTAGAGAGAGGGGAAGGGAGGAAGAAAAGAAAGGGAGAGAAAGATCAATGTGTGAGAAATAATACATCAACTGGTTATCTCTCGCAAGCCCCCAACCAGGGAACCTGGCCCACACCCAGGTGTGTGCCCTGACGGGGAACTGAACCTGAGACCTTTTTGGTTCACAGGCCAGTACTCAATCAACTGAGCCACACCAGACAGGGCTCCAATTACTTTCTATAGTATATTATGTATAAACTCTAAAATAAAGCTGTTTAGAATCACCAATAATAAAGTTAGTGAAACTTTAAATCTGTATCGCTTACTGTTTTAATATCAACATTGGAAAACATAATTAGTCAGTCAAATTTTCCATTAAAGGGAAATAGAGTAATTCTCAACAGTGAATTATGCTTATCTCTAAAATAATATTTTCCCAAATTACTATATATATAAAATCAACCCCACCCTATCAAATCCATTTTATAGACAGCAATTCAAAGCCTATGTCTAAGGTGACAAAGTAACTTTAAGAATAATCACTAGTGGCCTTGGCTGGGTGGTTCAGTGGGTTGGAGCGTTGTCTCGTACACCAAAGGGTTGTGGGTTTGATTCCTAGTTAGAGCAC
This sequence comes from Trachops cirrhosus, assembly GCA_028533065.1. Classification (NCBI taxonomy): domain Eukaryota; kingdom Metazoa; phylum Chordata; class Mammalia; order Chiroptera; family Phyllostomidae; genus Trachops; species Trachops cirrhosus. Next base: position 124,431,748 of record CM052543.1, read on the forward strand.
ATACCTAGGTTACGAGTTTGATCTCCAGTGGGGTACATACAGGAGGCAACCAACGTTCCTCTTTCACATTGATTTCGCTCTCTTTCTCAAATCAATAATAAAAAATATCCTCAGGTGAGGATTAAAAAAGAAAGAATAAACACTGGTGGATCCCATTTCAGAATGTATTGGTAACCGTGTTGGCATATATTAATAGCAGTCCAAGTAAACTTATGAAGTAGAATTACTGGAAAGGAACCTAGTATCTCTCTAATAAAGTTATTAATAAGAATTAAAGAGTCTGTACTACATGAAAAGAAAAAATTCCAGTGTAGCAGCTGTAGGTGGCTCTGTGGTTCCAGAACTGGCTAACTCTCCACTAAAGAGCCTTTAACAAAATGATCTAAAATTCACTTTGAAGACAAAGGAATTACAAATACGGACACCTAGAAAAAGTCTAAAAAGGACAACTTCCAAAAGCCATGTGCCTGGGAAATAGGAATTACAGCTGTTTAATTGCATTTATATGTTATGACACTGAACAGGTAGGTGCTAACTAACTGAAGTGTCATATAAAATATTGTCCATCTACCAAATTTTTAAAACGCAGCCTTTAAATTTCCTTATAAATATTCCTTCACTGAAATACCTTGATAAATAAAGAGAAAACATTTAAAAATTTTCAACACAAGATTACAATATACTACTGTTTTACCATAATCAACATATTTTATCTTTTCAGATTCATAAACTATTTAAAACAAGCTTTTAAAAATATATGGATAAAAAAATCAAACATATTTTCTGTTACAGAGTTTAAAATACTTATTACACAGAGCAGAAACTGAGGGTACATAGACCAATTATAGATGGGAAACTTGTTCATTATGCCAAGTTTACCTTTTCTGTAAAGCTCACATACATGAACTGATCTCCTCCTCATTCTACTCTAACTCCAGAATCCACTTGTAAAAATCAATTTTACCTGGTGTGATCCTAGCAATAATCAAAGTTGGTTCTCAAAAAATTAAAAAATCACAATATAACATTATTAGCTAAAGTGGTTTCTTCCAAGTCTTCTGCCAAACTCTCAAGTCTTTTATCCCACTCCTAGGCCCAGTGTGCTTCAGGGTAGAAGGTACAAGAATGGAAATCACAAAACCAGGCAGATTAAATGTGTCTCCCACCTCAATGCTCTCAAAGTCATTCAGCATTTCTTCCATATGTCTATAGTCTTCCATTTTCTACTATAACCATTCCAAGCATTAACTTTTTTTCTACCACCCAGGAACTGTTTTATTTTCTTAAAGGACCTCACTGTCCCCTGAGGAGAAAGTGATAAGGAAGGGAAGTTCCAGCCCTGACAACTGTGATATATAGCAAAGTACACTTAGTTGCATCTTTTTCATACTATCTCGTGGGAAGAGATGTTTTCTTTCTAAGACTAATAGTTTCTTATCTGCTCTAAGATCCTGTCTCAAACTTTGCCTCCAATTACCATCACCCTTCCTCCAATAATAATACCACCTTCCTTTCTGATGCTTTTTTGTCCTCAACATATCTTTGTGTTTAAGCACATAACATTTTTAAAAATAAAAATAAATAAAATGGGCCTTTAATTTAGCATTTTCTTCTAACTACTATCACCTTCCCCTCTCAGCAAATTTTTTGAAAGTTGGGGTTCTCAATTCCACAATTCTCCTCAATTGCTGCTTCTCAAAATACTGCAATTTGATTTACAATCCTATCATTCCATTTAAATTGCTTTTGGAGAAGTTTCTAATAATCTCAAAACTGTCAAACCAATGATCAGCCCTCAGTCATTGTTTTCTTTGACATCTCTGTTGCAGCTGGCAACTTTCTTTGTTATGATGAAATACTGGAGATCTCAACAGAGCTATCCTGAGCCTTGTTCTCATTTTACATCCTCTTTCTATGGCTTCAATTATCATCCATAAGATGAATGTTTCCTAAATCTTATTCTAGCCCTGACTAAAAGCATCACTAGACCTATAATTCAGTTACCTAAGGTATCTATCTATATAGCATATATACCTCCAACTCAACATTCAGAAACTAAATTCGTAATCTAACAAATTTGCTCCTCATATACTGGTTAATTATCTTCTATGTGGCCTAGAATCTAGTAGGACTTACTGGGAGTCTAGTAAGACTCCTCTCTAGGTTACTGATTTGCACTGACATATTATAATAGAGAGGTAATAAGTCAATGAATATCCTCACTTTTCTTATTGCCAAAATGGGGATAATCAATCATGTGTATGTCCACCTACTCTACCATGAAATCAGTAAGATATATGAAACAATATGTTTAATTGTTCAATTAATGTGAAAGAATTTTAAATTCTTTCTGGGTGACTGGAGAAAGGGAAAGGCCACAGTACATTTCCTCTAAACTCGGAGTAGCAAGGTCTTAATGCTTTCTCTCAACCTGTGAGAACCCTCCATGACTAAAAGTTAAAATTCCCATTGTACTGTGGAGTTAGCAGTAAGTTTCAGAGCTTAAATTCTTCAGGATTCTGCTGACTAATGACCACAGAAGACTTAGAAAGAAGTATTTAAACTACAATAATTTTTATCACTTCTGTAGTAAGAAGATTGATTGAAAAAGTACACGAGTGCCTGCCTACCTATGTTCAAGATACGATGCTAATTACTATGTGAAATGCAAACGAAGGTTCAGTTTCTGCTCTCGGTGAAATACTAAAGTCACACAAATACTATGGCATAAAAGCCTATACATACAATTAGTGGTATTACACAAAAATTGCAATTTAAAATAATAAACTTTCAGAATTTCTTGGGAATAAAGAAAGAAACAGAAAACAAACCGTAATCACAAGTAATCCAAAAAAGAAACTATAGTTTTATATACTACTGCAAAGAAAGTGTTGGAAAAAGCAAGACTCTTTCTACTTTACAGCACAACTATTACCTTTACTTGAGACTGATTTCTTCACTGAGGCTACATGATCTTCAGAGCTTGCAAGACGCCTCAAAACATCCGCCAAAGCAGCCTTTAGCACAGTGATTTCATCTTCTTGTTGTTGAACTCGTAACTCAAGTGCTGAGAGGCGATCTTGAACATCGGAAGTACTTGCAGCAGATATACTATCATCTATAAAAGAAAATATGTAATTTTTTAAAGTAAACTGCTTAAGAATCTAATGACAAATAAGAACCATACCAGGTGTTTTAAAAGATGAGAAAAACTGGGGGTAGAAAACCCTCATTGTTATTATAGATTAACTTCTACAAAACTTTTTATAGTTATTTGAACTTAATATATCTGAAAAAATTAAAATTATTAAAAATTTCCCCAAGGTCAAATTTTTCCAGTTTATTCTATTACCTTAAACTGTGTTTTTTTTCACCAAAATGTTCCTTAAATATATCACTTTATAGGGTTTTGGAAACTTGCAAGACAGCAAAGTATTCAAAGCATCCTTTTTAATTACCACATCATTATCATACTTCTCTATGAAAATAAACAGTACAAATCACTTCAGCTTTGCTTTATCAGATCACTCTCCTTCAGCATCAATGACCAGAATGCACTCTTTAGTACTAACAGTCCCCAACCCCACAAAACACTGCTGTGTAATCAGCAAAAGACTCTGTTATTCTTTCTTTTCCCCAATGCCTCAACCTTTGAAGAAAGGTATGGTCTCCATAAAGCACATAGCTAATAACATCTGCCTTAAGTATGTAACAATAAAAAAAAAGACTATTTAAATAAAGTGTACCTGTAATATAGCAATTACAACCTACTTCCAAAGCTATGCAACTTTAGAGTGAGTACACTACTGGGTCAATCGGAATCCACGTGTACAGAAAGAAGAATTGCTACTGACTACTTCACTATAAGCAGAAAAATTCTGGAGGGAATTTAGATCTTATATAAGAATGATTTGGACCAGAGTAATATAAACTGGGTGAGTCATTCATGCAAAAAAAGAGTGTGCTATTTTCCTTATACTGAGATAATATATGTATCTTCTTAAAAAGATCATTTAACTCAAAATTTGAGTTAAAATAAACACTCGGCATTCAAAAAGCAGAGCTATCAGCATTATTATAGAGCAGTAAACAATATTCATATTTAAGATCACCTATGCCTAGAGACCTCTCAGGCACATATATGTATTCTGTTCTGTCTTTAGAGGTGTTTTATTATTTTTTTATTATTTTTTAGAGGTGTTTCAAAGACAATCTTTGAAGAGTACAAGTATGGAGGGAAGTTGGGTTTAATCTTCAATTTAGACTTTAAAATTTGGTTCCACATATTTATATAATCTCAGGAAAATTATTTTATCTCTTTGAACCTCAATTCCTTCATCTTTAAATAGGATTATTATGAAGAAGGTACCTAGTACATGTTTCACATGCAATAAATGTTTAACATACAATGGCAAAGTATAGGAGGTATAATTTGAGAGCTTTGGCCACATTTGTTTTATAAAAGGCAGATTTGTCAAACTCTGAGGTGCTCAAGAAAAGAACTGGTAAGAGTAATTCAGTCTCCCACTTTGGAAATTTTTATATGGTCTAGCTGAAGTCTAGCTGATCCATACTCTGTGTGTGTTACATTATGGTCAATATTTTTTTGGTCTGCCCAGAATGCTTTCCCATTTTCCCTCTTCTGGTAGGAAGAGCAATAGCCCTTCCCTTTGTGGAACTAGAACATATTCTGAGGTTCTATTAGGGGTGTCAATCTATGAAGCTTCATTCTCCCCTCTACCATCCTGTGTTATTAATAGGTTAGACCATAAGAAATGGCCTTTTTAGTTGGTAAAAATATGATTGACTAACAGTAATTTCATAAGGTTCAACCTAATACTAAAGGGATGGTTGTGAGATATGGTCTAGGCCAAATGGAATTCTCCCAAATTTCCCCATAAGAAAGGGAGGTGTACAACCTTTGGTACCACACAAGAAGAAGAAAAGTTGTCTTGGGCCACACATTAAATAAATACACTGTAACATGTAATCACAAGAAAATCTAATAATGTTTTAGTAAATTTACAATTTTGTGTTGGGCTGCATTCACAGCCTTCCTGGGCTGCATGAGACCCAAGGGCCGCAGGTTGGGCGCCCCTGGTGACCTATCCTTCTTGGTTTGCCAAACCTAGAGCTTTAAGACATAAGAAGTCTTGACTACCCTAAGCTCCAGTTCTAGTCTCTAAAGCCCTGGAGCATCAATTCTGAGGGTTGCTCTAATTCTCCTCTTACTTAATTATAGAACCTAATACATTCCCTTTTCAAGCCATCACTTGTAAGCCAAAGGCCATTAATCAGTAAATTATATGAACATGCTTTTCTAAATTATTCTCAATTTACAAAGGATGAACTATATATTTAAATTAAAATCACAGATAAAATAGTTATGTGATTCTAATACACAAATAACCTTCTTAAATCATTTTGGGAAGGCAGCAGAGCCTGCTGGAAAGATTATTAGCCTATAATGCCAATGTTATAACCATGAGCTTTAATACTGACATGATAATTAGCTTTCACTTTTGGCAAGTCACTTAACTTTTAAAAAAATGACTGAGATTTTTACTTTGTGAAACTTACATGAAAGGTGTTTACATGAAAGGTGTTTCAGCCTGTAAAAATCCTACCATTACCTGCTAGATACTGTGATAAGATACAAGGACAATTTTTCAAACGGCACAGTAAACACAAAGTTAACTATTAACAATACCTTGCAGTTATACTGTACCTTTCATATTTATTACTTCATCCCCCTTCTAATACTACCTGTATTTTATATTTGAGGGAACAGTCTGAGTTAAATAAATTGCCCAAGGTCACCAAACCAGTTGCTATCTGAGACTCAAAAACAAAACACAACTTGACTCACATTTAAGTACTCTTTATTTCACGATGCATTCTAACAATAATCATAGGAGGACTAAAATAAACGGTTTTTGTTTTTTTTTCCACAAAGCCATTGAAGGGGTTTAAACTATCAAGTGATCTAATCAGGTTTTTGTTTTAAAAGGTCATTATGGCGGCTGCGTGAGAATGGACTGAAATAGAGTAAGAGTAAATGCTAGAAGACCAGGCAGGATGCTATTGCAGTAACCTATGTGAAGGGTGATGGTGGCCTAGACTAAGGTTAAAGTGTCCATGTGCCTCAATTTGTTCAGGAAAAATGTGTCTGCTCTTTCAGTATAAATATTATCATAATGCTCCTTCTTTCATTCTCAAGTTTCCCAGTTTGGACAATCAATTACACAATCAATTACAGGGTCACAGTGGAGATGCAAAGGCGTATGGCAGTTGATTTCTACAGTTCCTTATAGCTCTAAAATCCTAGAACACCTTCCTTCTAAAATCTTGGCTTTTCACCTTTTCAGGAGCCAGAATCTCTTGGGGAAGCCAATAAAAACTGTGGCAGAAATTGTGCATGAGCTCTGGAGTTACACTGCTTGAGTAAATCTGTTACTTTACAGTGCTGTGACTGGTTTCCTCATGTGTAATTTCTTCATGCTAATTAGTACTTATCTCAAGCTTGGGATTATTTGATGAAATAATGCACAGCACTGTCATATACTGAAGGTTCAATAAGTTATTATCCTATATAATGTGTTATTTACTGTAATTTTTATTGACACAAAATTGAAAATTTAACTTAAAGTTTATGAATAGAGTTAATAAGCTATATGTTCACACCAAAAATACCATGCAACAATCAAAAAACAATGTGGTTGGTATATATGCTAAAAATGTGAAAGATCCACAAGACAATTTAAGTGGAATAAGCAAGCTGCAAAACAATAGGTACTGAATAATTTATTAAAATACATACCCCCAAAAAAACATACTCCTAAAATATAAGCAAAAACTTCCTATGTATATAACATAAACACAGAAAAAACTCTAGAAACACGCACATCAAACTGGTGATTGGGTTATTTCTGACTAGAAGAGCAAGATTTGAAGGACAGGGGTCAAAGGAAAATTTTGCTTTTTAGTGTAAGTATTTCTACATCATTTGAACAGCAAACAAAAATGTACCATATGCTACTTAAACATACATTTAAGGTAAAATGAATTGTTTCTAAGCCTCATTTTTCAAAAGTAAGTTTCCTTTAGGCAGAGATTTTCAATTTTATTGGGCAGGAGTGTCCAACCTTTGGTGTCTCTGGGCCACACTAAATACAGAACACTAACAAAAACTGATGAGCAAAAAAAAAAAAAAAAAAAGAGTTTGAGTAAATTTACAATTTTGTGTTGGGCTGCATTCCATTCATAGCCATCCTGGGTGGGCTGCATGAGGCCCATGGCCGCCGGTTGGACACCCCTCTAGGAATGAATATGTTCAAGTGTAAGACAATTAACTTTGTACTTCTCGATTACTAAAGCTAAAAGAGAGACTATCCTAAAGGCCAAAAATCTCTCCTGCAACTTACAGATATAAACTAAGACTAGGAAATTAGCTGAGTTATTTATGCTCACACAGCAAATTGGAATTAGAGTTCCCTCCTCAAGACAGAAGAATTCATTCCTCTTGCCCTTTCCAGTTTGAAAACCTTGTTTTGTTTTGTTTTTTGTCTTCCAGTCTCTAATGTATTGCACTCTCATTCACAATAAAGTTTTTAGGAATATGTATGTCCAGTAAAGAGAATATCTATTTCGGGGGGGGGGGGGGCGTTATACTTCTTTTTCTTAATCCAACTATATTAGTTCCTTTTCCTCATACTATGGTAGTCTCTTACTTCTTTGCTCCCTCTAAAAATAGTAGTTTCTAGCCTTGGAGGTTAAAATATAAAATGCAAGTAAATTCTCAAGGGTTCTTAAATTCATGGGGGTTATGGGAGAAGGAGGTCCATAAACCTTTATCCATCAGTCTATTATATTTATTAGCATAAACATCTTTTATTAGAGGTGCAAGCAAATTTGTATGTAACTAATAAACTTTAACATTCAGTATAATAGTTTTTAAGTATATCTGATTGTTATGCTATTATAGTTGTCCCCTTTTTTCTCCTCTTTATTCCCCTCTCCCCTGTACTCCCACACTCCCACCAGCATTCCCTGCCCCACCCCCCACCACTTCATGTCCATGGATGGTACATATTAAGTTCTTTGGCTTCTCCATTTCCCTTACTATTCTTAACCTCCCCTGTCTATTGTGTATCTACCATTTATGTTTCTTATTCCCTGTACCTTTCCACCCCCCACCTCCTCCCCGCTGATAACCCTCCATGTGATTTCCATTTCTGTGATTATGTTCCTGTTCTACTTGTTGGTTTAGTTGTTGATAGTTGTGAGTTTGTCGTCATTTTACTGTTCATATTTTTGATCACATTCTTTTTCTTAGATAAATCCCTTTAACATTTCATATAATAAGGGCACAGTGATGATGAACTCCTTTAACTTGACCTTATCTGGGAAGCACTTTATCTGCCTTTCCATTCTAAATGATAACTTTGCTAGATGGAGTAATCTTGGATGTAGGTCCTTGCATTTCATGACTTTGAATATTTCTTTCCAGCATCTTCTTGCCTGCAAGGTTTCTTTTGAGAAATCAGCTGATAGTCTTATGGAAACTCCTTTGTAGGTAACTGTCTCCTTTTCTCTGGCTGCTTTTAGGATTCTCTCCTTATCTTTAATCTTGGGTAATATAATTATGATGTGCCTTGGTGTGTGCTTCCTTGGGTCCAACCCTTTGGGACTCTCTGAGCTTCCTGGACTTCCTGGAAGTCCATTTCCTTTGCCAGGTTGGGGAAGTTCTCCTTCATTATTTTTTTAAATTAGGTTTCAATTTCTTGCTCTTCCTCTTTTCCTTCTGGCATCCCTACAATTAAGATGTTGGAATGTTTAAAGTAGTCCCAGAGGTTCCTAAGCCTGTCATTTTTTTGAATTGTTTCTTTATTCTGTTCTGGTTGAATGTTTATTTCTTCCTTCTGTTCCAAATCTTTGATGTGTGTTCCGGTTTTCTCCCCTTCAACTGTCTGTTCCCTGTATATTTTTCTTTATTTCACTTTGGATAGCCTTCACTTCTTCCTTTATTTTGCAACCATACTCAACCATTTCTGTGAGCATCCTGATTACCAGTGTTTTGAATTCTGCATCTGACAGGCTGGCTATCTCCTCCTCACTTAGTTGTTTTCCTGGAGTTTTGATCTGTTCTTTCATTGGGTCATATTTCTTTGTCTTGGTGCAACTGTTATGCTGTAAGGGGCAGAGCCCTAGGTATTCACCAGGGCTGCACTGTGGCGCTGTATGTGGGAGAGGGGTCACAATGGAACAATGCCATTTGCTCACTTGCTCGGCTCTCGTCCCACTCTGTTACTTCCCCTAGCTACCCACAAGCAAATTGGGCCCTTCAGGTGCTGATTCCCGAGTGGGTAGGTGGGTTTGTATACGTTTGAAAACTCCATGGGTCTCTTCAGTGAACTCCTGTTTGGCTGGAAGTTTCTCCCACTGCTGCAACCCCCACAGATTTTCACAACCAGAGGTTTTGAGGCTTTCTTTTCCTGCACTGGAACAGTAGGGTGTGCAATCTGTCTCGCTCCCTAGTTGTTCCTCCCAGTTTATCTGCACATGAATGTGGGACCACTTGCTCCACCAGCCACCTTGCCAGCCTGCCTGGCTTCCCATCTCTGCCCCTCCTACCAGTCTGAATGAATGTTTCTTCTTTAACTCCTTGGTTGTCAGACTTCCATACAGTTTGATTTTCTGGCAGTTCTGACTTTTTTGTTTTTAAATTTGTTGTCTTTCTTTTGGTTGTGTGAGGAGGCAAAGTTTATCTACCTATGCCTCCATCTTGGCCAGAAGTCCTTTATATAGTTTTAAAACTACAATGACACCTGTTCATTATGATTTTACTAAAGTGAACCACAGCTAATTTGTCTTCTGTATTGTCAAAAAAATGTGTGAGCTTTGCAGAGATATATTGTATTCTAAATATGCAAAAATTGGCAGTCCAATATAGTAGAATGAGATATTCCTATAACATTCTAACAATTATGAATATTAATGATTTTATGTAAATCATTCTAAAATGGAATACTTTGTCTTCCTAACAAGGGCATGACATTATAATGCAGGCACTTCTAGATGACTGTTTTCACTGAGATTATTAATTACTTTGGGCTGCAAGTACTATGATGAAACAATGCCCTAGAGGCTGCAATATTTCTAATTAAATAATTGAAAGTACTACATTTTCAAATGTTTCATCTTTTGTAATACCTTTCTTGCTTCCTTCTCTGCAGTTAGGAATAACTATTCTGATCTATAGCAACAATCCTTTCTGGATCAACTCCCTGCTTTATGGAATACAGGATAACCAAGTTTTTGAATTGTTTATAAGAAGAGAAAATAACCTCTAAAATTAGGATAGTTTCTATTTAAAGAAGTATATTTTGTATGTATATTATATACACATACATCATATATATATGATTTATATAACCTAATTAAGAGGGGGAAAATGAACACAGCCTCACACCTAATATTTGTGCCATAAAAGTCCCACAGGAAGAGGAGAAAAAGATTCTTGCTGGGGGAGGGGGGGAGTGAAAAAATAATGGCTTAACTTCGAAGCTAAATTAAAATTTACAAATTCATTATAATTAAGTATATATTGAAGTCCCTATCTCCAAATACACACATAAAAATCAAATTAAATAACTAACGGCAAAATTATAAAGCCTTTAGAAATAACAGAATATCTTCATACCCTGCAAGTAGAGAGGAGGTTCCTATAAATAAGATACAGAAGAATTCAGAGTGTATGCTCCCTAAAAGTCACAATACAGAGAAAAAGCAATTCATAAACTGGGAAAAGATAGTGGTAGCACCTATAACTGGTAAAGAATCAATCTCCTGAATAAAGAATTCCTACAAATCAGTAAGAAAGACAAACAATTCTATAGGAAAATTGGCAAAAGCCTTGACTAACACCTCATGGAAAAACAAACATAAATGGCCAATGAACATATGAAATGAGGCTCAAGTACCTTAATCTTGGAAAGAAAAATTAAAACCATTACAAAATGCCATTTATGTTCAGCAAAGTGGTAAAAACAATTAAAATTAAAGCCTGACAGTATCAAGTGTTCCCAAGTAGAGAGAGTAACATGAAGTCACTCTCATATATTACTGGTAGGAGGTAAACTGTTTCAATGACCTCAGGAGAAAAAAAACACTTTGGCATTACCTGGTATAATTGGTAATAACTAAAGATGCACACATCCCATGACCCAGAAATTCCATTCTTAGGTATAAATACCCTATAGCAGGGCAATTCCATTCCTAGGTGTATATACTCTTACCTACAGCAGGTTGTCAAACTTCTGTAAATGATCAAATAGTAAATATTTTAGGCTTTGCAAACCATATAGTCTCTGTAGCAACTACTTAGATGTCTTTGTAACATAAAACAGCTGTAGATAAATATGTAAACGACTGGGTGTGGCTATGTTCCAATAAAACTTTAGTAACAAAACAGGTGGCCTACCAGGCAGTTTCCCCATCTGTGTTCTTGCACACACATATATCAAGGAACATGTTCAAGAATGCTGACAACAGCATAATTCATAATAGAAACAAAGTGGAAACAACCTAGATGTCTACCAACTATAAACTACACAATAAATTGATATAAACATTCAACAGAATATTACAGAGTGATAAAAATAAACTGGCTACATGTAACATCATGTATGAATCTCAGGAATATAATGATGACTGTAAAAAGCAAGTCAGATGAACTTTATATAAAGTTGAAAATATAAAAGTAAGTAACGTTTATAGAATAACACAATAAAGCAAGGGGTTAACACACAAAATTTATGACAGTTACTTCTGATAGTATAGGGCAGGGGATAGTATATGGAGGCATCCATGGATTATAGAACACCTATGTCATAAAAATTAAAACATATATTGTATTATACTTTTTTGGGGGGTGAGGGAAGTTGAGTGATTTTTTCCTCTTTTGAAACAGATTGGGGGATAAGGATGACTAGACTGCATCAATGATATGCTTACCTTATTTTTTTGAGAAATAAAACCATTTTTTGCAAAGTAAATTCCGAAACAGATAAAAATGAAGTTGCACTTCCAAAAATATACTGAGGTTTTGTGTCATAAAAACAACTAAACTAGACAGATTTTATGATGGGTTGAGGGCCAACAGTATGATCCTAAGGTTAGTTGTTGCCTATGAACCTTTGTGTGGCTGGGTGGGGGGAGTCCATTTCAAAAAAGATACAAAATACCATCCAAAAAACAAATATTAAAAAAAATTAAGAACTGCCTCAATCTCCCCTTCCTAAAGCACTTATGTTAGCCACTGGGCAGATCTTATTGTGTAGAATGGTTAATGGCAGAAGATTAGAAGATTAGAGAAGCCAATGTGGGTGAAGAACCATGAGAAAAAAAGTAACAATACCATGCATTGTTTGTAATTAAGAAAAAAAGAAAGAAAGCACTAGCCTAAAGGACAGTTAATAAGCAACTGATTAAATAAATAGTTGTACTATGGTATACTATGTTGTCTTTAAAAAGATGGTATACTCGATATCATAAGTAAGTTTTATAGCGGTAACAACATGCTATGGAAAGAAAAAAATTGCAGGACAACATTTACAGTATATTCCGTGTCTGTGTATAACTATGTATTCATGGGCATATGTCTGTATGTATGCCCATGAATACACAGTATGCTTTTACAGATGTAAAGAGAGGATGCTTTTACAGGTGTAAAGAGAGGATGGAGGCATGTCTCTGGCAAGTAGGATTTCAGAGAAAATTTTGCTTTCTTATACTCTTTCAGATAAATTTAATATGAAATAAAAATCTTTATAAACAAAATTTAAAGTATTGTTGCCCTGGCCAGGTTGCCAAGTTGATTAGAACATTATCCCAATATGTCAAGGTTGTGGGTTTGTTCCCAGGTCAGGGCCCATATAAAGATCAACCAATGAATCTATAAATAAGTGGAACAATATATCAGTGTTTCTTTCTTTCTCTCCCTTTGTCTCTTTAAAGTCAATTTAAAATATTTAAATTGTTTTCTCAGTAAAAAAAAAATAAGCAGAGCTAACTTAGTCTGTGCTGTGAAACTATTTAGTAATGTACCCAAATTTACAAGTTTGGTTATATTGTAGATTTTTATGCATAGTGAATGAAAACATTTCTGTAAAAATATAAATATAAGAATCCTGATGTTAAATAGGCATATTCTCAGGCTAATAAGAGACAGAAAAATCAATATAATGCATCCAAAGGAAAACTCAGCCTTCAAATACTATTTCTTCAAAACAAAAACAAAAATACAACTGACAATACATCACATTAGTAAATTAAAATTAATTAAGTTGCTAAAAGCATTTAGCAATGTAGCCCTAGCTGGTGTGGCTCAGTGGATTGAGCACTGGCCTGCAAACTGAAAGGCCACACCGGTTCAATCCCCAGTCAGTGTACATGCCTGGGCTGCAGGACAGGTCCCAGGTCGGGGTCTGTGAGAGGCAAGTGATTGATGTTTCTCTCCCTCTCTTTCTACCTCCCTTCCCCTCTCTCTAAAAATAAATAAATAAAATCATTTTTAAAAATTTTTAAAAAAGCTTTTAGCAACTTAAATGATTTGTTTTGTTCTAAAATGGAATTTGTCTTCAAATATTGTCAAAAAAGGACAGAAATATTTAAGTACTATACCAAGAAGTTATGCACTATGTATTCTAAAACAACTAAAATTTATTTTTGGAAATAAACCATAAGAAAGTATATTCATAAAAGCAGCATTTCACATTTATGCAGGAATTAATGTTTCCTAATCACATTTTTCTCTCAAAGAAGTTTAAATTATATAAGGCATCTCAATTGTTAAAGCTTGGACATTTTATTTCTTTAGTAAATGACAATATTAATTACCTCCATGAGCAACATGATTATATGAAAGAAAAAGACTACCTAATTTCTGGTTTCAATGAAGTAACACAAATAGTGTTGCTAATTTGTTTTTCTATTTTTAAAAACTTAGTTTGTATTTTCCTTGTAAGATATTCTTACTAAAAATTTACCTTCTAGCATAAATTTAAAGAGAATTTGTGTTAAGTTTAAAAAAAAACATTTTGCTATAGTACTTTGAGCACAACCACTGTTCCCAGGGAAGGACTTTACTTCCTTCTATCACCAGAATTCACTCATAATTAAAATGGTCTTTTTTCAAAGTCTTAATTTAACATGGAATTAAAAACACACATTCAGATACCTGACTGCTTTTGATGAAGTTTTTGGTTATACTTCATAGAAGTAAACATCCTGCTTAATTACACAATTTCCATTTTGCTATTGAGGCACTTTTTTATTATATTCCAATAAAATCTGTTTTAATTTTTTTCCCCTCAAGAATATAATGAGCATCTTTCTGGGGGAGAGATGGAAAGAACACTTTGAGCAAAGCCCACTCTGCCCTCATAACACAAATATATTTGTTTATAAAGTGGTTATCGTCTTAAATACTTTACTTATGACATTATTGACACACACTGCTAAAGGGAAGAGGAATAAAAACAAGTAAAGCACGGAGATTTATTCCAAACTCCTTAGACTTCTTTTGTCACAAGCAGTAAAGTTTATGAGACAGGTCTGAATTCCAGGAAAGGGGAGAGAGGTTACCAATGCAGACGTTTGTAAATGCAGAAGAACTACACACTGAAGTAAGACCAGGCAAGCTGTCTTCCCTTCTCGCCACCTACATTACAAGCAATATAAGCCAGTTCTGTCTACATTTCCTGCTGCCTTCCCAGATAGTTCCAGAGCAAATCCCAGCTTTCTAAGTCTCATGACATACTTTACATTCTGAGGAAATCCTCCAGTCCAGATGGCCTAACACAAAGCGCTTCTAGTTGGCACAAATAAAAACGTCTTAAGATAGCTCTTTGCCTGGACTTCTGCTCTCTGAACTGAAGGAAGGTTTTCTACTTGTTTATAAAGAGAGACAAAGAAACTGAAGGAGAGATCAGACAGAGCACGCAGGCAAAAGTGGGTAGGATTCTGACAAAAAATCTTGCGCTGCTTCAGGGAGTCGCTAAACTCCAGGCTTAGACAGAAACACATGAATTAATGTACCACATGAAGATTCACTACATTAATTTGTTTGTCCTGGGGCACTACTTTTCTGATGATCTTTTACTTGGTTGAGATTAATGTACAATTTCTTAAAATATTCTGAAAACAAAACACAAAACAAACTAAACAGTTTCTATAAATACACAGTTAAAGCCCCCAAAGTGAGTATTTTCTCTACTAGGAAATAAAATAAACAATGTGTGTGCAAAGTGGCAAGTCACATTTCCTTTTTCCTTTGACTTTTGTTTAAAATAAAATGAAACCCATATGAACTGTAAAGAAACAGAAAGAATGATCACTTTTCATTGATTTTTAAAACCTAAGTGCTAAGACTAACATGGCTGATTTTTCACCACCATTTCACTAAAGATAATGAATGTAATTAACAATGAGAACAGTCATTTTCCTTATTTCACTAACTTTCCAAATTATTTTAAAATAATACAACAATAGTAACATATAATAATAAACAATTTACATCTGGTCAGATATTCCCATTTTAAACCACCCATACTTACAATAGTGTGAATGTATAAAGTAGTTCGAATTATAAATATCTTTATTCTGTCTTACAAAACCATGTAAAAACCAGGTGAAAGTTAATGAATGCAACATGTATTTATTCTTTTGATAACTACTTCTAAAGCTACACCTAAGGCTAATCAAAGAACAAATTCAATGAAGTAAGTTATCTCTTGAATTTGCTGCTTTTAAGCTTTGTAACTGAAGAAAGCACATTTAAACCAACCTGAAGTAAAACAGAAACAACACGACTGCTATAAATATACACCCCCCCCAAAATACTATGAAATGGATGAAACATAAACCAAAACTGAACATTAAAAGTTGTGCTACAAAGATTGAGATAAGGATAAACTAACAGCAAAGCTAATAAAAGGGAATGAAGTAAAATGATCCAGATTAATATTAACAAAAAGCCTTATGGACAAAAGTGTGTTTCCTCAAGTGAGACTTGAGAAAATACTTCTCTTTCAATGAATAACTGGTACAGATTTATCAAAGGCTAGGAGCCATTTGAAAGATCAAGAGAAGTGGGCTGGGGAGTGTGCAATAAGGACTTTGAAATAAGGACATTCAAATGACACCACATATAAAATATGGCAAAATAAAAGCAGCCATAATGGGAAATATAATGATACAAAAGAAATGTGGTGGTATATCACATTTCTATATGGTATAGCAGCCACGGACTAGGAAGGATTTCAAATTCTAGGTACATATACAAGAGACATGAAAACATATGTCCATGCAAAAACTTGTACTTGAATGTTCATAGTAGCATTATTCATAAGAGCCAAAGAGTGGAATTTGGTCCTTACTCTCAAGGAGCTTTCAAAGATGCAAAAATCCTCAAAAAAAAAAAAAAGTATTAGCAAGCCAAATGCAGTAATACAGTAAAAAGACAACAAACCACAACCAAGTTGAATTTATAATAAATAAAATTTATCGCATTAACAAATAAAATTATGTTTATTTCCACCAAAAAAGGCATTTTATAAAACTAAATATTCATTCACAACAACAACGTGGTATCATAAAAAGGGAGCATTTTTAATCTGATAAAAAGACATCATAGTAGATTATATTCTCTGCATCTCTCTGTCTAGCTAGACACACATCTAAAAATATGTACACATAAGTATGCATGTATGTGTGTATGCCATCCCAAGTGCTCTTCTTACAATGTGTCTGACAGACACTCCTTTCACCAAAAAACCAGGGTCTATGTTCCCTTCTCTTTTATCTGGATGGGGGCTTCTGACTGTTCCAATCAGGGTACAGCAAAAGTGATACATGTATGACTTCTTAGGCAAGGTTGTAAAAGGATACAGCTTCTATCTGGTCTTCTCTCTCTTTGGGAATGCTTGCTTTAGCAGAAACCAGCACCATGCTGTGAAGAAGCTCACACTAGCCTACAAGTAGAGACCATATGGAAGGGCTCACAGGAGTGGAAATGAGGCTCCCTGCCAAGAGCCAGCATCGGCAACCAGACCTTTGAGTAAATGAGCCTTCAGCCAAGCCCTCAGACAACACAGCAGACAAGCCTTTCATGATGTGTCTTATCTAAATTCCTAATCCACAGAATCATGATCAGAACAAATGGATGCTTTATACCACTAAATTCTTAATTGGTTATGCAGCCATAGTAAACAGAACAGGCATATACCAAAATACAAAAAAATTATAAAATCATATTTAATGTTGAAATACTGAAAGCCTTCCTTTTGAGATAGAGGAAAAAATAAAACCCTCACCACTTCTATTTTGTGCTGCAGTCGTACTCAGCTCAATAAGACAAGAGAAATAAAGATTAGAAAAGAAATGTAACTATCATTTCACAGATGAAAAATATGTAAGTGGCTTATTACAGTTATCAGAATTAATACCAAGTTTAGCAAGGTGGATAAACATAGATCAATACACAAAATCTACTATATTACTCTATTCATAATAGTACTAACAAATAATAAATACTGAAGAGTAAAAATAATAAACAATGTTCAAGGCCTCTGCACATAAAATTAGTAAATTTTGTCAAGAGACATGAAAGGCCTAAATAATTATATAAATATACTATGTGGATCGAAGACTCAATAAAAGTATGCCACTTTAACCTGAACTGATCTGGAAATTTAACATAATACAAAAAAAAATTCCAACAGTTGGTGTGTACACATGTGGAATTTGATAAGCTTATTTGAAGTTTATATGGAAAAGCAAACAGTCAAGAATAACTGAAACCCTCTTGAAGAAAAGGAAAAAGGAGCA
Source organism: Trachops cirrhosus (assembly GCA_028533065.1). Lineage (NCBI taxonomy): Eukaryota > Metazoa > Chordata > Mammalia > Chiroptera > Phyllostomidae > Trachops > Trachops cirrhosus. Next base: position 124,449,637 of record CM052543.1, read on the forward strand.
CATGCTCTATTAGATATCAAGATTTACGAAATTTTAGTAATTAAGACAAAGATAAACAAATGGACTCACATAACAGAACAGAGAACCCTAAAATAAACAGTCATATAAAGACCAAAGGTGGCACTTTAGAGATCTGGGGGAACAAGAGTCACACCAATATATAATGATGGGTCCAATGGATCTCCATATGGAGAGGAGGAGAGGGAGGGAGGGAGGGAAGGAAAGAAGGAGGGAGGAAGGGAAGGAAGGAAGAGAAACTTGACCCTTAACTCACAGAACATACAAAAAATCAATTCCAGATGGATTGTAGATCTAAATGTGGAAGACAAAAAATAAAGTTTTTAAAGATAGTTAAGACAAAGAAATCACTATTGTAAAAGGAAAAGACTGACAGCAGGATCATTCTTCAAACTGAGAATGCGTATTCATACAAAAATACCATTAAGAGTAGGAAAGCCATGCCCTAGCTGGTGTGGCTCAGTAGACTGAGCACTGGTCTGTGAACCCAAGGGTTGCTGTTTCGATTTCTAGGCAGGGCGCATGCCTGAGTTCCAAGCCAGGTCCTCAGTGGGGGGTGCTCCAGAGGCAACCACACATTGATGTTTCTCTTCCTCTCCTTCTCTCTCTCTTCCCCTCTCTAAAAATAAATCTTAAAAAAAAAAAAGAGTAGGAAAGCCAGAATAGGGGAAAGTAGTTGGAACACACAGCTGACAAAGGGCTCACATTCTAAATATACAAATACCACAAATCAATTAGAATGACAGTCTGACAGAAAAATGTGAAATACATCTGAATAAACACTTTACAAAAGAGGACATCCACTTGGACCAAAGGTGCTGAACCTTATTTTGTATTCAAGATAATTCAACTTGCCCTAAGTGGTGTGTGTGGTTCAGTTGGTTGGGCATCATCCCATAAAGCTAAAGGTGCCCAGAGTCCCAATCAGAGCACATGCTTGGGTTGCCAGTTTGGTCCCCCATTGGGGGCATACAAGAGGCAATCAGTGTTTCTCATATTGTCATTTCTCTCCCTCTTTTTCTCCCTCCCTCCCCTTCTCTAAAAATAAGGGAGGAAGAGAGGGAGGGAAGAGAAAGGAAAGAACGAAGGAGGGAAAGGAAGGAAGGAAGTGCAATTTGATCATGGACACAGACAACAGTGTGGTGACTGCAGGGACAGGGGTGGGTGGGGGTGGAAAAGAGGGTATGGGAGGAATAACTGGTAATATAAAAAACAATGTAAAAAATAAAATACAATTTGAAACCACAATAAAAAAAATCACTGAACACCACACAGCTTAAATTGAGAAGACTAACAATATCTAGTGTTGGTCAAGATGTGGAACAGGAACTCCTGAAACTGTTGGTGGGACTACCTACTGGTACAGACACTGTGTAAAAGTATTTGGCATTATCTATTAGAGTAGAATAAACACTTTGCCTATAACCCGGTAATTCCAGTCTGATGATTATACCCAAGAGAAATGTGTGCACATGTGTACTAAGAGATATGTACAGGAATCAGAGCATTATCCATAATAGTCAAATACTGGAAAACCACCAAATATAAACAAATAAATTGTGGCATATTCTTATAACCAAATACTCAGCAATGACACTGTATGAACTACAGACACGAACAACATGGATGTATCTCACTAACATAACAGTGAGCAAAAGAAACAAGATATAAAATAATATGTGCTTTATGATCCTACTTATATAAATTATAAAAACATATAAACTATACTACATTACCAGAAATGAAGATAGTAGTTATTCTGGAGGTATGAGAAAGGGTAGTAATTGGGAGAAGCATGGGGGGGGGGGTGTCTTCTGGGGTGTTGGCTATGCTGTCTTGACCTAAATTATAATTACGTGTATTATATGGCAATTTAAAGGTTTTTGAATGTTGAGCTTATGCCCCCAATATCTGGAAAAAGTCCAGCCATTGTTAATATAATGAGAATGGTTTGCACAACATCGATGTAACCTGGCAGCCAAGGAGAGTGTATGGGAACACACATGTGTGAACAATGACAACTTCACTGTACTAGTCAGTGGGAATGGTAGACGCCACTGGGTGAACATGTGTACTGCATGGCCGTTGCATTCAAAATGACTGAGTGAGTAGAACAACGGATCTGCATCCAATTTTGTGTTAAGCTTGAACATTCCTCCGTGGAAACTATTCCAATGATTCAGAAGGCTTTTGAGGATGATACAATGAATGCAGCACAAGTAAAAGTGTGGCATAAATGCTTCAAAGATGATCGAGAATCTGTTGAAACTAATCTACATTCTGGAAGGCCGGCAACAAGCAGGAATATTGTGCTGCAGTTGCTAGTGACTTGATTCAAACCACTACCAATGAACCAGATTTCCTCAAGGTCATAACCGAAGATGAATTGCAGGTCTACGGCTATGATCTGGAAACGAAGTCCAGTCGTCACAATGAAGTTGTGGGGTTCTCCATGCTGAAGGAAGGCGTGGCAAAGGCACAGCAAGATCAAGACCATGTTAAGTGTGTTTCTGATTGGGAGGGTGTTGTCCATCACGAGAACACTCCTCCAGGGCAAACAATTAATAAGGAGTGCTACCTCCATGTTCTTTGTTGGCTGAGAGATGCAATAGAACAAAAACAGCTGCAGCTATGGGCAACTGGTGACTGGCAGCTTCATCACACCAACACGCCTGCTCATGCTTCGCATTTCATGCAGAGTTTTTTGGCAAAACATCAAGTCACACAGGTGACTCAGCCCCCCTACAGCCCAGATTGGGGCCCTGCAACTCCTGGCTTTTCCCAAAACTAAAATAACCTTTGAAAGGGAAGAGATTTCAGACCGTCAATGAGATTCAGGAAAATATGATGGGACAGCTAATGGTGATTCCAACAAAAGATTTCTTCAGAGTATTTTGAACAGTGGAAGAGATGCTGGGAGAACTGTGTGAGGTGCCAAGGAACCTACTTTGAAGGGGGCTGAGGTGTCACTGTCCTATGTACCATATGTCTTTTATCTTGTATCTTTTTCAATAAATGTCTCTATTTTTCATATTACATGGCTGGATACTTTCTGGACTGACCTCTTATGTACCTTCTTATACATGTACTACTGTGCTAATATGTTATAAACATTATAAAACATGTGAAAATAGACATTTAAAAGGTATGGAATAAAGATAAAATATATGAGATCTTAGAATTGTATGGCTATTATCTATGCTATTATCTATTATCACACCCATAAATTAATCCCAGGATCAATCTAACTTTCCAAGAATTTGCCAAAAGTGAGATGATCAGAGCCCAGATCAAATTTCCCACGTCTTCCCCAGAGTAAACCTACATATTGAAAAGTCAGATTAAATTCTGACCATTTTCTCTAATGAAGCATTCTGCTGTAATATTTGTTGATAGATCTTATACTTGGCCTAAAGTTCTAAAGATAGTCTCAGCAATCGCACAATGTAGTTCAAATTGCCTAACTGCTTTTAAGACAATGAATATATATACACAAACACTACTAAACATTGTCCAGAAGCATACTTTAAGAATCCCCAGACAGCACCTTTTTCGTGGGCAGAAAGTTCTGTATAGGTCAATCTATATTATGTAAATAACTTAATTCAAACACAGCCAACTGTGAAAGGATAAATGTTAGGTTTCAAGTATCTAAAGTTACTATATGAAAATAGTAACCATCTGTTTCCACAAAGGGCCAAACAAGATGAAATATAAAACTACTTAATATATAACAAGAAGAATATAAGTTAAATAAGAATTTTTTTACAGTAAAGGCTAGTGCTAGACAGAATGAACTATTACAATCAAGAACAGCTTTCTCCAAAAATCTTTTAATAAAACAAGAGATTCAACTGTCTTAATGGGTTAAGTATCACCTTGCATCACTATAGGAAGACTCATAATCTTCTACAAGACTCTGTATCCCTAAGATTATAGAATTCAATTTGTTAGAATATCCCTCTCTAATCAGTTAATTATGATCAAAGTAGGTGACCAAAATGAAATTATAGTTATTTGAGTGTGTATTAACAAATGATAATGAACTAGTTACTGCTTCTTAGAGTTCACAGGAGTTCTACAACTAATGGGAATAAAATTCATTAGAAATTTAATATACATATCTATTTCTAATACTTGAACCGAAACTTTCTAATATGCTTAAACTTTCTGGTAAACTTTAAATAGGCAATTTACTCAGCTCAACTCTGATAAGTGCCAGAGTACCAGTAAAAATAAAAATTTACTTAAGTGACAAAAATGTTCCAAAGTTGAAAATGTAACTTTTTTCTAACTTCCTTATTTGCTCCTAATGCAATTTCAAAGTCAAAGTCAACGAGGACTGAATCAGTTTCAACTGTTATGGTTGTGTGAGTCAGAGGGATGGGATAAACTTTGCATATAACCACTTTCAGACAATAAGCAATAATATTTCACTGGGTTCAACAGCATTTCTCAACTGAAAAACAATTTAATTGTCCAATAGTGGCACAGTTAAAAATAGTGGTCCAGCCATTCAATGAACTATCAAGCACTCATTACTTAACAGGCTATAATACAATAAAAAACTTCATACATTTTAAAAAAATATTTTAAAATTGTATATACACAAGCAATAGCTATAAAAATACATAAAGTGGAAAAAGAACAGGAAATATGTAAATGAAAGTTCTGCTTATGCTGGGATTTTGAATGATTATTTTTATAATTAAAAAAATGACTTCTTTTCTTCCAAATATCTTAGTGAGACTATCAGGAGTAAGAGTTGTAAAAAACTAAACCAAAGTTTGGCTGAATATGTAATAAATAAGGCAAGCTGAAAAGTTCTTAACAGGTAATTTCTAAGAGAAGATATAGTAATAGAAATTCTTTACATTTTCTGACTATCCTCCAAAGGAAAAGAATCAGAAAGGAAAAGTAACTTAAATCTATATCTGAGTAACTGCAACTTACTTCTAAATTCAGCAGAAAATAACAGATTAATGATGGACAGACATGTGATAACCCAAGCATGGCAAACTGTTTTTGTTAAATTTTTAAAGTTTTTATTTATTTACTTTTAAAGAGAGGGGAAAGGAAGAAGAAAGAGAAGGAGAGAAACATTGATGTGTGAGAGATACATCAATTGGATGCCTCTTGCATATCCAATTGGGAGCCTGGCCCACAACCCAGTAATATATGTCCTGATGGGGAATCGAACCAGCAACACTTCAATTTGCAGGTTGGCACTAAATCCACTGAGCCACACCAGCCAGGACTAGCAAAAAGTTAATTATAGAATCTAAGTGGTAGATATATAGATGTTCACTGTAAATCTTTGATCTTTTCTGTATATTAAATATTTTTCACAATAAGAAAAAATTGTATCTGAGGTAGACATACTTCTAGGAGAAAATACAAATAAATTGCAGAGTAGAAGATTTTATAGGAAAATATAAATATTAAGGTAGCAGAATTTTACAAAAATCAGCTTGGATTTATATGATCCCAATACCACTCTGTTAATAAATAAGTTTTATATATACTATGCAGAGGTATAGATTCTTAGATCCTACAGTATGCCTAGTTTCCAAAACTGACCCTCCCCCCCGCCAAAAATAAATAAACAACACCTTCCAGTATTCATGCCCTTGTGCAGTCCTCTCCTTTGAATCTGGGCTGGCCCTGTGGTTTGCATTTGACTAACAGAAGTTGCATAACTTTCAGGACTAGGTATTAATAAGTCTTGCAGATTGCAAGACTCTGGTTTCTTTCTCCAGGAGTACTGAGCTGACACTTAAGAAGTCTAACTACTCTGAACAGTGTAGTTAGACCATGCTAGAGAAGCCACATATACATGCTTCATTTGACAGTTCCAGCTAAGCCTCGCCTGCCAGCCATCCAGATACATAACAGACTTGTAAATGAAACTGTCTTAACTTTGTAGTCGCGTATCACCAAGTGACCTTAACAGTGAAGAAATTCCTAGTTAAGTTCTGCCCAAATTCATGACCCACAATAATGTGAGATACAACATGAATGTTGTTTTAAGCTACCAGGTTCTCAGTGATTTTTTTTAAAACCAAAATAAACAAGGCCCCTTAAACAATAAATATTTAGTTCAAATCCTTTGCTTTTATGAACTGATCCATTCTCAATGAACTGAAAAATAAAAAAAGAACCCTGTAAATTCTAAGCTAAGTAGGTGAGAATAAAAAGATAAAGGAAAAGCCTAAGTAGTTAGGAGTATCTCTGCCTACCCTAATATACAAACTTCACTATATATCAAAAACTCAGCAAAGCAATAAATAACAGAACATTTCTTTAAAAATTTCCATTTGGGGTGATATTTATAGAAGAGTAAAGGTGTTAGAAATAATTTTTGCTTTAAGTTCATACAGAATCCATTATCTGACATTGTCAGTGGTCTCTGACTCCCACCAGAGTTGTTGCCTTAATAGAGAGTTAATAGAGAATTAACTGAATTTAAAATGTTAAAATGTCATCTTCCACTGTTGTTTTCACTGACTTGCTGGGAAAAACTTTAGGGACCACAAACTTGTATGTGTTATCTACCATTTAAATAATACTTGATATAGGCAATAAAATAAAGTTCTATGTCTACACACATAATAGTTGCTTGATCAATGTTGATGAAATAAATATAAAAATCCTACACAGTCAGCTTATCTAATTGTGTGAGAGAATGTTATGAACATTAACTTAAGCTAATGTATCTAAATAATAACTTAGTCATCAATACCCTTAAATTTTATACTAGTTTTAAGAAGATACAAAAGTATCTTCTAATTAGTTATAAAATATGAATTAAAACTGTAATTCTTATATGTCCTAGAACTGAAAATTTAGAAGGTATTAAATTATAGTCCATATAATCTTTAATTCTCTTGTATGTATGCTTCTAAAATTTTGTCGTGTTATTGAAACAATGATCAAACTATTCCTTTCTTCCATTAAAGTAGCAAGGCAATATTTATATGCCTGCTGTGAAAAAGAAAAAAGGGGGAGACATTAGACTAATTTAACTAATTTGAAGTACCCACTTGAACCCTGAAGAGTCATTTAAACAGTATATAAAAGTATAAATTGGAAAGAGTCAATCCCTGAAGATTAAAAAACTACCAAAAGTTCTTAGTTTTAATATAGTTCAATTTCCCTTTTTTTCCCCTTTATGACTGGTCCAACAGGAGACTGGATTAATCAGTTGTGTATTTATACAAAGGAATTCCACACAGCAATGAAAATGAACAAACTACAACTCTGTAAATCTTACAAATACAATGCTGAGGGGGAAAAAAAGCCAGATATAAGAAGCTATATTAAATGATTTCAAAAACAGCTAAAATTAATCTATGGTGTTAGATGTCAAGATAGTGGTTAGCCCAAGACAGGGGAGGAAGAGGTATAACTAGGAGTCACAAAAGGGTTTCTGGGGTTCTGGTAATATTTTGTAATCTGTGTGCTTTTCTGTATTTATACTATACTTCAGTTAAAGTTTACATTAAAAGGGGGGAAGCTGTAAGATTTTAAATTTTTACCTCTGAAGCACAGGTATTTCAAAACTTTGTTCTTGATACTTTTACACTAGTATGCTCACTTGTTTGCAGAACCATGGCACAAAATGATATAATTATAGAAGGTGACTTGGAGATCACATAAGCCAAACGAGAATGCACTGACTTTCAATGTTACATAACACAGGGCACAACCAGGACTAGAACACAGGCCTCCAAAGTCCTATTGTGCCTTACTACTATACAGTACTGCCAACTCCTCTTTCTCTAGCAGCTACTTTAAAAATATTTGCAGGTATACTTTCCTATTCCCAAGTTCTAAACAATACAATTATATCAATACAATGCTGCTCTAAAAGAAACACTGGAAAATGTTATGCAGAAGTGCATGAAAGGAATAATAAATCTGCCTTACTATGGTATTGAGTAATGTACACATAAAGTAAATGTATCTGCCAATGTCATGTCCATACAACTGTAAACTGGAAAGAAAAAAGTTCTAATGAGAAATAAGAGAATTTTAGCAGCAACTTGCTGGGAAATGGAAGCTTTCTAAAAATGACTCCAAAACATTCAAACATTTTTAACATTCTGATTTCTTATTATAAAACATATGTAACTAAAAACATTTGTTACAGAGTCTGTTTTTAATATATTTCCCTTACTTCCCTTTAATGTGAACCAGTTAATGAAAAATTTTTAATGGTACTGAAAGATCAATTTGGAAGTCTAATATTTAATTCATTAAAGGGATTTTAAATATATATTAGTTCAAATTTCAACTTACTTTGAAGTAAAACATGCTTTGAAGATATACTTTGTAAGTAAAATATGCAGTAAAAAGTTTTAAGAAATTAAAACCAACAACAAAAACATCTAGTTTTAGTAAATGATCAAAAAAGCCCCAAAGCAGTCAAGTACCATGATAACTACATAAAGTCATTATATATGTTTATTTGGTTAGGCAAAAAGTCTATATGTTTTTTTCCCATAAAATAAAAGATATTTTTCATTTTCACCAATAACTTTATTGACTTGGATATTTTGAGTATGTTGGCTATCTCTCACGTGGTATAACTTTGATTGTTCTCAATGTCTCAATTTGATCACTATCAACTTCAACTGGTCTACCCGACCACGGAGCATCATCCATCAAGAAATCTCCAGCACAAAACTTCGCAAACCACTTCTGATAAGTTCAATCAATCATAACACCTTCTCCATACACTGCACAAATCTTTTTTTGCACTTCAATTATGTTTTTACCTTTCTTGAAATAATAAAGCATAATATGCCAAAAATGTTGTGTATTTTCTTCCATCTTCAATGTTAAAATGGCTACACAAAGTTCACCAATTTTGATTATATTTTTAATGCATGCTGATATAATGGCTGTCACAATACAATCTTAACAAAATTGTTCTGAATGAAGTTAAAGACAACCAAGTACTACTAGAGCCATTTTATGGAAAAAAAAACAAACAAACTCTTCGGCCAACCCAATACATACCATTTTTAAGTGGGTTATCACACGTCTGGCAAGAAAATATTACTGTTTGCTGCCAGCCTAAGTCTATATTATCCATTAAGACAAGGGTAAGTCTTACCCTACTTAGAACACTGGCAATATGCTATGAAGTAACAGGAACAGTTATACAACTTAAATTTCATGTTTCAATGAAAAAGTATATAACCTTTCTGGAAGAATAAAGATTTCAATGTCTGTAATAACATTTTAAAAAATATTTTATTTATTTATTTTTAGATAGAGTGGAAGGGAGGGAGAAAGAAAGGGAGAGAAACATCAATGTGTGGATGCCTCTCATGCACCCCCAACCAGGGACCTGGCCCACAACCCAGGCATGTGCCCTGACTGGGAATTGATACACTAAGCCACACCAGCCAGGGCTGAGTTTGCTTCTGTTGGGTTTGTTTACTGTTTTTTCTTCTTTTTTTTTTTTTGAGATTCCACATATTAAGTGAAATCATGTTATTGTCTGTCTGACTTACTTCATTTGGCATAACATCTATCCCCTAGGTCCATCCATGTATTTGCAAATGGTTAAGATTTCATTCTTTTTTTATGGCCGAGTAACAAACAGTCCCTTGTATATATACCTATCTTCTCTATTCATTCACCTTTTGATTGGAGCATTTAATCCATTTAAAGTAATTACTGATAGGTATGTAGTTATTGCCATTTTACTGTTTTCTGTTTAGTTCTTCTCTGTTCCTTCCTTATTATTTGCATTATTAGAAATACAGAAATTAACAAAAGAGAAGTTGCCCTGGCTGGTGTGGCTCAGTGGATTGAGTGCCAGACTGCAAACCAGAGGGTCCCCGGTTCTATTCCCAGTCAGGGCACATGCCTGGGTTGTGGGCCAGGTCCCCAGTAGGGGGCGTGTGAGAGGCAACCACGCATTGATGTTTCTCTTCCTCTCTTTCTCCCTCCCTTACCCTCTCTCTAAAAGTAAATAAAATCTTAAAAAAAATAAATTTAAAAAAAAGAGAGAGAGAGGTTAAGACAGAAGTTATATAAGCAATGGACAATAGGTTCAGAATTTGAACCCAGGCCAGTTTTTTCTTTTTCTTAATTCCTGGAAGTACAGCCTATAGCTCCTACTCCCACCTCCCACAATTCTTCTCAATGATTCTGGAAGCCATTTAGTATCATGTAGTAAGTTCCTTTCTGCTCAAACTAGCTAGAGAAGACTGAGTTTTTGGACCTGTGTGACAGATACATAATGGTTCGGGTCCCCTGCCCCCCAGACACATTAACCAATCCGTCCTCTTTGCACTAATTTGAAATATAACCTTCATCATATGTCAAATACTTTATGTATTAGAGTCTGTTCTTTAAAATTTTTTTCCAGTTTATTCAGCTGCCAACACCACAACTTTTTTTTTATTACTGTAGCTTTATAGTAATCTTTAATATGTTTGGATAAATGCCCAGGCCTGTCTTGATCACTGTGCTATTTATTCAAACTCACCAGTGACTATTATAACTCACTACAATGATTCAAATTTTATTATTTTCTAAATTTAACAGCAGTTGATATCCCTCAAGTTAATGCAGGTAATGACCTCAAATATTTCTTATAAACTAAATGACCCCACTGTAGGAGAGCCCATAGGCTTGGTTAAGAGAAAGAACCACTTTAACCAAGTTAATTAAAAAAACTCACAAATAACAGAACTTTTTTTTTTCTATCACGTGCCTACCTTGTATGATGCACTCTAAGGACACAACATCACTTATATAGTATACATGCTAAAAATGCATATCCTACATCTAATAATGAAACATCACACAAGCTAAATTTGAGAAAGTCTACAAAATGGCTGATAATTTTCAAAAATGTTAATGCCATAAAGGGTAAAAAAAGACTCAGGAATGATTTGGTTACAGATTAAAGAAAGCCAGAAGACTAAAGAAATATAAAAACTACATGCAATACCATGATCCAGGCTAAAAAAGGAAAAATACTGATATAGGGGACAAATTGGTGAATTTTAAATAATGCTTAAAGATTTTAAAATAGTTTTATACAAATGATTATTTCCTGATTTTGATCATTGTATAACAGTTGTATAAGTGAATGCCCTTATTCTTAGGAAATGCACACTGAGGTATTTAGGGATAAATGGGTACTATATTTGAACTCTCAAATGGTTCTGTAGGAAAGAAATGTATGTAGAGAATGAATAAGTATACAAGGGGAAACCCAGCCGCCAAAAACAACGAGAATTAACTTCTGGAGCCTTGTAGTACAGGCTTCCCCAGCTGGTGAGAGTTCTAGGAATCCATGTGTATCAGTGTACCAGCTGGCGCTGTTGTGAGAGGCTGTGTTCAGCTTCACTGAATTTCTTTTTTTGGAGACTGTTTCAACACATTTGCCCATTTTATGATGAGTGATTTACAAGCACTCCTGCCCACACCATGCTGAGTGTTCAGCAGTTTTTAACTAAAGAACCCACCTGACTCTGCTGTCCCACCCTCCCTACTCACCCATCTCGCCCCAGGATGAAAGATGAAAAAGTCCTCAAAGGGAAACGCTTTGCCAATGTGCAAGAGGTGAAACAAAAAATGGCAGAAACACTAAAAGGCATCAAAAATCAATGAGTTCAAAAACTGTTTTGTGCAATGGGAAAAAAGTCTCGATAGGTATATTGCATCAAATGGTGAGTACTTTGAAGGTGACTGAAGTTTAAACATGTAAGAATGAATATAACATGCCTTCAATTTTTTATAAATAAAATTAACAATTTTATTTCTAAGAATAAAATTGACAATTATATTTAAAAGAATGTAATTTTTTATAAATAAATTCCAGTTTTTTTGGGGGGTGCCCCCTCATAATATAGCAAAATGTTACCAATCATATATGAGCAAAGAATATTCAGTTCTTTGTGTTAGTCTTATAACTTTTCTTATATATTTGAAACTTTCAAAATAAAAGTTAAGAAAAAGAAAGGAGAAATAATGCATTATAGAAATAAATTTACACATCATAACCATGGAATTAGTAATTTTAACTTTTCTCCCAAGTTCTAAGAAATATCAAAACAAGTATAAGATATGGTCTCTGTTCTTAAGAAGTTGTACATCTAGCTGGGGTGATAAAAGCAAATATTTTTATAAGAAATATCACAAAGCAGTTTAACAGTAACTACCAAAGAAGGGACGGGTGTTAAATGCTTGAAATTTAGAAGAAATAAAGGATCACAATGGACAAAAGTGGTCCTACTGAAAGAAAAAAGTTTTGATTCAGGTCTTGAAGTCTAAGCAAAACCTGGCTAGGCAGAAAAATGAAATAACATTCTCAACAGGGAAAATATTTGTGGATAAATGAGTGAACAATAAAGACTAACTATAGTCTGTTACCACTGGAGAATGAAAATCAAGGCTGGAAAAGAAGGCCAGGCCAAATTAAAGAGAGTTTTGAATCCTACCCCAAAGAAAATTGGACTTCATATTACAGACAATGGCCAACCACTAAATGATTCTGACACACTGTTATTAATACAAATAATTTCTCCATTTGTCTAGAATCTGACTGATTCACTCAGTCTGACAATTCCTAAAAAGAAAGAACCTTTCCTTTTGTGCTAAAAAGACCTTTTGATTCCTCCATTTGAGTGCCTGCTTTTTCAGGTCACATCACACAGAATTTAACACAAACATATAGTGAGTGCTTGTTGTGGGTTAGGCAAGCTAGGAAAGCTGACTCAGCATCACCTGTATAGTCCTTACAAGGGACCATTTAATTCAACACCATCTACAGCTATAGTTGTTACAGGTCAAACTGAACTTAGTTTTAGTGTATCTCTTTTCCTTACCAAATACTAAAATGTAAATGTTTGCTGATAAACTTCACTATGTATAGGAATAGTTTTTTTATTAGTGTTGATTTGTCAACACTATAAGGTTTCATTAATGATTTTAATTCAGAATCATGTATCAGTGATCACATCTGGAAGTATTTTTTGTTGCACGTAAGCCAAATTTATATAAGATTCACTCTACAAAGTCAAGTTTATAAATGACAAAATGTAACCTAAGATGCCAATTTTTAAATTCTGCATGAATCATCTTTTTTGAGAACCCTTTGTTATATTTCCAACACCCTTTCTCCCTTACCAGAAGAATCAAATTACCTCAGCACCTTATATACAAAAAGACCTAGATTCAAAGTTTTATGATGATTCCAGAACAAATGATAATTTAATAGGAATAACTAAGAGTTGAATATTTATGCTTTCTAAAAGCATATGGTGTGGTAATGGGAAGAATTAAAATATTAAAGGGTCTCAATCTTAGCATTTCAAGAATATCTTAGCTCAAAAAAACATTTACCTAGATTCACTACTAACCTGTAACTGTAGCTAACAATACCAGTTTATGCTAAAAAACCTGTTGGAAGAATCCTTCATCTCCATTATCCTTGTTGGAGGAGAGAACAATTACAGCAAGCCATTCAGCAGGGGTCAGCAACCTACTGCCCAGAAGCCAAATCTGATCCCATCGCCTGTTTTTGTAGGGCCAGAAAACTAAGAATGATTGTTTATATTTTACAACAGCTGAAAAACAAAGAATAGTATTTCAGGACCCATAAAAATTATATGAAATTTGGTGTTCATAAATAAAAGTTTTACCAGAACACACCACCACCCGTTCTTCTAGGTATTGTCGAAAGCTATTTTACAAAAACAGCAAAGTTGAGTAATTCTTCCCACAAAGTCTAAAATATTTACTACCTGGCCACACTTAACAGAGAAAGTGTGCCAATCCCTGACATATAGCAGAGTAGACAAGGGATTCAGACCAACCTGGGTTCAAAACCTATGTTACTAATTACGTAGCTTTTCCACATTTAATGGCTCTAAACTCAAGATTTCTAAATTTTTTAGAACAGATAATATTATCTAACCACTGTGTGAGGATTAAAAATGATAAACACATATAAAGTGCTTAGACTTTACCTAATAGATAGTAAGAACTAAACATTAAATAGTGTTATTATATTTTTGTTATTACCATCATCATATATTTAAAGGGGAATCTTTCCCTCTCAAACTGTTGGGTTCCAGGTCTCCTTCCAACTATACACACGGCACAGAAGAAGTACAGTACCGATCTTTGTGCCATGTGTATATAATTTTTTCTCTTTCTTTCAGGCAACTAACACTCACACTAAAAGACATGTGGAAAAGGCCTATATAAAAAAACAGGGTGGCTATAAAGTCTGGAAACATAGGTGAATATATATAAATGACTCATAATATTAACCTGTGATTCTAGACTTTATAGCCACCCTGTACAACTACTTCCACAAGCAATGATACCATCATTGTACTACAAATAAAATCTGTATCACATTCAAGTGAACTGTTCTATTAGCTTTGTATAACAGCTATGTCAAGACATTTGGTTTGCTTAATAAATGACAAAACAAATTTATTTAAGTTCAGAAACACTATACTTATCTAATACAGATTCAGAACATTTTAATTTCAGATCCTATGATAAAGGAAAAAAGGCTACCACACATGGAAAGATAAACTATACTGGATTATGAAAAAAATAAACTTACTTTTAAATAATATTTATGAAAACTGTTGTTATATTTATAAACTGATTTTAAGTTTTTGAAAGTGTAATGCTCTTAAGTTCAACTTCATAAACCAAGTTAAAAACTGACATACACTAAGCCTAGCTGTGTGACCTTGGGCAAGTAACTTTTAACCCAAGCCTTAGTCTCCTCTTCTGTAAAATGGGGATAAAACTAATTCCTTTATAAGCATATTGTGAGGACTGAGTCAATACATGTTGTATACTTGAAACAGAAATTGATAAATAGTGGTGCTCAATAAATGTTAATTATTACTATATATTCATTTAATTAAATAGCTAGATTTTGAGGGAATGCTTTCAGTTACAATTCCTACCTAGCATGCAGGCAAGAAAAACTCTGAAAATTAACACTTCACAGAATCTTCAGAAATTCAATTCTATTGATAGAAATTAGAATACAGGTATCTTCCACTTAAAAGAAATTATATGGACTTCAAACTTTAAGTCATAAATCTAAAGACTGTCATCTTCTAAAGTTGGAAACTTGGGGAAGTATAATACTATAACCACTGCCATGTTGGTGTTGCAGTCAGCAATTAGAGGATGCAATTCATTTCACTGATCTGTATTACCCCCAGGAGAAAAGAGCAGGCAATCCAAGAATAGGGGAGGTAGTAAAGACCTGAAACTATGCTGTGGTAGTTTGTGGGAGGGCCCTCATCATTCCCTGCCTGTTTCCCCTGCACTCCCTTGCAAAGCACTGGAAATTTCAGTCATTTGCTTTATGTATTATTTTCTCTCACCAAAAATTCAAACAAAGATATGCCAATATTATCATATGAGTGTCTGCAAAAACTCTTAAAATGCCAAAAAATATTTAAAACATTCCTTTAGGTCTGAATTTAGAATTGTTATGATGTTTAGAGCCAAAGTGCTGAACTTGAAGATTATTGTTTCTACAGAGAAAATCTGAGCCTGAATTAGTGACACAATTTCTGAAACTCTTTTCAACTAGAACTAGCTTTTTTTTTTTGAAAGACTGATTGATTGATTGATTGATTGATTATTAGAGAGAAGGGAAAGGAGAGACGAAGGAAGGGAAAGAAACACTGACATGTGAGAGAAATGTAGATTGGCTGCCTCCCACAGGCCCCCCCCCCCCGCCCCATTGGGAACCTGGCCTTCAACCGAGGCATGTGCCCTGACTGGAACTGAACTCGTGACCTTTCATTTCATAGGCCAGCATCCAATCTGATGAGCCACACCAGGGCTAGAGAGAGAGCTTTTAATCCCAATGACCAGCAAACAAAAATTCGATATATTTTTGTTAAATGAATTAAATTTCTTTGCAACCACAAATTAGCATTTATATATGCATTTACAATGAATTCACAAAAGACTGTTGTCTGTAGCCAAATGTATAGCAAAGGCCATAATTAATTACCTTTGAAATTCTCACTTTCTTACTCATTTCTACACAGTATTGATATTTGTATTCTAAATCTTGGCGATCTTATTTACCCAGACATTGTTCACCTCATTAAAGAAGGATACCATGTCAAAATTGGGGTTTTTTTTGAGACTGGCACAAATGATGGTCCACGTACACTTGTCACCACCTCACAGCAAATGGTCTCCTCCTTCCATGCTTGCACAGGAACACACAGATCAGTTTTTTCCCCTAATGCATTCACCATCTGAGTAGTGAATGACAGACCTTGAATTTCTGTGAAGCTTGGTTCCTTCTCTTTTCAACCCACCCTCTCTCCTAATAGGTTACTTACCTTTCCAATGTTTTTTTCCCCCCCACTGGGCCCTTTGCAATGCTTCTTTTATAAACAAACCTCTCTAGATACTTTATAGAACCTCACTCTGTCTATCTTTCTCCGTACCTCTCATACAACAGAACAGGAGATATCAGTAAGTTATTTTCCCTACAGTGGCACACATGTTGATTACTCCAAGTCTCCTGTTACAACCTTTCTTCTTTACCTGTAATTAGGCTCTACCTAACCCTTATTGTTATGATCAGCCAACTTCCCAGTCAAGCCTCAACATACATAGAAGCCTGTCTTACTATCTCACTAAGGAGATGGTCAACCACAACGGTCTTTACCTCCAATACACAATCCAATAATCCATCTCTATGACCAAGAATACTCATCTGAAGCCTTAAAATTCTTTACTTTAGCTTATAACCACCAATTCTCATCCTTTCACTTTTCCCCATCACACTTTGTTCTTTACCTAATGGAAACTACTGACAGTATGCTCCTCCATTTTCTCCCTACCTTTCAGCCTCGGCTTCAATTCTCTCCCTATCCAGTGAGGGCCCCAAGATAAATCCTTTTAACCTCTGTTACTACAATACCTTCAACTATTTCTGATTTTTCTCATACCATGATCCTTCTTCCTCAAGTCTTGTCTCTCTCATCCCAGAGTACTGCAGAGAGAGCCAGGGGCCACCACAGAGGCCACTACAAAATCCATGGCCATCAAACTCGTCTAAGTCTCTGTGCATTTCCCAAGTAAATTCCCACTGCCTTTAGCCTCAGTAACTGTTTCAAACCTTCAGATTTCTCTTCCAGCTTTCAACTCTACCACTTCTATCTCACACTCACTCTCCGAATGTGTCCTCAACTCCCCTTAAAAAGAAAAAATAGACTTCAGATAGAAATACCCCTCCCAAAATTAGCATCCTTACCTCCTCTTCTCCAAACTCAATGAAACAGTTCGGTTAAGTACAAATCCTTCCCCCAGTGCTCTGCAGCACATCCCCTACTACTGCACATCCATCATACATGTTCCCTCCAACACTGGCAACAGCATGCATACACACACACACACAAATGTTCACATCTCTATCAACTCAAAAAAACTTATGCTCAATTTTAAGTCAGATCCCTTCTCTCACTTTCACAAGAAGGCTCTGTTAGGAGTAAGCTACAGCTATTTTCGCACTTTCGTTTTCCATTTACCACCTACTCTGTAGAAAATGGGTCTTTATAGTTCCATTACAGTCACTAATAACCTAATTATAGCCACACAACACTATGATCTAGATACCTGTATCATCCCCAATTTAAAAATGAGGCAGAGAAAGATTAAATAATTCACCTGAAGACATAAACTAGTAATTGTGAGAGCCAGAACTAGTAATTTACACCCAGGCAATGTGACTCTCACATAAAGCCCTGATTCTTAACCACTATTTTACAAGTACATACAAGCATACATTTAAATTATACACACATATATTATTCCCCTAAGTCCATCTTATAAATCCTGGCTAGAGGAGTGGGGCAGGGGGAGTTGGCACCTTTTAAATTATTTCCATAATTGTGATCTTTGTCAACAGATCGAAGATCTTATACACTTAATGCCTTAACTGACAAATTTTCACTATTCTGCTACATGTTCACAGTTTCTTCTAAAGTACCAGAAAACGATTACTTTCAAATTTTTCTTTTTTAAGATAAAATATTCACTATGCTCTATTTCTTATTTGGAATTACTCATTTATTTAAAAGATTTACAATTTATGTTGCATTTACACTGCTTACCTTCCTTTCTTTCTAAAGACTAGCTGTTTTTGATCTACTAATAGGAATTTTCATTTAAAAAAAATTTGGTTAAGTAGATGTCCTAAATGTATCTTTGCAAACAGAACTATTTTATCACATGTTTGCAATAGATAACTATTTTATTGCCTATGTTTATCTATAATTTTCTATTAGTAAGTAAAAAGACAGAATTTACTTCCTTAGGCCAACATTTCCCTACATTCTTCTAGGGTGGCTGCTTTTCATTTTTGCATAGTTCTTGTACATATTTATTCTACAGCCCACAGAAACACTATACATAAATAAATCAAATTTAGTTGTTCAAAGTAGGAAAGTACTCTTATACTACTCTCACACTGTAAAGATAATGAATGGGATTTCCCCTCTCTTTCCCACAGGGATAGGTGAGCAGCAGGCAAGGGTGGTTAATGTATCAGGTATTACAGAAAACTTCCAGATTCTCCCTATGCCACAAATTTGTGCTTCATCCTGGGAAGGAAAAGAGCTACTAATTTGATGGGTTAGAGTCCAAAGCTTTCTTTAGATTTCATTTTTGACAAAAAGAAATGAAGTTACTGCATAGAAATCAAGGCCATCGTCCTGTTTCTTAAGCTTAGTCTTGCTCAGGCTCTCCCTTGGGCTGTTAACAAGGTGTGTAAAGCAAGACTGTAATGTTCCAGCTAACTGCCAGGTAAGTGTATTCAGAGAGGCATAACAGACTGAACACTCTGCATGGGGAAGGATTTGTTAAGGATAGCAGTCAAATCCCAGCCTGACCATAAATCCGTGTTGTAGGTTCACAGTCCAGTATTACCAGAGAGCCTAAATTTTAGAAAGATGGGGGCATCTGCCTTATACTATGTCCATTTTTTATCTGTTAGAACCTGGAAAGAAGAGGGATATGAATGACTGGTACCCCTAACATCAATGTTTAGTATAAACTAGTGTCAGCAGGTGGTGACCATCATAATACTACACTGAATTAAGTGCATATTAAGTGTTAGATATTTTTATATGTCATTTTAATTCTGAATCTTGCAAGATAACTATTTTTATCCAAATTCATTTACGAGAAAACTAAGGTTCAGAGAAGTTAAGTAATTTGCCCAGGCTTCCAAAGCTAGTAAATTTTCTAAGTTTCAATCTCAAATCTCTGTAATTCCCAAATTTTCAATTATAACATTCAACTTAATGAAAACAAAAAAATTTCACCTAAATAAAATCAAAGCATGATATAAAGCATAATCAATATTTAAATAATCATCAAAGATACATCTGTCTACCATAAAAAATGAATAACTGATCCCATAACATTTGGTTAATGAAACACTAGGTTCTACAGAGAATTCAGTTACTGAAATAAGTTAACTTTAATAACACTTGGAGGAAAAAATTTCCAATGATTCAATGCTCCATTTCCATCCAGACTTCCTGTAGTAAATATGCAATGTTGCAATAAAGCTCCTTAAAAATGAGTGATTTTGAAACAAATATAATCAACAAAATAATGATTAACCAAAGGCTGGCACAAATGCTACCAAAGTGACATAAATGCTACCAGAGTAATATAATTCAAATTCAGCCTCTTAAAAGATAACTCATGTTTAATACTTATACCTCAGAATGTAAGTCAATGACTGGGCCTATGTAAATGTCTGTATGTGGACACATGTATATGTAGACCTACATTTAGAATTCTGCTGTTTTATATTTTTATAACTATCATCATTTACCCACAAAACCTAACAAGTGAACTTCATAATGTCCTATCTACATTTTCTTACTTTACACAAAATTCAGGAAAATTATTTCCTAATGATTATAGAATTCATTTATTTCTGCTTGCTTTAGTATGGCATAAAAACTGAGTATGCCATATTAGGCATTATATTACTACAAATACTATATCCTTTGAAAATGTAATAATGTACTGTCTTTCACACAAAATTAAATTAGTGAATTATCGTGTAGAACATTTGCTCTAATATTTCATCTTACAGCACAATGGAGTTATCCTATACCCTCTTACTTCAGAAAAACGGTACAGATCAAACAAATGGCTAAAACAGATTAGGAATATATTCTATGGCCACAAAACAAGGCCAAGTTAACTGGATCCTGAAGAAATGAACCTATAATTCTGACCTCAGAAGCCCAGTTTTGATAATCAATGAGCTAGCTAACCATGTAATCATTTAGAGATCTAATTATTTTATAATGTAATATCTGAAATGTAACTAAGCAAAGCCTTTAAAAAACAGTGCTATTTCTTATTTATAAGTGAAAAAGATAAACTTTAACCCTTATCTCATTTTACATATAGAAATTAATTTGAAGTAGATCAAAGACCTACAAGGAAAAGCACTAGCCATAGGGAACAAACAATAAATTAGACTTCATCAAAAATTTTAAATTCCTACTTATCAAAAGGCACCATTTACAAAATCACTAGGCAAGCCAAAATATGGAAGAAAATACTAAGAGCATATATGGCTGACAAAGGATTTGTATTCACAGTATGAAAGTTCAACAAGTCAACAATGAAAATATTAATTATTAAGCAATCACAGTGAAAAATAATTATAAAACATGTATTTTGTCTAATATTATTTTAAAAAATTTTTATTTTCTTTACCAACTATGCAGGATATTCCAGTTTTAAATACACCATTAACATAGATAGAAGTTTATGATATCTTTGTGTATATTTATAGACTATACAAGTAATATATTATAAATATAATTTTAAATTAGCAAAACATACATCACCCTAAAAATGGCAGAAGGGAAATTCTACAACCATCTGACAATAAAGATCAACACATTTAAAGATAAGAGTGCATCCAATGACTCTTACCAAATTAATGGCAGGTAAAAAGCTAAACCAAAGTATATCAATATCCCCTTAAGAAAATTCAGAGATGGAAAAAGGCCAAAACTTAAAAGAATTTAAATCATTTTAGTTATTATAGCATTAGATTGGGTTTCGTCCTAAGAAATAAAATTACAACAATCTTCCCTAAGAAATTTCTCCACTGTCAATCTAAACACACAACAGACATGACTCTAAATACTTTTCTTCTTTGTATTCTTCATCCCCAAAGTACCTTTTATTAATTTTTCTTCATTAGAATAAATCGTGTGCACACTATGTAGTATTTACTAAGAAGCATGCTGTCAGGTAGCTAAGGATGAATGTGCAGCTAATGGATCTAACCAGCCAAACATGTCACCTCCCAGAGCCTCCCAGTCATACTGTCCACTATGCCAGGGCCTGGAAAATAATTTTACTATTGCTGGGTTTCACCTATCACTCCTCTTGATTAGCAAAACCCTGAATGTTTTGTACAGCTATACCCAGAATCTGAGGGTCTCTAATAAGGATGGGGAAAAAAACACTGAAAATGATGAAATAAAACACATGCACACTCATTTAGTATACATAGACTGTGTATGGCAGCTCTCATGCTGCAAGAGTTGAGTGCTTGCCTTTAAAGAAAGTTTGCCAATCCCTCTACAACACTGTGAACACACACATCAAAACACTGAAAATGACTGTTCAGGAAGGTAGGATCATGAGTAATTTCATCTTGTCTCTATCTTCCAACTCTTGAGATATGATTTTACTTTCTACAAAAAGAAAACTTTAGCCCCAGCCTGTGTAGCTCAGTATGATGGGCATCGTACCACAAAGCAAACAGTTGCCAGTTTGATTCCTAATCAGGGCAAATATGGAAGGCAGCTAATCAATGTTTCCCTCTCACATCCATGTTTGTGCGCTCCCCCCACCCACCCCCACCCACTTCCTCTCTCCCTAAAACAATAAACACATCCTCGGGTGAACATTAAAAAAATAAAATAAAACGTAAAAAAAGTCTGTACTAGCTTCTTTCTGATGTCCCTTCCTCCACGTGTAGCACTTCTAATTCATAAGTCTTCCCCACACCAAGTAAATAACAGCACCAAATTGATCAAGCTAAAAAACTAGTCCTTATCTGTGGTTCACTGCTTTTCTTCGTCCCTTATTGTATCCAAAAGCACATCCACAGGCTCTTCAAAATATATTACAAAAGTTACCACTTCTTTCAGCAGGACTACCAAGCCCCAGTTGTCACCATCTTTCACTACTAGTCCTGCAAGAAACTCCTATGATCTCAGGTTGTTGGGGTTTTGGGGGAAGAAACTTAAGGTATTAAGTTTGGCATTACAAGAGAATATAGATAACTCACACTCAAACAGTATAAAAGTTAAATTTTATTATACTTGTTCTCATTTTGAAAAGAATATCAATTCTAAAAACAGATTTTTAAAAAAGAATCTTTCAGCTTTCATTTAACAAACCTTGTTACCTTTTTCCTACATTTCTAAACTTAAAATGAAAACATGAATACCTAATTCTGGTTGTAAAACACACCACCAAAAAATTAAAACCCATTTTAACTTCTTAATGTGTCTTGTGATGTTGGTGACCAAAAAAGTGAATTCATGGTTCTCCTATAGCTCTAAACTTTAAACAAAGTTTAGTGATTGAATTTTTCATAAAGCACTCATTCTCCAACATTCAACTTTAGAGAACAGTAGCAAAAATAGTGTGGTGTAGTAGAAAAGCATACTAGATTTTTGAAGACATGACACTTGGGCTTTAGTTCTTATTTCATAACGCCAATCGTACAGTCTCAAACGTTGTTCTCTTAAATCTTAAAGCTTCCTCATCTATGAAGTATTGATATTAACACCCGCTCTAACTCCTAAAATTGTTAGTGAATCAAGATCATGTTCTTTAAAGTAAACTTTAAAAGCAAACTCTAAAATAGAAATATAAAATGTTAATGATTACTGAAATAACTTTTCTGTCAGTGTATAAAGTTTTAAAGTTATTTCCTCTAAATTATTTTTCAGATATATAAAAATTAAACTGAAATCTTTACTACACAAGTATAGTAATGAAGACAGTGTACTATCTGCTTAATGATAAACATAACAATCTATGAAATAAAACACGGACTCCAGAAACAGATCAACATGTGGTCTACTGATTTTCAGTAAAGATGCGAAGGCAATTCAATAAAGGCTAATCTTTTCAACAAATGATGCTGAAAAAATAGGTATCAATGTTTACCTATTGATACTTCATGTGCAAATGAATGAACCTTGAGTCTTACCTTATACCACAAAAAATAACTCTAAAGGGATCAAAGACCTTAAAAAAGGAGCTAAAACTATAAACTTCTAGAAGAAACAGGAGAGAAACTGTAACGTAAGAAATACACATTTCATTTCTACCCCTATTTCTGGCATACAACTCCTAAAACCCTTAGAATTTTCTGAGTAACAGGGATGAGAAAAGCCCCTTTCAACCATACCTGAATCAATGCTAAAAAGATGACTTTTGGAGGATGGGAGCTGATTGCCAAAGGAACCAATCACATTAGAGGGTTGGAACTTTCAAACCCACTCCTCAGAGGAACTGGAGATTGACTCAATCACCATTAGTCATGATTTAATCAATCATGCCTATGTAATAGAACCTCCACAAGAACCCTAAATGATGGGATTCAGAGTCCTACCAAGGTAATGATGAGCACATCTAAGTGCTGGGAGAGTGACATGCCCAGAGAGGACCTGGAAGCACCACATCCCCTTCCCATGTACCTTGTCTGATGCATCTCTCATATTTGTGTGTTTTTGTATTGTATTCTTTATAATTACCCAGTAATATACTAAGTAAAGTGTTTTTCCTGAATCTGTGAGCCATTTTAGCAAATTAACAAACCCAAGGAAGGGACGGTGGCAATCTCCCATTTATAACTGGTCAGTCAGAAGTACATGAGGCCTGGACTTGAAATTGGCATCTGGAATTGGGAGGGCAGTCTTGTGGTACTGAGCCCTTAACCTATAAGATCTACATCAACTCCAGGTAGTGTAAGAATTGCCTGGTGTAGAAAACCCATACATTTGGTGTCAAAAGTGTTGTGAGCAGAAAAAACGATTTTCTTTTAGAATTTTTGTGAGCTTGAGTTAGGCAAAAATTTCTTAAACAGGACATAAAAAGTATCTACTATAAAAGGAAAAAAAAGATAAACTTTATCAAAATAAATTGATAAAACTGGACTTCATCAAAATGAAATACTTTCACTAGAAAAAGATGTTTACAAAACACATGATAAAGGACTGAGAGTATATCAAGAACTCTCAAAACTTAAGACATACAACACAATTAAAAAAAAAATCAGCACCAAATAGGCAAATCTACAGAGTTAAAAAGTACGTTAGTGATTGTGGGGAGACATGAATGTGAATGTTCACAGCAGCATGTTCATCATCTGGTAGATAAATAAACCAATCAAATGTTACTTAGCAATAAAAAGGAACAAACTAGTGAAATGCAAACATGAATGAATCTCAAGAGCATTACACTGAAAAATCACAAAAGATTTTTAACATTTCAACTATATGAAATTCTAGAAAACACAAAATGTAGTAAAGGAAAGCAGATTAGTGGCTGCCAGTAACGAGGGGTAAAGACAGGAGATTGACTGCAAAGAGACACAAGGAAACTTGGGAATAATGGAAAAATGTTCTATATCTTGATTGTGGTACTGGATACACAAGTATACAAAATTTTCAAGACCCCATTATACTTAAATTGGTATATGTTATTAAAGAAAAAGCACAGCTCAATAAAGCTGATTTTAAACATTTGAAATCTCAAAACTACTCTGCAGTTATATTCTTTTTCAATAACATCAAGATAAGGTAATGAGATGTTCTGTGATGTCTTAAGACAAATGACTGTGAGAATCTGCTACCAAGAATGTATTTCATTTGATGACAAAAATGCCAGACATATTCCCAAAGGAATAGAATACACTAAGTTTTAAGACGTACAGTAATACAAAATAGCCAAGGGGCTCATCCAGGGATACACAAAAGGTCAGTGATGAAAGGTAAGAACAGATAAGCAGACAAAAGGCAGGTGAAGAAAACAATGTTCAAAACCATGCTCTAAAGACACTTTCTCATACAACTCTTAGAAATGTGTCTTTATCTTATCTGTTGGTTTTAAAATTCCCTCATTTCCCTAGGGTATATGGCAATTCTGTCAATATCTTATATATACGTAACACATAATATAACAAGGATATAAGAAATAAGATAACAAGAAATGAGGCAAGAAAAAAGATACTGAGAGGATCCACGTAAGATTCCAAAAATTAGTCGTGGCTGGTGTGGCTCAGTAGATTGCATGCCAGCCTGCAAACTGAAAGGTCCCTGGTTTGATTGCCAATCAGGGCACATGACTGGGTTTCGGGCCAGGTCCCCAGCTGGGGGCGTGTAAGAGGCAACCGATGTTTCTCTCCCTCTCACATTAATTGCTAGACACTTAAAACAATTGCCTAAGGTAGGTCAGAACACTTAAAACTATACCAGTGGTTTTCAAACTACTGAAACAACTACTTTGTTGTTGCTGTGAGTCTTATACAAAAAACATCTATCATCATCTTACAGGTCTTAATCCAAAAACATCTAACATCATCTTACAGGTGCGACTACTAAACAGCTGTTCAGAGCACAGCAAATAGCTTCAACTGCTTTAAGTACCAAAGTAGGTGTTAAGGTCCGGAAAGAAAGAGGGCCAGAAGGTGAAAGAGGTGACCTCATCCTAGCCACACAACCCACTGTTTGCCTCTACTACCATCACCACCACCCACAAACAGCTGTTTGGAGATCTCCACAGCATCCTGGGAATTCTCCTTAGTAACTGAATAGGGTCCTGAATTCAGGTTGACAGTGACCTATAGTAATTAACCTACAAAAAATAATATTTTATAGAAGTACAATCAATTCTTCCACCAGAAAAAATACTAAAACTAAAAAAAATACATGTCCAAACATATAAAAGTACTAGTAAACAACACAATCTTATATGTAAATGATAAAATGACAAATCAAGAATCTGAGAATGAACACCTAAGAAAATATATAAATTTCCGAACCCTGTAAGATCAGACACAGTGACTAACATGTATGATAACAAAGTAGCCTTAGCACAATTGTCAATGTTTTACCTACTTGCTTTTGCATCCTCAAGATTACTTTTCTCTAAGCTTATGTGGATACAACCAAACCTCACACAGGTTCCATCACCATCTATGCTATGACAAAAAGGACAGTATGTTTTGAATTGACAATGCATATATCAATGTTTAAACAGGAGTCATTGATGTCGTAAGAGTGAATAATTTAATAAAAATTATTTATTATCTCCCCTCACTATACCATACGCTTCAGTAGAGCAGATATTTTTGTTTCTTTTGTTCACTGATACAGTCCCCATATGAAAACAATTCCCGGTGTGTAGCAGTTGCTGAATAAATATTTGTTGATCAGATTTTAATTTGGGGAGATAGTTAATTTCAGTCACCAAAAAGCTGTCACAGATATTACTACAATCATCCCCGTATGAAGGGTTGTAATAAAACAAATGTCCACAAACTACAGCATCAATGACTACTATGTCCTACAGCAAGTACATATACTATATATCATAGACTAAACAATCACAGGACTCGTACTCCATCAAAGACAAAGCAAATATCTTAGAAAACTAACACTTAAACAGGCAACAGAGAGGATAGAAGTCACTGAGTTCACTGCCTTAAAACATGATGACATGAGGGGGAGAGAAGATGGCGGCGTGGTAGGATGCAGCAGATTCTACTCTCCCACAACCAGGGAAAAAAATCTGAGTCATTTTAGGTAGGTACAGAGCAAAGAGCCAACATTATCACGCCATAAATGAAAATAGGAGATCGCAAATTGTA
>CM052543.1:124477134-124527860 GCA_028533065.1 Trachops cirrhosus
GTGACCAGAGGGGAGAGGGGAGGGAATTTCAGGGGAGAAGGGATGGGTTTACAGGAACAAATATAGAGGACACATGGACAAAACTAGGGGTGTTGGAAAGGGGAGGGAGGAGGGGAGGAATGGGTGGGTGGGCTGGAATGGGAATAAAGGATAGAAACTGTACTGAATAAACTAAAATAAAAATTAAAAAAAAAATAAAAAATAAAATAAATAGCAAAATATATAAAAAAAAACAAAAAAAAAAAACATGATGACATGAGATGACATTATCCTGTTATAATGACAATAGCCCCCCATGGGTTAGAAAAACAACAACAACAACAACAAAGTGAGCTCTATAGGTATCGACAGTTTGTCATTTTCTCAGGTCTATGGTGGGGGGTGGGGTGGGGGGAGTAAATGTCATTCCTTTAAACTGTTCCCAAGAGCTGAGAGGACCATTGTGAACTAACCTCTATTTTTCTGCTTATACCCTGAACAAACACATAAATTTGAAAAAACATTAAAAGGCTAAATGGTGGAGGTTTAAGGTAGCCTTCCATGTTTCCAAAACTTCCTGTACTTCATTGTCACAATTCTTATTGCTATGTATTTCAAAAACCTACATTATAAGCTCCATAAGAGCTTTGTTTATAGCTGGAAGACTGCTGAGCACATACCAAGCATTCAATAAATATTTCCTGAATAAATACTTCGTGAATCCCCCACAAAATTATAAGCTTCATGAGAGCAGGGATTTTGAGTGTCTCATTCACTAATTTACCACTGCACTCAGTGTATGGTGTGATCCAAAGAAGCTAATCAAAACCCACTTACTTACTGAACTTGATTATGACCAAGAAACAAAGAGTTGTGACCTATACGAGACACAAACCTATATATAACCTTAGCCCAATTAAAGTATGCACTAATGAACCACAAAGATTCAGCATACATACAATCATTAAATCTCATTCACAAACAAAAATATCAAGAAAAGTCAAATATTGATTACTTTCCTAATCAGCTCTTTATTCTAAACTTCACTTCCCAATACTTTATCTCGAACAATATACAATATCAGATCCTTAAAAATCAAGAAATTATGCCAAAGACATCCAAACTAACCACAATTGGAGAGAATTAAAGATGAATGCCAAGAGGTACACAAAGTAGTCAAAGAAAATCAAAGGCGATGCCCCAGCTAAACTGAAAACAGGATATCCTTCAAACTTTAAAAGAAAAAAAAAAAAAGAACCTCCTACTCACTCATCAACAGAGGTCAGTCATGACACTATTCTGGAACAAATGGCTCAAAGAAAAGTGCAAATTTTGTCATTTGGTCCATGTGTCAAAAGCCAGGCTATTACTGTCACTTAAAGATCAGCATAAGACAGTCACTTTGAGATCAGTATGCAAGAGTAAAAAAATAATTCAAGGAAAAATATCAGATATCAACACTAAACAGTTCTGTTTTAAAACAGGAAGTCATCAATTTTGGGAAATCAGAAAAAGTACATCTCAGGAAAAAAGTTTTTAAAGAAAAATTATATTCTTAATTGCAGAATACTGCAAATATAATATAGTGTAATTTGAGTCTATAATATACTAACACCTCACTGATCCAAGGATTTACCTTAACAAAAGAAACAAAACAAAAAGATAACCTTAACAAAAGAAAATACAGGGAGCATTAAGTGGTCTATAATTTAAAACATACATGTATCATCAAGTTTATGAACTAAAAGCTCATGCACTTATATTAAGGTCCTCATTCAAAATGTCAAAAAGTATTATTTTTTACTCTGAGGAACATCTGGTATCCTGTTATTCACAGAATCATCAACATTAGCAATATTTATTATGATCCTGTCCCTGTAGGTGTGACACAATACAATTTAAATATGTATAGGTCTTGAACTTTGGGTTCTTCCTTTTTGAAGTTCAAAACAATCCTTACTAAGTCAAACCAGCTTTGTTATCTGGTTTCCCAGCCCACAGCAGATTTAAAATTGGAAATAAAAAGAGACTAGAAACAATAGATCTAGAAACAAGAGACTAGATCTAGAAACAATAATCAATCCAGTAACAATGAGCACCTCTAGAGTTCAGAATACCATCTTGTGCTAAAAGGAACCAGAACTTCTTAGGGAAACAGCCAATTGCAAAATTAGACCAGCACGAGTAAAAGAAAAGTTTGAACATCCTGTATATCAGAAAGCAAGAAAGCCCACAAAAACCACTAGGATCAGGACTCAGAAGTCAATTTGAAGATGCTCCCACAGGCCAAAGATGGAAAAATCTGACCGTTTAAAAAAAAAGTTAATAGCAGCAAACAGAAATACATCAAATACATAAAATCTATGAGGTTCAACTTATAGAATATACAGAAGAGAAAGAAACATGTTAAATAACACCAAAGGATACAATTAGCGCTTGTGTTAAACCCTGTAAGACAAAATGTCTAGTTTCTTTAACAAATTGCAAAGGGAAAAAGAAAAGGGAAGGGAAATACACATTAAAAGTATTAGGAGACCCAGCAACCAAATACAATGTATAAATCTTGTTTAAATCCTTATTTAAACAAACCTCTGTAAAATGACACTTACGGGAAAGTCAGGAATACCTGTACATTTGGTATTAAGAAATTACTGTCAAATTTTAGGCCTGATAATGAAAGAAGAATCCTACCTTTCAAGAGATATAGGCTCAAATATTATGAGATTTTTTTTAAATAATAGAAAGAACAAAACGGTAAAGCACACTGATACTATGTGACAAACAGCAAGGAAGGCAACTGTAACTGCCTAGAGTCATTTAGCGTGTAGAGCACGCTAACAGCCCTACACAAATAACACAGACCCATGTCTAATGCTAATAACCACCATTACTCCTCAAGAATAAGTTAAATTATTTCTACATACACAGTTTAAGAAGACCAGATGTTCAAATAATAATGTATTAAAGTTTATATTTATGTTTGCAGAAAAGAAAAAATAATCACAATACTTAAAGTGGAAAAAAACATGGCTGATTTTGCCTAACAGTACCTTGCTCTCTCAAATAATTGCTGATTATTTAAATATAGAAACAGGGTAATAAGAAAGATCCTGAAGGAGTTTTCATTGACAGCAAATACCCTCAAACTAATTTACATTAACTATCTAGTCCATGCCTTTAACACAATGTTTAACTGTAAGATACATTATGCAGTTACAAAATTATAAAACAAACCAAAAAAATGTTCACTAACTTGAAATAACAATCTAAAACTTGAACACTACTTAAAATTATACAAAGTATATATGTGATTATAGACTGAATTGTGCACATGAATTGTCTCACTGTGTCAAAAAGCAAGAAGGTCCTCCAAAAAATGATGGGAATATGTCAAGACAATGCAGAAGCCAGCATGAATGGGCACCCACGAGCCAAAATGGAGCCAATTTGAGTTTCAAAATAAACTGTAATGGATTGTAACCCACTAGAAAAAAAATAGAATACATGAGTCCATATGGATATAAATAAACCAATAAACTGAAGGTCCAATAAGAAACAGAATAATTACAAGTTTCAGAGCACTGCCTACAAAATACATATTAATTACAAAAAAAATTAAATAGTAATTTTATAGTAGCAAAGCCTCATAGACACCTTAACACAAAGATGAAAATGACATCACTAACAATGGGACAAATCAAAATTGCATGCCACCTGACAGGATACAACGAGACAAAACACAGCTTCACTTCTGTGGCATTTATGCCAAAGATACATAACTTGTATCTAATCAGGAGGAAGCATCAAATTTAGGGACATTCTACAATACTTGGCCCATAATCTTGTGAAGTGGCAAGGTCACGAAACCCAAGGAGAAAGACTAAGAAACTGTGCAGACTGAAGCAGACTAAACAGACAGGACAACTAAATGTAACAATTGATTCTGAACTGAATTTTTTTTTTTTTTTGCTATAAAAGACATTACTAAGACAATTAGCAAAACTTGTATGGATCTGAAAGAGGACCGACACTACCACGTCTTGGGCTAGGAAGAGGCTGCAAACATATGCTGACAGAGGCCATATAATAAGACAAATACCTGAAACAACTTATGTGTAAAATAGGGACTGAGCCTACTTACCTGACACACCACTTAGTGAGTATATACATCATCTATGGAATGCAAGCCTAGAGTGGCAGGATCATTCCATTTTTTCAAGAGAAACCAAAGATCCAGATTTTTATGTGAATTTTCCCAATCTTTAAAACACTCAAAAGGGCCAAACAAAATATGTCTGTCGGCTAAATCTGAACCACAGCTGCTTCTGGCCTAGACGCATGTTTCCCAAACTGAGGCCTAGGGATAAAAGGAAACCACATGATATACACGGAACATATTCTTGGGAGCCACAATTTATCCCAAAAGTTTGCCTGGAATTTTCTGGGACAGGGGATATTTCTATTTCCATATTTTTAAAATGTTATATTATGGAGTAGAATGCAAAGTTCACATGATTTTTTTAAACTTTTCAGTTGAGAGTAGTTTCAAGCTTACAGAAAAGCTGTAAGAACAGGAATAGTACAAAGAATGTCAATGGTTATTACCAAATTCACCTACTTTTAACATTTTACTCACGTATTTTATTTGCATTCGAGCATCCTCCCATCCTCTTACTCCCTCCCTCTCTATATATGGCTATGTATACATACATACATTTATATGTACATATATAAAACACATATACATATTACACAATTTTTCCTAAACCATTGGAGAGTAAGTTACATATATCATGGCCTTTTTTCCCTGAAAACTTCAGTGTGTACTGCCTGAGAGTAAAAATATTCTCTTACATAACCTTGGGATAGTTATCAACTTCAGTAAATTTAATATTGATGCAATACTTTTACCTAATCTACCATCCACTTTCTCATTTTTGCCAAGTGATCCTTGCAGGGGTGTCCAACCTTTTGGCATCTCTGGGTCACAGTGGAAGAAGAGTTGTCTTGGGCCACACATTAAATACACAAAGACTAACAAAAACTGATGAGCAAAAAAAAAGGTCCATGCATAACTTTAGTGATAATCCACCACCACAGATAAGCGAAAAAGTTCTCGCTTTAATAACCCCAATAATTATGCAGTGGCCCTTTCGGTAATCTTTTAAAATCACTGAGCAGACAAGTTTGTCATAACTAATATAGAAAATGTACATATATAAGTAATAAAACTTAGTATAAATCTTAGTAATAACACCAAGTAATGTTTTAAGTAAATTTATGATTTTGCATTGGGCCACATTCATAGCCATCCTGGGCTGCATGCGGCCTGTGAGCTGGACACCCCTGCTTTACAGCATTAGCCCCTCTAATACAAGATCCAGTCTAGGACCAGGTACTGTAAGTAGTTGTCATGTCTCTTTAGTCTCCTTTAATCTGGAGCATTTCCACGGTCTTTCTTTGTCTTAATACTTTTTATAAAAGTAGTCTCTTTACCCTTTTAAAAAATAGATGTTTCCCAATTGGAATTCAGTGTTTCCTCATGATTAGATTCAGGTTATGCATTCCTGGCTGGAGAACTACATAAATGATGTATTCTCAGGGCATCACATTCAGAAGCACACAATGTCCACTGGTGCTATTTATTTTGATCATGAACTCAAGGTGTTATCTGATTTCATCATTGTATAATGTTACTATTTTCCCCCTTGCAACTAATAAGCAATATATAGGGAGATATGCTTAAGACCATGCAAACATCTTACTCTCATCAAAATATCCCCTAGATTTAGCATCAATGATTGCTATCTGAATCAATCCTTATTATAATGGCTGCAAAATTATCATATGAATTTTTAAGCTAAATAAACTCTAAGTTTTGGCTACACTCCCAGGTCCCTTAGGTGTAAGCCCTCAGTCTCTTGCACTTGAGGAGCACCATAGTGCGATGGTATATGCGCAATACTAGAATAGTCAGACCCAGCTTCCAGGGAAAAAAAGGTGTGCTTGAGCCATGCCTTAAAGACTAGATACATTTTAAGTAGCTAATGATGGGGAGAATCAGTCAAGAAACAAACTTCATCAGGAAAGCTAGAAACACAATATGGTGCATTATTTTGCAAAAAAAAAAAAAAAAAAGTAAATAACACACTCCATTCTATAAGTTTTATAAAACTACATTTCTGCATACTAAGTTTGCCTCAATTAAACTGATGCTAGAACTACAGATATATTTTGCTGCTATTGATATGAACTACATTCTAATGATTATATTCAGATTCTAAAAACTTCAAAAACAGAGAACACTTTTCACTGTAACTACTTCAAATTGTTCACCCCCCTCATTCTACATATATTGTCAGCCTCTCACCTTGCCTCTTGAAGACAGGGATCAGCCATTAGAAGTGTATCTTTCCTCTGTTACCCAGAGTAGGAAATAAATTTTACATTGCAATTCGAAAGCAAAAATATGAAACTGAAATGTTTCTTGTAGCAATATCATGTGAATCACCAATGTTTTATAATCTCTTTTCCTTTCCTCCTTCTCCTCGTCCTTTTTAGCATTGGTCTTGACCCCAAAGAGATCGACTTTTAAACCCATAATAATACATCATACATGAGATTTGCACTTGAAAAACACCACCCCAGAACCCGACGCAGAGCTCTTTATCAGACTGCCAACAAAATTTGGAACAAAGTTTTCACTCATTTTAGGTGAAATGAGAAAAATAAGAACAATATAATGATTTATTTAATATTTAACATAATGAGTTTTTAAAAGACTGAATTCTGAGATTGTGTATGATAATCTTTTTAGCCTTCAAAGTTACTTCTCTTATGAAATAATGGTAAAGGTTATAAGTTGCAAATTATATACTGGTACCCTAATTTCTTCCCCAAATTTTATTGGATCATGAAATCGCCACTGCTCTGGTATGAGATTTCAAAGACAACATGAGAGTGTCAGCCTTCAACAGGTTTATACTTTGGCTGGGGAAATGAGACTTACAGTAATTCTAAGACTTGTAGTAATTATGTATACCTTGTAAGAAGAGATATTCTGTGATAAGTGCCTGAAGAATGCTCCTATGTTAAAAGTTCAAGGGTAAAAACTTTTGGCTAGGAATGACAGAAACAAATAACGAAGGGTTTTTAGAAAGGAATATCTGAGTTGGGCCTTGATGGGTACTGAGAATAGTTACAGGGATGAAAAAATACCAACCAAATTTGGGAAACAAGAAATATGTCATTTTGGCCAGAATATATTAAGACAGCAGAAAGAAATAATGGAGGACCTTGAGAACAAGGCTAGAGTGTTTAAAGTTAGTCATTAAGGCAGTGAAGCAATCTGAGAGTGAATGGCACAATCAAATGACTGCTTTAGGAAAGTTAATCTGAAGCTTCCCTCCTCCCACCCCCACCCCCTACAATAAATCAAACAGGTGGAGATTCTTGAGGCTATCAATAATCTAAACATGGAATAGTAAGTATTTGAATTGTGGTGGTAAAAATGCAAGGAAGGGATGGAAAAAAGTGACAAGAATTGACAATCTTAGAAGAGATTTTAAAGCGGTAGGAAAAAATGGCAGGAAATCAAACATGATTCTGAGATTTCAATCCTGAGTGATACTTACAGACAGTGGAAAATAAGAAAAAGAAGCTAAGTTAGAGGAAGAACAGTTCAGATTCAGGTACGTTAGATTTGATGTACAGGTGAATTAAGAAAAATCAGTAATGGGGTAGAGAAAAGAATATTGGACTACATCAGAAAAATCTGAGTTCAAGTTAAAAAAATAAATTGTCAGGATCCAATGGAAAAAAAACCACCAGAGAGCAAACTTAGATCTACAGTATGATTTTAACTATGCAAAAAAAGTAGGCATAGAAGACGTCTAAAAACAATCACATCAACATATTAACATCAGATGCATACAGATGAGCTAGAAATAAGATAATTTATTTTTCTTTATTCTTTTGTACTGTTTTCATTATTTAAAATAATAAAATAACAAACCTGGCAAATTAGTCTCCATCGCTCCCCTCCCCCAGCAAAGTAGAAGAAAAAATATGAACTAAAATAGTCTTTTTAAAAAAATTGTAAACTCTCTGAACCTCAGTTTCCTCACCTATGTAAGGGAAATTTTTTCTCTCCCCAGGTTAATTGGATGAGATAAAGCCTTCTATAAACTACACATCAATAGCAAAGTTAAGGTGTTACAATAGTCTGAGACGGCTAAAACCATAGTACACAGATTTGGAAATATACTATAGATTGGGAATCTTCCACACTGAGGTGATAGTTGATGAGATAAATTATTTCCTTACTTTTTTTAACGTCTTAAAGTTCATCTGTTTTAAAATCAAAATTTTCTTCTCAAATTTCTTACACATGTTGAAATTTTACATGTTATAGAAATGGACTTATATACATGAAATTAATAGAGTACTTTTACTATGTGTTATGCCAACTTAAGCAGAAAAAAACCTAGTAATATTATTCCCTAATATTTGAACTGCTAAATAAATTACTTCATTGTTTTAAAAAGCCAGGTTCTGTAGAGATAAATTTAGCAATCTCCAAATGTTCTCTCAGAAGTTACATGCTTGGTACATTAATGGCACAGGATTCTAAATGGTGCTTTCCTCCTTATGCTTAAACATCTCAAAATTTCTATTTAAAACCAGAGTTAAGTTCCTAAAAGGCAAGAAGCCTGTCATAGATTTGTCCCTCCCATAAAAACCACTAAACATAGCACTGGTCACAAAATAGGTGTTAACCTACACACATGTACTCTGGCTAACTCGTGTTACAGATGTTGTACTGATTATGGAAGAATTACCACTCCTGTCACGTTATATACGTAACTCAAGCCTGTATCTTCAGCCTTACAACAGACAACCAGTAAGTAAATGTTAAGAAAAAAATTCCCAATAATGTTATTACATGAGAAATATTTTTATGTGACTAAATATATAAAGAATGCTTTGGACTTGATTAATATGTAAAAATCATAGACTGCATTGTTCCTTTACGAAAGCAAGAGTAACTGAAAGAAGACTTGTAGTTCTAATAGTCTAATAGGAATAAGATTGTCTTCTTAAAACTTTTCATAAACTGAAGTATACTGCTATTTGTTCACATACCCTGTACCCAGAATGTTATGTTTCTTATATATACTAACCCTACAATTTCATTCATTACAATTTTTCTTTAAAAAAGTTCTTGAGATTTGTTCCTTTTTTTTCCCTTTAATTCTTCAGAGCAGAAACAGTTAAAACTGACGTAGTTAACTATGTTGTCTTTAAAGTATAAACACTAATTAACCTCTAGTAAATTCCAAGGTAAAACTCTTAAAATGAAAGCCTTTATTGCGAAAAAAGGATGTTAAAAAGACTAGGCATGAAATGCACCTATCCCCTGCCTTATAAAAATTAATAAAAAAGCCATGTCAACAGCTTCCCTCTTTTGAACACATACCTGAGATTTAAAATATATACTGTATATACAATTTGTAGATGTGCATATATGTACATAGTGATTTACAAGCAGGACATCAAGATAGATTGTTTGGGGTACTTGCCCCCCAACTAAATTTTTTAAAAATTGCTCCGAAAGTGTTGCCATTTTTAATTACCATAATTCATAAACTAAAGGATACTAGCCTAAGGGAAATTCCAGAGTACAAGCACCTGCCAGCCAAGTGGCCTGAAATTCATCAGCTGCAGAGAGTAAAAGCATCCTTTAGCTGTTTGTACGTAAAACTAAAGTTACACAACCGGTCTATGCTTTCAATGTGGCGCATATAACATAGCCAATCAATTAACATTCCTCTCAATGATTTTAAAAACCACTACACATAGTTTTAACTGCCATTAGACATTTTATAAAATGCACATAAGTGTCTTCCTTATCTGAACATTCAACAATCAAGGGTACAGTGTAAATTTTAAGTTTTTTACTTACAAAGTGATTCATCATAAATCCCCTTAAATATCAGTTTCTCTAGAACCATTCTGTTTATAAAGCACTTAACTTTTCCGCTTATAAAAATATAGTTTTTTCACATTTTTTAAAGAACCCATCTAGCACATACACTTCCTTGAGAATAAATAAACGCTTTCAATACTTGTGACCTCAGAAGAACTTCACATGTTTTGAATTCTTGTTTGGTTAAATAAAAGTTTTTAAACATCTACTGGAATACAAGTGCTTGCCTTTACATTCATGGCTGTCTTAATAAAATAAAGATCAATGTAACTCTCTGCTCTAGACTAATGAACTGCAGGGAACAGAAACAAGGAATTTGGCAGAAGCTAAGCAAAGCTCTGTTTAAAGGCTACCAGTAAAATATACCAGCACGACCCCTCCCCCACCCCAACCCTTTAAGGTTTCAATTAAGATGGGGCCTAGTTTTACTCTTGGGGGGGGGGGTGCAGAAAGAGAAAGCACAGTGCTTCCACTGCCAAGTATCTTCATCAGGAGCAGCTCCAGAAATACTCCCTCTGCTGACGCAGGTTCCTCTCTTTAGGGGCCAGTACCACCCGTGTTCCTGATCAACACTATAGCTAAAGAAAGGAAAAGGTGCACCAATGTACCACCCAAGGATGGCATCAAATGAATAAGAAAACATCCAATATTGGGGTGAGCTCTAACGCTCTTTATGAAACATGGGAACCCTAACCAAAATCCATCATCTTTCAGTCTCTCACGTAAGTTGCCTCATGAAATGGTAAGAAGGGATACAGTTATTTAACAAAGTGTATCCACAGCGTCAAAATAAACCTTAGTGCCCCAACTGGTGAGAAAGACTTCCTCAAACCACTTCCAGAAGTCCTCAGAACCAACAGGAGAGAAGAACAGCTAATTCTACTGTGAGTACCAGCGACTCCACCATTCCTGTGCCTCCACCATTCCTACTGGCCAAGGAGCCAACAGGGCAGACAGCTGGGTCCCCCTGCCAACATCCCTAAAGACACTCAATTTGGGCCCTATACATGACCACCCATTTGTGGACTATATAAGAAAAGACTTTCAGTCCAATGGAATTAGCAAATAGATTGGGACAGGAGGCAAAAAAAAAAGAGAGAGGCAGTGATGCCCCTTTAAAAGGAGCCCAATGATGAAAACAACCTCACTATGTAAGGAATTATAAGACATCAAAGGTTAGATAATGGACAACAGGTGCCTTTGGGGAGGAAAGAGTAACACTCCGTTGCCTATTTTAGGATTTCACTCCACACACTCTAATGTGTGCTTTTTTTTTCCCCTCCCCAGAGAAAGGACCAAAATTATGGTTTTTCTAGTCAATACTTATGATGGGTTCATTATTCTTGGATTTGTTGTTTTTTTTTTACTTTAGATTAAAAAAATCCACCTAATCCCACATGTCTGAATAAAATATTGCCCATGGCCAGATCGTGTACTGATCCATGAATATGAACCAACTAAGGATTTATTACCAAGCAATGCAAAAGAAAGGCGTCTGAATACAAACTACCTCCAAATATAATACTCAAAATACAAATCCAGCAGCAGGTATCACATAACTGCAGTATCAGCCAAAGCAGAAACTGTTTCTCTCACCATCTTAACAATTGAGCTCAATCTTTACAGTAACCAGATTTCAGTGGCCTCAAAGAACGGTAATTCCAGACACAGGTTATAGGGCCCTGAGTACCAGCCTCGAGTTCTGATTCCCGTAGCCAGTTACAAAATTTACTACCTTTATTTGGGTGAAAGGGGACACAAAGGATACTTGAGCCTACTTAATAACCTCTCCCTTTCTCCATTCCACAAACACAACATATTCCAAAAATGGAGAATCCTTTCTTTCCCTGATAGAGGCCCCCTTTCCTATGCATTCATTGGGCACGATTACTCCTCCCGAGCACGCGTGCAGAGCCAGAAAATACTTCTGCTTTCATTCCTCTTAAAGAGGGTCCCCCAACACAGATACACCTCGTCCTTTTCTGTATTAGGCAAATGATGCTTCAGTTTTTCTGGTGCTCTCCACCACTGCAAAATGTTCAGAGAAGTGAAGGGAAGTTGTCAGTTACTGAGAGATGCAAGAAGTCTCCAAATTTAAAGTGAAGACTTGGCGGGGGGCGGAGTGCCCCCTTCCTGAGAAGGAACGGGGTCCCTACACTAAAAGAGAGCCTCCGCGTGGGTAAGGAGTGTCCCCACTCTGAAAGAGAGTTCGGGTGTGGAAAATGGGAGGAATATTGTACCGTGAAGAGGGGTCAGAGTTTGAGAAGGGATGTCCCAACCACGAAGGTGGTTCAGTGGGGGAAGCCGTGAGCGTACGCTGCGAGGTGTACCAGCTACTGGGGCCTCCCTGAGAGAAGGGGTTCTCATATTTGGTAAAGGAGGGCCAAGGGCTGAAAGGGAGGGCTGAGAGGAAAGCAGGGTCTTGCACTGGAGGGCTGGGCAAGGGGGGAGGGGCTCTGAATCCACTGGAGCCTGAGGAGGGGCGGCAGCCTCGAGGGGAACATGTGCAGCACAACTACTGGCATCCCGAGGGGCAGGGTGGAGAACAGGGCCTGGGCTGTATGTGGGAGGAACAAGGTTTCAACCGTGAGCAGGAGAGGGAAGACTTCCCTACCATACTCACCGAGGCTGCCGGCGAAACCGTCCATCTTGCGGGGAAAGCGCCGGGCTCGGGGCTCAGCGGGGCGGGCACTTCATTCAGCGGACCGACAGAGTGGCCGACGCTGAGCCTGACCCGCTCGCTCTTTCGGTCGCCCGGCTCGGCTCCCAGCCTCCGCCCCCGTCGCCCACCTGTCCGTCGGTCCGTCCGTCCGCCTCCGGGTAGTTAGTCGCGGCCGCCAGGGCCACTTCCCCGTCAGGTTGAGAGCCGCGCCGCTCCGCCGCCTGGCCAACCTCCCTCCCAGGCAGCAGCCGCGAGCGCCGCGCCGCGCCCCGCCCCCGCGCCCGCGCACAGCGTTAGCTCCACCCCCGCGCACGCCGTCACGTTTCCGACTCCGCCTCCCACGTGACGATATTGAGGCGGGGTCTTGGCGACCCTTCGTTCTCACCTTGCCTTGGCCGGGGATTCCTTGGCCAGTCTCTCGCGGGTCTGGTGGCCGCGCTTGCGTGGTGGGCCTGCTGAGGACCTACGACTTGGGTCTGGAAGCTGGTTGCGAATAGGTGGGGACAGAGGAGCTGTCTCCGGCGTGGGATCCTCATGAAAGGATTCTCTCTCTTCGCAGCCCCTGGGGAGACCAAGTCAGGAGCACTCCTCACCTCTCAACCTGGAGATGGTCACTCTCTTTATGCTGCTAGGCCATTAAAGAGGTAACTGAGTGCAGGAAAGGATCCCGTCTGCCCCAGCTGGATGAAGGACAGATAGGGGCGAGTTGTCTTTACCAGCTCAAGGCCACCACAGAGCTACAGCCACAGGACCCAAGACCACCAGAAGCAAGGAATATTAGTGCTGGACAGGACCCACAGTTCAACTTGCCTCCCCTTTAAGTTGAACACTGAGCCTCAGAAAGGACATGACCTGCCCAAGGTCATGAAGCCTGGTAGAAGCAGAACAAGAACCCAGGCTTCTAAACTCCTGCTGGTGTTCTTTCGACAATACCAGGGATGTAAAGCGACCCCTTCCTTATAGGGCAGATCATAGGATTGCCTGCTAGGGAACTTTAACAACGGATTG
The DNA here is from genome assembly GCA_028533065.1 of Trachops cirrhosus. Classification (NCBI taxonomy): domain Eukaryota; kingdom Metazoa; phylum Chordata; class Mammalia; order Chiroptera; family Phyllostomidae; genus Trachops; species Trachops cirrhosus. The sequence continues at coordinate 124,490,772 of CM052543.1, forward strand.
AAATGAAGTAACCTTAAATTTAGGCCCAACTCCATGTGACTCAATAGGTGACAGTCAAGCCACTAAACTTACTTGGGCCTCACTTTATTCATTTGCAAATGGGAGGACTGCACTTATAACCAAAACAATAAGTATACACAGCCTTTATCTTCCTCCTCCCTCCCCTATCCACGCCTCTTCTCTATCCTTTTAAAGACCTTCCTGTGTTTTCCAAAGTCCCTCCTGGGACTTGGTTGTGTGGATCAGAGTAGTAAAGAGGAGAACTTAAGATGCTCAAGAACTAAATTGATCTACACAATAATAACTGATTTAGGGGAGAATAAGTCATTCTACAGAAAGTTGCAGGAGAGAAGAACAGAATAAAGAAGGGAGATGAGAAATAAGAGGTAGTTGGTGGGAGGAAAGTGGAGACAACTGTGCTTGAACAACAATAAAAAATAAAAATTTTTTTAAAAAATAAGAGGTAGCAACTGTCATAATGAGAGGGACTGAGAGGAATTAGGTAGTTGAAAGACTTGTTAAACATTTTGTTGCTGTCTTGCAGTATACTTTTCCCCTTCGATGCCTCTTTAAAAATCTTCCCTAAAAATCTAAATTACTTTTCATTTCTTTTTTGGATACAAGACCTGCATGTTTTCTGAGTGCCATATAATGTGGAGACTGGCCATAAAGCAGCCAAGATAAATTTAGGTTACAGAAAAAATAGTGCCTAAAGTTTCCTCCTTCAAAATGAAATTATTTACCCAAATTTTCCCCTGCTATGGACATTTTCATTCCTGTAAGTTTCTGTTAAGTCTAACCACTTAATGTTTAAGAAGGCCTTGATTCTGACACCTGCTGCTCTGTGTCTGCATGCAACCCTCTCTGTCATGTCAGTTAAAAGAATAGGAACTTGCCTTGATATACTGATATGTATTATTATTAGTAGTAGTAATAATTTAATCCTCACCCATGGATATGTTTTATTGATTTTAGAGAGAGAGAAAGGGAGAGAGAGAAAGAAACATCAATGTGAGAGAAACATTGATCAATTGCCTCCTGTACACCCCCCGACTGGTGATCAAACCCGAATCTAGGTATGTGCCCTGACCGGGAATCAAACCTGAAACCTTTTGATGTAAGGGACAACCAGGGCTATATGTACTATTTTTAATTCAGAAAAGAATCCACATTTTGTGGGGCCTGAAGGTTTTACTATTTGTGGGGCTCTTTTGAGAAAAATGAACACAAAAATTACAAATACAAATTAGCTTAAATGGAGTATTTATTTAGACTGAGAAAAGAAATAAGAATAAATTACACATTTTAAAGAAGTCAACAAATGCTACAGACACAAAATTGAGATATGCAAGATTTAATTAACTGCCCAACATATCCCTAGTGCTTTTTTCCTAAATCTCTTGGCTGTATACTCTTTGATTATCTCTTAATATGATGGTTTTTTCTTAATAGATATCCTTTGCTGGGATCCTGCTGTATGACAGGTTTTGTACCCGAGTACCTTATACACCTAACCCCATTTCAATATCACAGCAAGCCTAGGAGATCAGTATTATGAATGTGACAGTGATTTTAAAAATAACTTTTTAATAGGATAAAAAGGTAATTTAGTTTTTAGCATGGTTAATCAATTCATCTTTATTATTGATAGCTGGGATGCACAAAAAATTATTTCATATGTATAGTACAGGCTGTTTGTAGTATTGCTTCAGGAATTCTGATTGATTCTATTTCACATGGTGCCCATTTTTTAAAAAAATAAAATATATGGTGAATTTTAAATTATGCGTACTGCATTATTAAGTATATTCCCGACAGGAGAGAATTTCCATTGTGGTTTGACATCAGTGAGAACCAAAATTTCCTTACCCTTCACTTACAATTATACATATCTGGTGATTAGAAGAGTTTTCCCTAGACTAGCTTCTGGCTCATGTTTCAAACCTTCTTTCTCCCACACTACCCACATACTTAAGGTGCCAGCTGTATGTTCGTATCACATTGTAACCTCTAGCCCCACACCTCCATGACAGGATGTTAGGGGTCATCAGAGTATTCCTGGAATCTATTGCTAAATGAAAACAGACAGCAATAACTTAAGTGTAAGTGAGACTATAGTGGAAAGGCACCCTAGCCTAGCGCCTTGGAAGAAACCTGTGGAGCTTATTTCATAAAACATGCCTGTTTTATTTATTTTTATTTTTACAAAAGTAATCCATGCTCATCCTAACTAGTGAACCAACCAAAAGGGTTTTTATTTAAAGGCAAGGACCTCTATGAAATAAAAGCTCAATCAGAAAAAGAACAAATGGAGAAATACAGCAGTTGTGTGTCCAAAGTAATTCCAGATTCCTACTGGGATAAGTATTATCAAGGGCAAGGAAAGTTCTTCACTTAAATCACACTGTTCTTTCCAAGGATTCCCTTGTCCATTGTACTCCTCGGGCCCTGGCTTTGCTGTTTTGCAAAAGGGTGTTGGGAACTGTGCCTTTCCTATAGACTGCTCAGCTCACTTCCTACCGGTACAAATATGAGATCCAAGCCTTACTTTCCAACTCAAATGATGAAAGGATTTGTTCAACAACATGATCCCTCAAAAACGTATAGGCCTCTGATTTGTTTACTTCCAGTTAGCAATATGTGCCAATAACCACACCCGAAGTTCTTTCCTATACATAATTCTCAAGCATGATTTACATCTTTGCTTTCCTTCCCCAGTTACTCTCTTTGTCTCTCTCAGTCTAATAGGGGGCTATCTTCAGGCTACCAGACTTAGATGAGGAGAACACACTCTTAATCAGATCATTGCTGTGAGGCTGGGTCTAAATGGACCTTACTCAAAGTTTTTAATATTTTGTTTTATATTTGGGAATCTAGAAATAGTCAGCTTTCTAATCTTTTAGCCCTCAAATTTCTGGACTTTTCTTTAATTCTCTTTTATTTCTGCTTGCAAATCAGTGCATTCTTGCTTGAGCTTTTTCTTTCCTATAATGCTTTACTCAAGTTAGCAAACACACACTATTACTCTCTTTCCCAAAACTTCCTCTAGAGCTGTAGGCTTACTTATGCAACTAGTGTGCCACCTTCTAAGTTGTCATAAGCAACAATTGTAACAAATCTTTTGCCATGACGTAACAGTAACTCAACCTCCAATCTGTCCCCACACCATTCCTGACCCAATGAGGAATTCAAGGTCACATGTTTTAGTTCTTTTTTCCTTGTAACAGTATTCAACTTTAAGGTTTCATTTTCTTCAGCAGTCAAGACAGGCTGACTGCTATTGCTAACAATCCCAAATTTTCCGTTGGTTTAATATAAGAAAAAATTTTCACTCTTATCAGTACCCAAAGTAGATCATTAAGGCATTCAGCACCATGAAGTCATTTAAGGGCCCAGGTTTCTTCTGTCTTGAACTCCACTTTTTCAGCCAGTGAATAGAAGTAGTGGTTGAAGAACATGGAGAATCAATCAGGAAACTTTAATTCTAGGCACAGAAGTGTGTACCTCACCTTTACCCACAGTCCATAGGCCAGAATTTAGTTGCATGACCACATTTAATGGCAGATAAGGCTAGGATATATTTTCTAACTCTGTAATTAGAAAGAAAAAAGAAACATTTTGGCAACAATGAACCAAATAGTAGTTTCTGCCATACTCCTCTTCATGGCACTTATGAGAATTATAATTTTCATTTCCTTGAATGATTATTTAATGTGCCTTACCCATTATATTGTATACTACAAGGGGGGCTTTTATAAGATAAGATAGGTAGTAAGGACATCCCAACAGTTAAGACCACACACTCTGGGTTCATACTGCCTAGAGTCAAATCCCAACTCTCTACTTACTGGCTATGAACATCGGACAAATTACCTAATCACTCTGTGCCTAATTTTTTTCAACTGTAAAATGAAGATGATATCATTTCTGTTTCCTAGAGGTACTGAGGGGTTGCAATGTAACATGTAAAGCCCTTAGAACGAGGCCCTCTATTCCATAGAACAGTAAGTATTAGCTGTTGTTATCATCATAAGTGGGCTTGCATAGTGTCCGTTTTTGCTCACCTTTGTGTACTTTGTGGCTATTAAAGAGTAGCTGTTCAATAAATATTTACTGAACATTTAACAAACAGAACTCTGAAAACTAGTCAATTTGAATACATTATTTCAACTAGTGCCCAGTTTTTAAAGCAGTCAGTATTAATTTTTCTGCTTTATATCTATAAAATTAGATCTTGTAAACTATTTAATTAGTACCATAATAAAATGGAAGGTTTAACATAAATCCCTCAAAAAGAAAACATAACTGTACATGATCATCAAACACATGAAAATCCAAATATACTAGCCAGTTACAAATTACTGGGTAGTTATTTACATTCTTCACTCTGACATAAGATTTATCTTTAGATTACTTTAGATGAAGGACTCCCCTTGCTCTTTGGGTACTTTAAATGCAATTCAATTCAGGTCAGTGCACATCTAAAGTGTACCATTTTTCCAAGAATCCAGTTATTGCAAAAGGCTAAATATTGTTACATCAAATAATAAACATTCTGAATGTTCTCTTCATGCACAGAATCTTGACTTTGTGCAGTTACCTTCCCCTTACGTCAAATGAGTTTATTGTGGGAGGAGTTCAGAATGCTTGTGAGGATACACACCACCTATTGCCAAAGACTTGACCTAAAATTGGGAGAAAAATAAGACCCTATACTGATTTCTTTGGTTTGCTCTCATTAGCTAGATCTCCTTGAAAGGTAACTATAAACTCTTTTTGGCTTCTTGATTTTTTCTCCCTCAGACATTTTAAAAGTGTTATCAAGAGTGATTAAGTTGGGTTTGTTTTTTTAAGTATGCTGGGCTTTCCACTCCTTTTATTTCATTGTCTTAGTGTTACTTTAAAAACTAAATCCTATAGTCACAGAATTGTGTAGGTTCCATAAAGCTATAGTCCACATAAGCAGGAGTATGATAGAGAAAAAAACGGAAATTTTGTTTAGTCATTAAAATAAAAAATTAATAACACCTGAGTGGAAGAAAAGGGTTCTTTGTTTTTATTCTACAGTTAACATAAGCAGTGTATGAAAAAGTTCCAAAAATTTGTAAGAGGCTATATGGTAACAGTGTTCTAGCTCCTCCTAACCATAAACAGTGCCTAGGGGTAATTTTAAAATTATTGCAAGAGAAACAAAAGAGAGCATGAGAGGATATATCCTAAAGTGTTAAAAAAAAAAAAGGTAGCTGCCTCTGGGAAATGAAATTGAGTGGGGAAAAGAATACAGGGGGTTTCGCGTTTATATTTTTTGATATATTTTTAATGATATAAAGGTATCCATTTTTAAAAACTATTAAAGTGCAAAAACAAGATGGGTTGCAGAGTATATTAATTCAGATACCCACAAACTATATCTTTAGAGACTGATTTAAAATATCATGGTTATTAAATAACTATTTTACCAATCTTGGCATGATTGTTATCTGTCACTAAGACTTTCTAGACTTACTGACCTCAGAAAAGAATCAAGCAATTAGCAGTGTTGTATGTAAATTCTTGGCAAGAACTTATGAGACTGAAATCTATCCCCTGGGAACCACAAACCATGCTTCATTTAGGGGGATTTGCTGCGTGGATGCATGAGTGAGTGAATGAATGTGGACCCAGGTTAATTTTGGTAGCTCTGATGGTGCCATTCATGACTAGTAAAGAAAAGCCTGGGTGGGCTGTGGATCTGTGTTTTCCCAGTGCTGACCCAGAATTTATGACATGATGTGGGGCTTAAATTTATTGAGATTGTAGAACCAATAAAGTTTCTAGAGCTTCATCACATTTACTGGATGTTGGCCAAGCCTTAAAAATAATAACTGATAATTTTCATCTCTTTACCATAACTATGTATTTTTTCCCCACAAGAAATTCATAGCAGCCTTTCACAAAATTGAAATTCTTCAGGGAAAAACTGTTAAATAGCAGTGTTATAGTGGAAGGCAGCCAATCATGGATATTCAACTCTAAAAATTAGTAACACTAAAAGTTCTTGAGACATCTATCAACAATGTAGTTTTAGCAACAAGTGATATGATCAAAGTGTTGCTACAGAAAAACTAACCTGCAGCTGGATAAAGTGGAGGAGACAGCGGAAGTAGGAAATACAATTAGGAGGCTGCTACAGCGGAGTGGTAGCTGCAGAAAGGTCCAAGAAGAAAAAAGTTGAAGGGAAACAACAAATAAATCAGCAGCAACAACAACAACAAAAACCCTTGCAGGCTCTGGCTGGTGTGGCTCAGTGGATCAAGTGCCCGCCTGCAATCCAAAGGGTCGCCAGTTTGATTCCCAGTCAGGGCACATGACTGGGTTGCGGGCCAGGTCCCCAGTAGGGGGCATGCAAGAGGCAACCACACATTGATGTTTTTCTCCCTCTCTTTCTCCCTCCCTTCCCCTCTGTCTAAAATAAATAAATAAAATCTTAAAAGAAAAAAAAAAAACAATCCTGCAGACGTGGCTGACTCAGAAACTAAGGGAAAGGAGGAAGAGAGATTTTCAAAGTGCAACTCCCAGTGATGCAGAGAATAATGGCAGCATTAAATGCAAAAGGGAACTTTAAAAAAAAAGTAGGTGATAAAGAAAAGAAAATATAGTGGGTAATGGCCATTTTTTTGTTGGCCTGCATCAGAACCCCTTTCCTTTAATGGGAAGCTGAAGGGAATCAGATGTCATCTTTGGCAGCTGGGGCTCAAGCATATGATCTTAACTGATTGGAAGCCCCACCCCAGGTCTTTTAAGTGCAGAGGAATAACACAAAAAACCAGCAATTAGGGACCAACACTAGAAGGCAGTTGAAAAATTGAAAATGAGCAGTGATCATGTGTGGGGGAATAAAAGGAGACAATCGGCTCCAGAGCGGCATCCTCAACGAATTCCTCCTCTGGGGTGAAGTTGGTGGTGCTCTCCGTGTCCTAGATTGCCCGGGCTCCTGCCCATTTTCAGTGCTTGGTCCTCTGGGATCCCTGCCGACCCAGTGAACCCACCTGATGTGCTCCCAGTGAATATATTTTCTGCTGGAGTTAGCCAGAGCGGGTTTCTGTTGCTTGCAGTTAAGAATCCTGTGTGGCACAAATACGGCTTTTACTTTTAAATAGACTGTGCTGGTATCCTGACCAGATGCCCAGATGGAAGCCTCCAGCACACAATTCGAAATGTGGGGTTAGAGTTTAGGAGAGGGTTGGGTCTGGGAATGTAGATTTACGATACTTCTATCTAGAGCCAAAGATTTAAGCCATGGGAAATCATCAAGCAAAAAGATTTGAGAGAGAGGAAATGGAAATGAGGAGAGAACAGAACTTGAGGGAACGCCAATCTTTAGGCAGCAAGAGAACCAGTCAAGAAAGAAGCAATAACAGTTGCAGGAGGCAAATCATGCCAGTAGCACATCAGAGAAGCCAAAGGAGCCAAGACTTTAAAAAATATTGTGGAAATCAGATGCTATTAAATGGTACAGAGTCCAGGGAAGACGAGGACAAAAAGTGGGGCACTTGGCACAGGGATTGGAAGGCCACTGATCTGTAGAGGGTTATTTTATCATGATGGTGGGAAAAGAAACCAAGTGGCAGGCGGGTAATGCCTGAGAGGGTGGAGTGAAAGTGGAAGAAAATACAGTCTACAGCTTAAAGAAGTTTGGCAGGATTTTGTCTGTCTTGTTCATTGCCATATTCCCAGCTCCTAGAAAAGTACCTGGCATATGACAAGTTCTCAATAAATATTTGTTAAGTGAACGGACAATGAAAAGCAGAAGCAGAAAATGAACTTGGGTAAAGTATGGTAAAAGCACAAATTTTTAGAATTGGGTACACCTGACAATGCCTGCAAGCCAGGGTTATCGCTTCCTCCTTGGGCTGGAGAACCTGATTTCCTAGATTCTCCCCTACTTACCTGCTGGATCCTTGTTCCCCACTGCATCCCACTATGGCCCCCTCACTCCACTATTTAATTTGTTGGTACTATAAGCTAATATAATTACCATTCCTTAGGTAATTTGTCATTCTTATTTCTTTCTTATTCTCAGAATATTCTGTTTCTTTTACTAATTTATGTCCCCCACAAAGTTAGTCAAATATTCTTCATCTGTATTTATTTTGTTCATACCACAGTAGCATCTCAATAATCGATTGTGGATGACCCAATAAAACAAAATCTGATTAACTAGAAACTGAATTTTACGTGTACCATTACATGATAGCTCAATTGCACATTTTTAGAAATTCGCTACTCTATGGTTCTTTAAAATGCCAAATTTTAAATCCAATAACAAAATGATGAAATAAAGTATCAAAACATTATAAACACATAAAAGCATACAATTTAAATAGCCTCTCATTTAAATAATAATAAAATGTAAGATTTATTCTTTTTATTTTCATTTTTTCTCTCTCCAAACGTCAGAAGTCTTTGAATAAAGAACAGGCATTTAAAAAATAAATTGTAACTAGAAATTTACAAAGTCAGAACTGGTGACCTGACTCACTGGTGTGGCTCAGTGGATTGAGCACCTGCCCGCACACTGAAAGTTTGCCCTTTCGATTGCTGTTGGGTCAGGGCACATGCCTGGGTAGCAGGCCAGGTCCCCAGTTGGGGGCGTGTGAGAGGCAACCTGGAGGAGATGTTTCTCTCCCTCTTTCTCCCTCCCTTCCCCTCTCTTCTAAAAAGAAATAAAATCTTTTTTTAAAAAAGTCATAAGTGGTTCTTAAGTGCAATATACTTGGACTATAATAATAAGATTAAAGACCTGGAGGTTTCCCATCCCTAGTTTCTGGTTCTTCATGGATGTGGTTAAAGCACATAAAGCTTTTCCAATGGATGAAGAATCAGTATTTTTTACCTGCAAACTTTAGGAAGGCCGTCTTTGCATACCTATCATAGGTTCATCAGAGGAGTAAGCTATCTCGGTGTTACTGTATTACCTTCAGGCAGTCTGAAATTACTTTTAGAAAAAGGAAGAAATTTAAAATAAATAATTTGCTTTTGATCATCTCATTCCCCTGAGGGTTGTTTCTTAATATTTTCCTAATAATTGTATGCGCACATACGTGCATGTGTGTGTCTCCAGGTAGGTGGTCAAGAAGCATTTTGTATCATTTGTCACCCTCCTCCTAGTCTAAAACTTGGCTTTGCCCACATGGAGTGCTTGATCAAAGTGTGAATAGTCTGTAATAGCACAGTGTTTCTAGTTGCACAGACCAATGATGTTCATCAGCAAAGTCGTCCCAGCCACGGGTGGTGTTTTCCATTCTTGGGTACCTGGGAACTTGTACTTAAGTGAGCGGTCATTTCCAGATAAGGCCACCCTGGCTACTTCCCTTCAATTTAAATTGTGATGGTTGAAATTTTGGGACGATCTACGGATTTGTTAATCTATGAGCTAAAATGACATGAGATTACCTCATCCCTGAAACCTTCAGTTCAAAATGGCATCATTTTTGCACTAGGCTGTGTGATGAGACGTGACCCAGGTACAGACAGTCCATGGTGTGAGATGGGCTATTATCACCCACAAGTGCGAAGTCATTTCTGTGGAAGAGGCCTGGGGCCTCTCAGGCCTAAAGGTGCAGGAAAGGCATCTTCTCATCAGCGTGGAGCAATAGCCATTCTCAGTCATCTGCACAAACCGGCCTTGCCACGTTGGCCCCACTGCAGGTCAAGAAATGCAGGCATGACAAAGGACATGAACAAATCATCAACAGTTCTGTATAATAACAGAAATATTTAAAAAGCAGTACAAATTAAAATGAGGGGCTCCATTTGCTAGAAATCAAATTGGGAAAGTTTTGTTTTTAAAATACTATATAGTGTAGAGGATGAGACAGATAAACAGTTAGTCTTATATAAGCTAATAGGTGTGTAAAATGTTCAACACTTTATTTATCAAAATGTGACTACCTTTAACTTAGCAACTTCACTCTGAGAAATTAGCCCAAATGTACAAAGATACATCGCCTAAAAGGTCTCCTCACAATATTTCTTATAATCAGATACCACCTACAACAAGAAAGATTACAAAATAATGCTGTATGAGCTTAGTATTACAAAAGAGATGGTTTGTAGACATCTATGGGTAGGGGTGTGGGGACAAAAATCCACCAAAATTTTAACAGTGGCAATCTCTGGGTTGTGGGATTCTGGGTGATTATTATTATTTTAATCTTTGTACTTTTCCTGTCTCTACAATGCACATCATTAATTTGGCCATCAGTTACTTGTTAACAATAGTCCAGGTTCTTTCATGATTTAAGTACAATTCAGGAGATGCAGCTGAACTTCTTGCTTGGTTTTCATATCTGCTCAGTGGAGGATTTGCAATGTCAAGTTTCTAAAGTGCAGAACAGAGCTCTAGTGTCTAGAGAATGACTTCCCGTGAATTAACAGTCAGAGAAATGGAGCAGCTTGCATAGATGCCTTCCCTGACCCACATGGAACAGGGCCAGCAAAAGGGTAGATATTCCCGAGTGGACTGTGCCCTACACATTCTTGCCCGTGTTGGGCACTGGAGGCTTTTAGTTGCTCGTGGTTACCCTTGAACTGAGGGGCACACTTAAGGGAGAGCCAGGACAGATGGTGTAAGCACATCACTTGTAACATTCCTCTTATGGCTATGATGTTGGGTCCACCCTGAAACTTTTCATGTTGTAGTGGACATTAGATAAGTCAGTCTGGTCCTGTAAGTGTTCTCCGTGCCCCCATCACATTTTCTGGTTAATATTCCCCATAATTATATTTAAAGTCATAGTCACTATGTTATGTAACCTGGCATATACCGAGAGCCAGGATGCTTACTTGTAGGGGTAACTTTGAGTCAGAGACAAAGCTTTCCCTCAATCATGTCACCAGAAGATGGATCATTTCACTTTACCTTCAAAGAAGAAAGGGGAGAATTAAGAATAAGCTCCCTTTAAGGGAAGCTAGAGAGTTCTTCCTGTAAGGAATATTTGTGTTTCCTCACAGCCAAACCTGCTAAAAAAAGACTATTGTATACATAAAGAAAAGCAATTGTTTTGACACTGAGACATATTTTCTTGGTGAAATCCCTTGGTAACATGCAAATGCCTTCCTGTGTTGGTCACCTTCAGCCTCTTTAAATGAGCACAGTTTATCCCCCAAATGTGCAAGTTGCCCCATGAAGATGGAGTGAAATAGACACCCATAGTGGTTATGGTGTTTTTCTGGTACCATCTTTCCAGTGGGCAACTTGTCCATCTATATAAAAATTCTAAAACCATTCATACTGTGTCCCAGGAAAAATACTCCTCTGAGAACTTATCTTGAGAAATAATTTTTAATATGCAAAGACTATGTAAGAATGTTCATTGCAGTGTTATTTACAAACGTGAAAAACTGAAGAAAAAAATCCCGTGATTAGAATTAGTTAAATCATAGTATAATTATAACCATGTGTTACTAAGAGGCCATTATTCATTATGTATTTGTTATGTACTTGAATAATATGTAAGGATACTAAGAAAGGCTCAGGATATAAACTTAAGTGAAAAAATAGATACTGCAAACCCAATGGTGACATATATTCTATGTACACATGCACACACACAGCACACATCTGTGTATGTATAGGTAACCCTCACTTTTCAAAAGTTTGAGTTACGCCACTTTGCTTTTATGAAAGACGTACTATAGTACCTGTTTGCAATAACTCAAAGAAATCCAAAGAGGATTTTCACTTTTACCAAAAAAAGGTGAAAAGCACAAATAGCTTTCAGCATTTGTTTTGCAACAGCTGCTATCCGGGCAGTGCCCACCCGGAGCAGGGAGAGTGGCCCTGCCAGCTCCTTCCCCGGGAGTAAGCACCGCAGCTTTGAACTGTGGCTGTGAGCATCTGTGCTTTATCTTGATTTATTTTGTGCATCTGTTAGCAAGATGTGTCTTAAGGTATCAGGAAAGCCTAAGAGAGCTCATAAAAGTGTTTACACTTAGCTCAAAACTGGTTGTTATTAAGTGCATTTGGTATGATTTGGTAGATTATTTTTGGAGTCTGGGAATGCTCAAAATTTTTTCCATATAAATTAATGGTAATTGTTTCTTCACTTTATGCTATTTTGGCTTCAGAAGTTTTCATAGGAACACTGTTTTCAGATAGCAGGGGATATCCTATACACACACACACAAACCTGTGTGGTTGCTATCTATATCTATCTATCTGTCCATCTATCTATCTATGGAGAGAGAGAGAGATGAGAGACTAGACTGTCCAGTTTTACTGGATTACTTTTTTTACTGGATTCTTTTCATATGCCTTTCCTATAACTCATTGCTCCATCTCATGTGACCACAAGAAGTTTAATCATCTCTCCAGATATTTTTGAACACCTCCAGCAGTGTTTACATATCCAGCAATCCACACTCATTTCCAGTGGTCACCTCACACTCAGCAAGCCTGCTCCAGGGCGCTCTCCCAATCACCTCTGGCCAGCTCATAATGGCTTTTCCTGCTGACTGTCACTCTCTAGTATCCACCTTACATGAAATGTGCAAACCTTCTCTCTATTTCCCAAGAAGCAGCTGACCTAAGGCTGCAATTTTAACAAACTTTAGGAAAACTTACGGATTACATAAGAAAATTACAGTGCAGAAAAAGAAATTTTAAAAGTGGGTATTGATATCACTGCCCCTAAAGTTCCCCCTAAAGGCTCTTTCCAGGACCTCCCAGTGGGACCTGGCCGTCCCACTCCTTAGCTCTTAGCTGGCCGCTGTCGTGCTGGAACCTGCCCTACCCTCCTGAATGGAGTCTCCTCTTGTACCCTTGGTACAAGTTGTGGGCCCCCAACTTCTCATTTCTGACCTTCAGCAGAGGAAACAAGACATTGCAATTATATGGACAGAGGTATACCCGCCCCCATTCAAAGTGGCTGTTTGCGTCATTAAACAGAAACTTCAGTATCTCCATCTAAAACATCTGCATTTGGATTCTTCTACCAGTTTACGATGTCCCCCAAAACAATTGGTTGCCACTTCTTTTGGATCCTCAAGAACATAAAAACAACTGTCACTAAAGACAAAGTCCACTTTCCATCCTTAGAACATTCAAGAAAAAATTCAAAAAATTTGCAATACAGGTTCAGATACGTAATAACAACAAGTAGTAAACAAGTTCGCACTATGTACCCAGCCCTATACTAAACACCAAACACATATATTACCTTATCAATCTCCATGAGACCCCTCTACAATAAGTGCTATCTTTAAGATCTCCATATGGATTAGAAAATTAAGACAGAGAGCAGTTAAATAATTTGCCCAAAGTCACAGAGCCAGAAAGTGGTGAAGCAAGGCCACAGACTAGTCTCATTGTAGAGATTTAACCACTCTTAGCTATTACATTATAATGGCTCTCAGAATTGGAGGAAGGACATAACTGGAAAGTAAAGGAAGGACGGAAGTATTGCAAATGGGGACTTGATTTTGTGTGTGTGTGTGTGTTTCAAATTGCATAAAAGGAACTTTATCTTTAGAATTAAGAACTAGAATATGCATATCTATATAATCTATATTCATATCCACACCCGTGGCTGCAGTCACGCACCGTATAATGACATTTTGGTTAATGACAGATGCATATGCGATTAAAAATTCCTATCGCCCCATGACATTGTGGTTGATGTAACTTCACAGCACAACACATTATCATGTGTTTGTGGTGATACTGGTGTCTATATAAGGCTGTGTTTACATATATTCTATAAAAGTATAGCACACACAATTATATACAGTACATAATACTTGATCATTATAATAAATAACTATGGTACTGGTTTATGTACTTTTCTGTTATTTTAGAGTGTACTCTTTCTACTTATAAAAAAAGTTTGCTGTAAAACAGTATGCCCTGTTATGCTGGCAGTGGCCTCAGATATCTCACGTTTATGTCTATTGACTGTATTGCTTTCTCTTGTACCTGAACTTGTTTTAATCTCATGTGGTTTTATACAGTAACATGCCACACAAGCTTGTAGCCTAGGTATGTAGTAGGATAGACCATCTACATTTGTTTGTGTTCTAGGATGTTTGCCCAGTGAAGGAATGGCCTAACGTCCTATTTCTCAGACCGTATTTCCATTGTTAAGCAGCACATGACTGTATATCTGTGAATGTGTTGGGGAGAGAAACAAAAAGCTGCTCTGGGCACCACGCATTCATCTCCCTAATTCACACCGACCTTTCCTATTTAACCACCATAGTGGATGTCTTTTCCCTGAAAAATGCCACTGGCTTCCATGAGTAGGGCCTGAGGGGACTGTGTTTATGCTCTGTGACCTCATGCTCTGACTGTAATTGACTGAACTTACTAGACCACGTAATTCACTTTGGGTCAATACAATTTTCTTACCTGAAGATTTCTATTGGAATCAAGAGCTAGCTAATCAATCTGGGTTAGTCTTGAGGACATATATAGTCAGAGTAGGTTAACTGTTATAACAATCCATCCCCAAATTTCAGGAGCTTAAGCTTATTTCTCAATCATATCACAGTGCAATGTAGGTCATTGGAGATGGGGAAATGCTGTGCTCCACAGATTTTATCAAGTACCCAGGCTCATTCCATCTAGGGGCTCAACTATTCTCTGAGGACTTAGTTAAAGAAAGAGGGAGAGGATGGAAGGATGCAGAGTATCTTTTTTTTTTTTTTTTAGTTAGGCCTAGAAATGGTATGCATCACGTCTGCCTACATTCCACTGACCTAACTCATTGCTCGACCCCACAGAACCACAAAGGATGCTGGGAAATGTCATCTAGGTGTAGGCCAAGAAAGAAGAGAATATGGGTAAGTGACCATCTATTTAGTCTCTGTCACAACATTTAAGTTTTGAACTGTGGGTTTCATAGTCTGTTTACTATAAGCATGAAAAAGCCAAGAAAGCTGATTTGTAGAGACAAGAATGAAGCAGACATCCACAGGAAAGCAAGATGAGAGAGAGAGAGAGAGAGAGAGGGAGGGAGAGAATTATATGGTTTCTTCCTGGTTTCCTACTTTGGGCACTATGGCACTACTTTTTTAAAAATTTGTTTTGCTTTGTTCTGTTTTCATATATATAATTTTTGTAATAACAGCTTTGCTGAGATACAATTTGCATCATAAAGTTCAACCTTTTAAAATATCCAATATTGTAGTATATTCAGTGGTTATTAGTACATTCAGAGTAGTGCAACCATCATCATTATCTAACTCCAAAACATTTCTATCTCTGCCAGAAGAAATTTCAGGCCCATTAGCAGTCATTCTCTATTCCTCATCCTGCCCAGCCCCTATCAACCATTAATCTATTTCCTGTGTCTATGGATTTGTCTATTTCAGACATTACATAGAAATGGAATCAGACAATATGGCCTTTTGTGTCTATATTCTTTCACTTATTCAATATTTTTGCATTTGTAGTATATATCAGAACTTCATTTCTTTTTATGACCAAGTATTATTCTATTGTATGGATATGCCAATTTGTTTATCCATTCATCAGCTGATGGACATTTGAGTTGTTTCCACTCTTTGGCTAGTATGAATAATGTTGCTATGAACATTGATTGGTGTACAAGTGTTTGTGTGCATATATGTTTTCACAGGAATGGAATTGCTGGGTCATATGGTAATGACTCTATGATTAACATTTGGAGAAACTAACACTAGTTTTTAAGAATCCTGGCTGTCCTTGAGCTACTTAAACATCCTTCACATAAATACATGAATTTCTTTTTTTCTTTTTTAATCAACTTGAGTTAGTCTTAATAATATTATTTGCAACATCAGGAGGCTTAACCAAATCACCTATGCCTTTGCTTCTGCTTTAGACTTTCCTGATTCCTTAGTCCCCTTTATTTTGGCTCTATTTTTGCCCGCCTATTTGATAATGTTTTAATTTGGCTTTTTTTGGCTACAAGTATCAAGAACTCATTGCAGTTAGCTCAAGTATAAGAACTTTAAGAAACACATAATAAGATAATGGAAGCTTTCAGAAACCCAAGAACAGGCACCATAAGGGGCTGGCTTCAGAGAAAGTAGTGCTAAAATCTAGTCTTCGATTTGAGGTGGCTCTACAGGCCTCACCAATAGAAATTGATAGGTGTTCATGGTATTTCATCATTATAAATACAGTTCAGCCAGATCCATTCTGTTCTGATACTAACTGGTAACTTCTCTCTTTGCTTTCATGCCACCTGTCTGAGAGAACGGATTCTGATTGGCCCAGCATATCTTTTCAAATCTGGCTGCAGATCATGGGAATGTAGTCAATCTATGTGTTGACTGCCCTTGAATCAGGTGCCCACCGCTAGTCCAATCAGCCATGAGAAGATGAGAAATTAGAGGGTTGGATCACATGACACAAAACATGGTGCCGGACCTACTTCTCCAGCAGGGACCAGGGCTTAGAGCACTTCCCACTGGATGCTCCTGGGACAGGAGGGCATGGTGATTGATTTTTGTGTGCACGATAGATTTTTTTTTTTAAATCTAGATCTGTCAGTCTTGTCTTTTTTAAAAATTTAATTTTATTTATTTATTTTTAGAGAGGGGGAGGGAGGGAGAAGGAGAGAGAGAGAGAAACATCAATGTGTGGTTGCCTCTCATGTGGCCCCCACTGGGGACCTGGCCCGCAACCCAGGCATGTGCCCTGACTGGGAATCGAACCTGTGACGCTTTGGTTCGCAGCCCGCACTCAATCCACTGAGCTACGCCAGCCAGGGCACGATAGATATTTTTAATGAAAAATGGATCACCTCTTTTCCAATCAACTTCTGTTTTTGGTCTTAGCAATTCTGCCAGGACATACAGGTTGGGGCAAAAGTAGGTTTACAGTTGTTTGTATAGAAAATAATACAATAAGTAATAAATAATACAAGAATAACCCCCATACTGCACATACTCATAACTGTAAACCTACTTTCGCCCCACTCTGTAGTTTCCTATACTTAATCTGCAGCTTTATGAATTGTAATTAAGGGTAAGACAAACCCATGGTTCCATCTCAACCCAGTCAACTCCTTGCTCAACTACCCCCTTGTGAGAAGAGTTAGCCAAGACATTAGTAAAGATGCGGTGTGAAGGGTAAAGGACTAGAAAGGAGTTCCTGGGAAGACCCTATTTCCTGTTCCCATCAGAGCTCCTCACCCCCCCAACTCCACTCTCCCCCTACTTTCCACCCAGTTTCCTAAAACTTAAAGCTACAGCCACAGCAAAAGCTCAAAAAGTATAGCAAGCTGTGCACAATTGCCAGCTCTACTTTCAATATGTCACAGCTGGAACAGGATATGAGGCTCCTTGTGCCAGAACTGAAGCTTTGAGATGGGTAGAAAACTGGCCTTATGTATGTTCTTTCTATAAGGACAGAACTCAGAGATAGAAGTATACTTATAAAAGGAAAAATGCAGGTTTTAGTATATTGGGGGAGCAATAACTTTTGAAATGAAGAATTAAACTCTTAATAATAAAGCAAAATATTTTTTAAAAACCCATTCAGTTTTATGAAGCCTTTCATCTAAAAAGATATTCTGATTTCTAAGAAGGTAGGCCCACAGTCTGCCCTATTTTATTTCTTGTTCCTCTGTGTTTTTTTTTTCAATGTGTTTCCCTGTGGCTAATGTCAAGTGTGGATTTGCCAGATTGTCTGGATATACTCCAAAAGAAATATCTCACACATATCTTCAAAGAAAAAGGCATTTAGTATGCACAAGTCTAAAAGCTAAAGTAGCTTGAGGGTAGGGATGAGGCTGTAATGGAGGACAGAGAAGCTGAGGTTTTATATTTTAAAAACTAGCAAACTTTTGACCAGATTTTCTGAACCTTAGCATTTTAGGAATCTGAGTTGGCCAAGTCAGTTGTGAAAGACACATACACAGCAGGAATAAGAAAAAGAAGAGACTATTTATATGAGTTTTACACCACCTAATTGGATATGCACTGTTCCATAACCAGGCAAAACACGAACATGTTTGTTTATTTTAGGGCTGCCTGCTGACCTGCATTGTGAGTTTGCTCAGGGGCCGGCCTGGCACAGAGAGGCAGAGTTGAGAACCTAAATTAGGGGCCTCTGAAGGCAAGTGCTGGGATCTCTCTAGAAGGGCTTTCTCAACACGGTGTGGCTAGCGTCAGCAATAGTCCTTGGAAACACTGGCTCTTGGTAGTTGAAGGAGTCAAGCTAATTTAGCAAATCATGTTGCCTTTTAGATTACCTATATATTCCTAAGCATATCCCCAAAGAGGCTGAATCCCCACTCACAACATGGGTGTAGAAATGGACAAGATGAGGCTCACAGTCTAATTGAAGTAATGCCGTAGATCTTAGATAAAGAATAAAGGTGCAGAGTGTGGACAGAAAGGCTAAGAGTATGGACTTGGGAGTCAGGCTGGACTTTAGCGCTCCCTTTCCTGGCTCTGCGATCTTGGGTGAATTCATCTCTTTGCGCCTCCGTTCCCTGATCTGTAATGTGAGGGTTAAACAGCCCCGACTGCAGTAGTGTCATATGTGTATTAAACGAGTTAACATTTTAGAGGTAATCAGGACATTGTGTGTCAGGCAGTAAACAATATATGTGTTTGTTAGGTAAATAAAGTGGAATACACTGATGACAGGTGGACCTTGTGTTGACAGACTCTAGAACTCTGTGTTCTCAGACGAGAAAGGGCCAGATGCTAGAAACAGCTCGTACTGGGGCACATCTAAACAAACTACAGTGCGGTTGTTTTATGAAACACTGCACTAGCCACTCTTAAAACGAGGCATGTCTATGTACGGAACACTGCTGTGGAACACTCCCCAGGATACACTAACTGATGAGGGAGAGAGCGAGTCCCAGGTCAACATATGTAGAAACCAGCACTTACTGAATATTTTTCACACATCAGACATTGTTTTAAGAGCTTTTCGTATATTAACTCATCTAATTTCCACCAAAAAAAGGGGTTTTTCCCCATTGTGGAAAACAGAGTCTCAGAGAGGTTAGATAATATGTCTAAGGTCACCCAGCTAGGATTTGAATTCAGATGGTCTTGGTCCAACATCTGTTAACTAATCATAATCACTATGTTAAACTTTTCTCCCAGTGGTATAATCCCAGTTGTGTACAAATAAAATGATATACATATAATTATACAAATTTACATAAATATATATGTGTGTATATATACATATATCAAGTTCTGGAAACATAGACACTAATCATTAACCCCTGAGGAGAGGAGTGGAATTAAATGGGGTCAACTAGAGACAGATGCTTAAGGAGAAAGGGGGCTTTCACTTTTTATTAAATTTACTTCAATTTTATTTGAATTGTTTAGTGTAATACAAACATGAATTCATATACTGCTTTTGGAATTAAAAAAAATTGTGAAGTAAATGAATTTATTTTATTTAATAAGCAATTATAAAGGACTTACTCTATTCCAGGCAGTGTCCTTAGGGCTTTACAAAAATTAAATAACTTATTAAGTCTCTTAAAAATCCGTTTCTTGCCGATGAGGAAACTGAGGTATATATCACAACATTGTTAAAGGGCCAGGCTGGGATTTGAAACCATGGAGTCTGGCTACAGACGCTATACTCTTTCGTCACTGTACAATACGTGTACACATGTGAGAGCTGAGTCCTAAACTCATGGTCCTCACATGTTTTCAAATGCTAAACCAGCTAAACCAGGCTACCACCATCACTAAAGGCATCACTACAGGCAACTAAATCCTAAGGAGAAAGGGCAGAGCTGACCTAGCATGTCTAGGTTATTCTTCCGGACTTGTTAGTCAGCTCAGTCACTCTGGACTCAGGGAGAAGGTAAAGGGACAGAAAGGGGCCAGGAATTGTATTAGAGTGTCTCTTTCATTGGGAGGGCACACTCTCTTCTAACAAAGACAATGCAGACATGAAAAGTAGGGCTTCTAGCTGCCATGCACAAACAGAAAGATCTAAAACAGCTCTGAAAAAAGCAAATGCAAAATTAGTATAATAACATCTCTTTTATGTAAAATTTTGTTAAAGCATTTACATAAATAGGTACACACAAAAATAGTAATAATGGTTACATTTCGGAAGGGGATTCAGGGGTAGAAGAGGAAACTTTTATTTCCCCTTTTTAAAAAGACATTATTTATTTATTTTTTAGTGAGGGGAAGGGAGGACTAAAGAGAGGGAAAGAAACACCAATGTGTGGCTGCCTCTGGTGTGCCTTCCACTGGAGACCTGACCCGCAACCCAGGCATGTGCCCTGACTGGGAATAGAACCAGTGACCCTTTGGTTCCCAGGCTGGCACTCAATCCACTGAGCCATACCAGCCAGGGCTTTATTTTCCCTTTTGTGCCTCTTTTAATTGTTTTCATCTTTTTCCTGTGTATATTTTACTTTTTTTTTTTAAAATACTCTTCGGGGTTATCTGGACTGTGGGATTAATAACCATCATTGTTTTCATCATTATACTCCTGTGCAAAAACGTTATAATACATGTTACTTAAAACAAATAAAAACAAGTCTGTGTTGGGGAAAAAAATGCCTTGTAGCCTCAGGAGTCCTAATGAGCTATAATCATAGAGACGCCAGACCAGTCAAAATTGGAAGAAAGAGCTATAATCACAGGAAAAGAACTCTCTCCACAATTTGAATATCCCAGAAAAAGCAGCAGTAATGATAGCAGGGCTGACTTCAGAAAAACAGAGACGAGAGTGGCCACAGCAGGGCCTGCAGTGGCTGGTGTGGGTAATGACACAGAATGACATCAGAACGCAAAAACCCAAGGGCCCCGAGAAAGACACAGATTGAAGGACCTGAGGTGTGAAATAAACAACAGGGAATTTAGGAGTAAATGCTAAAGTGATTATGACTCACGGTCTGATGGTCCTCAAGACTTGAGTGTCCTAGGAGAAACCCCGTCAGAGTTGTGTAACCAAGGCATTGCGTGAGGAACATGATGGACCATTGAGTTTCTTCCTGCAGCCCCAGGTCATCAAAATGAGGTCAGTGTGACAGACCCTGCAGGGAGGCAAGATAGGTGCCTCAAGCAAGTATTTCATCTCTCCTTCTGCCTGCCAGTCCTCTGGCAGAGAGGAGCGTCATTACAGGAAAGCATGCATATGGCTTAATGACTTGTCACTAGACCAGACCCTGTAAAAGAATTCCAAAGAATTGATTTTCATGGGAACAAAATACAGTAATTCATGTTGCAATCCTGTCCAAATCACTGAGCAAATACTTTAAGACCCAAATTCCTTAAAACGGCTTTGATTTAGCACACGCTGCACGTTCCAGCTAGAGGTTGAAGAGAGTGTGTAGCTGCCCACGTGAAGCCATTTCTCAGGGCTCTCTGGCAGTTAAGTGCTCAAGAAGAAAGATACTTGTTAAACTTCCTTTGGTTCTCACAAACCAAAAGCAGCCATTACATGATAAAGCATGTAAAAAGCTCCTCGGGTTAAAAAGTCCCCGATGTTTTTTCTGCCTTCAGTCATTTTCTTTGTTTAAAGTCGTTCAGAAACAGTGAAAGTTCACGAAGAAAAAACATCTCCAGCAGGAAAATGAGTGTGAGAGTTAGTCACAGCTAGACTCACTCATACGTCCATGAGGTTGTAACTTAATCTTGACAACATAGTCTTTCCTGGAAGAGATTTAAGCAGAGATTTATCATTTTATAATTTGTGGTTTAAATTTGAGCCATAAACCAAGCAGCTGTATCGGTCTGAGGCACTTTTGAATCTTTGTAAAACCCCAGGAGGCAGGAAGACAGTTTGAAACTTGGGGTTAAACCGAGAGAGCACAAAGACCAGGTTTCTGTATGCAATCTCCCTTCTGAGGAAATGTATGGAATGCACGCCTTCGTTTGTTTTAGACCTGGGAGAAAAAAAGCAGACTGATGGTGGGTTTTCATATGTTCCAGGGTCCCCTGGGAAATGAGAATCTGGAAGCTGATAGGGGGGAAATGGGTGGAGAAAGGGGAAGCCAGGGGGAAGGGAGGAGTGCCGGAGATAACCGCTGACTTCACAGTTTTCCACCGGGCCTGCCCTGCATACCTCTGTTGACATCAAACTCCATGCACTTGCTCCGTCAGTCCTGCAGGCTGCTGGTGGGCGAAGGAATTGGCTGTTAGTTAGCCCTAGGATCAAATTTCTGAAATTAACTTTGCCTTAAAAAAACAAAACGCAGATTTGCAGCTCTGTGTGGCAGCTCTGAGCCTCCCCATGCTTGTGTTCAAACATCCACCAAGGAGAAAGGCAGCTTTTGCAGCGATGCTTCCAGAAACTTGGGCAGCTCCCCCAAGGTGTCTCACTGGTTCTGCAGCAGTGCTGGCAGTCTGTGGGCCGATGGGTGTGGCTTTCACAATCATGTTGGGGCACCTGGATTTGGGAAGACTTGCCTCCTCTCCTCGGAGCAATCAATGCATCAGATTTTTGCTGGCAGCTGAGCGCCCACATTGCCATTCTCTTTCCTCCCCACTGGGATTTACTTGTTTTCCTTCCCATCTTTCTTTGGAGTCCTTTCACCGCTCCCCAAGGGAGGAAACAGAGGAATTAAGATGACCATCATGTGTTCCTGTCTGCTGTCACTTACAACCTGCAAATCTACTTATCATTCTTAGCCCTGGGCTGAAAGAGTCGAAGTACCCTCACCAAGCAAAAAATAGTCTCCATAGATTCCATAGTTTAAAACCAAGTTGCACAGCACAGGTTTAAAACGTATACACTGGTACATGTGTATGAAATTTCACAATTCTCTCTTACTAGTCCCAGATTGTACTGGAAGTGTTTGCTTTATCTTCTACTGCTGTATTCGAATTTAAAGATAAGCCTGGGTTAGACGTGGGTGCCAGCAGAAATCTAAGCACGATAAGCAGTTTAGAAGGTCTTATAACTGGTTACAGATCATAGTTGCAGGTCAGAGGATGCCAGCATTCTCCCTCTTCTAACTTTGTCACTTCTAGCCTTACATCCTGGCTTGAGAAGGTTCTCAGAGGCCTCTGGCCCAGGCTTTTCCGGAAAACTGCCACACTGCAGGCTGTCTGTGCCTGCTGTGTCCAGCTCTGTGCTTGGACGGAAGGGTATATTTAAGAAAAATATGTGATTCTTGTCCTTAAGGAAAATCACAGAAATACCACATTTTAGATAGGAAATAGGAGGGTGACGTAGTCCAAACCCTCTGTTATAAAACCAGGGGTTTTAAAATTGGGAAATGAAAACTTGGACAAGTTAGTTAAGAGGCTGGCCTAATGTAAGGTTTCATGGGTTCAACCCGCAAACAAAAATGAGGACCAGATTCAGTTTGTAGCGCGTGCATCCCTGTGACCCCAAATCCAAGTAGAGTGTTGCTTAAAACCAGCCTCACTACAACAGATGCATCGGAGTTCTTGTGGGTAAGAGAGCTGATGGGGAAACCTGCCCTTGGTTTTCTCGATTCAAAAGAACGTTGTCCACCTCCCCGTACTCCAGTTCTGGGGTTTCAGTAAAGTACTGTCAATGCATTTGAAATTGATTCAAAACGCTTTTTGGAGAGCCATCTCAGTTCAGCCTGCAGGCGCTCCCAGGGCCCCCTTCCAAGAAGAGATGGATCGGCACTCTGTCTGGGCTGCACCCAAGTCAGGCTCTGCCTGCCTGGGAGTGTGTCGTCTCCGTCTTTGATAGTCTGATGGCTAAAGCTCCAGGCTCTTGCTCTTCAGTCAACACCACCAAATATCTGCAATGCTGGCTCGACTCACAGGCTTAATCTTTAGCTCCCACATAGTTGAGACTATTATTTTTTTAAAGAGACACTGAGGATATGTTAAACTTCTCTGAATTCTCTTTCTCAAACTTCCATCATCATTCCTTTCCTGAGTATTTACTGAGTATCCAGTGGCATAGGTACTGGGGAAAACAAGGCAGACTTGGCCCACGCCCTCATGGGATCTTAAAGTGCCATGGGTAATCATCATATAATCAAGTTAGAATTAAAAAAATAAAATATGATGAACAGCTTACAGCCTTCTGTCTCATTAATCCTGTATCCACCCCATCTAACAAAGTGAGGGATCTAATAGTCAAGTCCTTTAGAGTTCTCTTGGCTCACTTCCCAGCTGTGGTCAGATTCTCTGCATGCTCATTCCTTCTTTTCTGGATTACTTGTGGAACTGCCAGGAAGGCAGAGGCATAAAGAATGCAGGCGGTGAAGAAAAAAAAAGCATCTGCAAGTGATTGACCGAAACCAGTTGTAGTTGGACAAAGTCAGGGGTCTCATTTGCAAGCAACAGAAACCAACTCTGACTTGAGTTAAGCAGAAAAGGAGTTTGTTGAAAGGCTATGGAGTAACTCATAGAACCACTGAGAAGGCTGGAGAAACAGGCTCAGAAAAACACAAGAACCAGGAACTCAGGATCACATCAAGGCCACAGGCACAATCCATCATAGCTCAGAAAGGGTGAGAGGAGGACACCAGTGCAGCCACTAGCCCAGGCTGTGTGCACCAAGGCCTGCACTGCCACCTTCAGCCCTGGACACTGGATACCACCATGAGCACCACCGCCTGGGAGCCTGCACAGTTGTGTTGTCCTGCAAGCCTCTCTCTTGAAAGGATTCTCCACTGTCCTTGTTTCTTTGTAGCAGTGACTTTGGATTCCACGAGGAGCAGGTGCACCTGATTGGCCAAGTCTTGATCGTGTGTCCATGTCCTAGCTGCAAATGAGACTGGAGAAGAGAGTATCTGGCCATTGGGGCTTTCTCTTAGGGCATGAAGATTTATAAAGTGGTAGATGTTCTAAACATGGGGAGGGAGTTCAGATTCGGGGTGATCAAAAATGATCCTGACTGAATCTCTTTCCTCTAATCCCACGTGCAAAGAGAGCCTGGGTCAACACTGCTGGCCTGACAGAATTGAAAATGAGTCTAGTATACACATTCCAGCACTAAGTAAGCAAGCCCAGCACAACTGAGGGAAGGAGGGAAAGACTTGTCCCTGGCTGTGCCCTTCATCTCAGTGAGGAGAGGAGGGGGTGGGGAGCTCCCTGGAAGGGAGAAGAGCACTCACTCCTGCTGAAGCAGCCTCTCCACCAGCACCTGGATTAGCTCTGCCGACTCCAGCCATCCTTTTGAACCTGCTGAAAGGACATTGAGGCTGCCACCATCTAAAAGCAAAAGACCAAAGCCTCTGTCAGAGATTTTTACCTTTGGCCTTGACCTCTCATCCCAGACCTGCTGCTTAGATTTTTGATAGCTATGGATCCTGACATATGGTGATTCATCTTGGTTTTGTCACTGCTAGCCACCCAGCACAAGGACTGGCATCTGAGATGGGGGCAGGGAGAGGGAATGTGCATCGATCAGCAACCCCTCAATGCCCCAGGCCACAGTTTCCTCTCCCAGATGTTGACCAGCATGGGGCTGGGTGGAGAGGGGGTTGCGCAGAGAGGGGACTGCGGTTTATTTTTTTGTTTGTTTTAGTCTCCCACCCATTTCGGGTGTTGGTTTTAAAAAAAAAACAAAACAGCTCCAAATAAAACCAAAAAAAGGAAACTTTTTGAGTCATCTAATTATTTGTTCCCTGCCTTTAGAAGAGAAGCAAGCAAACACCAAAGTGTAGCACTCGTTAAAGGATGATATGCAGGGTCAGGCAGTCCCTTGTCATTCTCAGAATCCTGCCTTTGGGGTGGGCCCCTGGTGACACACTGTTTTCCTTTATCCTTTTCCTGGGGATGTGGCTGGGAAGTGCCTTTTGCGCAGGGTGGGTAAATCCAACTGTCAGCTTCTAGTCTTGGGGGGGAAGGTCAGACAGGAAGTGTAATGTGGCTATTCCCAGCCGTGTTTCCTCTACCCCTCACCACAAACCTACTTTACACAGCATCCCCACCTTTTCCTTAAGACTGTCGGAAGCTCCTAGGGGAGACTCACATGAAGCCTGCATAAGAGCTCTGGGCAGTTAAAAACTTTGAGTGCCTCTTTAGTAATCAGATCACTGGAAATCAATACACTTAAAATATATTAGCTTAGCTCCTTATAAAAAATGTCTTCATGGAGCCAAGGTTCAATACTATAATTTCAAATTTTTCACAAAGCAAACATTAGACATAGGAAAAAAATATATATATTTTTTGTATCTCCTGAAAACTTGTTATGTTTCTCAGAGTGCTGTCTTTGAGAATCTATGTGATAAGTATCATTTAGAATTTAGCATGAGGAAAAAGATTGTTTCATCATGAGCTGATATTGCTTCCTTTTTTAAAAAAAGATAATCAGGGTGATGTAATCTTGTGTTTCCCTTTTTGCTTTGACTGCCAGGGAGTCCAGACTTAAATTTAATATCCATTTACAAAGTTATCTTTATCTCTAGTTCCTGGTCTTCCTCTTCCTCTATGTGGTTGCTCATCTCCCCTTTTATCTTTACTTTAACTGCCTCACTTATCTGTGCATTTAAACTCTGCACCAGAGTTTTATTTTTTTAATTTTTATTTATTTATTTATTTTTAAAGATTTGATTTGTTTTGTTTTTAGAGAGAGGGGAAAGGAGGGAGAAAGAGAGAGAGAGAGAGACACATCAATGTGTGGTTACCTCTTATGTGCCCCCTACTGGGGACCTGGCCCACAACCCAGGCATGTGCCCTGACTGAGAATCAAACCAGCAACACTTTGGTTCACAGGCTGGTGCTCAATCCACTGAGCCACATCAGCCATGGCTATTTATTTATTTTTAAATTGATTTTAGAGAGAGTGGAAGGGAGAGAGATAGAGACAGAGAAGGGCAGAGAGAAACATCAATTTGTTGTTCCACTTATTTATGCATTAATTATACACCAGAATTTTAGAGAAGCAGATAAAGTGTAATAAATAGCAAAACCAATCAACAAATCAGTAATGTGACTCAGGTCACCCAAAATTTGATCTCACTTCCCTGATGTTTCCAGGCTCGCTGGAGAGACTCGTTTACAGGCTGGCATACATGCAATAGTTAGAATGAATTCCAGTTTTAAATGAGAAGTATAATGGTTTTAGGTATTGAGGAGACAGATCAGTGAAGACTGGAGCAGTCAAGGAAAGCGTCCCTGAGGAGGCAACACTTTTGGTAAGTTTTGAAGGCTTACAATCAGTTTCAGGTGTTCATTTCATTGGACTAGCTGTGTGGTTTTGTTGGGCCATAGGAAGCATTGGGGAAAGTACCTGGGACTGACAGGTTGGCTCTTTCCTGGGGGCAGGTTCTGAACTTCTCTGAGTGGGCAGTGCATTGCTTTCCAGGGAGTAACCATGTGAAGGCGATAGGGTTAGTCCTCAGTAAAATGGTGAATTACGTGGGACTGGTCTGGGTGATCTTGGCATTTTAGATGACAATTCTTCATTGGAACTCTTCCACCTACAGAATAGTTTTGCATCCTGGTTCACACCCACTAATCGCCAGTAGCGATCTCCAGTCATCGGGACAGCCCCAAGTGCCTACACATTTTCCCCAATACCGCCTGGGGGGCAGTAACCACCCAGGTGAGAGCCACCACTCCCTCAATACCTGAGAAGCTCCTCTCTCACCTGCCACCCACAACTGGGATTTCCAGATTTAGCAAATGAAATGTAGAACACTCAGTTAAATTTGAATTTCCAATGAACAATGAATAATTTTTAGTATAAGTATGACCCAGATATTGCCTTATTTGTTGTATGTCAGAAATTCGAATATAACCACTGGTCCTTATTTTATCTGGAAGCTCTACTCACAACCCATCACCACCACATACAAACATGCCTCCCCACAGTCCCCATGGGGTTGGTCATTGTTCTGTGTGTTGAACTAACCCTATTTCTTCCCTGAGAGACTCATCTAGTCTGCATTTCAGTTCCTCAAGTTCATTCTCTGTGCTAAGTTAAGTCTCAGCGGCACAGTAAAGACTTTGAGTCGGATAAACAAATTCTTTTTAATAAATAGGCTAGTTATCCCACACAGACAACATCTGACCTTAACCTGGTTCAAGTACGCAGCACTCTCCAGAAGGCCTTCAAACTGAATGGTGGTTGGGAGGGCAGCCGGGGAAATAGGAACCATTCTGAGGGCTAGCAGCTGATGCCAGGGGACCCTAACACTTTAATGATTCCCAGCTTTGCCTGCACAGTGGGGAGCTTTGATGTCTGGTCCTACCCTCTGAGACTGAGTGAATTATTCTGGGGTGGAGCCTGCGCACGCATGGGGATCTTTAAAGTGTGTTGTTATCCTTCCCCTGGCCCCCAGGGTCATCCTAATGTGCAGCCAAGGTTGAGAATCATTCCTTTACTCCCTGAGAAAAGTGAGAGAAAGCAGACAGCAAGATGGGAGAGGAGAGGGAAAGAGAGAGAATGAGACCTGGTTTCAGGTGCTCTGCTTGGCATTGGTCATTGAGGGGATTTGGAAGAACTAGGAGCCAAACACATTCCACTCACACAGGGGAAAAAAAGTTCAAGAAAGTAATATACTCCGAATGTGTTCCATTTCTAGCAAAACAGATGTGAAAACGAACTTCTGAAGAACCCAGAGAGTGCTTCATTTTGTGCCAGACACTGTCCTTTATGCCCCAGCTTACCAAAAAAAAAAAAAAGTCCCCTAGAGAGAGTGCGATTTTTCTTTACTACACCGTGATTCTAACCAATGCCAGCATTAGGTTCAGAACCCAGGCTGCTCGCACTCGTGGCCTTGCTGGTGTTGGCCGAGGAGCAAGCTTCTGATGTCACCATGGGCACCTCTGCGCAAGTGGCTCCATGTGGGCTGTGAGCCCAGGGTGTCAGTCCCTATGCCATGAGGATACACCAGCCTCTCCCCCTGACAAGTAGGTCAGCATAGACATGGCTCCAGCGTCTCGGAGAGGTGCTTGCTGCTGGCAGGAAGCTGCTTCTGCAGAATTAAAAACCATCAGAGTTGATCAAAGGAAGTGCAGGGTAGGCTGGCGGGCGGGCCAGATCCTAATCTCT
This sequence comes from Trachops cirrhosus, assembly GCA_028533065.1. Classification (NCBI taxonomy): domain Eukaryota; kingdom Metazoa; phylum Chordata; class Mammalia; order Chiroptera; family Phyllostomidae; genus Trachops; species Trachops cirrhosus. The sequence goes on from CM052543.1 coordinate 124,519,684, forward strand.
GCTTGCTGGCCTCACACATCCCTGCACATGAGTCACCCCGCTGAGCTCAGCGGACATGCTGTTTGGATTAGGCTTTTACAGGCAAGGTTTGCCAAGCTGGCCTTTGCCGGCTCACTGCCCAGAGCCGCTGAGAAGCGTGGGAGGAAGGTGGGGATGTGGGTTAGATGTGGTTGCCCAGGTGCCATGCAGGAGGCAGTGGGCTCCTCAGGTATCTGTGACTGTGGTACCAGGGAGAGGTTGTGAGTCCTACTGTCCCCAGTCCATCTTCTCAGCGGAGCTTCATGAACCCCCATTAGGAGCCACAGAGCCCACACCAGGCCCACACATCCTTCCTCTTTTGCCAACTCTCCAATTAAGATGTACTATTACAGGACACACATCTTGCCTTCACTCAACCATCTGCCTCTCAACGAGCAGGAATTCCTCTTTGCAAAAGCAGGCAACACTTCACCGCTCAGGCATCTTGCTCAAAAGCAGTGGAGTCCAGCAGAAAAGGGAGGAGAGTCAGAATATAAAAATTTCTAAATTAAGAGCCAACCCATAAAAGCAGGGCTTCCCCTAGTGCCTGGCTGGTGTGACATCACCAGGAACTACTCAATGAAAATGGTGTCAGAGCAGTGGCTCGATTCTATGTGGAAAGTTTCCTCAAGAAACAAAACTCTGCAGAAAAGAAGTCGGAGTAGAAAAATCTGGCCCTGCACTTTGAGGGGCTGACTCCAGAGGGGCTGATTTCCCTGGGCATAGGGCAGGGTGGGATTCTCTCCCAAGAGTGCTCAGCAGGGTCTTGGTGCTCAGAAATGGTAGTAGATGTAACCCAGTGTTTTCTTTCTTTGTGTGTGGGTTTTTTTTTTTTTTTTTTTTTTTTTTTTTGCTTCCTCCTGTGCAAGCAATGGTAGGAACAAGATCAAAATCCTTTGTTTCAGATTCTGCCAAGTTTTGCTTCTGTGCATGGTAACTTGGGAAGAAGCAGCCCCCATTCTTTTGTAAGCCAAGGATTCTTGGCTTGTCGTCTCTGCTGGGATTCTCTTTAGAGTATTTTAGACTCTCATTTATTAAAGGCATCTAAATGGAGGTGGCAGCCCTTGACACTTTCAAAATAAATGTTGCCACCAGTCTCTACACTGCTCTTGACTCTAAACCACAAATTCCAAACCTACCCATTGCTCAATTAGCTGTAATTTAAAGGTATTTATTGTTTCTGGCTTCAGGTTTCTTCTCATCTATCTCTAATTTTCAGGGTGGTCAAATTTGCTCATGAAACCTGCTTTTTCCTTCCTTTCCTCTTTTATTATATTTACTTAAAAATGGAAATGGAGATGAAGGTATCACCCTGAATTGTCTTTTGGTTGCTAAACACAGCTCAACAGTGTAGCAGAGTGGTTAGGTTCTGATCCGCAGGCACCCATGTTTGAGCCCTGCCTCTGCCACTAACATGAGGTATGACCTTGGAGCAATTTTCTTAACCTCCACAGCCTCAATTACCTCATTTGTAAAGTACTGGTAAAAATAGTCCTAACCTCTGACCTGGTGGGGTATCTCAGTTGGTTAAAGCATTGTCCCGATATGCCAAGGTTCATTCCCCAGTCAGGGCACATTCAGGAATCAACCAATGAATGCTTCATTAAGTGGAACAACAAATCAATGTTTCTCTCTCTCTCTCTCTTTCTCTATCAAATCAATAAAGTAAAAAAATTTTTTGAAAATAGTCCTAACTCGTAGGTGAGGACTAAATGAGCTAATACAAGAAAAACATTTAATAAAATCCCTAGCACCCAGGAAATGCATTATCATGTATTAATATTTATACTTTAATAATTACTCCACAACCACATTATAGTATAGCGATTGGTGGTCAGCTTAGTCAGAATCTACAGCTAACAACTATTCCTTTTGAAATCCCCCAGTGCCCAGAGAGTTAACATTTGCTTTAATAAAAAGTATTTGCTTGATGGTGCCTGTACATTCTTTGTTAGGAACAGGTCGTTTAGAGGAGGAGAGGACCATTTTTAAGTGATTAAAAGGAGGTACTCACCCTTGAGAGTTCCTTTTTATAACTAGAAGAAGAAAAGTCGCATAACTCTTGAGGGCTTGCTACGGATAAGGGACAGAGGGCACAGATTTACTTCCTGGTGGAGTTTGTTAGTAGAGGAAACCATGGGTAGGAACTTGCTGAGGCTCAATATAACAAAAAAAGCACATTTACCCAACTTCTACTGGTTCTCAGGGTAGCAGGGTATGATGGTAAAGAGTAGAGGCCTTTCCACTTGTAAAGACAGTGGTGGGCAGCATTCCTGGTGCACAGGTGGGCCCGGAGCACAGTTCATGGGTGGGGTCCGAGAAAAGGGGAACTGGAGCTGCTCTGCAAAACAAAAGTAAAGGCCTGCCCTTATTTAGTCGGGCAGAGTATATTGCCTTTAAGAAGATTCTTCCTTCCCCTCTTTAATCTGGATTTAGACTGAGACTGATGGTTTATCTTCGGGGTGTGTGCATGTGTATGATCTAAGAATTACTCACAGATCAGAAGACCATAGGAAGAATAAGGAGGCACATCTTGATTTGGCTGTTAGCAGAGGGACCCAGACAAGAATGAGAACTGGAGAAATGACGCCTGCAGGGATTATCCTGGGAGTCATCTAATTACATGGCATGATTCCTAATTGAGTAGCTCATAAATTGAGAAATGTATTGCTGTGGACTATCCATATTTTACAGATTATCCTATTTGGGGTAGAGGGTAAGGGTAGCATGGGGATACCATGAAATGTAAGTACTGTGATAGCTTGCATTAGTTCTCTTTCATGTTCACTGCTCTATTTCCAGCACGTAGAACAATGCCTGGGACACAGTAGCTACTGTGCTTGTCGAATGAATGAATTTTGCCCTGCAGAAGAGAAAGCTGGCTCTCAGAGGAAAAGAAGAAAAAGAGGGTGGGCATTGGAGCCGGTCAGTGAGGCTGGGAAATGGGGTATGCCCATGAACAGACCCTGCTAAAGGTTTTTCCTTCTTTTGTATTCTGGGAACAATCATATTTAATACCCAGCTCTTTTGCTGCCTTCTACTTATGGCCAAACTTTCAATGAAGTGGCTTATGCATATGTGATAGAGGTGTGGAATCAAGGGATAAGACAGTAAATGCAAACATAGCTTTCCGGCATCATCCCTTGTATTAGTTTTCTGCTGCTGATGTAATAAATTCCTACAAACTGAGTGACTTAAAGATACCACAGACTTACTGTTTTACTGGTTTAGAGGTCAGAGGACCTGAAATCCAGGTGTCAGCAAGGTTGCATTTTTTCTGGAGGCTCGAGGCAAGAATCTGTTTTCTTGTATTTTTCAGCTTCTAAAAACTACCTGCATTCCTTGGCCCCTCCTCATATCCCTCTGACCTCTGTTTCTATCACCACATCTCATATGATGTGTATTCTCCCACCTCCTTTTTTCCCTTATAAGGACAAGTGATTACCCAGATAATCCAGGATAATCTCCCCATCTCAAGGTCCTTAACTTAATCACACCTGCAAAGTCCTTCCTAAAGTAACAGATTCACGGGTTCCAGGATGTGGACATTCTTAGGGGCCATTTTCTGCCTACTGCACCCCTGAGGCTACATCAGTGTCAGGACAAGGGGAGATGGCTGTAGCAGAGCGCGTGGCAGGGCCCACACACACTACAAGAGCAGAGACCTTGGCTGAGAGTGGAGTTTAGGAGCAGGTAAAAGCAGAGGAACAGGCTGCGGCCTGGACTGGCTTTGGAGATAAGAGACCAACTTCTTCTCTGCAAATATACTGGAGGAAAGTGCTCTTGGGGACAGAGGCAGATAGATAGATTCTGCTATTGTGGACACAGGGGCTACCCAGGCAGCAGACACTCAGGTTACAGCTCTTTTCCCACTTAGGGGTGAAGACTATGAGACAATTACTATGGTGCAGGGCCTGGCTCATGGCAGGTGCACAATTCAATAAGAGCCATCTATTATTAATACTCAAAGCAGAGGGGCCAGGGGGCTTCCAGGGCCCCAGCTGTCTGTGGAGGCAGGTCACACACAGCCCTATATTCCTGAACATGGGAAAGCAGGAAGCCTTGTCAGAAGGGAATAAGGTATGAGGCAGGTGTGCAGAGGTAGAGTTTCAAATGCTCTTTATCTTAACTTCTTCCCACACAAGTTAGGAGGAAGCATCTGGCCAGTTCTTTAATGAAACTTGGAACTCAGTGCTGCATTCAAGAAGGAAATATTTTTGTGGTTTTTCTGTGGGGGAAGAAAGTAATAAACCTTTCTGTTGTTGAAGGCACACCTTTCAGTGGTGTAGCTCTGAGAAGGGCATGTTCTTAAAGTGTACGTTCTTGAAAGTTTAGAGTTAAGCCATTGGGAAGCCCCTCTGATGGGCAAGAGCAAAGTATGAGCTGGTGGTCACAATCTCTACAGAAGTCACCGAGAATATAGATTTAAGAAACACATTCCTCTTAGAACCGCTAGGTTTGAGGGTGAGTGGTGGCTCTGGAAAGCTGCCGTGTATCTCCCCATGAATTTCCTGGGGAGCCCCTATTTGTCTGTCATCAGTGCCCGCTCTGATCAATCATGTGTGGTAGAAGAAGATGAGATGTTGTTCTTAAGAGATCATACATTCTGCGCAAATGTGTTGAATCCTTGATATATGCCTGGCACTGTTATAGGTTCAGGGGGTAATGTAGTGACCACAATAGACAACAAATGACAAATATGTGTCAGGCTGTGATAAGGGGTACGGAGACACATGAGGCAGATTTAAGGGCTCGAGAGTTGCAGTGGGCATGTGCTACCAGTCAGAGAAGGCCTTCCTGATGATAATGTGCAGAGACCCGAAAGAAGTGAAAGTGAGAAAGGGGCAAGTCACAGAGACATCTGAGGGGTGGTTCAGGTGGAGGGAACATCTGTCAAAAGTGTATAAAAACAGCTAATTTTTTTTATTACTATGTAATAAATTCCTGGCCAAGCTCACAACATCCATCCCTCTCCTTTTGCCCAGCCCTTACCCAGAACTGCTGCTCCTGGTAGCTTCTCTGAATAGCATGTCCCAATCTCCAGCCACAGTTGGCTGGACCTGAAGAGGGCATCACGTCCACACTGGGACAATCAGAATCCAAGAGAGAAGTGGTTGTAGTAATCTTGTATAGTGATGGGAACCTGCAGGAGGGCAATCACAAGGGAAAACCAGCAGCAGCTTGTGACTGTCTGTGAGGGCTGACTTGGGGTTTTAAATACAGCACCCTGAGGCTAGAAGGTCTGGCTGCAGGCAGAAGCCCAGAGTTTGTGTGGGATCTTTGCAATTGAGGGTGGGTTTATCAGCCTGTCCTTTAGGCAAAGACTCACCCCAAGGCTCTGCTTATGCAGTACCCACCTTTACTGGCGTAAGTCAACCCAATGTAGCTACTCTGCCTCCATCTCCTGAGCCTAGATACTTATGTGAGGTGCAAGGATCATGAAGGAACAATACACAGCAAACAGAAATACTTCTATGGAGGTTGCTTTTGCCTGAAACCACATTTCCCTGTGCTCCCTATGCATATACACCCAATGAGTAGAAATATAAATTAGATGTTCAAAACTCTTGCTTTGAATGGTGTCTTATAGAAGGCATAACCTTTTCAAGGAGTGGGGTGTTTCTATATTGACAATGTAACTTCAAGTGGTAGGTGTAAGGTAGTTAAAAAAAAAGGGCAGTTTTCAGATGAGGAAGCAATACTCTTTTAATACCCTGAATACACAGGGGCAGGGAGCTGCCAGGCTCCGACATGCCTCTTGTCCCCAGCTCTGCTAGCTCCCAGAGCACAGCCTTGCCACATATCACCTTGACCTGGTTGTGCAGTTTTCTTCATGAGCAAATAGCAATGTTCCTAAAGTCAGGGCATTTCTTTCTCCCGGGGTTTGTGAATTTCCAAGGTGTTTTGCTGCTGAGCTGAGATTTCATAAAATTAACTGTGTAAAGAGTCTTACTGTAATACCTTGTGCCAAATATTAAATGCTAAACAAATACCAGTAGCTTATAAATACTAGTGCCAATAGAGGTTATGTCAAAAAAGAAAGTCCTTTTCAGCTAAAGATGCATGCTGAAGTATTTATGAGTGAAATGACAGTATCTGGGACTTGCTTTTAAAAATGCTAATGAAAAGGTGTGCCTAACTGTCAGGGGATGAGAATGGGGTGAAGAGTGACAGATGGAACAAGACTGGCCCATGTGGAGATTGTCCAGGCTGGGTGGTGGGGACATGGGGGTTCATTATTTCATCCTTTCTCATTGTGTGTGTCTGAAAAATTTTATGATAAAGTTAAAAGACAGAAAGGAAAAAAGATGTCAGCATCTGATCCACTCTTTCCCCTCTTGACTCTGTTGTTACATAATTATCAGCAGGGATCCTAATGTGGGAAATTTGATTATGGGAGTTTTCACAGTATGACTTCCACAAAAAGAAAAGTTTGATGGATTATTTCTGGAGAGTAGAGCAGTCAAGGTTTCCAAGAAAAGTGATGTTGAAATGAATAATGCAGATTCCTTGCTCAGTGATGTAGCTGGGTGGGCTCCTGTCAAACATTCTGGGAAGTCCTTGGGCTGGTGTTGCCCATGCAGCTCGGCACGTACTTGTGCAATGTAGGAAAGACCCAGAAGCTCCTGCAGTCTGGCTCAGTTCCCTGGGGACCACAGGGGTGGGATTTACATGTACTTTATACCCAGGACTATAGCCAGAACCGTGCAGCAGACTGTCAGTCCTGCATCCTGGCTCTCTGGGCATGACATTCTCAGAAGCCTTGGTGTCTTCCAGGGGTGGATACCCTTGAGGGAGATGTGTGCAGTGCAAGAGGGCAGTTGCAGCCAGGCTCCAGCCTTGTACAGGCATTCCCACTGAGCCCAGAAAGGAGGACTGGAATGCAACACTGGGAAGTTCTCTCTTCTCAGTCTGTCACTGGGCCTGGAGGGTGGGGTGGAAACTCGCCTCTGGGTGACCACACCCAGCTCCCTATTCACTCTGGCCAGAGACTTTACATCCTCAACAGCTGCTGTCTGTGTTTGGCTTTCAACTCGGCTGCCTTGACCCAGCTCCCAGAGACCAGTTTGCAAGGGACAACTGTGCCACTGGCGTTCCGATCATATCTGACCTGCACCCCCTCCCCACCACCCTCCTGCCACACACACCCTATGCCTTCATTTCATTTCTAAGGCAGGATTTATCTCAGGAAGTGCGTCGTTGATTTGCCCCATGGTTTTGTTCTGGAGTTTTAAAGACCGATTCCCAAAGCTCATCACTTAAAATGTGGGGAAAATGGTTTCATTTTGTTTTTTTCCGTGGTCTTCAGTGCACTAGAGAATAAGGTAATGGAGAAACATTCAAAGTGCACTGCTTGGACCACTCTATGAGATGAGACTGGACAGTGAGTGATGCTTTAGGAAGTATTTTGGCTCTTCTGTGTCATGATTAATTTGAAAAATCACGATATGACATGGGCTATGAACTTTGTGGTACCCTTTTTAAGGGCTCATCATCCCTTAAAATTCATTCAAAGCCTTCAACATGGTAATAGCATTCCTGGAAATTTGTACAATAGAAATAATTCAAAAGAAGTGGACATATCTTTATATGTACTTAGATGTTTATGGGTGAATCACTTATAACAGTGAAAACTGGAAATAACTTATGTACAGTAGCAGGGAATGGTTACACAAATGGTGATATGTCTAGGGAAAACTACAGCCACAAAAAATGGTAATTAGGAAGACTACGTGCCCTGGCGGGGCAGCTCAGTTGGTTAGAGCGCTGTCTGGCTGCACTGGGGTTGTAGGTTCGATCTCGGGGCACAGCACATGCAGGAGTCAACCAATGGGTGCAAAAATGAGAAAACAACAAATTGATACTTCTCTCTGTCTCTCTCTCTCAAATCAATTAATAAAACACTAAAAAAGGAAGAGTAATCAAGATCAATGAAAGTGTTAAGTGATGTGAAACAAGAACACAAAAATTATATGGATTTTATAATTATGTAAAATATTTCTGTATCTGACTGAACACTGGAAGGAAGAAGACTGGGAGAAGAGAAAGTGGTTGTAGTAAGTGGTGAAAAAATAAGTGATGTTTTTGTTTTTAAACACCTTCAGTGTTATTGCAGACTTGTCTTAGTAGTAAATAATTCCTTTTTCAAAAAAGAATGC